>OU343219.1:14427877-14632532 GCA_910596185.1 Chrysanthemum makinoi
CATTTTATAAATTAGAGTAACCTTGGATATAATGATTATATTGATTATAAGATGCACTTTACTAACTATTTTGAATTACCCAAGCACGCTATATTGGATTTGAAAATGAGTTTGATGTATTTGTTTCATGATATGCTTAATGTTCTATTTTCTCATAGTAACTAATGGCGAGATGTTTAGATTTATATTGTCGACAAATAAGGTTTTATTTATTAAAACCCCCCATAATGACTTGTGTTTTATAAATACAAAATATCTTTCAAAAACTTTGATAACGTTTATATTGATTAGTATGTGGTACTCCTACTAAACGCTTTGGTTTAAATGAACTTAGTATAATTGTTTTGCGATAAAACTAAATATTCCGTTTTCACATCTAAGATGCTATTGAAGTATATAACTATAAATATTATTGATGTATATGGCTTAATCTATTATAAACCCCGTATTAAATACAATGGTAACTCGTGTTTCACAACACATGTTAGCTTTTATAAACTTATTTGGGAATATTATTTTGATAAGATAACTTATTAAAGTCGTAATGGTTTGGGAACGTTGGAATAATCGAACGTGTCATTATAGTACACTATTTACTATACCTTATATGAAGTAATTTCGGGTAAACTTGTATGATTATGAATCATGATTGAGAAACCTTTATTAATTGAGCGATAAATGGAAACTTGTCTTTATTATTGAACGGTAATGTTTGAGGATTTTTGGGTAAATTGCCGAAACTTATCAATTAACCTATTTATATTACATAAGTAGTTGTTTTCGCTTCCTAGTCTTTTGACTAGCTAGAGTATTGTCGCGATTTCTTGACTTTGTCAACAACGTCTTTTCCTTTTGGCGTGAGTTATGGTTCTGATGTCGCGACTTTGTCGACGTCCTCCTCTTTTTCGCTGCGTGAGTTGAACGTCGAGTCTATGTTCTTACCACCACACGAAGCTTTAAACTAAACTTTTGAGATATTAATTATAAACTCTGGGAACAATAATGGACTTTGACAAGAACGATATGAATGATCCACGAAAACTACGACATAATACTTTTATCAACTTCTTTATCATATGAGCTGTATTTTAAGATTATCGTATACGCATTAGGTTGCGTCACTTCTATTCTGTTGAACTCGTCGTACATATCATTTTGGATGCCATAATGATTAGCTTTAGATGCCAGTCGTGTCAATAGTGAATAATGCATTGCTGTAGCTGATGTGAGTTTCATAGCCTTACTTTTATTTACGTTTTTAACTAAATTGGGGTGAGAATCATGCTACTGTTTTTGGACCTTTAAACTATTGGATTTGCTTATATGCTTGACTGTTAGATAGACGTGCTTGTAGTTGTTGCCTTAGTCTAGGTTAAACCGTTGCCTGCTAAGAATAGACTTCTACCTCGACCTAGTCCGGGGTTGGCAATTGTTCTAGATTTTGCCACGGCAGTGCTGGACTAGAGTCGCTGGCTCGAGTAATCCCGGATGCGGGATATGGTTGGTGATCCGGGTAGGATCGGTGTGCAAACGGTGTTTATCAATCTTAGGTCTTGCATGCGCAAATCAACTCCTCTAGTCCACTATGTTTTATACTGAATTTAAACCTATGAACTCACCAAATGTAACTTGACCTTTTAGCATGTGTTCTCGTGTTTAAGGCGATAGCTCGTATTGGAAGACGCTTGGCGGGGCATGGTCATACGCTCTGATAAATAAACGGAACCACTTTAATTATCTTTTGGGCCTATTTTTGCACTACTTTCATTAATGTAAATTTAATGTTTTCAATTAATGAATCTTATTCTAAATAAATGGGATAAAACCATTCTTTGTACCTTATGTTGTGATACCAAGATTGTGGCACCCAAAGGCTCGTATACTTCCGCTAGACCGTATTCAGGTGTTACATATTGGGGCCTAATTCAATTCCAAGATTCACATCTAAAGATGAAAATTGGGTAAGGTTTTTGGTTGAGGCTCCGTTTCATCAAAATTAGGAACTTCCTAGGACTAAAAAGAGAGGTCATGAGAACAAGCATCTAAAACTACATTCTCTAGTGGTGTTTAGTCCAAAGGTTCTATATCAATTTGGGTTCCTATAGTCTCTTCTACTTCTTCCGTAAGTTATAGGCTGTGTGTTCCTCAAGTGATGGTAGGGCTTGTGGGCTTGGAGTTTCCACCTCATTTTCTATTATATCTAGATCTCCTATATGTTCATCATGTGTTTTAGTATGATCTAGCCCAAATACACTCTAAAATCTCAAATCCTTCTTTAGCCATTTCAAATTTTTGGTCCGATTCATAAGAATTGTTCTAAAAAACTCGACTACTATGTTCTATTTGCCTAAAGGATTCCTCACGCGTGTCGTATGTTTTGGTGAAATCTATCCCACACATGCAACTAGGTAGTTCAACTCTAACCATCTTACAATCTTGTTGGGATTTATGTTTCATGTTCTTAAAATCTAGGTCTTTTTGTTCATGGTGCCTAAGGTTGGATAAATCCTCCTTATCTGTTTCCTCAAATTGTGATGTAGACAAGCCTATGACTTAATTCAAACTATGGGTTCGCTAGGAAGCTTTTCTCTTTTTTTCCAAATGGTCGCACTAAAATGAGTTTATCCTAACAATGATTTTTGAATAGAAGCCACACATGCACAAAATTTATCAAAGCCCTCTAACTTTTCTCATTGTATTCCGAGGCATGCTATACATTTGTGGCTTGTTATTAAGCAGAAATGAAGACTCGGATAGGATGAGGCAATGGGATGTTGGTCCTAATGTTGATTTGGATTTGCTTAGATGCCCGCTATGTGACTTGGTTCTGGACTCTCACTCTCATTTGTTTTTGTGCAGTTTTCTATGCAGTTTGGTTGCAGGTTCGGGTTTTATCTGGAATGGATGCCGTCCCGCCTTCTTTAGATAATGCTCTTACATTCCTTATTCCTATATCAAAGGCGTTCGTTAGTAGTATCATATCTCTGTTTCTGCCGCTGCTACTACGCTACTACATATGGATGGAACGCAATTCAAGACTCTTCAAGCAAAAAATCTCTGTAGCTGAAGTGGTCCAAATTATTGTATCTACCGTTCGGTTGAAGCTGGTTACCTTCAAGTTCAATAAGATAACCCCAAGGGCTCGTCTGATTCTTGATAAATGGAAGATTCCAAGTGTTTGTATTATACACGAAGAGGAGTGTCGTAAGGGTCAGACTCTTTTCCTAATCCAAGGTTTTCCCTTTGGGTTTTTCTTGGAAAGGGTTTTTAAGGGCGCGAACTTCACGGGTCGACTTGCCCCTTCGTGCAATGGTTGGTTGCGAGATGTTTGCTTGTTACAAGTTTTTTCTTGTTTTATGCCTAGTTAGATGATGTAATATAGCTAGGTTCATTGTGTTTATGGCATGTCATAAACACTAGTTTATCAAGATTTTCGTTTGAGGTTAATGTGGTATGACCACATTCCATTTGTACTTAACATTATTTTTTGGTTATATATTTACCGGGGTAAAACCCTTTACCCAAAAAAAAGATCACTCCCAAATTCATAAGAACAATAAGAAGAAATTCTATCTGTGGAATACAATTGTTCCTCATTTGTTAATGATTCGAATGAAACTTCCCTTGCCATAGCGACAAACGAAAAGGGTTTCACGAACACAAACACAAAGAAGGGAGATAGACTACAAGGAAGCTAATGAAAAGAGAAAAAAACTCACTTGACAGAATCAGCGGGAACCTAAATGAGATAGAGATCTAACTAGCTATTCTATTCCCCGCACGGCGCCAAAACTTGATGCACGACTAAGCGCGTTCGGGGTCAAAGGAACTTCCTTTTCGTCGAGCAAGTTTTTCAACACCCTAGGCCGTGAACCTAATCGTTGTAGTGTAGTATTGGGTAAGCCTCGGGTATTGATATCGTTCTCTAGGGGAATAGTAATGCTAGCAAGAAGTGTACTACGCTAAGATGGGATAGAGGATGATTCTTTTTTATCTTTTATTGGTTTTTTAGAAAGCTAAGGGTAAAATCTCAGGGCAATTGGTTTGGGGGTGGTACTTCTATTGATTACTTCTACTATTCTACTTATCTATTACTACGGGTAGCTATGTCTTTTTGATTGTGTGCTCGTATGATGATTAAAAATGTGTTTACCAAGATACTATTACTCCCTAGTTATCTTTTATTGTTGGTTGAATTATCACGTCCTTATTCTTAACGCGTTGTGTTTTCTAAGGTCGTAAGGTGTGCCTTTGTCCTAACTCTTTGAGAATACCTTTAGGTTATTGCCTAAGAAATCCTCTTGATTAATCATAAACTAACTCTAAGGTTATCTTTGGATGTTTAGACTACGAAATCCTCTAAGTGATTCATAAACTAATGTTCACAAAGATTACTCAAGCATTTAAACCACGATAGCCTAGTGCACTCCTAAGCCAACTACAATTAAGATAAAAGACAACCAATCAATAATTAATAACTAGGTTTCATAGATTTAAGTAAACACACAAGAAATTTAGCTAGACATGTTAAACAAGCAAGCATACACACAATAAATGAAATACATAATGATACTAATGGATTAAAACACTTATCTTGATGTGTAAAATAGGGTTTGGGACCTAAGATACTGTCCAAGTCGGACTACAAATGTTTAGGGTTTTTACTCCAAAAGTCTACCTCCCAAAATGAAGAAAAATCAAATTCTATATATAGATTTACACTTGTGAGGACGTGCTGCCTTATAGGTGGACGCCGTCAACTCGCCGTCATTAGGGTTTTCATCTTGGCCAAGTTATCGATGGGACGTTGTCACGTGTAGTTGTGGCCGTCGGGCTTGAGCAGGAGGTCGTCGGTTCTGATTCGAGCCTTCGAGATGAAAAGTTTTAGTGACGCCCTTCCTCTTCAAAGCCCGCCGTCGGTGTTGCGAGCAAAACTCCACGGCCGTCGGTGCATTATTTATCAAATCTGTAGAGAGGGACTACATCGCCATTTAGTTGGGACGCCCGTCAGGTTAGTTTTAGCGCTTGAGTGGCTTCGATCTTGACTTAGCCTTTTTCTTCATGTATTCACTCATTTTCGTCCAAATAAGCATCATTCCAGCATTTTGCTTCCAAGAGACCTAAGAAGTGAAAATGACGCAATTCAAGCATCCCGGATATAAAAGTGGTTGATTAAGGGCTTAAATGACCATTTAAAAGTGTACATTTTAAATCTTTATCAAAAATTGTTTCCAACAAGTGAGAAGCTTTTCAAAATTTTGACATGGGGTTTTTGTTTAATTAGGATAATGCCTTATAGTAATTAGCTTTTAAATAGTGGGAAACATGATTAGTTTATACAATTTGAAAATGTAGCTCATAATTTCAAGAACTAGTTATGTAATTTAACAATTATGTTCATGTTTTGTACAAGAATATACATAATCCCATGTATCTTTTGTGCATAAATTAGAACCCTAGACTCAGAATTAAGAGAAGTAATGTAGTTAGGATACTTATAATGATGTTTTCTTCAGTGATTAGTAGGAGAAGAAACCTTAATAACGAGTTAGGTGGTTGTTCGTTCTTTTGGTAAAGTGAGTTGTGGAGGAGAAGGTGTTTTGTATTTAAATTTTTTGCTACTGTTGTCATCACGGACCAGAAGGACCCAAATTTTTGGTTCCGTCCGTTTGGTCGTTTGGTGCCGTGGGAACTGTAGCAGAACTAAGCTAAAATGTTTTGTTTTGGTTATTCTAAGGTTTAGGCTATGTTTTAACTACATGTTTGGTTCCATTAATCCTAACCCAAGTCTAAGAAGGTTAAATGGTTCTCGTTTAAGAGGTTTAGTTAGGATGTTGGCAATGTTATCTTCGGAGGATACTTTCTCAATTGAAATGTTTCCTTTTTGAACACTGTCGCAAAGAAGTGATGACGAATTTCAATATGTTTCGTTCAAGCATGTTCGACGACATTTTTGCTGAGATCAATTGCTCCTTTGTTGTTGCAAAGTATAGAGATGTCGTTGAGATGAATTCCGTAATCCACGAGAGCTTGCTTCATCCAAAGAGTTTGTTGACATGCTTTTTAATTTGAGACGTATTCGCTTCCGTAGTTGAGAAAGCGAGAACCGCTTGTTTCTTGCGAACAATGAGTTGAGACAATGTCCAACAAAAGTACAAATACCACTTGTACTCTTTCTATCGACATAGTTACCGGCATGGTCCGAATCGGCATATATACTATAGTTTCTACACCCGTTCCTTTGGGATACCATAATCCTAAACATGTCGTTCCCTTAATGTATATAAATATTTGTTTCAAGGCTTCTAAGTGTGATGCTTTGGGATCTTCTTGAAATCGAGCACATAGACAAAAACTAAACATAATGTCGGGTCTACTAGCCGTGAGATAAAGTAGGCTACCGATCATTCCTCTATATTTAGTGTTATCTACCGATTCACCTTCCTCATCGTGAGTTTTGTGTCTAAGGACATGGGTGTTTTAGTTGGTTTTGAGACTTCAAGACCAAATTTCTTAAGCATATCTTTTATGTATTTAGATTGGTTAAAGAATATGCATCTTCTAGTTGTTTAATTTGAAGTCCTAGAAAGAAGTTTAACTCACCCATCATACTCTTAGAAAAATCATCACATAGCTCTTGACAAGTTGATCCAAATATGATGTCATCAATGTATATTTGAACTATGGCAATGTGTGATTCCTTTTCTTGGTAAGAAAGTATTATCTACTAATCCCATGGTGTATTTGTGTTCTACTAAGAAAGTTTTAAGCCGATTGTACCAAGCTTTTGGTGCTTGCTTAAGTCCGTATAGTGCCTTATTAAGTTTGAATACATGATGTGGTTTTTCAAAGTTGGTAAAACCGGGAGGTTGAGCAACATATACTTCTTCGTTAATGATTCCATTTAGGAATGCACTTTTAATATCCATTTGAAATAATTTAAAGTCATGAGCACATGCATATGCAAGTAAGATTCTAATAGACTCAAGCCTAGCTACCGGTGCATAAGTTTCGTCGTAATCAATCTCTTCTTGTTGATTATAACCTTGTGCGACAAGCCTAGCTTTGTTTCTAGACACCACACCGTTTTCGGTTTTTATTTCGAAAAACCCATTTCGTTCCAGTTATAGTTTGATTTTTAGGTTTTGGAACTAATTTCCAAACATCATTTCTAACAAATTGGTTTAGCTCTTCTTGCATAGCAATTACCCAAGATTCATTTTTTATTGTTGCTTTTATGTTTTTCGGTTCAATGGTCGATACAAAGCAAAAGTAGTTACTTTGATTTTGGGCTTGTGATCTTAATGTTCTTTGATTTAGTTGTCCTATGACTTTTTCTAAAGGATGACTTTTGGACTCTTTGATGTTTATAATTTCATTATTTAATGGTTCATCTTCCTTGTCATTTTCATTTATTTCTTGACTTTCAACTAAGTCATCATCTACCAAAGGTGATGTCTTAGAGGGAGATGGACTTTCGTCGAATGTTATGTTCAACGATTCCTCGACTCTCATTGTTTCTTTGTTTAAAACTATGTATGCTTTGCTAGTTTATGAGTAACCAAGAAACACACCTTCATAAGACTTTGGGGGTCCTTTGGTGAGATAGTCTTTGGTATTAAGAATGAAACATTTACATCCAAATACTCTAAAATATCCTAAAGTCGGCTTTTTGCCTTTATATAATTCATATGGTGTTTTGTTCACGAAAGGACGTATTAAAACTCTATTTAAAATGTATGTTGAGGTATCAACGGCGTTACACCAAAACTTTTGAGGCATGTTTTGTTCATTTAGCATTGTTCTACTCATTTCTTGAATAGTTCTATTTTTACGCTCTACAACTCCATTAGATTGGGGTGTTTAAGGAGCCGAAAAGTTATGTGTTATATCATTTGTATCACAAAAGTTTCCAGATTTTGTTTCATTGTCGAACTCGCCTCGATGATCCATTCGGATCGACACAATGTTAACACCTAGTTGATTTTGAATTTTCTTACTAAGTGTTTAAAATTTATCAAAAGCTTCATTTTTAGTTTTCAAAAACATTGTCCAAGTGAACCTTGAGTAATCATCTACTATAACTAAAGTGTAGAGGTTCCCTCCATAACTTCTTATAGCGGATAGACCAAACAAGTCCATATGCAAAAGCTCTAGACATTTAGATGTGGAAACCATGTTTTTAGCCTTATGACTACTATGAATTTTGTTAATACAAATATCGTCATTAAACGTTATTTATATTTTATGATCTTTACCTAAGTTTTGTTAACAACAAAAGTAAATTTAATTTTACTGTGGAAGAACTTGATGATGGTTTTAAGGTGGTGCAGAATCGGAAAGCCAAACCCAAAGGTGCGAAGATGTCTAGTGGTATTAATGTGGGTAAGGGTCCTAGATTTGCACCTAGAAGGGTATATGTTGCTAAGACGAAGCCACCGAAGTGCTAGTGGTAATGCTAAAGGTACACCTATTACTTCATCTAACTCTTTTGGGACTCTTGAGGTGCATGATGACACGAGCATCCCAAGTCCTGGGTTGATTCTACTAATGATGAGGCGAAGATTGGGAATTCTTCTGGTGGTACTAAGGAAGCAAGTATGGATGGTTCTCGGGGGAAGGAATCTCGTGTTGATATTGATGCTCCTATTAAGCCTCCAGAGACTATGACTTCTTCTGCTACTAAGGTAAGTATCCGTTCTCTCTAAAGTCGGAATGTGACTTGTTCTGATAGTGAAGAGAATGAGGTTTTGGAGCCGGATATCCCTATGGCATCATTTTGGCGTCCTGGGAGGTGAGGGACTAGAGCTTGAAGACTTTGATGATTATGCTGCTCAAGTCTACGATTTACCGAGACACTTGGAGGATATGTGCGACATGTATGATGTTAGTCTCTTAGGTCGCGGTAGGAAGTAATTTTGAATGTTTGGTAGTTCATAAGATTGGCATGTCTTTCTTATGTAATATGTTTGGTTAAAATGCACTCTTAGTGTGTGTCTGTTGCCCATGTAACGGGCCGAGGTGAGAGATTCACTCTCATCCGTTGTACTTAAACGCTTTGGTTAATATATTTTACCAGGGTGCAGGATTACTCCCCTTTACCCAAAAAAAGTAAATTTAATTTTTGTAAAGCATAAAGCTTGTCAAGATTAATAGATATTAAAACAAGCTTTCCTTAAATAAAATCTTCATCACTCAAGCATTTTACACTTTGCTTAGTCATATATCAATTAAGTTTTATATCCTTCTAAACCATAATGTATGTCAACATTTTTAGATCAAGTATGTTTTAGTTTCTTAAAACAAAACATTACATATGTATTTACATTTAACATATTATTTCTAAAAATAGAAAACAACATATGACATAATGTGGTGCATCATTGAAATCTCTAGAGGATTTCATAAGATATTTTGTGTATATTTGGACTCTACATATCTTACATGATCTTTGTTAGACTTGGTTGACTTTGGTAAGATTTTGGTAATCTTGTGTCAGTCCACCCAGCATCACCAAAGTAAACACAACGGAACCAATATTTTGGTTACGTGGTCGTTGAGACTTAGAATGTTTTGGCTATAAATAGCAAGCCAAACCAAGTTGTTTTCTTATCCCTTTCTAGCATAATCACATACATTCCTTCTCTCTATTATTTCTAACTCAGTTTCATATCATTATAGTGATCCTCTTTTGTAGCAAAGAAGATCAAGGCATAATCAAGCTTCAACAAATAGTTGGAAGTCTTGTTTGTTTTATTGTTGTATGATTCAGTCTTGTTCATACATCATTGTTGTACCAAACCATCTTAAACTTGTGAGTGTGAGTGGTTAGTATTTCAGTCCTTAAAATACATTGTGTGTGGGAGTGGTTGTACCCTTGGAAAAGAACTCGACATCTTCTAGCTTAGTGTCGGAAATAGTGTGTAAGCGAAGTGTAAAGGTTTCTCCACCGGTGAAAGGAGCTTGTTGACTAGTGAAGTTAAAATCTCGAGTTTGAGACTTCGGGAGTGGAGTAAGGCAAAGAAAAAGAGTCCTTGTAGACCGAACCACTATGAACAACTTGTCGTGGTTTGATTGTTTCTTTCCTTATTTACTCTTTATATACTGCTTGCATATTGTTTGTTTTTACTAACATATCTTTGATCAATATCAATTGATCATTACAATAAGTTTCAAAACAAAGATTTTAATCGGTAACTATTCAACCAACCCCCTTCTAGTTTTCCACAATTGGTACCAGAGCCTCGTTGCTCAAGAAATTTTAAAATATATTGTATTTTATAAACTTCAAATGATCCATGAATTCCGAAAACTTTAAAGAAGGGCAATCTATGCAAAGACCACCACTCTTTGAAACCAATGGATTTATCTATTGGAAAAACCATTTTGAAACATATGTAAAGTCAAAAGATATAGATCTTTGGTTTGTTATCATTAAAGGAGACTTTAGTCCTACAGCAAAAGATATTTTTAGTGATGATCAAAAGAAACTAATAGCTAAAAATAATGAAACTAAAATGATGCTTTATAATGCTTTACCTAGAAAAGAATATGAAAGAATTTTTATGTGTGAAACCGCAAAAGAGATTTGGGAATCTTCAATTATTACATATCAAGGAAATTCACAAGTCAAGATAACAAAATTGATCTTTTTGTTCAATAATATGAAGAATTTGTTATCCCTAAAGATGAAACCATTGATTATGGATTTGGTCGTTTTAATACTATTACTTCTCTTAAAGCACTTGATGAAACTTTTCGTAGTAAGAACTTTATAAGTAAATTTCTTAGAAGCATTCCATCCAAGTGGAGAGCAAAAGTAATGACTATTGAGGAATCAAAAGATCTCTCAATAATGTCACTCGACGAGCTAATTGGAAACCCTTAAATTACAATGGTGATGGAGAAAGATTCGGAGATCATCAATGGAAAAAGGGAGAAAGTCAAATCCGTTGCTCTAATGGCAAGAATGGAATCTAGTGATGATGACGAATCTTGCTTGGGTAGTGAAGATGAGGAGTATGCTATGGCCGTTAGAGATTTCGAAAAGTTCTTTAGAAGAAGAGGAAAGTTCGTAAGGCAACCCCGAGATGAAAAGAAGCCATTCCAAAGACCGGATGACAAAAGGAAAGGTGAAAGGAAGTGCTTTGGATGCGTTGATACAAGTCATCTAATAGGAGATTGCCCCAAGCCACCTAAAAGCAAAACTCAACGAGCTTTTGTAAGTGGTGCTTGGAGTGATATCGATGATGTTGAAGACTCCAGCAAGGATGAGATCGCTCTAATGGCACATGAATCAAACGAGGTACATTTTGACTCATCTTATTCTTCTATTGATGATGACACTTTGCAAAAATAAAATAATCAATTGTGTGAGCTTAGCTTAAAAATCATAACTAAAAACAAGTTTTTAAAGATTAAAAAGGAATTTTTAGAAAACGAAATTTATGAGTTAAAAGAAAGGGCAAAACGATTAGAAAAGGGGAAAGCAAATGACGATGGTTGCAAATCATGTCAAGAGCTTAGTATTGAAATAGAAAAGCTAAAACTCACACAAGAAGTTCTCATTGAACATAACTCTAAATTTAAAAGATTTAACAAAAACATTTCTTGTGCTGATGAAATAGTAAGAATTCAAAAAGTACCAGGAAACAAAAGTGAATTAGATTTTAATGAAGTACAAATTCCAAATAGTCAAACCAAAATTTCGAAAAGACAAACAAAATGTCACATCTCACAGTACAACACGGACCGTGACGGACCCAAAAATAGGGTTCCGTCCGTTGAAATTTGGTGCGTTGGTGCTGCGTAGGAAAGAATGTTTGCAAAATGGACCGTAGTGAATTTTTCAAGGTAACAAAGAAAACCAAGGATATTGTTAAACTTAAACCTGCTGTTACATTAGGAGTATGACTTGCTAGAAATGAATTTAGATCTAAAACTACTCAACAACGGCCTAAAACACCTATTGCCAAACGCCCCTTTCCCAAGAGCAACTACAACATACAACCCAACTATCAACATACCGGTTGGAATCAAAACTTCCCTAGACCATATCAAACTCCAAATTGCATGCCATGGAACCCTTACCCATCATTTCCATACATGAACCAAGTAAATGGTATGTTTAACCTAAACAGACCCATGAGATATTGGGGACCAACGCTTGAGTTATTTGTGTCATAGGTATGCTTGAAAGTTGGATTAGAACCTGATGAATGGATAAAAGATAGTGGATGCTCAAGATACATGACGGGGTAACAAAAGCTTCTTCTCAACATACCAAGAGTATGACGGAGGTAATGTCACTTTTGGTAGCAATCTCAAAAGCAAAATCATTGGCAAAGGTACGATAGCTCATAACTCCCTAACTATTGAAAATGTTGCTCATGTTGATAGGTTAGGATTTAATCTACTTAGTATTAGCCAACTATGTGATAAAAAGTATAAAGTACTATTTGAAGAAAATGGTAGTAAAATACTAAAAGATGGAATCACCATAGCTAAAGGAGTTAGGAAAAATAACATATATGTCATGAAAATAGATAGAACATCTAAAGACAAACTATGCCTAACAACCTTAGATGATAACTCTACTCTTTGGCATAGACGATTAGGTCACGCTAATATGAGACTCATCTAAAATCTATCCTCAAAAGAGCTAGTTAGAAACCTACCAAAATTGAATTATGATCAACACTTTTGCGATGCTTGCAAAATAGGTAAACAAATTCATAGTAGTCACAAAGCTAAAAACATGGTTTCCACATCTAAATGCCTAGAGATTTTGCATATTGACTTGTTTGGTCCATCCGCTATAAGAAGCTATGGAGGGAACCTCTACACTTTAGTTATAGTAGATGATTACTCAAGGTTCACCTTAACAATGTTTTTTGAAAACTAAAAATGAAGCTTTTGATAAATTTGAAATACTTAGTAAGAAAATTCAAAATCAACTAGGTGTTAACATTGTGTCGATCCGAACGGACCATGGTCGCGAGTTCGACAATGAAACACAATTTAGAAACTTTTGTGATACAAATGGTATAACACATAACTTCTGGCCCTCGAATACCCAATCTAATGGAGTTGTAGAGCGTAAAAATAGAACTATTCAAGAAATGAGTAGAACAATGCTAAATGAACAAAATATACCTCAAAAGTTTTGTGTACGCCGTGATACTTCTACATACATTTTAAACAAAGTTTTAATACGTCCTTTCTTGAACAAAACACCAGATGAATTATATAAAGGAAAAAAAGCCGACTTTAGGATATTTTAGAGTGTTTGGGTGTAAATGATTCATTCTTAATACCAAAGACTATCTCACCAAATTTGACCCAAAGTCTTATGAAGGTGTGTTTCTTGGTTACTCACAAGCTAGCAAAGCATACATAGTTTTAAACAAAGAAACAATGAGAGTCGGGAATCGCTGAACATAACATTTGATGAAAGTCCACCTCCCTCTAAGACATCACCTTTGGTAGATGATGACTTAGTTGAAAGTCAACTCGTTGAAAGTCAAGAAATAATTGAAAATGACAAGGAAGATGAGCCATTAAATAATGAAATTATAAACATCAAAGAACCAAAGTCATCCTTTAACATAAATAATCAAGAACATTAAGATCACAAGCCCAAAATCAAAGTAACTACTTTTGCTTTGTATCGACTATTGAACCGAAAAACATAAACGAAGCAATAAAAGATGAATCTTGGGTAATTGCTATTCAAGAAGATTTAAACTAATTGGTTAGAATTGATGTTTGGAAACTAGTTCCAAAACCTAAAAATCAAACCATAATTGGAACGAAATGGTTTTTTCAAAATAAAATGGACGAAAACTGTGTAGTGTCTAGAAACAATGCTAGGCTTGTCGCACAAGGTTATAATCAACAAGAAGGGATTGATTACGACCAAACTTATGCACCGGTATCTAGGCTCGAGTCTATTAGAATCTTACTTGCATATACATGTGCTCATGACTTTAAATTATTTCAAATGGATGTTAAAAGTGCATTTCTAAATGGGTTCATTAACAAAGAAGTATATGTTGCTCAACCTCTCGGTTTTACCAACTTTGAAAAACCACATCATGTCTTCAAACTTAATAAGGCACTATACGGACTTAAGCAAGCACCAAAAGCTTGGTACGATCGGCTTAAGACTTTTTTAGTAGAACAAAAATATACCATGGGATTGTAGATAATACTCTCTTTACCAAGAAAATGGAATCACACATTATCATAGTTCAAATATACGTTGATGACATCATATTTGGATCAACTTGACAAGAGATATGTAATGATTTTTCTCAAATCATGCACGACGAGTTTGAGATGAGTATGATGGTGAGTTAAACTTCTTTCTAGGACTTCAAATTAAACAACTAGAAGATGGAATATTCTTTAACCAATCTAAATACATAAAAGATATACTTAAGAAATTTGGTCTTGAAGACTCAAAACCAACTAAAACACCCATGTCCTCAGACACAAAACTCACCAAGGATGAGGAAGGTGAATTGGTAGATAACACTACATATAGAGGAATGATCGGTAGCCTACTTTATCTCACGGGTAGTAGACCCGACATTATGTTTAGTGTTTGTCTATATCCGAAGTTGCCAATTTTGATTGAACAAGTGAATAAGAATATACTCCAATGTACGTCGATCCACTTGATGACTGAATGAGCATGGGAAAAGCATGAAGTTCATTGATGGAGAATGGCCATAAACACGAAGAGTTCTCTCTTCGAAGATAAAGCGCACTGAAATGTACACCTTTCTTTTCTTTGAGGAACGGGGCCTAAAGTGTTATCTGCAACCCATAATGATGAAATTGAGGGCAGAGGCTTGAACTGATTTGTTTAAACGTCATTATGCATGTACATCAACTTTGACTAGCCTAATCTTCTGAATCAGGAAAAATTCATGCTTTAGTCATCCAAATTTTGATCCATCCTATGTAGTGACTAATTGATGTACCTGCAACTGAGTAAGGACTACCTGCACTAACATTGCAAACTTGATCACATATATATGGGTTAGTGACATTAGTATCCAAACCCTTGGGGGTTTCACTGTCAACCATGGTTTTGCAAACAGTGAACAATTTCCCAGTAGGTATCCATCTAAGACCAGCAATCTTAAAACTTTTCCCCGTCGATATCCACCTAAGGCAAGATGTAGGAGTGTTTGGTTTCTCATGCACAGTGGAAGCCTTGTTGAGAGAAAACCTTTGTCCTATAGCAGTCTGCCTACCAGGTTCCTTAGTATAGCTCTTTGGTTCTACGAGATTGTCGTTGTTTCTAGTCTTAATGGATTGAACCTTAGCACGAGCATTTACTTTCTTCAGAAATTTTGTTAAAAAATTATCATGATTTGCATTAAAGGCACATTTCACATTTGAAACGGCAAGCAGTTGTTTGGATTGAGAAAAAGATCTAGAGTTCTTATAGTGATCGCACAGAATTTCTTTAATCGAAATGCAACTACTTTTGGAAACTAGACCATTCCTATTTGTTTGCTGAGTACTCCTAGGTTTTGGTTTGCTGCTACTAGCCGTGTTAGCAATACACTAGAAGGAATCATCGAGTCGCACCTAAGATTCCATCTTTTTGTAGTAGTGCCCTTTTCCTAGCCATTTCTAGATTATAGTTCTTATATGAGTCATTCATGTCATATGAATTATGGATCTTAATGCTCGGTTTAGACATTGTTTTCGAACTAGCCCTAGAAGTGCTAGGTGTAGGTGTAGCCATTTGTTGAGGTTTTAGCAGAAACATGAGCACTTTTCTTAGGAAAATAAGGTGAAGTGACTGGTTTTGTCAAAACTTGTGTTACATCAACTTGGGAGGCAAACTGAGTTTTTGAAGATTTTGGTCGTTCAGATCTAAACGTAGTTGGTTGTCTAACAACTGACCAGTTTCTATTGGGATGTAAAGCTGGTTTCCCCAAGATTGATGGTTTTTCAAACTTAGTGTTCACACTATTTCCTGTTGCTTTTCAGAGCTCGTTCTTTAATGCTACTATTTTGAAACCCTTTTCCTGAAGTTGAGCTTTGAGTTCATCATTTTTGGGTATCAAAGAATTTGTTTGTTCTACAGTTTTAGTCATGGTTTCTTTGATTGAGTTACCTAGGTCCTTTTGATGCCTTTTAAAAGTCTCATTTTCCTTATGTAATTTAGCCACACAAAGTTCTAATTCAATATTTCTTGATTTAATTACATCGATGTCATGTTTAGCCTTGACTATATTACTTTTCTCATTCAGGACAGATATATGTTTCTTCAGATTGTTGATTGTCGAGTTTTTTTCTTGAAGCTGAGCTTTCAAAGTGTTTATTTCAAATAACTTACGGAATTCAGGAAATTATGGGTTTTTACATGGTTTGTTAAATTGAAAACTTTCGTCTTTACTTTGTATCGTAATTTCAAGTGAAATGCAATGTTTTTCAAGTTGTAAAAATCTGTTTGAAAGTTCATCATAAATTTTCTTTTCAACCACATCATTTGTTTTGAAAACACTTAATCGCAGACGCCTCACCAAAAGAACATTTTTCAAAATCATGTTCATCGTGGATTAGTTTGTTTAAGTATATTAGCGATATATCTTGTTGTACGAGTTTGGGTACCTCAAAGACGTGACACATGTTCGAGTAGCTTGTCTAGTATCTCATCTTCTGCATCTTGTGTAACAAGAGTCACTAAAATGCCGCTTGTATCTAGCTTATCGTCTTTGTACCTCTCGGATTCAGTGACAACCGATTCATCATCCGATGTTGTACCCGACTCAACACTACTATCATATGATTGCACCCGACATTCATTCACCTTGTCATCATTCTGTGCTCTTTCCTCATTATACTTCTTAACATTATCCAATAGTTGGATTAATGTTTCTCTGAACACATCTGCTTCCATCCCAGTGTTATTCTTGAAAGCACTTTTAGTCATATGATCATCATAATCCAAAGTGTATTCACCATTGAAGAATGACTAAAATTGTTTGTTGATCACCGAGAGTTTTAGAACTTTAGAACCGGGAACCTTTTCTCTCCTGTCAGTTGATTTTCCAATTGTTCTAAGTTCAAGAACAATGTGCTCGTGTGACCGTTGATAATTCATGAAAAGTGCATTAAATGCTCGTTCGATTCCCATAGTGTTGTCTTGCTTAGAAGTGTGAGGTCGTGAGGTGAGAGTTGTCGAAAAGGTTCAATCCAACTATCCTTGGCAATAGTTTGCAATTGATTGTGTGCTAGTGCAACTCTACTTCATAACTTGATTCCTTATTCCTAATTTTGTTATTTGTTAGACCATATAGCCATTTCCCATTTTAAGTTTTATACTCAACAACACAACATTTGTTGTGTGACTTTGGGAATCTTATGTTCATCGATCATGTCATACAACTTGATTACGCGTGATGAAAGAAGCGAGGTTTGTTAATATGATGCGATTGTGGCGATTTACAAGTCACGTATTTAAACCGAGAATAGAATCTTTTACAGGATTTTAAACGGAGAATCTTTCGGATTACAACAGGAGAAATGAGAAAGAGAATGTAATTAAGATAACGGATGGATTGGTAGAATGATAGAATATTGTGTGTTAGGAGTGATGATTGTTTGAAGGATTAGCTTAAATGTTGTTTGGTGTTATGTTGTTGATCGAAATTTGATTTCAAAACTTAAAACCACAATATATTCTTTTCCGAGCGGTTATAGGCCTCGAAGGTGTACCCGAATGGACTTTAGTCTTGTTGAGTTGCCATTGATGAAGGTATTTGTGATAAAGTTGATGTAGGATCGATTCAAAGATAAAGGAGTTGTGTTTTATGAAGATTAAGCACGGTTGTTGTAGTGAAAATTTGGTCCGAAACTTAAATACATCAATAACTTCCTCTCGGAGGGGATTTGGGCCTCGAAAAATTTGTTTCACGACTTTGTTATGAAACCTCACAATATTCAGACAACGCGTGAAGATTTGGGCCTCGAGAGTACACATTGGGAGGAAACTTAAATACCTCAATAACTTCCTCTCGGAGGGGATTTGGGCCTCAAAAAATTCATTTCACGACTTTTTTGTGAAACCTCACAATATTTAGACAACGTGTGAAGATTTGGGCCTTGAGAGTGCACATTGGGAGAAACAATAACCCGTGAAGATTTAGGAAAGGAATACCAAAGAGCGGATCATTATTCATGAGTGCAACTATAATATCATGACAATTATTATCAACGCCTTGAGGATACTGGAGATTGGCTTTCTTGAGTAGTCTGAGTTGTGCTTCTAGAAGGTGCATCTTGATCAATGTAAATTGAAGAAGGTGAACCATTTAGTCAGAGGAAGAGCAAGAGCTTCAAGAACTGGATGATCAACATTCGTTGGAGGTTGGAAGTACTCATCAAACATAGGTTGAAACAATGAATCCGAAACAATAAATCCCAGACATCCTTAGTAAGTGGAACATTAGGCGTTGGAGAGTCGTATGACCATTATACAAACATCCATCAACATGTAGATCCACTTCTCCCCCTCAAAAATTGCATACGATGTTGCCAATGCCATTTTTGACTAAGCAAGTGAATAAGAATACAATTAACGGTAAGTAGATCCCCTTGATAACTGTCAATTAGTTTATTCACACTTCTCCCCCTCAAAAACTGCATCCGAAGTTGCCATTTTTGATTGAACAAGTGAATAAGAATATACTCCAATGTACGTCGATCCGCTTGATGACTAAATGAGAATGGGAAAAGCATGAAGTTTATTGATGGAGAATGGTCATAAACACGAAGAGTTCTCTTCTTCGAAGATAAAGCGCCTCAAACGACACCTTTCTTTTCTTTTCTTTGAGACGAGGCTGAAGTGTTATCTGCAGACGCCATAATGATGACATTGAGGGTAGAGGCTTGAACTGATTTTTTCAAACGTCATTATGCATGTACATTAATTTTGACTAGCCTGATATTCTGAATTAGGAGAAATTCGTGCTTTAGTCATCCAGGTTTTGATCCATCCTATGTAGTGACTAATTGATGTACTTGCAACTGAATAAGGACTACCTGCACTAACATTTTAAACTTGATCGCATATATATGGGTTAGTGACATTAGTATCCAAACCCTTGGGGGTTTCACGGTCAACCATGGTTTTGCAAACAGTGAACAATTTCCCAGTAGGTATCCATCTAAGACCAGCAATCTTAAAACATTCCCCCGTCGGTATCCACCTAAGGCGAGATCTAGGAGTGTTTGGTTTCTAATGCATAGTGGAAGCTTTGTTGATAGAAAACCTTTATCATATAGTAGTCGCCTACCCGATTCCTTAGTATAGCTCTTTGGTTCTAATGAGATTGTTGTTGTTTCAAGTCTTAGTGGATTGAACCTTAGCATGAGCATTTACTTTCTTCGGGTTTTTGTTAAAAATTATCGTGATTTGCATTAAAGGCACATTACAGACAATTCGAGCAAATAACTTGTTTAGATTAAGAAAAAGATCTAGAGTTCTTATAGTGATCTACTACGGAATACGCTTTAATCGCACGCAAACTACTTTTGGAAACTAGAACATTCCTCTTTGTTTACTGCGTACTCATTGGTTTTGGTTTGCTGCTACTATCCGTGTTCTGCAATACACTAAAAGGAATCATACGAGGCCGTGCACATAAGATTCCATCTTTTTGAAGTAGTGCCCTATTCCTAGCCATTTCTAGATTATAGGTCTTGTATGAGTCATTCATGTCATATGAATTCTGGATCTTAATGCTCGGTTTAGACACTGTTTTCGAACTAGTCCTAGAAGTGCTAGGTGTAGGTGTAGCTGTTTGTTGAGGTTTAGTAGAACCAGGAGCACTTTTCTTAGGCAAATAAGGTGAAGTGACTGGTTTTCTCAAAAGTTGTGTCACATCAACTTAGGAGGCAAACCGAGTTTTTGAAGATTTTGGTCGTTCAGATCTAAATGCATTCGGTTTTCTAACAACTAACCGGTTTCTATTGGGATGTAAAGTTGGTTTCCCAAAGATTGACGGTTTTTCAAACTTAGTGTTCACACTATTCCCTATTCCTTTTCTGAGCTCGTTTTTAATGCAACTACTGTAAAACCCTTTTCCTGAAGTTGAGCTTTGAGTTCATCATTTTTGGCTATCAAAGAATTTGTTTGTTCTACAGTTTTAGTCCTGGTTTATTTGATTGAGTCACCTAGGTCCTTTTGATGCCTTTTCAAAGTCTCATTTTCCTTAATTAATTTAGCCACACAAAGTTCTAATTCGATGTTTCTTGATTTAATTACATCGATGTCATGTTTAGCCTTGACTATATTACTTTTCTCATTCAGGACAGAAATATGTTTCTTCAAATTGTTGATTGTCGAGTTTTTTTCTTGAAGCTGAGATTTCAAAGTGTTTATTTCAAAAAATTCACGGAATTCAGGAAATCCTGGGTTTTTACATGGTTTTTTAAATTGAAAACTTTCTTCTTTACTTTGTATCGCAATTTCAAGTGAAATGCAATGTTTTTCAACTTGTAAAAGTCTGTTTGAAAGTTCATCATAAGTTTTCTTTTCAACCACGTCATTTGTTTTGAAACACTTAATCTCAGACTCGATCAGCCAAAGAACATTTTTCTAAATCATGTTCAGCATCGTGATCAGTTTGTTTAAGTATATTAGCAGATACATCTTGTTGTACAATTAAGGGTACCTTAGGACATGACACATGTTCAGAACTTTTTCTGAGACTGCATCTGCATCTTGTGCAACAAGAGTCACCAAACTGCTGGTTGTATTTAGCTTATCTCCTCTGTACCTCTGGATTTAGTGACAACTGATTCATCATCCGATGATGTACCCGACTCAACACTACTACCATATGATTGCACCGATTCATTCACCTCCCATTCATTCACCTTGTCATCATTCTGCTCTTTCCTTCCTCATATACTTTTTAACATTATCCAATAGTTGGATTAATGTTTCTCTGAACACATCTGCTTCCATCCTAGTATGATTCTTGAAGCACTTTTCAGTCATATGATCATCATAATGCAAAGTGTATTCACCATTGAAGAATGACTAAAATTGTTTGTTGATCACCCCGAGTGCGGCTTTAGAACCGGAACCTTTTCTCTGTCAAGTTGATTTTCCAATTGTTCTAAGTTCAAGAACAATGTGCTTGTGAACGTTGATAATTCATGACAGAAAAGTGCATTAAATGCTCGTTCGATTCCCATAGTGTATATGTCTTCAGTTAGAAGTGACGTGAGGTGTGAATGAAGTTGTCGAAAAGGTTCAATCCAACTATCCTTGGCAATAGTTTGCAATTGTTGTACCTAGCGCAACTCTGTCACTTGTGAATTTGAACACAAAGATTACTTTATGAGTGATTGTTGTTGTGAGACCATATTGCCATTTCCCAAATTTTTCGTTTCTGACTCAACAACATTTGTCTATTGTACTTTGTTAGGAATCTTATGTTCATCGATCATATCGTACAACTTGAGTATTTCGGTGATGACAGAAGCAGAGTTGTTTGACATGATGTGATTGTGAACGGGATTTTACAAGTATGTGATTTAAACGGAGAAATAGAATCTTTCGTGGGATTTTACACAATCACGACGAAACCGTTAGACGTGAAAATAAGAAATAGAATGTAGTTAAGATAACTGATGGATTGGCCCACATGATAGAATATTGTGTGTTAGGAGTGATGATTGTTTGAAGGATTAGCTGAAATGTTGTTTGGTGTTATGTTAAGAGAGTAGCCGATCAACACTATGGTATATTCGGATTCCCCTTGTTCTAGCCTAATCAAGACTAAACTTCCATTAATAATCGAAGCATTAATGTATTATTTTATTTGCAAAGTACTTCTTTTTCATGCAATTTCTTAAATTAAGACAATAAAATTTTTAAAATTTTGGTCAAAACGGGGGTGCTAGGGTACTAGTAGATACAAATGTGATCAAAATTCGCTACCCCCCCCCCCACACACTTAGAGTTGAATATTGCCCTCAATATTCAAAGTATCGACTTTTATGCCGACACTATAGAACGTAAAAAGGTAATACTACTAGCCATGTGCGGGAAAGAAATATTTTTTTCACAAAAAAGGATTAATAAGATATCCCCAGATTATTGTAAGCAAAAAGATCGGATATTGGGCGGCTGGATGGAAAACAGGCGCATCAATCATCACGATCTATGGGAATCCTGAAAACAAAGAGCAAACACATAAAACAGCGAAAGTAGAGGAATTCCACCACACTTAGTGTTAGAAAATAGAAAGAAGATAAAATGATAAGCATGGGTTGCCACCCACGAGCGCTTTTGTTTTGTTCACCGAGTCACTAGCTTGACTTATCCCCGAATTCATTGGTCCATGGGGAAAGGTTGGAGATCCGGGACAACCATGGGAGGTATGTCCTCTCCAAAGTGATGTTTCAACCTATGGCCGTTCACTTTGAAGTTTGGTCCCTCGGTTTGAGATAGCTCGACGACACCATATAGAAAGAATTTGGCAACGGTGAACGGTCCGGTCCAACGGGTTTTAAGTTAATTCTAGAAAATCTTCAATCCGAATTAAAAGAAGGACTCGGTAACCAACGCTGAACGCGTTCTTGATTTTGGAGTCATGGATCTTCTTTGTCTTCTCTTTGTAGATTAAAGAGTTCTCGTAGGCTTGATCGCGAAGTTCATTTAATTCATTGAGTTGAACTTTTCGTGATCACCCATGACTTAAGGTCAAAGTTAGCATGCTTTAAGGCCCAATAGGCTTTTTGCTCGAGCTAGATCGGTAGATGACATGCCTTCCCGTACACAAGCTTGTAAGGAGTACACCCGATGGGTATTTTGTAAGCGTTACGAAAGGCCCAAATTGCATCATTTAATTTATCCGACCAAGAGGCACGATTTTCGCCTACGGTCCTTTCCAAGATTCTTTTCAAACCATGGTTGGAGACTTCCTTTGCACCACTAGTTTATGGGTGATACGTGGTAGCAAGCGGTGAGTGACACCGCACTTAAGCATGACCTTTTGCGAATGGTCGTTGCAAAAGTGCGCACCGCCATCACTAATGATGGCACGGGGAGTTCCAAAATGAGCAAAGAGAGATTTTAAAAACTTAACAACTACTCGGAGCGTCGTTGGTGAGGCGCTTTCACTTTAACCCATTTAGACAAGTAGTTGACCGCCATGAGCATGTACTTGTTCCTCGTGAAGACGGAACGGCCCCACAAAGTCAATGCCCCAAACGTCAAAGATCTCACACACTTGGATGGAACTTTGTGGCATTTCATCCTTTTTCAAGATTTTCTCGTGACGTTGACAAGAGTCACACGATTTTACTAAGCATGGTAGTTTGAAAAATCGGAAAACCATGGGGTACTTGAGTCACCACGAAAATATACCATGTTAAGTGTCTCGAGAGGAAATGTTTCATTTATTTCCTTTTTCTCGAGCACACTTTGGTGAGGATTCTCTAATCGGGATAAATGATCGGCAGTGAGGTTCTCGGCTCCTTTTTTTTATTATTTTTTATCACGGATGATGATATCAAATTCTTGAACGAGGAGAACCCACCTGAGCAATCTCGCTTTTCATCTTGTTTTGCAAAAAGATATTTGAGAGCCGAGTGATCCATATACATTATGCTTTTAGACAGGATTAAGTATGGTCGGAATTTCTCGAAAGCATACACCATAGCTAATAATTCTTTCTCCATCATAGTGTAATGTGCTTGAGCATCGGTCATAGTTTTGCTAGCATAGTGTATAGGCTGAAAATGTTTTGCTTTTCGTTGCCCCAAGACCGCACCTAAAGCAAAGTCGCTAGCATCGCACATGAGCTCAAAAGGTAGGTCCCAATCGGGGGCAACTAATATTGGTGCTTTGGTAAATTTCCTCTTAAGAGTTTGAATAGTTTTAATGCACTCTTTATAAAAGGGGAGAATGCGTATATATCCTCTAAAAGTCAATAATTGCGTATATATCCAAGCAAAACTCATAATTGCATATATGACCTTCAAAAGATTTAAATATGTCATATATATCCAAATTATTATTTAGTATATATTTTAAACATTAAAATACATGATAAGTATATTTTGAATCTGAAATGTCAATTATACCCTTGTTATTCATCACACCTAACCACTCTTCTTTCCTACATTCGGTCTACAACTCTAAACCCCAAACATTGATTGAGATAAATCATAATGCATTAATTTGCCCAAACAATGTTCTTGCTTTTAATTAATCGATTCATTTCCATTGTTTAATATATTTTGTTTCTATACCAAATCTTATGAACACTGGAACCATCACTTAGATAATTTACCAAAATCTGGGTTGGCTTTGTGAAAGAAATTGATCTCACGTGGATTGCTAATTTTGATATTAAAAATGTTTGATACTGCGTTGTTTGATTAATTTGTGTTCAATGGGCCCTCTTAGTTCTGCGACTTCACATAGATCATGTGAGAGTTTTTTGTATTTATGAAAATCTTGTATTGAAAGTATGGAATACGATATATGGGTTATGTTTGTATGTTCATACTTCTATTCTACTTTTTTGTTCGCTAGATGTTTAGGAACATAGATATGTTTTGTTACCTGATGTTAAAGAAGATATATATGTCAAGATTATGAGAAATGATAAAAATGAGGGCATGATAGACATTTTATATTTAAAATATAATTATCATGCATTTTAAGTTTTTAAATAGAGTATAGAATAGTGATTTGGATATATGTGACATATTTAAGTGTTTGAAAGGATATATATATGTAATTATTAGTTTTACTTGGATATATATGCAATTATTGGCTTTTGGAGGGATATATATACACTTCCTCCTCATAAAAGATGAACGGAGTATCTTTCTCAAGGAGACGGGTCATCGGCCAGGCAATTTTCAAAAAATCTTGAATGAATCGACGATAGAAGCCGGCGTGACCAAGAAAACTCCGAACACCTTTAACGGTGGTGGGATGAGGCAATTTGTAGATAACCTCAACTTTAGCCTTATCAACCTCAATCCCACTTTTTGAAATCTTATGGTCGAGGACTATTCCCTCTTTGACCATGAAATGACTTTTCTCCCAATTGAAAGAATCCTCAAAGACCGAAAAATCGTCCATAAAGACCTCCATAGTTTTCTCGATCATGTCGTGAAAAATAACCATCATACACCTTTGAACGTCATCGGAGCATTACATAAGCCAAAAGGCATTCTTCGGTAAGCAAAAATTCCATAAGGGCATGTGAAGGTGGTTTTCTCTTGGTCTTGGCGTTCGATAGGAATTTGAAGTAACCCAAGAAACCGTCGAGAAAACAATAGTATTCATTTACCGCTAATCTCTCAAGCATTTGGTCCATGAATGGCAAAGGAAAGTGGTCTTTTCCGGTGGTGTCATTGAAATTTTGGTAGTCAATGAAAACACCCCATCCCATAACCAATCGAGTAGGAATCAACTCATTTTCATCATTTTCAATGACTGTAATGGCACCCTTTTTGGGCACACAATGCACGGGGCTCACCCAAGGACTATCTGAGATAGGGTAAATCAATCCGGCATCAAGAAGTTTGAGAACTTCATTTTTGATAAGTTCGTGGATTTTAGGATTCACCCTTCTTTGTTGTTGAACCGCCGGTTTAAAGTCGCCCTCCATTAAAATCTTGTGTGTACAAATTTCTGAGTTAATACCCTTAATGTCGGAAAGTTTCCAAGCAATGGTTCACTTGTGTGACTTTAAAACCTCTATGAGAGCGGCTTTCTCCTCATCATTCAATTCTTTAGCAATTATGATGGGTAATTTATCGGTACCCTCCAAAAATGCATATTCAAAGGCGATAAGTCCTTAAGGTTCGACCTTCGAGGATCATTAGAATTTTCAATGGATTTGGTTTCCTCAACATGAAGTTCTTTTGGAGGGAAAGATGATGGATCATCATTAAGCAACTTCTCAAGGAGAAGAATGTCTCCCTCCAAATACAACATCATCAATTCCCGGTGGAATTGAGTTATTTTAGACAAGCTCGTTCTCTTCAAGGCAAATCACATCCCTCAAACGAGTGATGGAAGGGGAAGAGTCGGAAATAATTGGTTCGAAGACGGTTCGAAATTTTAGAAGAGGAGGGGGATTGCCACCTTTAGAATTGTTTGAAAAACCAAGAATCTCTTGAGCAAACTCCTCCACACAGAACATCAATGACATCAATTCGATTGACCGATGTATCATCATAGTTGGAGGAGTATCTCGATATTTGATTAATATTGAGCATGACGGCTTCTTTATTCACTTGTAAAGTCATTTCCCCTTTGTAAACATCAATCAATGCACGACCTATCCTCAAGAAACATCTCCCAAGAATGAGGGAACTCGAGGATCGGCATCGAAATCTACGACAACTAAGTCCGGAAATGGAACTTCCCTATTTTGACAAAAGACATCCTCGGCTATACCGATTGGGCGGGTAGTATAACAGTCGAAAGATCGGAGTCATACACATAGGGGTAAGTTCGGAAATGAACTTGTTATATATTGAAAGCTGCATTAAGTTAATACTCGTGCCAAGATCGCCGAAGCGGGCGTCGAACTATTCCTTGAAGGTCGCATGGGATAAGGAACTTGCTGGGGTCTCCTAAATTCTAGGGAAGTTTCTTTAGGATGACCGTCGAGCAATGCTCATTCAAAGAAGTTTTTGCCAATTCAGAAAGTTTTTCTTTGTTACTTAATAATCTCTTAATCGTTGAAACAAATTTCGGCATCAAAAGAAGAGCATCCGCAAAGCTAATCTCAAAGTGCAAATCTTGAAAGATCTTAAAGAACTTTTCCATTTGATGATTAGCCTTCTTATGGAGCTTTTGATCATTCATTCATGGAGGATAAGGATTTGTTGTTTTCGGTTAGCTTCGAAGCACTAACGGAGCATCTTTAGCTCGAATTCGGACAACCGTAGTTGGACATTCTTGGTACTTCCCTTATTAGTTCTACCACTTCTAATGGCTATGGCATTCAACTCTCCTTTTGGTTTGGAACGGTATAGCCTGAAGGATCTCAAAGTTGAAGCTTGATTCATTTGACACATAAGACTATTAAAAATATTCTCAATTTTGTTTTGAGATTGGTCAATTTTGTTGTTAGTTGTCCTAAGTTCATTTTTAAGCTCATTACTTTGTTTAGACATTGAAGTTTGGACATCATTTTTCAAAGTCGTAATTTGGTTTTGCATTGCCCTTATGGTAGCCTCATTTGACTTAATATAATTAGCGAGGTTCATTTGAGGAAACAATCGGTGCTTGGTATTAGGAGCTTGATACCCTTGATTGAAATTGACCCATTGGGTCGGGTATTGGTTGATCGGGGAATGAAATTGGTTTTGAACATTTTGCCCACTTCCTTGATTTCGATTGAACCTACTTTGGTTATTAGGTTGAGAAAATCCGGGTGGTCCTACTTGATTGATACACGATAGTTCGGTCAACGTGAGGACTATTGTTACCTCCTTGGTTGTGAGTCTCGGCTACGACATTTGCTTCAAAAGGTCTACCATCGGTGGTAGTACAATTGTAGTATGCATGAGGACCACCACAAGTGCTACAAGTTTTTTCCATCGATTTGACTTGAGGGGGTGGAGGATTTTGTGGGGTAGCAAGTTTCTTTTACTCATTGAGAATCAAAGCTTGAATAGGTTCCGTGAGCTTTTCGATCTTAGCATCTGTGCTAGAGGTATTCACCGGAGAAGAAGTAGGAGGAGAAACACTCACTTTCGGGAAGAAACCGTTTTGCTTCGTAGTGCAAACCTTAGACTTGTTCTTGATGATGGCCAAAGTATCTTTTGGAGTTTGACTCAAAAGGTTACCACCGGCGCGGTATTCAAGAGTCTTGATCGGTTTGGTTTAAGCCATTGTAAAAATTATCAAGTTGATGTAACTCGGAAAAACCATGGTGAGGAATTTACAGTAAGTCCTTAAAAGGTCCCAAGCTTAACTAAATGATTCATCAAAATTTTGAGTAAATTTTGTAATTTCATTTTTTAGGCTTGTGGTTTTAGACGGGGGAAAAATTCATTCACATTTGACACTAAATCTTCCCAATTGTAATCGAGCGAGGGGTTGTTTTTCAAGCCAAGTCCGGGCGGCCCCCTCGAGAGAAATGGGAAAAAGTGGTAGTTTGATTGCATCTTGAGGTACATTTCGATATTTGATAGTGGATGTGATCTTGTTAAACCATCGAATATGGGATATGGGTCGTCCCTCTCAAATCCAAAGAATTGACTTGAGGAGACTAAGGAGAGCAACCCGTTTTTAAGCTCAAAGTTACGGCACCTATACGAAATAGCGATAGCATCTCGATAACCCTCGGGGGGTGCTTGGGGCGGGGGGTCACATGAAGAGGGGTACTCCACTTCAACACGATAATAACTGGGATGTTCGGGATATGATGCAGTTGTGACTACGTCTGGGTCATGCCTATGGTATAGTAATCGTGAAAGCATGACAGTAGGGGTTCAATTGCGACAACGTGAGTGTGATGCAAATTTCAGTAAGCAACTGCACTTTAAACAACTCAATTAAAACAAACTCTATAACACAAATAACTTATAGAAAATCAATAAGGCAAAATGCGGTCTAAAAGAAAGCAAGAACTGCGCGGGAGAGGGAAAGCATGAAACTTTTATTAACCTTCTCCCTTAGGCGTTTCGTTGAACAACCCTCCTTACCCCTCTTATAGTTTGTTTATCAATTAAATTTGAGCGATTTTTCGAAATGACACAAAGGCAAGGTTTGAATCTTTAGTTTGGGAAATTTAATAATAACACCCAAGTTGACAGTGTTATATTGATAATTTCTTTTATCTTTTTTATCACAATAAAAGGAAAATGTTGTATTTTTTTATCTTGTATATATATAAAAAGGAAAATGTTTTTGGGTAAAAGGGATTTTTCACCCTGGTAAAATGCATTACACCAAAAACATTGAAGACAAAAAGGATGAAGGTGACATCCTTCATCTTAGTCCCTTAGGACCTTACCATCACCCTATATAAGACGACATGCCATTCTTATAACTTACATGCACTACATGTGCAATGACAATCAAGCAAGCTAAAACTACATACCAACAACACAAAAAGAAAATAAACAACATGTGAAACTATTTCTTCTTGCGTCCTTGCACCTTGAAGTCTCTTGAAGAACCACTATTAATGTTGGATGCGGATGAATACATCTGATATCATCGTAGTTCTCATAAACTTCATCGTCACTTTCGGTAACCCTTTCCACAAAGGATCACCATCCTTAATAGAATTGAAACAACTTCACTAAGAGCGGATACGAACATGATGCAATATCCTTAACACTAGAATCGGCACTGTAAGTGAAGTATCCAAATGACATATCTCCCATAACAAAGTAGGGAAAACTGTTTTCGTTTGCTCATGTTGAGTATGTACCATTTCCACACCCCTTTTAGGACGAAATCACTCATAACTGCATCCTTCAATGTACCAATGCATTATTAGAACCATCTTTTGTAGACTGATTTTCACGCTACCGGCCCCCAATCTCGTGTTGAAACCATGTTCTTCTTCTTGGTAGCGGTTTGAAACAGGTTGATACGAGAGTTTGGGCTTAGGTTTAAACCCCCAAGACCCTTTATTACCTTTGTCAATCGTTTTACCAGCCTTGTTAGAGTGAACGTTACGGTTAACCTCAATATCTTTATTAGTCGAACCCTTAATAACCAAGTTTCATCTAAGAGGGGCGAGCATCATCAGCATCGTGATTGAAACAAGCGGACTTAGAACACCAAGATGGCCCATTCATCACTCCGACTTCAAGAACTTCCATGTAAAGTCCCTTACCATTAGGCAAGGGTATAGCAACCTCGATCGATTCCAAAACATCCCTATCGTGAGATAATTCAATAAGGACCCGTGCATATGAATAATGACCCCAAGGATTATTACACATAGCATTAGTACCCGCCATCAACGTATAATCCGCCCCAACTGTTTTGCAATCAAACTTACACCAACTTTCGAATAAGCAACAGAAGGTACATTATGGATACGCACCCATACCGGTACCTTAGTAATTTTCTCCCTTTCCAACCTATTATTCACACCCAAGCATGCAAAAATATGGGCACCGATTTAATAAACCAAGGACCCCCATCAAGAACCTTAGTCATACCTTCAAGTGATGAAAATTTGAAAGAAGAAACCATTACGAGTATAAGCGTGTTCCAAGCTACTATAAGCCCAAGTATGCTTGACATAATCCTCCACAATAGGAAACGTAAGACGTTGACCAATGAAATAGCCATAAAGAGTATTAGCGAATTTCACACTCATATCATTAACCACTTCAATCGGAATAACAACATTTGCCGCTGAAGCAACTTTCTTATTCGTTGACCCCTCCACATGTACCCAATTAGGATCCATAGTAGTAACCACAGACTCCGTATAAACCACATGATCAAGAGAACTCGCGACACCAGATTCAACATGTTTAGGAGCAACCAAACAACCACCATCACATAAACTAGGTTTAGTGAGTAGATTCAAATTAGAATTTACAACATTAACCACATCAGTTGCATTTGATACGTGTTCATCGGCGTGCCCTTTGGTCCAACCTTGTTTGCCATGCTGGATTTATGCGTAGTAGGCCTTGGGTTTTGTTGGGTGATTTTAATGCGGCGCTTAAATTGGAGGATCATTCATGTGGTAGTTATGCTCGACATTGCTATGCTGAATTCAAAGATTGTGTTGAGAAAATGGAGGTTGAGGATCTTAATATGCTTGGTCCTTCACTTTACTTGGAATCAGAAACCAAGAGGCTCATTTGGTACATTGAATAAAATTGATAGGGTGGGGCAATCTACATTTGCTGACTTTCCAGGTTCTTTTGCTATATTTCAACCTTATCGTATTTGAATCATTCTCCGTGTGTTCTGCGTATTCCCCAGGTAACTAAGCCTAAGCCTAAACCTTTCAAATTTTCTAACTTCTTGGTTCATAAAGATGGGTTTATTGATACGTTTCTTTGCGGTGGAATGTTAATGTTCATGGTTGTGCTATGTATCGTGTGGTTCACACGCTTAAAGGGCTGAAATCTCTTTTCCGTAAGCTTTTGCACAGTCAGGTAATCTGCATGGCGGGTGGTTATGATTCGGAAGGAATTAGATGAGGTCCAAAGGCTATTGATACTGATCCGTCTAATTCAGACCTACGTGATGATCATGCTCACTATCTTCTTGCTTATAAGGAGGCTACGTTAGATGAAGAACGGTTTTTAAGCGAAATCTAAAGTTCAATGGCTTCATGCAGGTGATTCTAATACGGTTTACTTTCATAATATTGTTAAAAGCAAATGTGCCCGTAACTAATTGAATTGGTAAGAGATGCAACAATGTCTTGTATGAGGTCATCCGGTTGCGGTGCTTTGTTGCTCATTATGAACAGTTTCTTGGTATTGAAGGCAATTGTAGTCCATTTGATGAGTACGGTATATTTTCTAATGTTCTTTCACACCAATTGGCTAATTCGATGATTCGTCATGTCACGGATGCGGAGATAAAGGAGGCTATATTTTCTATGGGGGATGATAAAGCTCCCTGGTCCCGATGGTTACCGCTGCTTTCTTTAAGAAATCATGGGATATTGTGGGTGTTGAGGTTATATCTGCTGTTCGGGATTTCTTCATGAATGGTAAACTTCTTAAGGAGATTAATCATACCATTATATCGTTGATCCCTAAAGTGTCTACCCCGTCTAAGATTAATGACTATAGGCCTATTTCTTGCTGTAATGTCATGTATAAGTGCATTAGCAAAATCCTTGCTAATCGTATTAAAGAAGGCCTTGGTCAGTTGGTTAGTATTAATCAATCTGCCTTTGTTCCTGGTCATCCGTTATATCGATAATATATTACTTACCCAAGAGCTTATGTGAATTATCATAGAGGAGAGGTCCTCCTAGATGTGCGTTTAAGGTTGATATTCAGAAGGCATATGATACGGTTGATTGGGCTTTTCTTAAAGCTATCCTGATTGGGTTTGGTTTCCGCAAAAATCGTTTGCTGGATCATGGTATGTATCTCTCTCTACATCTTATTCTATGTGTATTAATGGAGATCTTCATGGCTGGTTTAAAGGTAAGCGGGGTCTTCGACAAGGTGACCCGTTATCTCCCTATTTGTTTACCCTGGTTATGGAAGTTTTAACTCTTATATTGCAGACAAAGGTTTCTAATGCTGTGGATTTTCAGTTTCATCATTTGTGTGAACAACAGAGAATTATTAACCTTTGTTTTGCAGATACCTCTTCTTGTTTCTAGAGGCCATCAGGATTCGGTAATGTCATTATGCATGCTTTGGAGGATTTAAAAAACTTTTCGGGTCTTGTCCCAAGTATCCCTAAAGTCTGACTTTCTTTGTAATGTGCCTAATGCTATTAAAGCTGCTATTCTCCAGTCTATGCCGTTTTCAGAAGGTACTCTCCCTGTCAGGTATCTTGGGGTTCCCCTTATATCTTTGAGACTTCTTTATAGGGACTGTAAAGTGCTTGTTGAAAAGTTGGAAGGTCGTGTGAATGATTGGCGTAATAAGTTCTTATATCTTGCGGGTAGGCTTCGGTTGGTAGGTCTGTTTTGTCATCGATGCATCTGTATTGGGATTCAGTCTTTATTCTTCCATCGTATTATACATGAGTTAGAGCAGCTTATGAGGGGTTTCCTTTGGTGTCAAGGAGAAATGAAAAAGGGAAAGGCTAAGGTTGCTTGGGAATCTGTTTGTAAGCCAAAGAAAGAAGGTGGTCTTGGTATTCGACGTTTGGAGGATTTTAACATTGCCCTCATGACTACACACATTTGGAGTATTTTGACACATAAAGAGTCGTTATGGGTTCAATGGATTCATTCTTATAAACTTCGTGGGAGAAGCTTTTGGGATGTCCCAGGTTTGGCGGATGTTAGCTGGGGATGGCGCAAGCTTCTTGCGATTCGTCCAAAGATTCGCTCATTTATCTGGCATAAGGTCAATAATGGAAAGGACGCATCAGTTTGGTTTGATTGGTGGTGTGTGTTAAGCCCAATCGTGATTTGTTTCTGCTAGAGATATTGCCCGGCATGTTTTCATTTATCTGATTCGGTTTATGATCTGATTGCTAATGTGTGCTGAGATGGCGGTGGATTGGTTATCTCGTTTTCCTTTGTTAGCTGCAATTCCGGTCCCTATTCTTAATGATACAATCGATGGATTATTATGGCGCAAGTTGGATGGTAATTTTAGTGGTTTTTCAGTTTCGGGTGCATGGGATTCTCTGCTCTTGGTGATGTGGTTGATTGGTGTAATGTTCCTTGGTTCTCTCATTGTATCCCGAGGCATGCAATACATTTGTGGCTCGCTATTAAGCGTACTGAAGACTCAAGATAATTGCGACAATGGGATGTTGGTCCTAATGTTGACTTGGACTTGCTTAGATGCCCGCTTTGTGAGTTGGTTCCGGATTCTCACTCTCACTTATTTTTTGAGTGTCGGTTTTCTTTCTATGCAGGTTTGGTTTCGGTCCGGTTTTTATCCGGCATGGATGCGATCCCGCCTTCTTTAGATATTGTTACTGTTCTTATTCCTTTATCCGGGGGCCGGTCAGTTGGTAGCATCATTTCTCGTTCATGCTTGCGGCTACTACATATTTTGTCTGATGGAGGCAATGCTAGGATTTTCAGCGTAAGAAGTCTCTTTTGCGGAGTGGTTAGCATCATTGTCTCTACTATTCGGTTGAAGTTGGTTACTTTCAAGTTCAAGAAGCTAACCTCGCGGTCTCGTTTGATCCTTGATAAATGGAAGATTCCAAGTACTTGTATTTCTCACGAGGGAGTGCTCGGGGGAAGGGTTGTACTCTTTTTCCCTACTCCAAGGTTTTTCCCTTTGGGTTTTTCTTGGAAGGGTTTTAAGAGGCAAACTTCCAGGTTAACTTGCTCCCTTTGTGGATTGGTTGGTTGGATGCGGATGCTCGCTTGCTACAAGTTTTTTTTACTTGTTTATGCCTAGTTAGTTGATGTAATATAGCTAGGTCCTTTGTGTTTATGGCATGTCATAAACACTAGTTTATCAAGCTTTCGCTTGAGGTTAATGTGGTATTTCAGCCACATTCCATTTGTACTTAACATTATTTTTTTGGTTATATATTTACCGGGGTAAAACCCTTTACCCAAAAAATAGGTACACAATAATCAGATTCAGCACCACCATCTATAAGACACTTATTCAACTGATCCCCAGCATGTGCTAACCTCATCCATATTAATAGCGTTACAATCCCCAATATCTGATCGTAACAAATTCAGACCATCGCTCACATCAACAGCCTTTTTAAGCCTTATCATACTATCAGTCAAAACGCTCCTCGAATTATCTTCAAATACCACACCAGCTGGAGTAAAGACTTCACCCAACAACATTAACATCCATAGTGAACAACGATTGTAATACCTTAATTGCAGTAGGTACACACGCAACCCAGAGGCCACTACGGTTCAACTAGACTTGCATCAACATGTACAATAGGTGCGACTCTTGATTTTACAACTTCATTATCAGAAACATCAAATAAAACACTACTCGATGTTCCTTCCAAACCCACACCAACATCAGAAGAGTGGTAATTCATAGTATGGTTCATCATCGGTTTAAGAACCGACTCACCAAAGCTGTTATGAAACCCCTCATCAGAAGTTAAGTCTCTTCTACAAACCATGCTACTCACGTCAACAGACTCCATCATAGGAGTAGTCCCAGCCGGCCATAAACAAGGATGTTATGCATTTCTAGCTTATGTTACGAGAAGGAATCCAAAGAAAACGACTTGAAGACGTTCCTATCGCTCGTGAATTTCCGAAGTTTTCCACGAATACTTCCCGGACTTCCACCATCCCAAGTAGAGTTTCAAATTGATTTAGTGCGGAGGAGCGCGCCAGTGCCGCGCACCCTCTGACTAGCACCATCCGAGATGCAAGAACTGGCAAATCAAATACAAGAACCTTCAGACAAGGGGTTAATCCGACCTAGTCCCTCACCTTTTTGAAGGAGCATCACCATTAAGTAACAATAAATCAAATCACGAGACGTGATTTCTCCAACGGGGGGAGCCTGTAACCACCGCATTTCAGGCTACTTTTCATTTTCGAGAATTTACTATTCACATTTACTATTCATTTTCACTATTCATATCGTAAATATTTTTTTTTAATTTTACTATCATGACAAGATAAATAAACTTCGACAAGTCATCCGACGGCGCACGTTGAATCCATTGAGAACCGTTTTCACGAACCGTGTCGAGAACTACTTTAGGGTTTAAACGTCATTCGGACATCCCGATATGTCCAGTAAACCATATAAACATTAGAAATATGTATTTCTACCATTTTATGACAATTCCACAAGTTTTGGAATTTTTCGTTTTTCAGTTACTAGCGTTTTACGCAATTACGCGTTTTTACCCGTATTTCCAGCTTTAAGCGGCGTTTTTGCACCCAATGAGACTTATCACTCATTTTATATTTTTAAAAGGAGTATAATGATGAGTCTCATCATTCTGTAAGTTTTCGTATTTTTACGATACCGGTTTAGCGTTTTATGGCTTAAAACGACTTACGGTGGCATTTAACGGAACCAAAACTTACTCTAACCTCAAGATAAGACCAAGGCTTATCATCTAAGCCTTGTCATGCATTGAAACCGACCTAAGGGTGGGGAGTCACCATTTATGTGGCTTGATCCTAAGCATGCATCATTTTGATCATTACAAGTGTCCTAACTTAACCATGGTTAATAATTAACCCAATATATGGTTAACCAAACTTACCCTCCTATAAATAGGAAGTGAAATACATCATAAACTCCCTCACAAACTGATTTTGGTCGTTCATACCCTAAACCACTCATATCTTCCATCATTTGATCTATAAACTCCAAGTTTATGCAAGGAAGTTTCAAAGATCAAGCTACTTCATCAAATCTCTAGCAAGTTTAAGTGATCCTCTTGAGTTTAAATCCACTCAAGTCACTTAGTACTTCATCACCAACTCTTCAAGTTTGCAAGGGTGCCAAGGTGTGGAAAGCTAGCTCAATCCGAAATCTTTCGCGATCAATCAAAGTCCTATCCTTACTAAGTTACTCCTTTCTATTTTGAAAGCCAAAAGTTGTAAGCAACTTATCACCACCATCATCTCATCTTTATTATTTATAATCTTAACTATTTCAAGCTATATATATAGTTACTATGTTGATTCATGATGTACATATACTCAATCACTTGTTTTAATTCACATATTGTCATAAAGGTAACAAACTAGTAAACTAGTCATATTCTACACATGTGAGACCATTAAAAACAGTAAAATAAGGACTTTATAACTTACATAATATGGTAGACAAGATTAAAAGGTAAACATAGCAATTTGAATCACCGAAGCGGACAAGCGAGTCAAAAGTTATAAGCAAAAGAGTTAGCGAAACTAAACGCCAAACTGCCCATAACTTTCCGTTTTGAGTTCTGCCCTTTTAAAATGGTACTTACAGTCGAATCATCAAAAGTTAAACCGACGAGTTGTCGGAGCGACGTTTTTCCTTCAATTCAAAGAAGCTCGACCTTGAAAACGCATAAATAGGCCAAAATCTTTCAAAAGCAGAAGCTGCCGTAAAATATTGTCTCATAACTATACTTTGTCACTAACGAAAGCAAACCAGAGGCCTAATGGCCATTAGCCAAGACCACGACTACGGCTAAGCCAAAGCTAAATCCTCAAGACCATGGAAGTCAAGACCAAAGTCCACGGCAAGGCCCTGGCTAAGCCTCGAGCTTGTTTGAAGCGACGAGACTTGTAAAACTGATAGTTATTAAAACATGATAAACTTTATGTTATATCAATCTTCACTCAAAACATATGTTTTATCTACTAAGTGCTACAATAGTATTGAGCTTCATGTGAGGGGTTTCATTTGAGTAAAACGTATCGACGAGTTGCTGGATTTACAAATTAAAGTGTCCTAGCTCCTCGACGTTTCTGCATGACCTCGAATTATGATGGCGAACGGTAGTACGATATCTATAAACTAAATACGTTTTCACATATTAAAGATCTTTCTATAAACATCAAATGATAATTGACTACATCATGATCAACATAGGAATATATATAGGATGGTTTATGTTTCCTTAAACATTATTCCAAACCTAAGTCGCAACATTTCATTTTTAGGTTGCACGTAGAAGTCTTCCGACTTATCCATCATCCGTTAAAGTACTTAATATCATCAACTCTTGATGAGTTCATAGCCCCACTTTCTATTACTTAATTGTTTTACAAACCCTTGGGGGAGATACATGCTTTATTTCAAACCGAACACATTACTTTCAAACTGTATGCTTATCTGAATGTATTATTTGCATTAAGTACCACTATTGCCAATCTTAAGTCCCTACTATCACGAACCATTAATCACTTGCAGTGAGCGAATATTGTGGATAGGCCTATTGGGATTGACGAATCCCGTTTGTGTTGACCGGATAGGCAAACAAACGCACTATATTTGAACATCTATAGGTTTATTGGCAAATTACTTATTAGGGCATCGGTTACTTTTATGACAACATTAACGTTTTCGGTATCATGAGCTTAATGCAATAATATGTTTGTTTTCAAAACCTAGGTGTGAGTCAAATTAACTCACACTACCAACATAATATGTTCAACCATCAAACAAACTCTATGAATTTCACTCAACCTTTGTGTTGACAGTTTTAAGCATGTATTTCAGGTCCATAAAGTCGAAGCGGCACGGAAGGGCATCAAGAAGGCTATACATAAATAATTTATCATTCACAAAGCATCGCAAACTTATTATTGATGTCTTTTGTAATCAATGGAACCAACTGGGACCTATTTTGTAAACTCTGATATATTTGAATGATAAAGCCTTTTTTAAAACGACTCTTTTAGAGATCGTTTTCTATTATTATGACTGTTGTGCCATGAAGTAATACCCAGTTTGAATTCCGCTGCATATCACGAAATTGGGGGTGTTACAAGAACCCACGTGCAATACTTACAAAAACCTGTTATAAACAATTAAAACCCTACAAGGGTTTACTTGCAATCGAATAGAAAAAACAAACCCTAAAATAGGAATTCGTTTAGCTTTAAGACCAACAGATATAACCAACCTTCAGATCGCTCCAATGAATATTTTGACGAATTAATTAACCCTAACACCGATTAGGATGTATAGGGAATAATAAGCCGACTCCAATCAGAATAGGAATTGAAGGATCGTTTTAATAAACAAAGGCGGCTGAATAAACATATATATATATATATATATATATATATATATATATATAAAGAAAAGAAACATATTTTTGTGTTTCATATTGTTTTTGAAAAGCAATAACTTCACGAGTAGGGTCTTCAAGTCACTAATCATCAAACCGTAACGATATTGTCGCAACACAACCTCCCTGACAGCGGCGCTAAAAATTGATTCGTTTTCAAGTATATATAATAAATATCAAGTACGTGATCTGTGAGAAGCCGAGTCAACCCTTTAGGAAAAAGGTCAACACGAAAAACTCGCAAATACGATATATGATATCGGGCAGTGATACTGGATCGTTTCCCAAAGAGGTGTGAATCGGTGATTTCATTCGAGGTTTGCTATTAAAATGCTTGAAATTAGGGTTTTTACGATTTTCGGTTGTTTTCTAAATTCAAATAAAGGCACGGGAAAGTAAATAAAGCAAGGAATGAAAGCAAACTACTAATTTAACAATCAATAAGTAAATATAGCAAGAAAACGAAGTGCAATTAAGTCCTAATGCATTCTAAAACAAAAACGAGCATAACCGGGGACGTCCCGAGCCCCGAAAAAACAAATTTTGCAAATTAAAGCCTAAGGGTGCAATTTTATTTTTCCTAAGTCCTAAATGACTAAAAATAATTTTAGAAAAAAGTTGGATATTTACTTTTATAATTTTTTATTATGAATTAAAAACTATTCTAGTCTAATTAAATGATAAAAAATACTAAACGATTTTGGAAAATTATGAAAAATTTAGGAAAAGTAGCTAATTATATGAGGAATTTAAGAAAAATTTAGAATAAGCTGATTAATGGTTTAAGGCTTAATTAGACAAAAGGGTTTAAATATTAAACAAACCAAATACTAACTGCAAGTCCCTAGGGCGCAGTTGGTACTTGGTGTGTGTTGAGGTGTTGAGAGCAAGGTTGTCAAGATCGGGATCCTACCCAGGATCGTTTTCATCTTTGCAAGATCGTGATCGTAAGATCAGATCGGGATCTTAAGATCCTACTCTAATGTTATTTCTTAATAGTTTATGTAATTTTATACAAATCTACAAATTCTAATACATTATAACCATAAAATACTACGAATGTTTCATATAAATGTTGTCCTAAATTATGATTATAAAATGTTTAAAAAGATTAACATGTTGTTTTTTGAATTCTACAAACAAACAACCCATAAATTTGTAGTTTTTTAGTTTGTAATTCGAGAAAAGTAAGATCGGATAGGATTAGATCGTAAGATCGTATGGTAAAGATCGGGATCCTATAAGATTTTAAGCTTGCAAAGATCCTATGTAGGATCCGGATTGTTTTTGCTTTGTAGTATCGTAAAAATTAAGATCCTAAGATCGGGATCGGGATCGACAACCATGGTTGAGAGGGTTGAGGTCGTGGGGTTCGAGCCTAGCTCACCCCTGATTTCCCATTTTTATTTTATTTTTTGAAATTTCTTTTTGCAACTTTTAAAATAAGACTTTTTAGAAAAGACAATAATTTTGAAAACCTTAAATAAGCTGAGAATAACCTGTTAAGGACTGATAAATTACAAAAATAAGTTAAAAAACAAACACAACTAAACTGTTATGGTCAAATAAGCTTATGCAAGCTTAATTTAAGTTAAATAAGCAACTAACAACCTAAAATTAATCTAATTAAGTTGTTATAACCCTACTTAGGTTGTTCTAATAAGCAATAAGCTCAAATAAACTTAAAAGGCTTATAAGGCTGCTGAAAGCTAAACAGCCCAAAGGGGTGTTTTCAAGCCACTTAACTAATAAGCCAGCTTCTAAAAACAATGAAACAGCATAAAGGACATACTAATGAACTTGTAAAATAATTTTGAGCTAATTTGGACTTATAAATAAGCTAAAAAGAAGCTAATAAAGTGAGACAGTTTGGACTTTTTGTTTAAAACTTGACAGCAGACCTAAATGGCAACCTTTTAAGTTAAATTTAAGCTATTAAAAAGCTAAAAGGCCTAAACTAAGCTAAAACAGATTAAGTTTGACCTTCAAAGAGCGCAATAAAGCAAACATTAGGAATTTTGGATCACAAATAAGCCTATAAATAAGCTGATGAAAAAGGGCACGCAAAATGTTTTTGGCTTTTTGGATAATTTTTTGACTAAAACTAGCAAACATAGAATTGACCTCAAAAACTTTTTGGCACTAAACCAAAACCTGAAAACATGCTTTTAAAACTAATTTATAACCAAAAAAACAACAACTTAAGAGGACCTTTGACAGATTTTTAAATATAAACAGTTTAAAAACAGGTTTGAACTTAAAACTTTAGAATCTCACTAATAAGCTATAAGACTACTTAAAAAGGTTTTAACAACTTAAAAACATGCTTAATGGACTGAATTGAAGCAAAAACAATTTGGATTTTGTAACACCCAAAAAGGATCCAACGGAAGCATACGAACCTTGGGTGCTACTATCCTGGTATCACAACATAAGGTACAAAGAATGGCTTTTATTCCAGTTATTTAGAATAAAATACATGATTGAAAACGTTAAGTTTTCAATATATGAAAATAGTGCGGAAATAGGCCTGTGGAAAACTATTTAGATCGACTTATGTCAATCTATTTGGATGTGTGTTGGATGTTGATAAACAAACATATAAAAGTATGTAATGAAAAGATAAGATTAAGAAGCACAAAACCACAACGCGAGTATTTATAGTGGTTCGGCTAAAAGGACACCTTCCTTGCCCTACTCCACTCCCGAGTCACCTACTCGAGAGTTCGTAATCACTACACGACACCAACTCCTTATGGTGGAGAAATCTTCTCAACGTTGCCTACTCTTTTTCCGGTACTAGGCTAACCACCAGGTTCTTTCACACCAAGGTGAACCACACCTAACACAACGTCGCCTACCCTTTATCCGGTACTAGGCTAGATACCGAGTTCCATTACAATGGAGAAACTACTACCCAACACTACACCAACGACTAATCCCAAAGGAGATCAACTCCTTACAACATCATCAAGGATATCAATATCCTTGGATCTAATGCTAATCTATCTTGTACATTGAAACACACCATATCGAATGTACATCTAAGGCACCTTTCACTAATGCCTTTAGTTAGATCTTCAAGTCACTCTTCACCAATGTCTTGTGACTTGACTTCTAGGCACCCTTCACTAATGCCTATAATACGGACGATTGACACCTTTCACTAATGTCTTCGTCTTGACACTTGAGACATCTTTCACTAATGTCTCCAACACTACACTTTCTTAGAAGAATCATCAGAGACTTTAGTCTTGATGATGAGGAAGCATGGCAACTCATGGACTTGAGCTTGCTCGACTTCAAAGATGGTGATCTCACCTTTAAGAGGAACCTAGAGAATCACACAAAAAACAAACTACAAACATAGATCACTTGGATCTGGGGTTAGAGAGTTTTAAACTCAAGGGGAAAGTATGTGAGAAAGGGGTGAGAAACAATGAAGAAATGACTCACTATTTATAGAGGAAAATGTCTACTGTTCTCCGGATCCCACGGATCCCTCCCACAAGGGATCCGTCTAGCGTAAATCTAGGGATCCGTGGGACGCTCCTCTTTACCCATGGGTATTTTGGTTATGGGTCATGGGTCATGGGTTATGGGTTGATCCATGGGTCTTTAACTAGATACAATGTATCTTTTGAGTGCAATGCACCTAGTCACATGGGTATGGTTCAATACCATGGGTTATGGATATTATCCATATATGATATAAGCATGATGTCATGCAATGGGTTATGGGTCAAGCTCCATGGGTCATGGACTTTGGGTTGTACCCAACTACATTCAATGTATTTGGTCAATCGGTTATGATACTTAAGTTTTTACCCATTTATATTACCCAATATACTACATACTAGTTATGTGTATATTTTACCCAAATATGTAAACACTTGTTGTTGTACATATGTAATATTAAATCATAAAATCACTTATACTTGTTTTAGTGTTTTATGTGAAAATGTAAATATGTTAGAAACTATTAGTTCAAACCATTTATTTATTTTATTTGTTTCGTTAAAATGATTTTACGTTTGTTATCGACAAAATATTAGAAGATCGCAAAATATAAATAAACGTTTTTACGGTTTAGTTATATTAACAAGGCCCAAAAGATGTTTAAAGCGGTCCGATTATTCATGAGTCGCTATGACCACCATGCCCTTAGCGTCTTCCAATAGTGAGCTATCGTCTTAAACCTAAGAACACATGCTAAAACGGGTCAGCTTATGTTGGTGAGTTCATAGAGTTTAGTTACAAAAGTAATAGTGGACCTGATAGAGTTTAATTGCTATGTGCGACTAAGGCAGATATATAATAAACATTCCAATCAACAATCAATCCAATCAATAATCAATCCAATCAATAATCCACAACACAATCGAGATCTCAGCAGGGCACCAAGCGACTCTAGCCAGCACAGTCGTAGCAAGGCCTAGAACACAAGCTACCCTGGTCTAGGTCGGTCTATTCTTAGCTAGGCATCGCGTTATAGCATAGGAATGCTACCCTAGTCTAAGTCAACAACTGTCGCATGTGTAACCTTTCCTAGTCAACACATTAGCAATTAAAAAGAGTAGTGGCAGGTCCAAGAAGTAGTTTGCACTCACATAAACACATAAGTTTTCAATAAACAAATCAATTATTCCAAACATCGGTCATTCTCAAATAATGTTCACGCATCCAATTATGGTTAGTAAAAAGCAGCATGTATTCTCCCCCAAAATAGTTATGAAAACCTTTGAAAATAGGGGCTATGAAACTCACCTTAGCCACAGTAATGCACTATTCACAATTAACACGACTGGCATCTAAAGCTAATCTCCACAACATCCAGAAGAATGTACGACGACTACGATAGAATAGAAGTGACGCAACCTAATGCGTACACGATTATCTTAAAATACGGCTCATGCGATAAAGAAGTCGATAAAAGATAATGTGTCGCAGTTTTCGTGGATTATTCATGTCATTACTCTCAAAAGTCCATTATTAATCTCCAAAAGTTTAGTTTTAACGTTTCATGTGGTGGTAAGAAATATAGACGCGATGCACAACTCACGCGAAAGAAGAGAAGACGCCGACATCGTCAAAACATACTAACTAGAATACACGCCAAAGGGAAAAGACATCGACAAAGTCAATAAATACTGACAATACTCAAGCTAGTCAAAGACTAGGAAATGACGACAACTATTTATGTAAAATAAATAGGTTAATTAGTAAGTTTCAGTAGTTTACTCAATAATCCCAAATGTACATGTTTATTATAAAAGATAAGTTTCCCTTTATCGTTTGATTAACCAAGGTTTCACAATCGTTACTCGTAATTATACAAGTTTATAATAAAGTTCGTCATATAAGGTATATGTGTGGTGTTATAAACGACGCGTTCGTTTATTCAACGTTCCCAATTCATTAAGACTTCAATAAGTTAAAATAGCCTTTCCCGACAAGTTCATAAAAGTTAACTTGTATTTACAAAACACGAATTATTATCGTAGTTAATAAGAGTTTACAATAAACAAAACCGTATCCGATGATAATGTATAGTTAATTATCTCGTTATTAGTTAAAATGTGAAAATTGAATAATTAGACTTACTGTGAATCAAATATATTAAACTCGCATTGAGTCTATCATATTGTATTCGGTTAGTTCAAAACATTTAATAAAGTACAACTTAATACTAATATAACTTGTTATCAAGAGTTATTCCAAATATATAATTTGTATTGAACCTTATAGGTTATAACGTATACGTAATACTCGATATTAATTATTAACCACACCAAATATCTAGTTCATAAACGTGTATCACACCGTTTTATAAGTACTTATTCGTTGTTAACTCAAGTTCAATATTGTTTATCCCGATAGTTCTTATTCCGGTATCGTCATATATTTGATTCGTTACATAATCGAGTCGTTACTGCATCACAGTTTTGTTAGAATGAAAAGTTTCTTAGAATGAAAAGAATGAGAAGCATGTGGGTGACATGTGTCACTTTGCCACATCATCATACCACCCCCACCACCCACCCCCCCCGAAAAAAAATTTTCCCGCCAAAAATTTTTTTTAAATTTTTTTTCCGCCAAAAAATTTCCCGCCAAATTTTTTTACTGCATCACAAATCATAATTTTAGTGCATTAAGGTTATAAATTACTGCATCACAGTTATAAAGTTACTGCATCACAATCATGATTTTAGTGCATTAATGTTATAACATTGATTTTAGTGCATCATAGTTGATGCACTTAGCTATTAACTATGATGCAGTAACTTATAATAAAGATGCACCAAGACTTATTAGTGCATTAAGGTTATAAGTTACTGCGTCACAATTATGATTTTAGTGCATCAAGGTTATAAATTACTTGCATCACGTTATAAAGTTATTGCATCACAATCATGATTTTAGTGCATTTAAGGTTATAACCTTGATTTTAGTGCATCATAGTTGATGCACTGAACTATTAACTTATAATAATGATGCACCAAAACTTATTAGTGCATTAAGGTTATAAGTTACTGCATCACGGTTATAAATTTACTGCATCATACTCATGATTTTAGTGCATTAGGTTATAAATTCTGCATCACAATTATAATTGTGATGCAGAGATTTTACTGTGATGCATGTAAAATTTTGGCGGAATTTTTTTTTTTTTGCCCAAAAAAAATTTTTTTTTGGCTGGAAAAAAATTTTTTTTGAGGGGGGTGACACATGTCACATGACATAGCATGGTGATGTGGCAAGGTGACCATGTCACCTCCACTTAATTCTCTTCCATTATAAGCTTTTTTATTTTAATACTCTATATATATATATATATATATATATATATATACACACACACACACACACTAGTGGTCGAAGCCCGCCCAATTGGCGAGCATGTCTTATAATTATCGTTGACATAATTTGCTATAGCGAAAGAAGAATGGTAATCGTAAAGAAGTTTTTCCATAAAAATTATATAACATGTCTAAAAAGTAAAATGTAAAATCCTGAATTATTCTTATTGTTGGCATATTTTACTATAGCGAAAGGTGATAAAAAATGGTAGGAAAGTGCACATGTTGAAAGCAAGGGTCGTACATACGAATAGCAAGATAAAGAGCGAAATATACATTTATCGAATATGAGAGAAAATATAAAGCTTGACAACCTTCGTGTTTTCAAACTTATTTACATGAATTTTTCATTTGCTCATAGATGGGCCAAGATGTCTGATTGACACCTTCATTTTGAACCTTGACAGCCGGCACATTTCATTGAAGCGTCTGACTTGGACCCGTTACAACAACATTTATTACTTTAGTTAGACAACATAATAGAATATATTATAAGTTAGACACCATGGACTCATTAATAACATAAATTAAGACTCTAAATGAGTTAGTTGTAGCAAAAGACACATTATACTCAACCTTGATTCCTCGATCTTGAAACGACACTGCCATGCCATACGCTTTCCTATTAGAAGAATATAATATAATAGATATTAAAACACCAACAGAAATTAAGCATGCTATGTTTAATCTATATGAAGCATTTAGCTGAATGTAATGACTTTGTGGTTTTAGTAGCCTTCTTGGTAAGACATTAAGACCAAACACAAATAAAGTACACAAATTCACGATTTTACTCCAATTAATGAGAAACTATCAAGTTATTATACATCTTAATTTAGTGGTATGTATAAGCAAATAAATTAACGAATTAAAATTTAAACAATCAACTAACACAATAATGAATAGGTACTTACATCTGCACGTTCCTCATCATTAATATATGAGTTCTCTTGAGCCATGTAATTCCATGAAGGGATTCTTTTGGATACATTGAACCGAATTGGCTAAGCTGTGAGCAGCTATAGCTAAAGTTGCTGTCTCTGCACTCCTTTTAAGTCTACGCATGTGGTTATGATTTGCAACACACTCATCAAGCACAAGCTCGATACCACAATTGGCTTTAATGGCTAAAAGCTTATCCCATGTACATTTCCTATCTTGGTTTGCAACCTTTGCGCACTCAAGTGAGATGGATTCGGTATGATTTTTGAGTACTGCAATACAAAAGCAGAAACAAATTCAGTCCATCAAATCAGCAAAGTTATAATTGTTAGCCAAAAACTACTACAATAACATTGAAACAACAAAATCTGAACATCAATACACTCTGTATAGTATAGCATGAATCACAGTGTTTTTCTACACGAACCATCAGAACTTGTTCCTGCTTGTTGGGTTGTACCTAAAATATACTATCCTATGAACGTATTAGTATAAGATAATTTGAAAATGAAATAATACCTAAAAGGAAAAAAATATATATGAAAATACTTAATATGGTTATCTAATGGTAACTAAAACTACACAGTAACTCGCTTGTAATTGACGTTAATATTAATAGATTTCTATTCAAAGAGGTTATCTGAACAATTTGTACAGGGTCATCATTCAGAATTTTTGTTTTTGAAAATGCATCATGGCTAAAACATTCTACAAAAGGAACCTACAAAAATATTAAATCGTTTACATGATAGTAAGTTGCAACTTTTTTTCCTTCAGAAAGGAGGCAATTTTTTTGGGTAAAAAAAAAGTGACGTGGAAAATTAGAATGGGATAGAGAGATTAGTAAAGAATTATCAGCTTAAGATACCAATGTTGCACTCTTTCTGCTGATCCAAGCTCGAGATTCAACTGTAACATGTACCAGAATGTATCAAAAAGACTTTGAAACTATTAAAGAATTAAGTGAAGATCAAAAGTGGAGTGATAAGATGTTATACCTAGAGCACGTGCTTGCTTAAATTTTTGAAGCGTGACATGTCCAAAATATTCAGGAAAGTGGTCAAGAACCTGCGCAGATATAATAACCTCGTGAACAACATTGGTTTATTTCCTATTTTCTAAACAATAAAGATCTAACGAAATAATCAGTGAGCTTGTATAAACTAAATATTAGTTGTGGACATACATGTTTTATGGATGAGAAGTCTTTTTCAATTTGATCCTTATGTTTGAACGTTTCGTTATACCGATAACTACTTATCTTGATCATCTTCAATGTTTCGTTATACAAATAATATCTTGATCATCTTCACCGTTTCATCATACAGATAACTACTCATCTTGATCATCTCCAGTAGAGAATTAGATGGTAAAGCTATTGAGTCTTGGACTAAAAATTTACCTCTTCAATGAATTTTGAAAAAAGTTGCAGCCATTTTTCCTCAAGCTTTACCATCAAAGTTTTCGCTGTTATGTCAACGTCATCTTATCTTGGCATAATTGCCTTTGTGCCACTTTTAGTAGCTTCAGAAACATGCCATCAGAAAGAAACATATGAATAGATGTGGCAAAATGGGTGGTAGGGGCAAATTACAAATATTGTTCATTAAAAAAAACAAATATTGTTAAAATATGTTTATATGTAAAAATTTAGAGAAACAAAATAAAGTCAAGTAAAATTACTCGTCCAAACACATAATCAAACAAATCCCATTATATTGAACAAATATTCAAAATACTTCTCGAGCAAACATGAAGACTTGAATGTTCAAAACCATAAAATGCCCAAAATCAAGTTATTTTCTTAAGTGACGATATGTTTCAAAGTGAAAAAATATTGCCCATCCACCAAAATATAATCAACATGAAAGAAATGGCAAACGAAAATTTCAAAGAAACCTCAGGTTCATGGCCATGGAACTCGGTTTTATAGCGGAACTCCGGATCTATTTTCTACATAATGAATCAAATTCAAAATCTGCAATTAACAAAAGAAACTTAAAAGGCAACACATAAACCAGATGTACAAAATGAAAAAGTACTTATCTTCGATATAAAATCTCAACAAACTGAGTACATATTATGTCTTACTAACCTCATTCGTATCTGTTTGCTTAAATAATACAACCCTACCCTACAATCAACAGTTGCAAGATAATCAGCACTTTTATCAAACTCCATTGCTTTCTCGAAGCTTTCTTGTGTACATTCATAACGTACCAATTTGGTCGCTTTTTTGTGTCCCTAAGCCATAATAGGTATAATACAGCTAGAAAAAGATATGTTACACAAATGATTAAACAGGATGATAAGTAGCCATAGTTGCTTGTTAAAAAACGGGAATATTACCCTTTCTAAATATTTTTGCAGGTGAACACATGGTCATGTGGATTGCTTTGCGTTCATTGGACCTTTGGAAATGTCAAGATGGGTTTCATTTTTCTTCATAGGGTAAATCCAAGGGAATGCATGCATATAACCTGATGAACAGACCCAAAATGTAAGAACACATTTGTTTTGCGAAAAACTTGAAATTCCGCATCAATTATAAACAACTACTTGCCTAAAAGGCTAAAATGACACATGGTTGTCATAAATCAGTACGCTTTTCTTGTTAGATGAAAAAACTACAAAGCAAAGAATTGTAGGAAAAAAACGATAAGGGTCAAACTGTAGTCCCGAGCAAGCTGCTCCATAACTCTTCATTTGTTGAAAGTAATGTCCATCCGAAGTTTAGGTTTCCCTCGCGATTGTCATGTTCCCATTGATCCATGTACTTGTGAACGGTCATAATCTGAGTACTTGCTAAACGTTTAATAGATAAGCGCGCTTGCAACAAAATAATACATAAGTACACTTGCAACCTTTTCCAAGTTGTGCAATTTGGTTAGCAGGAAAGTTTTGATAAGTGTAGCAGGAGAGTTTAATACATAAGTGTACTTGCAAGAGTCGTTCCTAAGATAACAGAAACTGTGCATCCGCGACATTTCCATGTATAGGTCTCTCGTTTATAAACCTGAACTATAGCTAGCATCAACACTGGCTATTTCTGCAGTAACTAACGCATTTGTAGTCACTGATAGACCAGGGCACCCATACGACAGAAAAAAAAATTACACTTATTTAAGCAACAACCTCCAATATGTATCTATACCTTGAGACATTAAAATTCAAACAGTTAAATATACGTATAAAATACCTTAGTAGTTCCACCAACAATATTCAGAGCACCTAGCTTTAGAATAATTTGAAATGGAAATTCTGCCTTCTCCCAGTACTGCATTAAACAAAAAACTAAACATCAGTTTTCCGGCCAACCTAACCCAACACAAAACTAAGAATGAACCATTCGGACCCGTGAATAATTATGGAAGTACCTTGGTCATTATTGGAGCAATTTCTTTCTCGGCACACGCTTTTACTTTCTGTCTTAGAGTTTGTTCCTCAGGGGTGAATAGGTTCGCAAACTAATAGTAGAAACTGATAGTAGTCCGAGGGTGCATATTTAGTGAAACAGAGATATTAGCAGGTAGAAATACAACGTTTTCTCTCAACTCGGTCTAATAACTTTTTCAGCGAAAATAAAACATGGACAAATTGGTTGAAATTCGTCCACATTATATATTTAATGCATTTGACCTCTAAAATCCTTTAATACCAAGACTAAGATAATGTTTGCCTTCAAACCAACCCAGCCTGAACGTGTTTTGCCCGGTACAAAACCAACCCGATTTCACTCATTATCCATGGGAGGTGATTTTGCTGGCAGCTTGTTTTACTTCAGAGTTCAGAAACAACAAATCCTAATCTTTTCACCATTTCACGCTACTTCTCTTTGTCTTTAGTTAATGGCTAAAGGAAAACTTGTGAACAGGCAAAATTTTCTGTATATGAAGTAAAATGTGTTGTCTGCAATTCACCGCCTACTAATCAACCGACCCATCTTATCATCTCTATGGAAAAAATATGAAAAAAATGTTTTGTTTATCTAATGGTAGACCTGTCTTTGAATTAACCTTAGTTTCCGGTGTGCCTTGCTTAATTAATGGTTCTGTAACAATTCTGTTCCAGGAAACACCACATATTAATGGACCTCATAGACTTTCAAAATTAGGTTACCCACACACCCTCGTCCTATCACTAACTCTAGCATTAAGAGTATGACATAACTTGAAAACAAAAAAATAAATAGCACGTTATATGTAGTTAGAATGTACCTCCTAAGCTCGTTGCATATTTCTCATTTGCAAACTTCGTCTTTCAAAAACCTTTTCCATAAGAGACCCGTCTACCAAAGAATCTGCATTACCACTCCTCTTCACAGGCTAAAAAATAAACCCATCCTTCAGCCATTTAGCCAAAGATTTGTGTTTCATACCCATTTTAGTTCTATGTCTAAACACATTACATTTATATTAAACTACCTTTATTTTTATTAAATGGGTCAAGTTATCTTAAAATAGATGAGATAGGCCCTTTACATCAAATGGAACAGGTGGGGTGTTGCATTCAAACGGGTCAGACAAGTATTAGTGCTTAAATGGGTCAGATAGGTCTTTGTAATAATAGTAACATAATATTTATTTTAAGTTTCAAAAGTCCGGTGCCATTATGTCCAAAGTTTCTCTATTCAACTATTTGTGGCCAAAGACTGCTATTTTAAGTATTCAAGTTTACTTATGGCTCTTTTAAGGATTTTGACCCGTTTATAAGTGTATGAGTCTGTGTGGGTGTATTTTAACCCAATTGGGTCATATGATTTTTCAAGCTAAAATGAAGTGGGTCGAATAGGTTTGAAGTTAACTCGCAAGTCTAATTTTATTGCAGACATTTGAATTGATTTAGTTAAATACTTGGATTGTTATTTTACCTATAGCGTTTTAATTAAATGTACTAATATTTAACAAACTGATTATTCGTAATAAAACAAAATTCTTTTAACAAAGGACAAAACGCGCTATGGGTGAATGTAACTTTGTTCATTTTGATTGTCTACTGATATAGTGTCCATATATCAGTTAAGTAGTAGCTAGCACTGCCTAAATCCAAATCCAACATTCTACTATAACCCTGCAGATATAAGGATAAAAAATAACCAAAAAAAAAAAAAAGATTGTTATTCAGCCCAACCCGTATCAGTCATTACCACAACTTCACAAAAACACCACCATCAAATAAAAACTTGTGTGTTTTACTTCAGCAAGTAAATGTGAAACAAAGTTGGTTTGTTTTCAGGCGCGGTACCATAAGAGCATATGCGGTACTACTTAACAAAAAACCTGCAGATTTTAAATTAGTCCACGCGAAATAAAATTGTCAAAAAATTTTAATTGATAGTTGGTCACATTAGACAAAATTATTTACTTATTATCGCACATATAAAAAGCCTAAGGGAAGAAGAGCAGGAAAAACATAAAGTTACCCCTCTAGACCGTGGTAAACTTCTTATAACTTTTGATGACAAATACAGTAGTGGTTAGCTTAAGGCTCAATTGACAATCTACCCCATTTACGAAATTAAACTTCCAATTTAACTTACCATGTGATCCGGTACTGTCATGATAATCTCTAATATCTTCCAAAAGCATAAGCATTTCACCTGCATTATCATTCAATACCTCATAATCAAAATCCATATTTAACCAAAGATCTACAAAAACCATAAGGAAAAACTTGGAATTGGGCATTTTTATATGCTAAAGATAAATTATTTTCTTCTAATAATTAATAAATGTTAGTAAACAATAGTTACGTTGAGGATGAGTATAAGAAGTAAAAGAGTTTTAGTTGTGGTGAAAACTTAAAACATAGAATATATTCTATTTACCAGAAAAAAACCATGAAAGCATGTGGTAGCGACTTCTATCAAAGCACGTGATATTTGATCCTCCTATTACAACAATCAATGGTTCCAAGAGGGGTGTTTGGAATAGTTAATTTGAAGTTTTAGGTAGTTTCAAACAATACCAAAACAGGTTCTACACAAATAAGTCCACAAGCTCTTAGATAAGCTAACAAAAAATACATAATCCAAACGCACCCTTCCTGCTGCCGAGACCTATTCCATCTTTTACTTTAATTATAAAATAGATACTCGAGAGATAGATGCATACCTTTATTAGAAAGGTTTGCGCCTGAGTAAGCTCGTGGCTCTCTTTCAGTGTATGGCGAGTGATCTCTTCCTATCCACTTCATATCTACTAAGAAGAAATGTATTACTATTAACCCAAACAAAGTGGTTACATAAGCTTATCTCTATAATGAAGGCAGAAACTTCAGTTTTGTTAATGCCTTTTGGTCAAGAAAAATTTATTGGTTTATATCACCACCAGATAACAATCAAAGAGAACAACCACTACTAACTCTTGCGCTTTCACAATCGGGCACAATTGTTTCAATGATAAAGTCCATGTTGATACCCCAATAAAACCCCTGTTTTGTCGATCAATAATCACAAAAATAGCAATAAATATATAATGTGAACGGCGCATTATAGTTTATAATAAACGAACATATGAAGATATAGCGTTACAAAACCCAATGGTCAAAAATATCAATACATGTATGATTGAAGGGAAGATTCACATCATATGAACTGGATAGTACAAAAACATATGATAAGAATCATGCCTCTATGATTAATTCATCATTCTGTATAAATCAGTTAACACACTAAAACACAAAGTTTCAGGAAAGTAAAGATTAACCTATCAATATTAAATTACCTTAGTCCTTATACATAGATGAAGATAGTGAAATCACTATTGGTCAAGAACTGAGATTAGCCGGTTCATAGGTGAGATTTTTACAAATATTGATCAAATTAGAGCTTCAATCAAACCCAAATTTTTTCCATGTTGATTGTCTTCGAAATCAACATATTGAAACATCTTTGCTTCAATTTGTATAGTGATATAAGATTAGGTTAAATATGTGATATATAATGTTTTATTATATAAAAGAATTACATCATTTCGTATAAGGAAATCTAGCGATGTGATTTGTCAATAAAAGTAAAAATTGAATTGATTTTGGTCAAACTTTAATATATTTGATGGAGAAATTTAGTTGAGAAAAAAACACATAAAAATATAGGTGTCCAATTTGTAAAAACAAAAACTTAAAAAAAGAGAAGGTAACTGATAAAACTTTAGTGGTTAAATGATAAATAAATTATATAAAATTAAGTGTAAATTTATAAATTTCCAAGTTTTTCAATAATTTTACAAAATAAACAAATAACCCCTTACACTTTATACTCCCTAAACTTTATAACATAAACTTTGTTTAAAATTATATGATTACTAATATTAGTTTTAAACTTTCATCCGGAAAAACTACAAAATGTTGTAAATATATGAATTAGTTTTAGTACATGCTAAATATAGGAAGGAAGCCGAATATGTTGAAAAACCCTAAACGACTCTCTCCTTGGCGACAAGAAAGAAATCGTATCCCTAACTATTCCAGCTAATCGTTAATCTTAAAACTTTAATTCGGTTGTCTCTACTGCGTTCTGATTACTTTAGTGTTTACACGTTTGTGTTAATTACTTTTGTTTCTGATCGCAATAGTTTCATTCAATTAGGGATTTCTAAAAATCGATTTGTTAGGGTTTGTTTTCTGAATCGTTGCTTATTAATCTGATCGTTTAGATTCCATTTTCCTGATTAAGATATTGAATACATCATCTTATTATGGAGGTTGGTTAGATTCTTTGGCTATCATATAAACCCTAACGTTCAGTTAGGGTTTTCACTTTTGTTTTGGTCGATATATGTTTTTTTGGGCTGCCGTCTTGAGTGTTTATTGTGTGATTGTTTGTGGGGTTTCGAGAGATGGAGAAAGGGTTTTTTAACAAAGATGGTTCGTTGAGGAAGACTGCTACACCAGCCACCAACTTGGCCGATCAAGTTGGTTTGAACAAGGAATCCGTATCATCAGCGATATTGGTGTTGGAAGCTAGGTTACAACGTCTAAAAGGTGAACATGGAATCGAGGTTGATGCTGCTGGGTCTGAGTTGCGCAAAGCTGCTAGGGTTGTTCGAAACCCTAGCACTCATGTTGGTCTTTTGGATTCTGTTTGGGGTAATGTGAATCTGGAAAACACAAGTCGTAGTGATATGAATGTGGGTGGCTTGGCGTCGAGCACTAATGTCACTTCGACTAATGTTGCTAGTCATGATGTTGCTTCGAACGAGGGTTTTTTGCACATGAAGGTGAATGATGATACATCTGGTCACTCTAATGTTAATATTGAAAAAACAAGTCGTAGTGATACGTCTGTAGGTGGATTGGATTGAACACTTATGTCAATTCGAATAATGCTGTGGCATGATGGTGCCGAAGAAGGGTAGTACTGTAACCACTCGTAAATTTCCCTACCGATTTTTCGCGTATAGATTTTTTTTTCTTTTTCCTTTCAAGCTTTAAACACGACAAGTCACGAGATATTATATTTTTTTTCACCTCGACTCGATAATAAAATTTTTAAAATGAATATATAATAAACCTTTATATTTAACACCGGCCCCTAAGCCCAACACTACGTCCGATTCATTCTATATTTCTTGGGCTCGCGTGTTTTATCCGATCCAACCCAAACCTTTTCTTTCTCATGTGGGCCTAACCCATCTATTTCTCAGCCCAACGTCACCTAAAGTATTTTATTACAAAAGAGTTTTCACTGGTAATATTTGGTACCATGTTTACTTCACTTCTGCGTGACCCCATCAAGCCAAAACAATAACATCCTTGGTCATAATATATGTAGTATGCATGTGATAAACAAGACTAACCAAGCGCACCATTATTATTATAATTAGCACAAGTATTTTCACATTTTGATACTATGGTTTCCGTGGACACAAGAGCAAGAGATCAAACAAACAAAACTCAAATAGAAAACTTGGTCTACCATTTCTTGTGTGTGTAGGTCAAGTACTTGTCACAAATATTTTTTCACATGATTTCTTTGTTTTCTGTGTACACCACGAGACAAACCAGGCAGAACTAACACCAACCTCAAAACTTGGTCTTCTACTTTTCACTATATACGTACATATGCATGTGTCCAAGGAGACAAATTATGACAAGCCTTTCCCTCCCTTCTTTGATTACAGTCAACAAAGGACAACCCTAACCAAATATTGAACCATCCTTGTCTTTTCCCATGGAAAACAAATCGACAAAAGCAAAGGTCCCCATCTATTTCCTTGTCTCCATGGACCATGGTTGATGACAACACCAAAGACGTGCCCAAATTATAGTGAAGTCGAGCATGCTTGATTACAAAAACAAACTCCATTTCTCTTTTCTTGGAACTAAGAAACATGGTTAGACAATGGTTGTCTCGCTATAAAACCCAACTTGAACATCTAAGTTTAAACTCACACATTGAACTCACAAACACTCACAAACTCACTACTCTCACATCCAAAGTTCACTCAAAGACTCACCCTCTCACTATATAAATCGTCCCTTTGTGGTAAATCGAGCAAGAAGAGAAACACAAGGCTTGGTCATAAGGGGTGGGAGTTGTTTGAGCACATTCACTTCTTTCGAATCTCGTCACCACCCTTTGGGTGCCGTAGATTCCTTGTTACTCACTTTCGATTCACTTCCTCGTTTTAACTTTTATACCTCACGTACACATAAAGATACTTCCATGTTTACAAGTTGGTTTTTGTTGTTTGAAATCTTGTGTGACACATTTAAAACTCGCATTATAATCTTGTATTCTTTTGGTTCCTACTTCGACCCACATTCACATACATGATTATTTTGAGCCTTGTGTCGAAACCAAACCAACACCGAACACTATCGAGCCCAAAAGCTTAGTCGAGCTTATTAGTAATAAGCCGAAGCTCGTTTGGTTCCTTTCTCATAAACACGAGCTTATTCATAATCTTAAATAAGGCAAAAATGAAAGGCTTGAGTTGGCTGCAAAACTATTTTGAAAAACATCAAATACAAAGAATGCATGCATATAGCGAACGGTGTTCACGGTGAACTTCTACTAAAAAGTTGGAACGAGAATGTAAGTATAAGGTTAAATAAACTGTATAACTAAACACATATAAGCCTTGTGGCACAATGGTTGGGACGTTTGGATAGTGAGCAAGAGGTCCCAGGTCGAGCCACAGGCAGTGGCGATTTTTTACATTTTAATTTTGTTACTTTTGCAACTTTAACATCTTGACAGTTTCAGCCCCTTCAATTGTAACCACTTAACATTTTTCTTAATGATGTTTATAAGTTTTCTAACTTACATTAATTGTTACACTTTCAACCCTCCAACTTTAACTCACTTAATATTTTTCCTTTAAAACATTTATAAGATTGTAACTTTTATAGTTTTTACAACTTTAACCCTTCAAAGTTGAACACTTTGACACTTTTCATCCTAAACCTTTATAAGATTAAATAACTTATATTATTGTATCACTTTTCGTTAAATAAATATGTTTAACACGTGTTTTATTCAACGAATTTATCCCCGTAAACTATAAATATTATATTTTTCTAAATATATTATTTTCTCATAACTCCGATAAATATATATGGTATATATATTTTAACACCTCGAAACCTAACAAACTTAATAAATACAAGTCGATATTTGAACCAACTTTTTATATGAAGTTTCGTATGCATTTTCCACATCTATTCCAAGAGCCAATACTTACAAAATAATTTGAAACGATTTAAACGTAAACTCGCCACACAAACAACATTAAACACAACCACTTATAAACACTTGCATTTATTTAAAAACTTCGAGTCGTAAGTACACACAAAACAAAAGAGATTTGACCACTAATTTAGGTTGCGTGTTGGAGCTACTTGTTACTTGATCTCTTTGTGCTTTATTCACCGAACTGCTAAGGTGAGTTTGTAGCCCCACTTTTACTCTTTATTACTTGTTTATAAAACTATGGGGTGAGAAACATGCAAAACTCTTTTCGGACCCAAACTGAAAACATATTACGTGAAACAACCTTGAATCCCAACTATGCTACCGTTAGTTCCCTTTAGGCCAGCGATTGTTATGAATAGATCTATTGGGGATGACAACCGCTTCGAGTTTGACCGGATAGGCAAACGCCGAGCGTATATCATATCAGATTGATTGAGTGTACTGAAATACACTTCTTGGGCTTTATTTATCATGCTTCTAGATGCATGCACACCGTCGTAGTTTCGGTCGCATGAACTTGGTACTAGCGTAATAGCCTTTTGCATATAGTGTCATTCACAGAGATGCTATATGTGCAACTGTGGTCCAACTTGATTTTCAAAACTTAAACCTATGAACTCACCAACCTTTGTGTTGACATTTTAGCATGTTTTTCTCGTGTTTACTTATTGGCGCGGGCAATGGCAAAGGCATTCGTTGAAGACTGGCATCCGAAGTGTTTTCAAGCAAATCTAATACAAATTTTAATGGGACAACATATATTTTTATGGGCTTTACTTCCGCACTTTGAAACAATGATGTAAAACTATTTCTTAAATTATTCTATGTTTTGAAAATGGAATAAAATTTCCATTCTTTATTACCTTGTATTGTGTATATTGATTTAGTAGCACCCCATGACCAACGCGCTTCCGGTGTGAAAATTTGGGGGTGTTACAGATTGGTATTCAGAGCCAAGGTTATAGAGAATTAGGTATTTTTCAAAACCTAAACTATAACCAAATTTTTCTAAAAACACTTCAACGCCGCCACAACTGCCGATGTCTCGTGCCTTGCCTCTTTGTTACCGATGTAGTCGTGCTATGTGTTAATGATGTATTTTAGGTTCGTATAAGCTCTCAATTGAATTAAATTAATTATTTCTCAAAGTCATTAAGTTTCTTAATTAACTCACATTTAAACTTCAAGGCTGTTCTTGTTTGATTGGGCCGCGAAGTTTAAATGAGAATAAAGTTGATGTAACAAACTGAATGAGATTAAGGAATAATTAATTTAAAGAGAGTGTAGAGTAGACTACGAATGCTTATACTTGTTACATCTCTATGTTAAACTGCTTAACATGCCCACAATTACCATATCGCACTATGCTATGCCTCTAATTGCTTATATGTTATTTCTGTATGTAACGTACACCTCATCACTGTATCGACTTATACGTTATTTCGTGTATAGCGTGCAACTCATCCTGTGATAGACCTCTCGTTATTTCGTATGTAACGCATAACTCGTCCTGCATCAACCTCGACGTTATTTCTTAATGTAAACTCGTCACTGCTTCTATGTTATTTCTTTATGTAACATACAACTACTTGATCCTCGCAATTGTAGTTAAACCACCTCATCCCCTTTAGTCACGGTCTCTTATGGCACTCGTATGTACTATCCTTCATAACCTCATACGACACTACTCCTTCTACTCTAAACTCACTATTGTACTCTTTTATGAAACCGCGTTGTATTTCGTTTAATGAGTCCTTTATCTGTTGTTCACTTATCACCTCATGTCACCGAATCTTTCTTGAACGACTAGCCTCTTCCCACGTCATATTTTAAGAGTTTATACTCACATCTTCGTCACGTATCGACCTCGACGATTCTCGCGATCGTAAACCACGGAGGACGTGGTTTTCTTTTAAAGGGTAGGTACTGTAACCACTCGTAAATTTCCTACCGATTTTTAAGCGTATAGATTTTTTTTTTCTTTTTCCTTTCAAGCTTTAAACACGACAAGTCACGAGATATTATATTTTTTTTCACCTCGACCTCGATAATAAAATTTTTATAAAATGAATATATAATAAACTTTTATATTTTAACACCGGGCCTCTAAGCCCAACACTACCCGATCCAATTCATTCTATATTTCTTGGGCTTGCGTGTTTTATCCGATCAACCAAAACCTTTTCTTTCTCATGTGGGCCTAACCCATCTATTACTCAGCCCATCGTCACCTAAAGTATTTTATTACAAAAGAGTTTTCACTGTAATATTTGGTACCATGTTTACTTCCTTATAGCGTGACCCCATCAAGCCAAAACAATAACATCCTGGTCATAATATATATGTAGTATGCATGTGATAAACAATACTAACCAGAGCACCATTATTATTATTATAATTAGTACAAGTATTTTCACATTTTGATACTATGGTTTCCGTGGACACACGAGCAAGAGATCAAACAAACAAAACTCAAATAGAAAACTTGGTCTACCATTTCTTGCGTGTGTAGGTCAAGTACTTGTCACAAATATTTTTTTCACATGATTTCTTTGTTTTCTGTGTACACCACGAGACAAACACAAGGAGAAACTAACACAACCTCAAAACTTGGTCTTCTACTTTTCACTATATACGTACATATGCATGTGTTCAAGGAGACAAATTATGACAAGCCTTTCCCTCCTTTCTTTGATTACAGTCAACAAAGGACAAGCAAAAGCAACAAACTAGGATATCACCCTTGGTCCCCCCCCCTTATCATCTCTTTTCTTTTTTCTGTCTTTCCTCTGAAAACCCACGCCCCACCTGCTACTCTTCTTCCCTCCAATATCGCCATTCTCTCTGCTCCTCCCCTTCACTTAAGCTTCATCCACCTCCAAAAATGGTAAACCTTTCAAACAACCTTCTCACCTCCAAGGACAACCATAACTGAATATGAATCACTCTCTTGGCTTTTCCCATGAGGATGTCGACAAAACCAAGGCTCCCCTTGTCTCCTTTGGACCACAACATGAAGACAAACCAGGAAGACCACGTGAAGACCATGCTCATATCCTTCTATATAAACAAACATATAAACTCACACATTGAACTCACAAACACTCACATCTACTAAATCACTTCAAAACATTTTCTCATCTCACTCAACCATGTCTACTGTGGAGTCGGGTCGAGGAGGAAAGCAAGTTTTCGGGTTCCATTATATTTTGGAGAGCTAGTCGGGTTCTAGTACTTTGGTCATTTATCTCACTCGTACACCCTACCCATTGTAAGCAAACTCGATCTATACTCTTGTTTACTGCGTATTTCGTTTTATTGAAAACGTAGTTTATTCGAAAAGTGCTCTTTCAACTTATTGGCCTTGTGACTTAACGTTTCTTGTTCGAAAACAAACGAATTTTTTTCTTTTCATTACTATAATCAAGTTTGAAGACTTGGTTACATTTTGTTATTGAGTCGAGAAAACCCCAAGATAAGCCGAGCTTATCTTGGTGCTTATTTTGATTCTAAAGATCATGTACTTACTACTTTTATGCATGTTAAAATAGATTGAACAGGAAGGAGAAAACGTAAAATGCATGCTCAGTACGCTAGAAATGAATGTGCAATATAGCTAGAAAGGAAACAGAATAGACACATGATAAATATATGTAAACAGTAAAGTAAAACACTAAATATATGTAAACAGTAAAGTAAAACACTAAAAGAATTGGGGCAGATGTTTTGTTAAGAGTGTGTTTAGGATTATGAATTAGAGATGTTAGGGCTTACATTATATTAGGGGTGAGCATAACGGTTGGCGGACATGACGAGATACCGGACTGACCAGACCGAACATATTTCAGTCCAGTTCTTGGTCCACACTTTACCTCATGTTCGGTCCTCAGTCTGGTTTGGTCCGGTCCGGTCTTACGTACAACCAACCATTTTACCTTCTCGGACTGGACCGAACATATTCAGTTCGATCCTTGGTTTGTGGTTTGGAAACATCAGCCTTGGTCGGTGCTGGTTTTTCGGGTCGGTCGAGTTTGACCCAATTCTCACCCCTACATTATACTACCTCCATTCTAATTTTATTGTAGATATTTTTTTTGTTTGTCCCAAATTAATTATCAACTACTATATATATTGGTTGGAGATGCGGTCTTATTTCTTGCTACAAAACAAATTGTACACCTCTATATAAAGTCATTATCACAAAAAATATGTAATCAAAATATATTGTTTGCCAAAAAATTAATTGAAGGACACTCGTCGCCGCAACACGCGGATACCCTTCTACTGTTATAAAAGAGTAAAGGCAATTTGGTTGACTCCAAAGTCAATTTCAAATGTCCATATTGCATTTCTAGTCCTTTGGTTTTAGATAACATGTAAGTTCTTGTATTATCTAAAACAATGCATGGTAAGGAAATATATCTTTGTTCATCATTAGTTAGGGGCAATGTTTTAAAACCCGGGTTTTTAGTCGACCCGGTCGAGTCGCCGGTTCACCGGGTCACCGGTTGGACCGCCAGGTCAAACCGGTTTTATGTAAAAAAAGGATTACCATAATAGAAGTTTTACATATCGAAACTGTAATGCACTTTTAGTTTATAAGATGAAAACAATACACTTGCTTATAGTTATGCCTAATATAAAACCAATCTTCATTGTTTTTTGACATCAAAGAAGGAAAATCATGTAAAGTACTTACAGTATATGTTTAAAAAGTAAATATTCAGTTCAAGTGAAAAGGCAAGAGTATCTGTTATAAAAGTGTTAGATATAAGTTTTCACATATACATCAAACCATAACACAAAGTGGCGTATAAATGGAATTCTAGAGAGAGAAAGTTAAAGGTTTAGGGAACTTAGTGAGAGAAAGTGAAAGATATTATTATGAGCTCCAACTCTCTACCTTGGGAGGTAGAGAGTATTAATAGTCTTACATAAAAGCGCCACACAGCGGTACGTGGATCGGGCATACAATGGGTAAAGACCATCAGTCCTCCACGGTGTTACTTAACTAAATACTACTTAACACAAAAGAACTATGACTCACGAGCTTTAACGATTACATATACTTGAGGTGACCTCTTTTAATACTGGAATTTCTAATTCCTAACAATCTCCCCAAGGAGGTCACCTCAATCATATACTATTACATTGAATACAATCAGATATTACATTAACAATTGATCTTGCATTCTTGATGTAGTACTTTGCTTCGAAGCTCGTAGTCATTGATTCTTCACATTGCATGTTTGGTTACTTCCAGTGGAGGTCTTTCTTGATCCACGTGATAATAATATGAGCCGACTTTTGAGATCATCGGCTAATAGAAAATCTCGATACATCCATTGTGGTGTTGGTATTATGTGATGTTGTGACTTTCGGACCGACATGCTCACACTCTGGATCATGATATCTTATCGAGTAGCGGAAGCATTCGTTGATTCATGATATTGGCGGCAGTAAGCGAGAAGCATGGAGTGAAAATATCCGAGTCATTGATGCACTAATCATGATTTCTTTTGAGATGAATGTGTTAGGTGAACATGCGGCTATGGATATTAATCTATTCAGTCATGTGTACTATAATTATAATTAGAAATTTCCTTGTGAGGGTTTTAATTTTGCTCTAAAATTTGTTCTCAGCCCAGGAGCGATCTCGAAAGACAACGAGGTGAGTGAACGTGAATTTAAGTCCCGTGATTGATGAAAAGAGATTTGAAAAACAATCGTGTATTGCTCAATAGAAATTGTTTTTGCAATATAGCGAAGGTTTTAATGAAAATCAATTATCAATCATAAAACACCTTTTGATTTGAAATATCCGTACACGATCGATTTGCTAAAGAAAAGAGTTTTAAGCACAAAGATCGGTTTTCAAAGGTATCGTCAATCCATAACTCGAACCGGGATTGATTCAAGATTGAATCGCCCCATTGTTTCGTTAGGTTGTCACATGGTTGATCCATATAATAGATCTCACATGCCACCTACGAGGAGCTTGTTAGATGTTGGCTCCAGAAGGCTTTCCATCTTCATTGTGAGTATGTTTGCATATCACTCGGATGTTCTGGCAATACCACAAGGATAATGCGTAGGACTCAAGATATAATCTCTTTTTCCACATTGTGTGAAACAGAGTCTTCATTGAAAGTGTCCTAATGAGATTTATTGATGATCTCGTGGCTCTAGACTCAATTATGTGCATATTTGGATCTATATATAGACTAGGAGAGGGTCTCCTTCTTCAATATCAACAATCTCTAAGAGAAAGTCGATAGATAATGTCGGTTCCCGTGAGAATGAAACAAGTCCTTTTAAGAGGAACTTGAGTGGTTTGTTGAAGTGCAGTGCGTCCTTTGGGTCCATGGCGTCTTGTCTTCAATACCGATGTTACCATCATTAGCATATGAATTGAACGGTTTACGCCTAAGGTTGAATAAATGGAGGGCTATTTGTTTTCACCCTTTTCTCATTCAATTCTTTTAAATTCTTCAACCCCTTGATTACTTACGAGACTTCATAGCTAGAACCTTGTTGGGTTTATTCGATTACTAGCTCGATCTCGATCCGCACTCTTCCCATATCTCATTTTCTCCTTTTATCATCATACCTAAGAACTCTACACTAACTAGTGGATAGTCCATTGGTAGATCCCTCCGATTACGGCGGATCATGGGAACCAATACCTAACCTTATCATCCTTATATCACCATACATAAAGTAAAGTTGGTCGGTCTATTTGGTATTGTTCATCTGCCATTGGAACCAATTGAAAACCATTTGAAAATCAATCCGGATACTTGTGATATATTATCAAAGCATTTTGTACCTGAATTGTTTTGATATTTTTAGAATAAGAGCTCCCCCTTAACACGTGCATCAAGTGTTTGAAATCGTTTTGCACCGCGGCAAAGGAAAAGAAATTAACTTCTTTGATTACCATTTTCTAAAAGATATCAACATCACTTCCTTGATCAAATCAAGTAGATAAAGCATTTTGAGGAAGGATGAGGTTTTCATGATTTTGCTCCCCCAATATGTGCCTCGAGGTTTGAAAAGAGTTTTGCACATACTAGAGGGAACACACTATGAGATAAATGATCACGTTTCAAATCATAGGTTTAAGATAGATGCTCCCCTCAACATGTGCATGGAAAATTTGAAATCGTTTGTCACATGTGGGAAGGAGAGCATGTATATCCTTATAAAACCATCGGTTTAAATCTAATTTAAATCACACATTCTCCCCGATCACAATTATCAAATCATTTGAGATTTGTGATCTCTTATAGATTTAAATTGATTTTGAAAGCTTTTAAGGAGAATTGTGACTTGATATGAAAGCGTTTTAAGCGATATGGATCGGATTTTAAGACTTTAAACTCCATTGATAAAACATGCATGTACATCTTTTGAAAACAATTTAATGCCAAATAACTTTTAATTTAATTGAAATCATTCTCCCCTCAATCAATGACATAGGTTGTTGATTGAGAGATAGAGATTTTGACAAATAAGTCCTGATGATTATCAAAAATAGAGACAGAGTTATTTTTCAAAGCATTTAGTTTTCAGCAGATAAATGTTTATAGAATCAGAGCATGGAATTTGAAAACATGTTAAAACATGGCTCTGTTCTTTCTTTTAAAACCGGGTTATTGCATGAAAATGACAATAAACCATTGTTTCTCTTTCTCCCAAAAATATTTTTGATTTTTTTTAAGAATTGAACAACATCTAAAGTCCCGTGTCATTCTTTGAATGACACAAAGAAAATAGATATTATCGAAGAGAAAAACATGACCAATGAATATATATATATATATATAATATATATATATATATATATATATATATATATATATATATATATATATTTTTAAGATTTTTTTTGATTTTTATGGATTTTGAAAATTTTATAATTTTCTATTTGATTTTTGAGAGTTTTATAATTTTGTATTTTGTTTTTGAATAGTATTTACAAGAGATAGATGAAGATAACCTTTACTCCTCGTCTTCCTCACGAAGACGTTTGAGTGTTTACGGTTGAAGGCTTTTCAAGCCAAGGCGTGGAAGAATAAACTCAAAACGTTCTCTTGGAAGAGCTTTGGTGAAGATGTCTGCTAACCGATATTCAGACCTCACAAAATAGAGTTCCACCACACCTTTTTCCACTTGTTCCCTGATGAAATGATGTTGAATGTCGATATGCTTTGCTCTTGAGTGTTGAACGTTGTTGCATGAGAGAGCAATGTCACTTTTATTATCACAGATGCAGAGGATTTTGTTGAATTCAAAGCCATAGTCGGATAATTGAGATCTCATCCATAAGATTTGAGCACAACAAGATGACATGGCTATGTATTCAGCCTCTGTAGAGGAAATAGAAGTACTCATTTGCTTCTTTGAAGACCGGCTTACAAGCTTATCACCCAAAACGAGCACCTCCGGATGTACCGGCGAGTATCTTGACAACTGCATGATCGCATCTGCATAGGCCGTTAGTGACATACCGGTGTCCTTCGGGTACCAAGTCCCATATTGATGGTTCCTTGGAGATACCGAAAGACCCGTTTAACTGCTTCAAGGTGCTTCTTAGTAGGCTTAGCACGGTATCTAGCACACATGCAAACAGGCGAACAAGATGTGCGGTCTACTAGCGTGAGGTACATCAGGGATCCAATCATACTACGATATTTTGTTTGGTCAATCATGATCCACAGTGGTCCTCATCTAGTTTGGTTCGATCAATCATGGGGTGTCAACAGGGTCACTTGAATCAAATCCAAATTTCTTTAAAATTGCATATTTAGATTGATTTATGAAAATGCCTCCGGGACTTTGAGAAATTTGTAATCCCAAGAAAAATGACATTTGTCCCATCATTGACATTTGAAACTTTGAACTCATTTCATTTGAAAAGCGATCACATTCCATTGGGTCAGTCGAGGCAAAAATAATATCATCAACATAAATTTGAACTTGAGTTAAATGTTTGCACGACTTCACGGTGAACAATGTAGGATCAACTGCTCCTTTGCTAAATCCGGTTGATAGAAGAAACTTTGACAGTGTATCATACCATGCCCTTGGGCTTGCTTTAAGTAAAGAGCCTTCAGCGATAAGCGTGAGTAGGATGCTCTTGATTCACAAATCCTTCAGGTTGGCGGCGTAGGCGACTTCTTTAAGATCTCCGTTCGAAATGCGTTTTCACATCCATCGATAGACTACCATGTTCTTACTAGCGGCATTAGCCGAAAGATTGATTGCCTCGATTCGAACAGCGGAGCAAAAGATTCTTCAAAATCTATACCCTCCTCTTGCGGTCCTTGCAACTAATCGGCCTTGTTCTTCAACACATGCTCATCAAGTTTCACTTTGAAGATCCATTTAGAGCAATAATCATAGCACAATCGGGCGGTACTAACTCCCATACATCAAGTCGATCAAACTCATGAATTTCATCTTGCATGGCATTGAACCGGCTATCTTCATTCATGGCGGTTTTAACATCTTTTGGTTCGATCTTAGATAGTACGGAGTTGAAGAAGCACCATAAGGCATCGGTTGCAAGTTGGTTCCGGGTTGATACAGACGAGGAGGATTTCCAATGATGTTGTCTAATGGATGATCGTGAGTCCATTTTCAGAGGTGTTCATGTGGTAGTTGTTGAGGCGGGTAGCGAGTCGATGTCTCTGAAGAAGATGGTTCTGATGATGATTCAGGGGCAAATATGTTTTCAAATGGAGCATCTTCGGGAGTAGCAAAGGGATTAACTTCATCATTGATGCCCGAAACATTTCCATGATGTACATTTGAAGAATGATGATTTGTTGATGAGATGAAGGATCGGCAGTGCTTCTTCTGACTTAAAGATATTGAGGCGGGGATTGACTTCATTCACAGGAATATGAGCATCCTCTATTGTAGGGATCAACACCTCATTAGTAATTGAATCATAAATTCATCAAACATAGGATCAAACAATTTCTTTAAATCATCTTGAGATGGAGGTACATATGGAGTTTCTTGAGAAGAGTTTGGAACAAGAGATGAACCAATGGGAATGTTTTGAAGTGCGGGTCTGAGTGGATTGTCCAGGAGCCATTTGACCGGTCGACTCATCAAACGTAGCGTGAATGGTTTCCATGATATTTCGGGTTCTTTTGTTATAGATTCGGTATCCCTTTTGTTTGGTGCATATCCTACAAATACTCCAATGTCACTTTAGCCCTAAGTTTCCCTAAGTCTTGACCCTCATTAGTTGGATAACACAATGCACCAAACACACGAAGGAAAGAGAGATTAGGTTTTCTGTTGTGGACAAGTTCATATGGAGTTTTCCATGAGCGAGTAATGAATCGGGGAGCGATTTTGTGTGTAGCATGCAGTGGCAATAGCTTCAGCCAGAGAAACATTGGAACCTTTGAGTAAATCAGCATTGTTCTAGCGGCTTCTACAAGAGTTCGATTTTGTCTTTCAACTACACCGTTGAGTTTGAGGAGTTCGTGGAACCAATGCTTTCATAGAATTCACTAAGTTGTTTGTTGACAAACTCAGTTCCATTGTCGTCCGATAATTACGGCGGTTTTGTTAAGTCGAACTCTGCGGTGCTTTGATGAGTTTGATGATGATATTCGGAGTTTCATCCTTTGTCCTTAAGAACTTGACCCAGGTGAATCTAGAGTAATCATCAACCACAACTAACACATATTTCTTCCCAAAGATATTTTGCACCCTCATTGGTCCACATAAATCCATATGAATCATATGAAGAACTTACGTGATGAGTTAGTAGGTTTGGGTTTATGGGCATACTTTTGCTTTTTCCCAATTGACATCTTGAACAAAGATGATCCTTTTCATACTTTAGTCTAGGTAAACCTACAACTAAGTCCTTTACGGAAGATCATTGATGGTGCGAAGTTCAAGTGATTGAGACGTCGATGCCATAACCATGACTTTGTTTTCGAAGCCTTTGATAACAAGCAAATTGGAGAAGACTTCATCATATCATCGATAGAGATGGTGTAAAGATTTGAACCACGAGTTCCTCTTAAAGTTCCTTACCATCAAGTTCTCTAACAAAACAAGTATGTTTTCTGAAGGCTACTTCTAGATCAGTCACGAAATTGACCAACAGAGAGCGATTATGACCAAGACCTTCCACATAGTATACTCTAGAGATAACACTATCACCAACAACATAATCACCATAACCCATAATTGCACGAAATGATCATTACCGAATCTAACAGTCCTGATGAATTTGCTCACGAAGTTCATGAGCCGCGACCGGTCTCCAGTCATATGCTTGGAACGACTGAGTCCGGGTACCAGAGCGATTTGAACGATCTGAGTTGAACACTGACAAGAATGGATAAGCGGATAATTGGGATCCCCATGCAAGAATGGGTTCCACTTGATTAGTAACAGTAATTGGAACACCCCATCGAAAGTGAAACATCCATATCGAGTAGAAGCAATGGAATCATTGGGAATAGATGCAATCTTTGGTATGCGTATTTGACCTATTCAAAGTATGTTCACTTCTTAAGGGAATAGTTCTACCAATAGGCATCCATTTTCTAGTGGGCATAATCTTAGCAGTTTGAGAACAAAGCTGATTATTCTTATGGCCAAAAGGTATCCAATAATAACCTATCTTTATAAAAGTTCTTTCTGTGGGTTTCCACTTTGTTTTCTAACAATCTTTCGTTTTTGCCTTATTGCCTTATTTGCACGATTATTAGCGTTAGCAATTTTGATACTATTAGACAAAATATTCACACCACATTCATGATTAGAAACGAGAATTCAAGCATCATTACAAGGTTTGCAAATAGTATCGAGTGAATTAATTACGATGCGCTAAGGCTAATACTAGAATCAACACGATTCGTTTTATTCAACTCAAGCTTAAAGTTCCTAGATTGGTCTTCTACTCTCATCCAATGCACATTCTTAGCTTGCAAGGTCCTATCATTCCTTGTATTGTCTTGAGACTTTGACACCTTTCGCTTTAAAGTCCCGATTACTCTCTAGAGGGTGATTTGAGCTTTAGTTGGTTGATCTTCACTTTCTTGAGTACTAACATATGCGGAATCTGAACTACTAGAAGGCACATTAGTGTATACTTTCTTAAGATTGTGATTTGAGCTTTTTGTAGGCACTAAACGTTCACTTTCTTAGTACTAACATATCCGGAATCTGAACTACTTGAAGGCACATTAGTGTTTCCTTTCTTAAGACTGGTCATAGAACGGATTTCTGCTTGGACTAGGCATAGAACAAGGCATCACAGCTTTGCCTTTTGCACCTAAGGTTAAGGATTTGGGACATGTGGCAATTACACATTCTAGCAACTCTTGAGATCGTTTGGCCTGGAGGCAAGCAAACCTAATTTCACTATCAAGAGGTTTGTTAATGAAATCCTCTTCGACAATCTCACGGAGACATTCTAGACTATCCTTAAGGTGAGCACACTATTCATGAAAAGCATGTTCATTATTCCTAAGATGAGGAGGAATATATTTAAGCATCCTGTGTATTTGCAATCTAAGGGTGACTTTGAGACAACATTCTTATTGAAAACAAGTTGTAGTTTCCCATTTCCCGACTTCTCGATTCTCAATTTCCTTTTGTAAAGACGTTATTTTTTCGTTGTTTTGGTCACGGGTGACTTTTATTGAATCATATAACTCTTTAAAATGTCGTTTAACCTTTTCATTTTCTTTTAGAAAACTCTTGTTTTCCTTTTGTAAGGCATCAACTAAGTTTTGAAGATGAAAAGTTTGAGAATTCTGAGAATCTAAAGGAGGCATTTGGGAGCCTGTCATATTGTTCGTTTGACCCTTTAATTGAGAGATATGGGCTTTCAACTTTCGATCGTGTTGCAGAGCTTGAATCATTCATCACGTTTGTTAATTTGAAGCATCAAACTCTGGAGCATCCGAGGATGTCTTGATATTTGAAGTTTTGACATTTTCTTTAAGATGTTGATATTTTAGTTGTAAATTAAAATGCTCAACTTCCAGTTTAGAAAAATGTTTAACCAAATTGTCGTGATCATCAAGTTCAATTTTCTCGTTTAGTTTAGAATTAGTTTTTCAAGCTCAATGACACGATCATGGGAGACTTTCAGGGCAACAGATAATTCATGAAATTTGGAAGCATTAATGAGCAATTTGAAGCGATGAAAAAAAATATCTTGAGCAACACATTCCGTAATAAGAGTCTCATTTAAGGTATGCAAGTTCTTCCTCTCAATCTCATTATATTTTAGTGCACGCTCATAATCACTAACTTCAACTACTATTGCATCAAATTCCTTTTCCATTCCCTTGATATCAGTTTCTATCCCTTTTTTAAGACTCTCAAAGTGATCTTGCAGAAGTTTAAAGAAAGGCATGACCTCAGTTAAATAACATTCTTTCATTTGGGTGTGATCCTTTTCTTGCAAGTTTTCTCAAAATCAACAAATAGTTGAAATATAACATATTGGCTAATTAAGGTCTTGCTTTTAGTGGCAATTGTTCTAGGAACAAGATGCATTGGTGTATTAGGAGGATACACAGTCGCTCTAGGCATTTTCCATAGGGGAGGGTTTGTTTCAACAATATTTTCAAACTTCGCTTATCTAAATCCTTTTTCCAGAAAACTTGTTCGGGAGTCAACAATGTCCGAGGCTTAAACATGTTCAAGGAAATCCAGTTTTCCTTTTTGTAGTCATGGGGAGTGATAATTATTATTTTTTCTTTGCATTTAGGATCATCTAATTTTTTGTTCATCCTTTCCCTAGTGACTTCATCTGATTTCTTATCTTCCTCAGTGCACTCAACACAACTAGGTTTCTGTCTAGGTTTAAGAATCTCATTACCATCATAGATCACACTTTATGAGCTTTTGCTATCTTTAATACCTCGGGGTTGGGTTTTATATGGGGAACACTATGCTTATCGCTTAGGACTCTATGTTTAGTGACCATGTGAGCAATCTGAATGGTGTTTCCTTGTATGTACAACTTGTTTTCAAGTTTGTTTTTCAAAGTTTTAAGATTAGAAAAATCTCAAGAGTTTTGATTCCTTTGCATTAAATTCTTGCTTAAGCATTTTCACATTTTCTTGAAGTTCTTGTTTTTGCTTAGCTGTTTTAGAAAGTTTTTCTTGCAAGGAATTTAATTCTTGTTTCAATACTTCTTCTCTAAAATTACTTTTCTAATGATATGCCTTGGTCATCCATTTCCGCTCACGAGTGGTCAACTCAAATTTAGCACGTTGTTCATAAATAGCAACACGTTCTTTATAGGCATTTAGTTTAGAAATTACGGAATCATCGGGGCATGCGGTGTATTCATCAAAAACATAGTCATTGTTGATTGCAGAAGATGCATCACTTGGTACACCTTCACTTTCACTTTGTTTCACATATTGATCATATGGGATAATGTCGATATTACCCATATTTTCACTATTTGATTCAATAGTTTCAGTTGATTGTACTTTGTCATGCATCTTTTGCACATCGGCATCATTGTATAGTTTTAATACCTCGAGAGATGAGTTTGTCTTTGGATGGGCCGCTAGTGGTGAAGAGACCTTGGGAGAAACCATTGGAGAAATGCTAGCCATAAAAATTGTGTGTGCGTAGGTCCATCATCCACATCAGAGTCGTATGCATCACAATCAGCGACTTGAAAGGCATTCTGATGATTGTGACCTATCTCTGAATAGGTGCTCATCCACATCGCATCATAGGTCTTGGCATTGCCCTCAGCTAGAAACAACAATTCCTCTTCATCCATAGCAGCACCATTGTCTGAGCTTACCAGCGACATCTTATCTCTAAAGTAATCACGTTCGTGGGCGCTTTGGAGATGTGCGTTCCTTTGCATGTGTCCCTCACCACCACAGTTATAACATTTGATTGGCTTAGCTTGACCTTGGTTACCATTCCTTCCTCGATTCTGGTTACCAACATAACCTCTACCAGCTCCACCTCTTCCCTGATCATCTGTCTTTCTGGCCCGGTTGCACCACGATCCTTCCATCTTTAACATTGCTTGATTGTGTGGGTTAGATCGCTTCGAGGTTGTTGTTGGTTTGTGGGAGAGAATTCATGTTTTGACTAAACAGAAGAGCTAGTTGATTAATGAATTACCCATGTGCATCGGCATCGGCTTGTTTGAACATAGGATCAAGAATGAGTTTGTGATTACCATTACCCAAGGGTATGACTTGTGATGCTTTGGTTGTGATTCCGATGTTTGAGTAGAAGGCGGTTGAGTCATTAGACGAGCTTGTCTCTCCCCGGTTGGTTTTGAACTGATTGAGAATTAATTTTTCAAACATAGCATGTCTCATTCGGGAGGAAGGCATAGAGTTGCTCATAGTTTGTATTCTTCAATCCTTTAGTGAGCTTCACAGCGGTGACAAACTTGTGCCATTCGGGATTCATGTTGTTCACAAATTTTGAGTTCAGCTGAATGTTAGGCATAGTCATTCCGATGTTCCTCATGTCATTCACTAACTTATGAAATCTCACATAGTACTCATAGACACTCTCATCCGGTTTCATCTTGAAGTGCTCAAATTTGTCATAGAGTTGGGATTCTCTGTCTTCCATAGTTAATTCAGAACCTGAGAGAAGCGTCTTAACATTATCCCAAACGCTTTGCATCGTGTTATGATTGATCAGCTTGTAGATGTCTTTAGGAAGACCTTGAAGAACAATGTTTGAAGCCCGATATCGCATCGAATCTCTTTTTCTCCTTATCATCAAGCTCATCATACATTTTGGGTGCATCCATTCCGTAAATCGAGTACCATCTTCATTAGTATCAAGTATGTCTCTAGTCGTCTCAACTCGATATGGTCCTTCATCAATGGATTTGAGAATGTTGACACCATTTTCCTTTCAAAGGCAGTACAATCTGATTCGTTGAGCCCAAGAATCGTAGTCAGTTCTGTCAAGCATGGGTGGAGTATCGACCCCACCGCTTGAACATCCTCGCAACAGTGGAGATGATAGTAGGAACGTTGGTAGACATGTTAGCAGAATATCACGGGATTTTATAACTCTATGATTAAACAGAAATAGATTCTTTCGGGATTTTACTAAATCAAGAGAAAACGGTAAACAATCACCCAGTCGCTAGAAGATAATGCACCAAGTCGCTAACACTTAATTAAGCTACACACCACTAAGTCGCTAGAGTCCCAAGTCGCTAGACAAATGCAAGTCGCTAAGTAGTAACTCGCTAAGCCTCATGTCGCTAGCAAAATTTTGGCAGACAATTAAGCTACTCAAGTCGCTAAAGATACAAGTCGCTAAGAGCAACTCGCTCTGAGACCAAGTCGCTACTACCAAGTATACCGTAGTGGAGAGTCCACTACTTGTACTTTAATCGCTAGATCTAAGTCGCTAGTCTAAAAGCGTAACTCGCTACAAATTTGTAAAGCAAATTAAACTAAGTCCGTGAGTTAAGTAAGCTAAGAAAAACCACATAAACATCACTTTTCAATCCAAAAACAACCCAACCAAGATGATTCAAGCTTACCAAATGAAAACCTACACACTTGTGATGATTCTAAACATAGAAGTACTAACAAAATCAAACTTTAACACAAGAAATCAACCAAATGATGCAAAAACCACTAAACTTTTTCAAACTCAAAAACCACCTAAAAACCACTAGAAATCCAAAGATGTGTAAGATATGATCTAACCATGGCTCTTGATACCAATTGTTAGATATAAGTTTTCACATACACATCAAACCATAACACAAAGTGGGCGTATAAGTGGAATTCTAGAGAGAGAAAGTTAGAGGTTTAGGGAACTTAGTGAGAGAAAGTGATAGATATTATTATGAGCTCCAACTCTCTACCTTGGGAGGTAGAGAGTATTTATAGTCTTATAATAAAATGCCACACATCGGTACGTGGATCGGGCATACGATGGGTGAACCGTCCGTCCTCCACGGTGTTACTTAACTAAATACTACTTAACACAAAAGAACTACGACTATGAGCTTTCTAACGATTACATATACTTGAGGTGACCGACTCTTTAATACCTGGAATTTCTAATTCCTAACAAAAAGTCATAATATTACTTCTAGCATTTGCTTGATTCACAGTCATTACTCATCTCCCCACATGAACTTTTATATATTTCTTTGTCCCATTCCCCCTTTATATTAACAACACAAAAGCTCATAAAACATAAAACCCCCATAGACCGATCCTCATTTTCAACCTTTCTCAGTCTGTCACTTTACTCTGGCCAACATTAACACAAATTGAAACCACCTTGATTGAGCTCTACTTGAGATTAGAATGTGTATGGTTCAATTACACACCCTACATGTCCGATTACATCGTCTACTGTCATATACTCATATCTGTCTCTTCACTTTCCTTTAATAAGATTGAACCGGCCGGTTTCCGGTTCGGCGGTTCGACCCGGGTTGACCAAAACACGGCGGTTCAATCCGGTTTTATTTTGAGTAGAAACGGCTCTAACGGACGGTCGTCCTCTGGTTCGGTTTGCAAGGCGGGTTGTAGGCTTCGCTTTAATGGTTGGGGTGTTTTTTCTTTTTTATTTTTCCTTTTATTCCCACTTAATAAGTGGGCCCAACCCTTATTCCCTCTTAAGGGGGGGACTTACAAAAACTACTCTCTTTTGAATACGTGGTTCATATAAATAAGGTCTACACCACTTATTTTGGTAAACACCCCCTAGTTTCGGTAGAAGATGGCACCTGATAACATTATAGCATCCTTAGAAAACACATGTTAAAAATTGAATAATTTAAGGGTCATGCTTTTCTAATAAATATCTTCACCAAAAATATAATTGTACTTCTTTTACAAGGATGAGTTAAATATAGAGGTTTTTCAAAAATAACCATATTTCGCAAAAAAAAAGTAGTAATCTTTTCTTGTTTTTCTAAATTTAGTCTTGTGTGACTGCTAAACCATACAACTTCACCATATTTTTGACAAATGTCCGGTGCGTAAGCAAATGTTTTTTGTTCGACTAAAGTGACATTTTGTGGTACCATGGTGTTTTTGTGCAATTGTTTTGTCTTTTTCAAAAAATAAAAAACGATCACACAAAGAACATCACGTTCACACAAAATGTCACTTTAGATGAACACAAAACATCTATCTACTACTTGACACTTGTTAAAATATGGTGGAGTCACACAATCTATCGGTCAGATAAAACTAAATTTAGAAAGCAAAAAATAGTGTGAATTTGGTGGAAAACTCTTTATAAGCATAAACTAGCTCATAACCCGTGTTCAACACGGGCTTTGATAGTAAAAATTTAAAGTTGATTAAAACATTTAAACGTAAGAAATTATGTGTAAGATGATGGTTGGATAATTTGCACAAGCATGAGTATTGAATACTTAAGCGAAAGATACCAAATTACTTATGATTATGAAAAGATAATTTCAACCATCAGCAAATGTTTACAATCACCAACACTATAAACTTTGAAGAGTTCGCTTAACATAAGTATACAAACAAAACGATATGCAACATAATATAATCACATTGACATCATATATTCATAAAATTTATAGAATAAGCAATATGCGACATAAGTATACAAACAAAACTGCAAATATTAATTGAAAAATGACGTGTGATACACAAATGGTATAAAAATTACCAAATAAAGTTTGTATTTAAACAATAAGGTTCTTCACTCTTTCAATAAGATTCATCCCCATTCAACAAGGTTCTTAACTCTTTCAATTTCTTGTTTGGCTAGTTGTCAGCTTCACTTGTTAGACCATGAGTGAAGGATGTTGACAGCTTGAGACATTTTCAAAAAAATGCATTAGCCATTTTCACACATGACCCGTGCTCAAATGGAAACTACTTCTCACATTTTGTAAAATAGCCGATGAAACATTATCATTTACATTCGTATTTGTGTAGAAATTTACGGATGTAAAACTAAATTGATAGTCTAATAGGTATAAAATGGAGTTAAGAATGAAAATGTTACCCCATGATTGTATAGGGTTATTGCTGCATTCTTTGTATATAGTTGTATTTGCTACATATATTTTGCACTCTGCAGGTAGAAAATCACCATGTATTTGGTTAGGGTACATCCACTAAAACCATAGAATACATTGAAGCAAAGATATCTTTGTGATAAATCTATTAAGAGTTATATATTATGTTTTACATGAAAATCTAGCAACCATATTAAGAAACTGTCATGAAATGAAGTTATTCCATTTAAAAGTTAAACGATATCCTCGTATCTAACCAAAAGCCCAAAACTGCTACTTATTTATGGATAAACATGGCATGTCTTAAAACTATAATTTGGCCTAAAAAATGAAAGCCTTGATCTTGATATAACTGTTAACAAAAATGAAACTTTAGTTTGTAGTGATCCAATTCTAATTTTAGGTTTTAGGGCCAACATAACCATATCACTTAGTTATGACGAAATAAACAACATTTACTCCATCTTTATCTAGTATTCTTATGTCATTACCTCAAAAATGGATGGATATACTGGAAATTACACAAAGATCTATCATTTTTAACACCCAAAGGTCCAAAATAAGAAGATAAGAACAAATAAATGTCATCACTAAACACCCAAATGAAACAAAATATGGGAACCTTTCATATAATTGAAGAAGAACTGTAGAAGGTTGTAAAATAACTCTCACAATTACCCGTAAACCTACAAAAAGGAGCCTAATAGATTAATGATATCAAAATGCGTGATTGAGAACATGATGCTTAATAGCTTATTTTTACCTACAGAAAAATACATATGCTCATGGAACTAAAGTTTATCAGAACACCTTAAAAAGATATTAAACCCTAAAAAGGCTTATCTAAACACCCCTTATGAAGAGAATGTAAAAGGTTGCTTATTAGGGTGTGTTTGAGATCAGGTTATTCACAACAGCTTATTTATTCTAAAAGCCTAATACAATGGATTTGACCTTATAGAATAATTTATTAAACACTTTCAAACTTGTCCAAACACCCACTAAGTCAATATTAACATTCCAATTTAGTAAATAACACATGAACAACCCATCAGAGACTCTAAAAGGTTTCACCTAACAAAAAACTCATGAGAAAACTAATCAATTTCACTTCCTCTTCAAACCAAAATTTGAAACTCAATAAGCAAAGAAAATAACCTCAACCCGTAACATAAACATTACATTATTATGAATCTTGAAAAAAAAGAAAAAGAAACTCACCACATATGCTGCAAGCAGTATGTAAGATGGTCATCAATGATTTAAAGCTTAAGGCTATAAAGAATGGCTGCAAAAACTTCCTCAACATTTGGGCACTTACCTTATAAGCATAGCCATGAACATTGTCTGCTAAGTTCATGCAAATATATGTTTATTCAACATCACAAAATAAAACTAAAAAATAATAGTAAAGAAGCATAAAATTATGGTGATATGGGGATTGAAATGAAACAAACATACCTATGAATTGGACAAAGAGAATTTGCAAATAGATGAAGATGAATAACCTTTTAATATGCCAAATAAAATTGAACTACAAGATCTGTACTACTACCAAGTAAAGTCATTCTCATACTTCAAGAAAACATTGGTAACCCGCATTTCGAATTTTGAAAGAGTTTATGTGAGTTCTAAGACAAAAAGGAAAGAAGTGGAATACGATTTATGCAAACTACTCCTACTTGTATAAAATATTGGTAAAAGTAAAAAAAATTAAATATAATATAATATAATGACGTAAGCTATTTTAGTCAAAATTTCAGTTGATAGTCTACTTATATGACACGCACCCAAAATTATTGAAACATGACGCCAGGTAAAACTTTGTTTAATAGATTGTATAGATTAAGCAAAAGAAATAAGAAATGATTCACTTTATGGTTTAGGTCATTCAAAAGTAACGTACATTTTTTAAGGGGTTAATTTCATATACACCCAATATAAACTATATAATGTCATATTTACCCTATTAAAAATCATAATACCATATATACCTAATCTAAATTTTAAATTGTCATATTTACCCATTCCATTATAAAATGAATTAAACATTAATTTACATAATAATGTAAACAATATTCTGGCTTCACATGATCCAAATCATGAGGAAAATTCCCATCATACCCTTCGTGTGTGTGTGGTTCTCTACATTCATTTGATGTTCATCATAGGCATAAAAGTATAAAACACATCATACAAATAGTAACAAAACCATTTACATTAATACAAACCAATTAGCATCAAAACAAATAATATAATTCATACCTAACCATTAAATTACAGAGGTAATAAAACTGAGCCCGAAAGAGCAATTGAGTCACATCCATATCATAAATAGCACTTATTGATTTGGAAGAACCTTAAAAAATTGAGATTGTGGTAAGCATGGACACCATGGATAGAAATGCAAGGATCCAGAATCTCAAAACTGATGAGAATATCTTTCAAGATCACGTAAAGCCCATAATTTTTTTTGTGAAACTGTGAAGATATATTAGCACAAAATTATAACATATTACAAACATTCAAACTAGGCCCCATGAACATGCTCATGGACCAATCACAGACTAATGATAGCAGTTGCCCAACCATCTCTATTACTCCTTGTACTTCATCATTATATCCCATTCCCTTTCAACCTTCCTAATTTGCAAAGACTTTTTCACTCTGATACTCATCAACTTCAGTTTCACATGTTCAATAATCATTTTTGTTACAACTGCAACATCTCTTCTGACTTTATCAAACAACTTCTTGTTTCTCTCATTCCATAGATAATACACAGTGGCAGCCACTATAATCCTCCTAAGAATACTTCTAATGGCATTACTATTATTGAGTTTAACTAATTCAGAAATGACTTCCTTCCGATGGTAAAGCCCATAAATTGTTATAGGGTCATTCATGTTAGTTTAAAACCAAGGGTATAATAGAGATTTGATGATGTAAATTAATTTTTAATTCATTTTACAATGAAATGGATAAATATGACAAAATAAGTTTTAGGTTGGGTATATACGTTATTTGGGTTTTTAGTTGGGTAAATATGACATTTGAATGTTTAGATTGGGTATATATTGAATTAACCCTTCTCCAAAATAATGTTTTAGTATGTGAACTAAAAAAGTTTCAATAAATGTTACAAACTTGCATAAAATGTTTGATTATGTATATTTCTGTGACATGTCACTTAAAAAACAATGACATATGTCATATTTTGAAGTATAACATGTGATCTAAAAGTGCATCTTAAAACACTTTTACAAATTGGTAACACGTAAAGCAATATTTTTTTTAATCATGTACTAAAATAGTATTTTAAAGAATTTCACTATTATTTAATGACTTTACCCTATGTTGTTATTTAAAATAGGTTATGAGTTTCCGGAAATACCCCTACTTACAATGACAAAATTAGACAAAAAAACATCTTTCTTACAAGGGCTAACATTTCTTCCCCTTTTATTATTTCTCTTGACCCGAATCATAACACCTCAACCCATTTATACAGGTAATTCTGTTTTAAGTGTATGCTTGGTTCAAACTCAAGAAAGAAAAAAGGAAAGTCAATGAAATTGGTGGGAAAAAAAAAAGGGAAAGAAAAGCATACTCCCCAATTTATTGGGTAATGACCCATTACCTACTATTGGTTAATGGGTCATTGCATTATACTTTACCAAACATTTTTTTCATTATCTTTTTCATTCCTTACCCCTATAACCCCTTACCAAGCATGCCCTAAATTTTCTCATATTAATTTTTATGCTAATTTGATATCTTATATAATATATTGCTCAATTAATTATAACCTTGATTGCAAACCCACAAACTGTTCATCTTTTGTATGCTGATGCACATAACCTATTCGATGAAATGATTCAATGAAAATATGTTAATAAATTATTGAAAATGTCTTTTTCGGAAAGCCTTTTATTTATGATGCACATAAGGTGTTTGATGTAATGCCTCACTGAAAATATGAGAGAAATTTAGTGTAGAAATGTATTTTATTGCTGTCATTTTGGACCATTATGATTCGATTAATTCCGTTGTTATATAAAGCTTTAGTGTACATAACAAATGATTGAATGCTTATTGCTATGTTTTTTATTAGTAGACTCTTGTTAAGTGTCAAAATCATTCCGCTACTCTAATAATTTTTAGGTATTTAAACGATTATATTGATTGAATGGTAAAAAAGTGAGAAAATTTACCGGGACAAAGACAGTTCCATCTTTATAAGCATGAGGATTGATAGACAGAGTTGTTCTTTGACCACACATATTACAAGTAAAAGCAACACGCATAAGACGCCTTGGAGACTTAGTGAAGAGAGACCATGGAAACGTGATGTTCTCCCCACTACCATCTGCAGGCACATGAGGCCCTTCCATACCCGACCCTGTTGTCCAACCCCTTGCATTTGCAGCACTAAACACTAATCCCATAGCATCATCCTACATTTTTTTTTCAAACAGCGCATATGAATCAAATGGGCTCTTGTTGCTTCTACACCTCCTTATTCATTTTTCAATTTTGTGAGAATATGATCGGTTCTTTCTCCTCTATAGTTTCCTATCAATATTCATCAATTCCTCACAATTCAAGGGGTGTTTGGATGTGTGTTTTCAAAGCGATCATCGCAATAAAATAACCAGAATCAGATAAGTGGCGACTAGGAACAAAAGAAAAGTTTTGTTGGCTAATTGACTATTCAAGTAACCAATAAAAGAGCGCAATTACAAAATCAAGCCCTACTAGTCGCCAATTGAAAAGTCAATATCTAAAAATTTGGTCAATAATAGTGGGTTTTCTCGAATTTTATTAAAAATGCCCCAAACATTATGTGTCAAATTAAAACAAAACAACTTTAAGAAAATGAGGATTATTTATATAACTTTCGTGTTAATCAAGTTAAAAAAACTGAGGATTATTTTTAAGATACAAATTTATATGTATTCGTAATTATGAATTGAAAATAATTCTTAAAAATTTAAAAGTGTAAATATTTTAAAAATAAAATATATCTTGAATGATTTTCTTACTAAATTCAAAGTTTATAGAAAACTATCAAAATAAATTTATATGTAGCGTTTTTCTTTAAACCTAACCCTAATGTAAACCTTATATACACTTTAACAACATCTCAATTGATCATATATTAACCAGCAACTCTTTGTGTAATTATTTTCGCTTAACGATTAACGGTTTAAAAGATATTTAAATTATAAAATATAGTTTGAAATATTAAAATGCTTTTAATTTCAACAATTTTTTTTTTATGAAAGATGGAGATGAGTCCCTTATTATGTGAAAAAAAGTTAGTACGTAAAATAACTTTCCTTTTACATAAAAGATTTTTCAAGAAACTAACATTTTTTTTTTAAAATAATCTGAGAGGACAAGGACTTGTTTTTTTTAAGGATGTTGTAGCAAAAGATAAATTTTGTCTTGAGTGGAGGTTGTGAAACACTCTTTAACTCTATTGTACTTTCAAATACATTTACGTATTCTTTCTTTATCATATTACCATCATCAGTTGTTTATGTAAATGTGATTAAATTCTATTTTGACTTATTCGTCTATTGGTTTCTCTTGAATTACTAGTATTACAAAAACTCTAAGGGGATATTTGGTATGATGGAATGGAAAGCACAAGAATAGAATGGGGTGTTTTCCTTAGTTTGGTTGACATAAAGAATGGAAATGGAGAATCAACATACGATTCCCATTCAACCAAATTCTTTCTCTAAAAAAAGTGGAGAACAGAGAGAATCAAAAATTTAGACAAAACCTATTCATTATGTCATTCCAGTTGAGAATCATAAAACTATTTGTAAAAAGGGAAATATAAAATGTATAGTCATGTGAGTGGCACATGCTATTGATTTAGAGAAAAACTCAAAAACCCTAACACTTTTTTCTCTTTGATTTTCACATCATCGTCATCCCCAATTCACCTTTCTATCAACAAGCATTTTTTTTTTCTTCTTTTTTTTGAAATTTCAGGTCACCTTCATATATTTTGATATTGGTTCTAATTCAACAATAAAAATGAACATATGCATACTATATCGACCTTCGTTTAAATTCAACAAAAACACATGAACGTATGCATAACTATATAATATTAACATTGTATTGCGTAACTTTCTTTTAACCATATAAAGATTCTGAAAGAAACAAAACAATACAATAATACTCCATTTACGAGAAAGATCAGATACTGGTAACATGGAGTTGGGGAGAAAATATACAAACTAATCAAAACAACTGTAATTACATTTGATTTAAAAATTGTATGCTGTACGGGTGTGTTTGTTTCATTAAGATGTTTAGGATCTGAATCTGACTACCGCATCTTACTGGTAAGAGGTGGCTAGAAAGTCTAAATCTGAACGAAATAATGTTGTTTGTTTTTGTATAATTGTCCGAATGATTTTAAGTGCTCGTTTTTGCAATTTGTTTATTAAACCAACGCAATACGATAATAAGTAACTTATGTAAATATGAAACAAGACTTTTTATCATGAATATAACATACTACCTCCGTCCCATAATAATTGTCCACTTTGACTTTTTCAAGTATTTTTTATTCAATTTTGACCATAAATATTTTTATTTGTATAATATAATACTTGATGAAAAATATATGAATAGATTGGGTTTTAAATGTATTTTTATTTGGTATAATTTTCATCAAGTATTATATAACACAAATAAAAATATAAATGGTCAAAGTTAAACAAGAAAGACTCATAAATAGTAAAAGTGGACAATTATTATGGGACGGAGGTAGTAGTTAATAAACAATCAAATATATTGTATAAAGTTTGCAAAACGAGTAAGAGGCAGTAAGACAAGTCCCCCACCTCTTACTAAGTAAGATGTTATATGTCTAACTGGGTATTACTCAAAAGAAAAAAAACAAACAACAACCAATGTCCCACCTCTTACTGATAAGAGTAAGAGGGCTAGTAAGACTTATTTTATAAAAACAAACAGACCCTACATATAATTAGTCTGTATACACGGTTTAATTTCTTTTTAGTACCACAATGTATATCACTGTTTTATCACATTTTATCTTCATTGTTCTTGGTATCTTTAACAATCAAATATTTGTATGAGTTCATATATTTTATGACCTGATCAACATCTTTTGCCATAACTTGATAATAATTTAATTAATGGTTGATGTAAAGTGATCAAATGCTCCATCTATAATCTTCTATAATATGATTAAAAAAAAGGCGTGTATCATATATACTAGTTATTAACAATTTGGTATCTTGTTTTAACAACACTGACGCAGATAGAATAGAAAGATGATATATTTATATATGAATTCTTAGTGAAGAATTTGTAACATCTATAAAATTATTCGACATGATAGTACCCAAAACAAATCAGCTTGATTTTTTTCCCCATTATTTGTCATACCAAATACAAGAATGATTTCTCTCATCGATTCTGACATTACATTCCCTATTTTCCCCAAAACAGTGAAATCCATTCTTTTATCAAAGAGTCATTCTCTTTCTTTATCATTCCATTCTGCACTGCATTCTCATTTTCTGCGATTCATGCATTTAAACGTCCCTAAAAGCCCATACCTATACCCGGGATTGGCTTTGTTGTTGTTGTTCTGTACAAAAACTCTAAAAGCGTTTGTTAATTAATTACACCTTCATTTTTGAAAAGTAAGCAATAATAAACCGATTTAAATACAAAAGGACTGAAAACATGTGTTATTTTAAGAAGATAAAATTAAATAAAATATAAATTTCTCAAAAATACTTACTTTTAAAGCAAAAGAAATAAGCCAAATCCCTACACCTCATAATTTACTTTACTTTTACTCTTTGTTGTTATCTAAAATAAGTTAATGAGTTACATTAATAAATACCCCGGATATATTAGTGGGCTCCCAAAAACCTAGCTAACCCAAGGAAAGAAAAAAAAGCATAACATATGTTAATAAATTATTGAAAATGTGTTTTTAGGAAAGTTACTTCTCTTTTGTCTTGACCCAAATCATAAAAAAGTCAACACCCATTTACAGGTACTTCTCTTTTGTCATATAAACTTACTGTATTACGCAGTACTCTACTATTTTTATACTAATTTGATGTCCCATGTAATTCATCTTTTGTATGCACATAACCTGTTCGATCAAATGACTCAGTCAAAATATGTTAATAAATTATTGAAAATGTGTTTTTAGGAAAGCCCTTTATTTATGATGCACATAAGGTGTTTGATGTAATGCCTCACTGAAAATATGAGAGAAAATTAGTGTAGAAATGTGTTTTATTGCTGTCATTTTGGACCATTATGATTCGATTAATTCCGTTGTTATATATAAGTAATAAGTTGCTAAATAGTAGACTCTTGTTAAGTGTCAAATGTGTTGTGTTAAATTTAGTTAAGGATTAAAGAAGTTGTAGTAAACAAATTATGGAAATGTTTATCACAAAAAGGAAACGATTACAGAAAATATCTCATTCTTTTATTTAGTTGGCTGTATGGATCATCTGGATGACATATTTGGTGCATCAGTAAATTTAGAAGACACCCACTTGAAAGAAGGCTATCAAGAAGGCTATGAAGCCGGTTTTGCTTCTGGAAAAGATGATGGGCATGAAGTTGGATTAAAAACAGGGTTCATAACTGGTGAAGAGTTAGGGTTTTATAGAGGCCAACATGCTTCTCCACCAGGGTTCAAAAGAAAATTAAAGAGATGGATGAGTTGGTGTCTAAGTATCCTATCATGGAGCCAGAAAACAAGACTGTAACGGATATTATGGGGTCATTAAGGTTGAAGTTCCGGGCTATTTGTGCAACACTGAATTTGAAATTGGTGTATAACGGGTACCCAAATGCAGCAGACCCGAATGAGATACAGTTTTGAAGAGACATATTATAAAGCGATAACAATCACCAAGGTGGCCTTGTGGTAATCCAAAAAGTGTCTGAAGCGACCATGGTTCAATCCTCGTTGGGTAAACATCTTGGGATAGCCAGTGAAAGTCCGGAAATAACCACTCGAATACCGGTTAGGCCTTGCTCATCAAAGCAAAAAAGGCTCGAGTTCCCTGGGTAATCTAAAGCGATATTTTGACATCATCATCGTCATCGTCATCGTCATCGTCGTCGTCGTCGCCGCCGCCGCCGCCGCCGTCATCGTCATCGTCACCTTCATCATCATCATCATCATCATCATCATCATCGTCATCATCATTTATAACTATTATAATTATTATTATAATTATTAACTATTATAACTATTATTATAATTATTATTATAATTATTATTATTATAATTATTATAATTATAATTATAATTATTATAATTATTATTATAATAATTATTATAATAGTTATTGCTATTATAACTATTATTATAATTATTATTATAATAATTATTATTATAATTATTATAATTATTATAATTATAATTATAATTATTATAATTATAATAATTATTATTATAATTATTATAATTATAATTATAATTATTATAATTATTATTATAATAATTATTGCTGTTGCTGTTGCTATTGCTATTGTTATTGTTATTATTATTATTTTTCATTTGCATACCTTAGCAAAATACCATTATTCTGTCACATACTTGTATTCCTCAGAATTATATAATTAGATTTTATGTCTTGTTGTCATCAAATAAACTAACATGAACTGAGTAGCTTATAAAATACAAGAAACCGAACAGATTAAAAGTTTGCATCAAAATGAAGAATGGACTTCAGATCATCAAAATGCCAAGGTATGTCCCATTGTGATGTTTTTTGGCAAGTTTAGGGACGAACAGTGTATTTTACTCTTAATATAATGTTTGCAGGTAGGAAAATGAACGTTTGAGTAACTTAAGATGGCAACGAATTCTGCTTCTAATTGCTTTCGTGGTATGTTCTTTTAGGTACATTTGCTTGAGTAATTTCTACTAGTTTTCCAGTAGCATGCTTGTAACTGCTACACTTTTACAAGGTCATTGTTCGATTATCGTACTTCTTTTGTATCTGCCTTTCTCGCTATTAAAAGTCAGAATATAGGGTTTACTTGTAAGAAAACTAATTGTTCATAACCAATGATCACGTGTCTATATCAAGCTACACTGTTAATTCTTTAACTGTCTCATTGCTAGCATGTGGGTGTTCATCTGTAAATTTAAGAAATAATCGAGGGTTGTACATTGACTTTTATTTGTGGCACTATGTGAATTTCTTAATTTAATAATGCATATTGATTGGTCACAAAATTCGTCATGTTCTCACTTAAATAGATCAAAGTTATTGGCTCCGTTAAGCCAAATAATGCATATGAGCACATATCAAACATTATAGTGAGAAGTCTAAACACACTCATATCTAGTTATTTATATGAAGGATACTAACACAAAATTTATGCTTACATGAATCATAAATATAAGATATAGCATGCGTTGACTTGTCTCCGTAGTAATGATCATCCCTTATATAGATGGTTCGAAAGTCTGCATACTTCATTTCGATATCCACGTGTTTTTTTGTCATACAAGAATCTAGGAAATCTCATTGTTCCAATATTAAATATGCAATCCCAAAAGTTGCATCTTCTGCTATTATTCCCGCTTCTTGTGGTTGTTTCTGTCACTTGCGAGTTCAAGCACTGTTTCCATGTTACTTGATGTTCATCATACATCCCTTTCAAGTCACTGACTAATTATAGTACTCTTAGTCTCTATTTGGCAAGCATAATCTCTTTTTATTCTTTGATTTCTGTTATCAGTTTTTCGTGTTCTGAGTTTTTCTGTTCATCTTCTGTATGCACATAAGGTGTTTGATGTAATGCCTCACTGAAAATATGAGAGAAAATTATTGTAGAAATGTGTTTTATTGCTTTCAATTTGGACCATTATAATTCGATTAATTCCGTTGTTACATAAAGCTGTAGTGTAGATAAAAAATGATTGAATGCTTATGGCTATGGTTTTTTATTAACATAAGTAATAAGTTGCTAAATAGTAGACTCTTGTTAAGTGTCAAATATGTTGTTTTAAATTTACCAAAGAAGATGTTGTAAGGTGAAAATAACAGGGTGGCTTCGGAACTTACTTTAATTTTTCGTTTATTGAGTAGGCATGAATTTGGTGATCTTATGTGCGGGTTAAAGTTTAACTGATTTTTAATAGTTTGTACTCTTTTTAGACAAATTTAGTTTTTTCTAATCTTTCAAGTTCAGAAATCATGTCTCAGTTCAAACTCTTACGTTCAATTAATTGTCGCATTTCTGCACCTATAAAAATCTGCACCACTCTCTTTTATTGGGTGGTAAAGAATAGGAATAATGGGGATGTTTAATATAATGTTTGCAGGTAGGAAAAGGGACGTGTGAGTAACTCAACATGGCAACGAATTCTGCTTCTAATTGCTTTCGTGATATGTTCTTTTAGGTTCATTTGCTTGAGTAATTTCAACTAGTTCCTAGCAGCATGTGCATGCTAGTAAGTTGTAACTTCTACACTTGTAAGAAAGCTAATTGTTCATAACCAACGATCATGCGTCTATATCAAGCTGCTCTGTTAATTCTCTATAATTTGTAAACCCATGAAATAATCGAAGGTTGTCTTATTGTACATTGACTTTTATTTGTGGCACTATGTAAATTTCTTAATTTAATAATGCATATTGACTAGTAACAAAATCCGTCATATTTTTCATTTAAGTAGTTCAAAGTAGGGTTGAGCAAATCCACCCGAAAATCGACCCGAACCGACAAACCGACCGAAACCGAACCGAACCGAACGGAACCAACTTTTTTCGGTTCGGTTTCGGTTTTGTATATTTATTTCGGTTTTTGTCGGTTCCGGTTCGGTTTCGGGTCGATTCGGTTTTCGGTTTTTTCGAATTGAACGAAAACCGACCCGAACCGAGTTATTCGGTTTGGTTTCGGTTTTGATATATATGTTTTGGTTCGGTTCGAGGTTTGAGTTTTTTTCTTTTTCGGTTTTCGGTTCGGGTCGGTTTTTGTCGGGTCGAGTCGGGTTTGACCCGATGCTCACCCCTAGATCAAAGTTATTGGCTCCGCTAAGCCAAATAATGCATATGATGCACCAACCAATCACTATAGTGAGAAGTCTAAACACACTCATATCTAGTTTTTTATATAAAGGATACTAATTATATATATATACTAATCCGCGTTGTCGGTGACAATATTAAAACCGTTTCCTCCATTGTGGTCGGTGGTTTTGTTTAATAGTTTTGATATGCTGGTCGGTGGAATTGTTTATACCCCATCTTAAAAGTGTGAAATATGAATACCGGATAACTATAATAGATAGGATCCACCGCCTTCGTATTTCCAACTTCTACACTTTTCCGGTAGCAGAACCGATTTACACACACGAAAATAATCACATAAAAGCTAGATCTCTTCTAATCTTTGCGGATGGTATGCGGTTTTATCTTCATTATGAATACAGGTTATAGATATTCGTATGAAGTTTAGTAATTTCTTAAATTTTTTCCTTGCTTATTGTTACGAGGAAAAACGTAGCAACCCCAATCCATGGAAAAGACCTCGGTGTGGCAACATAACTAGATTACGCTAGAATTTAGCCTTAAGAATATCTAGGATATTTTGTCTAAAATATCCAAGATATTTACTAAGAATAATCTAGAAATAAGCTAGATACTTTGGTAGAATAATCTAGAATAAGCTAGATATTAGCTTATAGGAAAATCTAAGATATTTGTATTAGAATCTTCTAGACTCCAATAAGCCCTAGTATACATAAGGGCTTATCCCCCCATTTGTAATCATCTACTTTGTAACCAACATTTTAAGTGCAATATATATCAAGTATTCCCGACTACATCTGCAAGTGTTCATCACTAATCTCTTCCATACTTTTTTGGCTTACTTAGTCGTTGAAACCAAGTCGCTAAGTGCCCGCACGGACATTGAGAATTAATCGCGTGACAAGTGGTATCAGAGAAAAGGTTTTAAACCTAGAAATACATCATTGGAAGGAACACGATGGCAGAGTTAGTTCGAGAAAATAATCCAAGTGACAGTGTCGAAACACCAAATGAGGAAGAAACTCGTGGGCGTATCACTGAGCGGAAGAAAGACGCTTTAAAAAGAGACAAAGCAAGAAGCAAGTCTCGACCTCCTAAGCCACTAAATGATGAAGGAGCTTCAGGAGACAATCTTGAAGAATGTGTTGCGGTTATAGAGACCTATGTCGTTGAAATGAGCGAACAAATGGATTCTCTCCAAGAAGCTGTCAACATGATGACCCAAGAAAATGTGGAAGTAATCGAAGCAGCAAAATCTTTAGTTCGAAATATGGGCCAAGATTTCAAGAAAGAAATCGAGAAGATGACCCAAGACCTATTAAGCGCCGTGAAATTTCTGAAGACAAGATCTTTAATGATGCATGAAAAGATAGACAATGCAATTAATGAATGTAAAAACCATCAAAAGAAGAATAATGATGGAGGTGCTAGTAGTAGCAAAGGTCCGCCTTTCTCGCCCCTAAAAGTTCCAAAACCGTAAATGTATAATGGTACTCGAAATGCTACTCTAGTAGAAAACTTTTTGTTCGGACTCGAACAATATTTCGAAGCAATGGGAGTAGTAGAGGATGCTGTTAGAATCAGTAATGCTCCCGCCTTCTTGCGCGAAGCTGCCCAACTATGGTAGAGAAGGAAAATCATGAACGAGAAAGGGGCATATGCATTCTCAACACTTGGGATCAGCTCAAAACCGAGTTACTAAAGCAGTTTGTCCCTCACAATGCGGACACCGAAGCCAAGGCTAAACTACGGCGACTAAGCCAAACAGGTACGATTACCGACTACGTAAAAGAGTTTACTACGATTTTATTAGAAATTGTTGATGTGCCAGATCAAGATGCCCTATTCTACTTCAAAGACGGATTAAAAGAATGGGCCAGAATCGAGATCGATAGGAGGGACGTAAAGACTCTAGACGAGGCCATTGCAGCGGCCGAATCGATCGCTGATTACTCTAATCGACCAAGGAGACACCTAGCCAACAAGGCGGACATAGAGAGAGTCTTGCCAAAGAGATTTGACAATCAAAGGAACGAAGGTCGAAGTCTCGCCTAAGCGGGCTGGAAGATCGAAAGGACGAGCCCGGCTCGAAAGGCCGTTTAGAAAAGAGAAATGTCAAACCCTCCTCCAAGCCATGTTTTATTTGTGACGGATCTCATTGGACAAGGGACTGTCCGAGTCGAAAAGCTATTAATGCCTTGGTTGCTGAAATGGGTTCAATAACAGAAGAACCGCCACAAGAACTGGGATCGATTAGACATCTTGGAACGTTAAGGAATATACTAACTAAAACCAATACTAAGGATCATGGATTGCTATTTACGGAGATGATGGTGAATGGCAAGAAGACGCTGGGACTCATTGACACCGGCGCATCCGATAACTTCTTGGATGTAAAAGAAACCGAACGACTTGGGGTAAAATATACTTCGGAAGAAGGGAAAATCAAAGCAGTGAACTCAGAGCCGCAACAAATCCTTGGGACTACTAAGGTAAAAGTTCATATCGATAAGTGGGCTAGTGAACTAACCTTACATCAGCCGATGGATGACTACAGGATTATACTATGCCTGGACTTCTTCGAAAGAGCCCGAGTTTTTCCTATGCCCGCAGCCAAAACACTCGTCATTCACGATAATAGATTGTCCCAAGTCACAAACCTGAAGAAACAAAGTGAAATACAACCTTTATTATCGGTGACGCAATTTAAGAGGACCGCCAAAGAGAGGGGATTCCTTTTGGCAGGCGTAAGGAAGTGCTTTATCGATGAAACAAAACTTAGAGCACCGAGACTATTTGAGAAAAAGAAAGAATGGCAAAAAGAAAAAGATGAAACAAGAGTCCACATAAATAATGCGGCGAGGCAAGTAAAGAAATGGGTCGAAAAGAAGAAAATAGGAGATCCACATCATAAAGAATTCTCAATCAAATGGAAAGAGTCACTCAAGGAGAAGCCGAGCTGGAAATGAGAAGATTTGCTAAGACGGTTCAAATATCATTTTCGCCGGTACAAAGATGAAAGCACGACGAGGGCGTCGTGAAATCAAGTGCGGGAGGGTGTTACGAGGAAAAACGTCGCAGCCCCAATCCAAGGAAAAGACCTCGGTGTGGCAACATAACTAGATTACGCTAGAATTTAGCCTTAAGAATATCTAGGATATTTTGTCTAAAATATCCAAGATATTTACTAAGAATAATCTAGAAATAAGCTAGATACTTTGGTAGAATAATCTAGAATAAGCTAGATATTAGCTTATAGGAAAATTTAAAATATTTGTATTAGAATCTTCTAGAATCCAATAAGCCCTAGTATAAATAAGGGCTTATCCCCCATTTGTAATCATCTACTTTGTAACCAACACTTTAAGTGCAATATATATCAAGTATTCCCGACTACATCTGCAAGTGTTCATCACTAATCTCTTCCATACTTTTTTGGCTTACTTAGTCGTTGAAACCAAGTCGCTAAGTGCCGCACGGACATTGAGAATTAATCCTGTGACATTATGCTATCATATATTTGCAGGAAAATAGACGGCTTTGGTGTATCAAAAGCGGTGGATTAGAATGAACCGAATTTTAAAACCAGTTGTTTGATGGTGCCCGGATATGCCAATTCAATTTTGTAAGTTCATTAACCCAATTATCTTTTATGTTATAACTTAATGTTTATTAACCTTAATTTTCTTTTAGGCTATAATTTAATGAGTACGTATATGGTCATTGGGCAGTGAGGATTTATTGAGTTTTTTTTAGTTGGTTGAAAGTGTTTCTTAATTGAAGGTTTTTGGTGTATATGGTGTGTTTGTCACTATTGATATTAAGTCTAATTAAATGTAACACTTTGCTTAATTAAGGTTTCGTGGTGATTTCGTCGAGAAGTTTTGTACGTTAACGTTTAGAGAGAGAGGATGATGGTGTGTATGCAGCTATGTTCTTGATTCAAAGTTAATGTTTTTATAAAAACTTTATATTTTTATTGATCTTTTTGATTTAGGTGCAGTTTTCAATTCAAATTCATAGGTGGGATTTCTTGAAGATACTAGAGTATGATAATGGAGGCGGATTATAAGCGGGAGATCGTGAGTCCTATTCTATCCCCTATTCAACTCTTTGGTTTTTAACTTTATGTCAGATTGTCGTTACGTTGTATATATGTATTAAAGCAAACAAATAACCAAATGTTGTCGTATACTGGGAAACATTTTTCTTATACTTGAATTTTTGTTTGCCTTTAAAGAAAAAGAATTAGTTATGTATTTTGATCGACTTAATGTAGTCAACCCAACAGTTGTCTGAGACATTAGTATGAATCTCATTCTTCATATATATGGATCACTATTTCAACCCGTGCATTTCAATTGTCATAGTTTTGAACAAAATTCTATCATTATCCTTATTCGTCATAATCTTGACTTGAACTCATATACTGTACATAACACTTTTAACAGTAGATTATATAATTACTTTCTCTTCAGGCTTCAATATTACTTACAGGTGTGGTTCCTGTATATATTGCTTTACTTTGTAATTAATTTTTCATTTAATGGAATATTTATGGTGTTTATATCGATGCGAGTATACACTGTGGAACAAGTTTTCTGACATGGTTGAAATAGTGGTTTCTTTCGTTTCATGTGTTAAAAGTATTTTAGAATAATAGGAGGTGACGCTAAAAGTTTTGTTGTTTTTCAGGGACCATTTGGATTTATGGAATACTATTGTCAGTCCCGGTGCCGTTGGCTTCCTTAATTGGTTCGTACTGCCTTAAATAGTTAGGGACTTGCTAGGCCGTTGTGTTTTTTTTTAACCATATCTCTATTTTTTTTCCAGGAAATGCTAGAGCAGAAAAGCTTTATTTCTGTTTTTTTTTGCATGAACGTGTGGACAGTTGGAGCGTGCCGTTAGGTTCAGGTATTATGAACATGGTCTATTACAAATGGAGGTTACTCCGATCTGCATTATGGCGGTTTGTCGTAGTCAAGTTGTTAAGGGAGTGTTTGGGATCGGTTGGTTATAGTTTGTTATTAATTTTTTTCCAGCGATCTGTAATATGCGATCTATAATATGCAGGTTAAAGTTGTTCGTGTTGTTTTGTTGAACATCATCTACCTAGGCGATGATGTACCTTAAAGCTTAAGGTAAAGCTATAGCATTATATTGTAAAGAAACAATGGTTCTTTTTGTTACTTATCATTTTAATTTTACGTTCATGCATTTATGAAGATGGTTACATATATCGTGATTTTGTTTTTAGGTTATATTGGAAAGATAAAGAACGTAACATATGTGATCGTACAGAAAAACTTCACTTCGTGCAAGATCAAACTTACAGATTTAAGGTATTTGGTCTATTTCTAATTCAAAGACTGGTCATATCGTCATTATCTTTTGCATAACCTCCTTTGATTTTATTTTGTCGCTGTTGTTTTTGACACCGCAGATTCACATGTGAATCAACATTCAACACGCGTGTTAAAAAAAAGTAGACCAACGACTCTACCAGCTGGGACAGCACCTGTTGTACCCACTCCCGCAAGATCAGGAATGCGTGCAGGTTGGACAAGGAAAGTTTTCTCATCCTATTTACTTACAGTGTTTTGCTGTATGTGTTTGCTTTCACAGGTTTTTGATCTGTTTCCTTGTACAACATTTAGGACTTCCAAATGAGTACAAAGCCTTCGATCCTTGCAACTGCATTTGTTCCTGCTGTCACGTCAGGTTTTGGTATGAGGAGAAGCTGGAATTATACGCAAGGATATACGACCTTCTTCTAACATAATGTGAAGTAAGATCCAAACCCAATGTGGTGGACCATACGGTGGGGAATGCGAAAGCCGTTTTTGCTCCTACCAGCCATATGCGTACGGCACGATCCAGCCAACAATCATGGCCATTATGAGGTAACATGTTTTTGATACTTGATAAAAGATTATGAGGCCATGCTATGTTGCTGCACCATTTATGTGCAGTGGTGTGACACTTACCTTAATGTCTGCTTTGGATTCGCAGCTGTTAATTCTAGAGGTCGTACACTTGCATGGTACAACAAAGCCCAGGGCACTGACAGCTTTAAATCGGGTATCATGGGTTTTGGCATTGGCAATTTAGCTCACTTTCAATATGTTGGTGTATACAGTTTTGATGTCTACGACTATCAAACTACAGCCATTCCCACGAAAGCGTACGCTCCTCACAAAAGAGTGGGCGTTTCATACAGGTGATTTTATCGTTACAATCCCTGCATATAGGTGCTTTTATCATTTTACATACGAAAAGGAAGCTGGTCAATGCCAGCATGTCAATTGTTACTACAGGTTACATCTCCCTTATAATAACGTTGGCTGAAGGCAAGCGTGCATACAATTTTTTTTCGCATTTGACTGGTCGTATTATAAATATGCTATCCCTCTATACTCTTATCTAAAGGTTTAATATTTTTATTTACTTATTTATAACGATTTAACCTTTCTATGATATAAGGGCTATTGGGTTTGTAGCTTTTTGATTTTAAAATGAGTTTTTATAAGTGATCCTATACACCCCGTTTCCACCCTGTGTTTTTGTGGATTGCTGTATATTTAATGAGTTCCTGTTACAGGCAGCGTATATAAGAGCGACAAGGATTCGATCAGTTTGAGCATTTGCTTAACAAAGTATGAGGGATTGTAAGAGAAGATGGTGAAGGATACAACACTGCTGTGATTTTTTATGAGGATGACATTACTGTCGTTGAAGGTAATGTCATATGATGCTAATATAATAAAGTTAGTTTGGTTTATTTCAGTTTTCAAAACCTGATATGTTCAATTTATTAAAAAAAAAAAAAACAAAAAAACAAAAAAAAAACGTACAAACTTATCAAAATCTGGTCAATAGACATAATCTATAAGTTGAAATTGATAAGCACATAGGTCGAATAAAGTGGGCTTATGAACTTTTCAGAACTCGGGAATGCCCAGAAATCAAAAAGAAAAGCTGATCCAAACACCCCCATAATATATTATATACATGAGCATGTGAGATGGTTAATCAGGTAGATATGTAGTCCTAAATTGACGTCAGTTTGTTTTAATTGAAAACATTTGGAGAACATTTCAGTTTCGGTCAACTGGCCCATTTTACTCGGTAAAATAGTTATCAATCTGACACCTTGAAAGTTAGAAAGAAATATGATACCAGAGATTTCATTGTACTAAAGTGTTTTACCAGTATATAGCTTCTTACTTCTAAAATGGACCGGGGCAAAGTGTCAACCTTTGAAACTGAAATGTCAATCTTTGTGTTTCCCTTACATCCTCATAAGCAAACATCTTGACGTCTTATACTTTTCGTTACCCATTAGTGACCCAAATATAATATTTTGTTACGCCTGTTTCAATCCTTGATGCCATGAACGTTAACTTAGAAATAGCCAAACCATGTCGCAATTCTATATTGATTTAACATACTAATCAAGTTTACTGTACCTTTATTTTCGTAACTCATTTGGTATCCATGTGTTCATCTATTGATATGAATTTACGAAGATCATATTGATTTTTAATAATAAAATTGGTCTTTGTTTTGCTTTTCATTTGACTTTTGACGTAAAACTGGTGCCATTCTAATAGTGAATATTTCCTTTTAGCCTTTCTTAAATTTAATTTTTTTTAATGACAACGTGATCTAAGCTGCAGGTTGGACTTTTGTTCTATGATACATAATGGATGTTCGTTACCCCACTGATGTTCGACAAACTGGAGGAAGGTTACGGCTACCTGTACAGTATTCGTTGTCGTCATATCTTATCTAACAGTAGCTGAGATCCATCTCATACGAACATATGCCTATCTTCCAGTGCACCTTCAGGTTGGACACCCTCAGTTGGTTAAGACTTTTACGGTTTCTTCATTCGTTTGCCTGCACAACTACATGTTGCTAACATTTTCTTAATGGCAGCTGCTCACCACATTGCGCCCCGTGTTCGCAAAAGGGGAATTCATCAGACGTCTGATGCTGGTAAGCTATTTTATTACCCACCTGCTTAACAACTGTAATAGATTCTTTGTGGCTGCCATATTAAACGTCTGATGGCATTGTTGTTTTAGGTACACACGATTCAACTCCAGCGCCTCAAACAGCGGACGATAAATCGATACTGCCAGCATCAGCTGGCCACCAAGGTTAGCCATATACAGTTACTTAGCCTCGTGTGGGATGCAAAATCTTTGTACGCTTGGAATATCACTTTTGTTTAACATACCGTCAACTCAAGAAACGTACCACTAAGTTAGTGTTGCAACCATTCGATGAGAACAAGTTCAACTTTACTGAGGTTGGGCAAGAAGATGTGCTCTTACAGTTTGAAGCAACTGAACACGGTGAGTAGAAAAAGTAAATTTGAAACCAATATTCAATAAACACTCCTTTTAGATTATGTTGATTTAATCACGTAGGACTTTGTTAATATGAGATTATGTTGATTTAATCATGCATTTATTATGTAAAACTTTGTTAAAACCGATTTCATGACATATCAAATGTTTTATGTAAAACTTTGTTAAAACCAATTTCATGACATAATTAAAACCAATTTCATGACATATCAAATGTACGGAATGTCCGAAGTTTGCTGAATATGAATCCTTCACAAGGCAATGTGCTTAAAAAATCAGCAAATGCCCCTTTTATGCAATCTGTAAACAACCTTCGGAAAAAAATTTACCGCTAAAGATATTCAAACAACCAAAAAAAAATAAACAGAGTCCTAACTTAGTGCAACGTATCGAAGGTCCCAAAAAAAATTTAAAAAAACTCTGCCGCAACGCGGCGGGGGTTTCCACCTCGTTAATAATTTATGCTTACATGAATCATAAATATAAGATATAGCATGTGTTGACTTGTCTCCGTAGTAATGGTCAGGGGCGGACCTATGGCCTGGGCCTGGCTACCTGTGGCACGTGCCACACATGGGTTGGCCAGTTGCAAGGCCGGATTTCAAACACATGGCCTCGTTTTATTTGATTTCAATTATTATATTGATAAAAACGTGCTCAGAACCGTTAATTTGTGTGGTTTTAATAAGAAAATAAGATGAGAATCAACTAGTACAAAGTATTTTCAGAAATGTATTGAAACAGGGGGACGCAGTGCAGAGGAAGATGATGATTTTGGGTTATTTGCATTTAGCCCCCTAAAACTTAAAGGCTGTAGACTTTTGTCCTATTTCTTTAATTTTTTTATATATAAGTGTAAGGCGTTTACATAATTAACAATCTCGAAATATTTCAAGGCCTTTAATCATAATTAAGGCCATAGATTTAAGGCATTTAAAGGTCACATCTATTAATGTACTGCAAAAAATAAAAGTTACACTTTATTTTTTAGAGTAAATGATGCAGGTTTTACTGAACAGGTTTTAATATTTATAAAGTCTCGTTATACCTATGGTCTGCCCTAATCCACTAACGAGCAGTGTACCCGGTCGTGTGTAGTGTAGTAATCGGTAAAGCCTAGGTCGTCCCAAGAGCTATGTGTGTTGGATTATTACTAAGTCTGGGTGTCACAGATTAACAATGGTTTCGATAGAGAATTAATTAATTAAACTACTAAAGCAGAATAAAGCAAATAAAAGATAAAGGGAAATCAATAGAGGAGAGTGGTGCTAACCTAGTTAATCCTCCTAGCTAGTTATGTCTACGTCTACTTACTTCCAATTACTTCAGGTGGGGTCAAAGTTGAGAGGACATCATTTGGTCAATTCGCCCTAACCTACTAACAAAGATGCCACCACAGGAGAAGTCAGGTGTCCCTTCATAAGTCCTGTTGTTCATGGTCCCCTAAGCCAAGTCATTAAGTACCGCTACATGCTAGATTTATAATAGTGAGTGTCCGGCCGTTAGGAACTTAGACACTCACCCCCTAATTCTAAGTTCATCCAAACGATAGGTGATCAGTTGGTCAAATCGCACAAGTAGAAAGGGTCGTCAGTTGGTCATATCTTACCCTTCCCGTCTCAGTCCGCTCACCTAGGGTCAGTTGGTCATATCTCATAGGCAATTGGCCTCTACCGCCATTCAAAACTACCGAACCAAGGGTGGCTACCAATAAACTATGCATGCATACACTTAGAAATAATTGTACGGAAGTAAAGTAAATGCAAACAAAACAATTAAGGAATCATAACTAGGCCAGCACCAAGAGATGCTTAACCGCTCATATTAATCATACAGACCAATTCAATATTCAAAGGTACGAAATACATGAATTGAAAGTAAAAGAAATATAAAACGCTAATGCTTATCGTAGGAGAGTGATTTCTCCCTTGGAGACAGCTCCGTATGCTCCTCTAGATCTGCCTTGAGCTTTTTCCCACATTCTCTGGTTGTTGTGTGTGGAATGGGATGATTAGAAATGCTGGAATTTGTGGGGTATTTATAGGCCAGATCTGGGTTACGGCGTAACTAATATAAGAGTTACGCCGTAACCTTCTATTTCATCGTATATTGCACTAGATCTGCTGGTTACGGCGTAACCTTATGAGTGGTTACGCCGTAGTCTTCAATAAACTTGGTTACGCCGTAGTTGATGGAATAGTTACAACGTAAGTATCAGCAGCGTGAAACCTCATTTGACCTAATATAGTTACGTCGTAGCCTTAGGAAAGAGTTACGTCGTAACCTTCTGATAAGTTGGTTTTCTGAGTCACGCAATAGTTACGGCGTAATGTGAGAGAAGAGTTACGCCGTAACTTCTTCACAATCAGCATACTATGATAATTCTTTAGATAATTCTCCAATTCCGCATCTCTTTAGCTCCAATGCTCGTAATTTACCTGAAAGTGGAAAACAATGGAAAACAAGCGTAAATCCATATAAATGGTATAAATTACAAGCATTATTGGGGGAAATTGACACTTAATAATCAGGACTACTTGATGTTATCAAGAATTACACCGTTCGTCCTTACGGTTTGCGTTGACTACAGCCGTTAGTCCTTTGACCAAAAAATTGCACCGTTCGACCTTAAGTGGAAAACGTTATGCGCCGTTTGTCCCTCCCTATAACGAACATCACTAACCGTCGTTAAGTTTACACATGTGACACCCATGTGGGGGTATATCAGTCATTTCACCCTCATATTTTAACTTCATCGTGTGAGTGTAAACACTATTGAAAAATCAATCTAAATAAAATCAAAACACTTTCGATTCAAGAACCATTGAATTTTAATTAAAAAAACACACCGACAGAGTTGGATACAAAATATATATAACGATGTGTTTTTGACCCGGTTTGTTTGTAAAATGGATAGCAGCACCAGCAGAATCCGGCGCACCAGCATATTCCGGCGTATATTGATTTCAGAAGTTATTTTCAAGTTTCAAGTTCTTAGGGCCTGTTTGTCAGGGGCTTTTTGGAGGAGCTGTTAGCTTTTTGTTACAAAATAATCTCCTATAAACTAAGTAGCTTTGTTTGGACACATTAACTACAAGCTTTAATTTCAAACAAATAGCTTTGTTTGGACACATTAACTACAAGCTTTAATTCTTACAAACTTATAGCAAATCCCTTAGACTATGTTTATCCATGGATTCGTAACCCAACCGGTTAGGTGTACCATACAATGTAACACCCCGAGATCATAATGACAGTGGAAGACTAATCGGGGTGTTACTCGAATGGAGATCATAGTCAAAAATCATAGAAAACGACTCGAAAGAGACGTTTTATTAAAAATAGTTATCATTCATCGAAAACTCATAGTTGATACAAAACATTCCAAATTGCTAAAGTGTTTTCCCAAAATATAGAGCATGAGTTTGAAAGAAATGACAACTTTATGTTTACACCACAAGAAAGGTCTTGGTATGCCTCACTCCGTGCCTCGGACATAATCTTCACTGATTACATGAGATAACATGCTAAAAAGGTCAACAATAATGTTGAGTGAAATCCATAGGTTTAAATAATAGTTGAACACAAGAATATGAGCATGATAATTGTAAACTAACAATATCATAAAGAAAATCACAGATTATTATGCGCTAAGCTCATGCAACCGATACTCAACTGCATACACCGAGTTACTGGTGTACGTAAGTTTTGCCCCAAAAAGAGGTAATAGCCAATTACCTAATGCAATTCAAATATGGTGCGCCCCGGTTATTCACGATATCAGCGTTCACTCGCGGTGACTAATGGTTCATGATACAGGGGACTTATGGCTAACTACTTAGGCAATTCCAATAATCAAGAAGCGAACATTTATGAAAAACCTTGTGTTCTAGTTTAGAGCATGTATCTCCCTCGCGGGGTTTGCAAATAAAAGTAAAAGTGAGGCTATGAACTCACCTTGATGATAATGAACAAGCACAAATAAATCAAGCACAATGTATCGGAGGTTCCAAACCGAAACCTAAAAATGATGAGATGGCGAGTCTCAGAATATGATAAACATTTTGGTTCGCGACCAAAATAATAGAGCATTGAATGTTCTTATTCAATAGATCATTGAATTGTCCAATTCAATAGGGTGTGTGCGTGCTTAACGTTTTAAGTTAATTTACGTGCTACATTGACTTAGTTTGATATTTATCAAAGATCCTCACTTACGCATAAGTGAAATGTTCCCCCGTTGTGATCTCGTGAAAATGTTGATGCTATTGAGTATTTTAGTTCGTTTAGATCCCACATGCGTTTTTGAATTTTATATATATATATATATATATATATATATATATATATATATATATATATATATATATATATATATATATATATATATATATATATATATATATATATATATATATATATATATATATATAGAGTGAGGATCATGTGCGGATTTTTTTAATTCGTGCGGATGTGCGGATTGATCTGGACCGCCCATTTCAGATCTGATAAAAAAAGTCAAGATCTGCGCTATCTTCACGGTAACAATTAACCATGTAAACGATTTTTAATTTTTCCTTTTCAGCGATCCTTACTATTGTTATCTTCTTTCATTTTTTATTTTTTCAGATTTTTCTGAGCAATTTTTGTTTTTTTGATTATGAGTTCTACCGTGATATTAACGATATTATGAGTCCTACTGTGATATTAACAATTTTACTTAATATCACTGTCTTTTTTATTACGATATTGTTAGGACCCTTTTTATTAATCCATTTCACACAATATAACTAGAAAGATGAAGAATAGATAAGGTGACTTGAATGATAATATGATGTGTTTTAGAGAGACAAAGAGTACAAGATGAAAACAATATTTCATAAGAAAAACACACACACACACACTCAAGCACACCCCTCAAATGACATACTTGAGGGGTATTTATAGTAAGAGAGATGATGCCCTAAGGCTTGGCCATGGGCCTTGTATGGGCTTCGTATGGATTGGATTGGACATGGATTGATATAAGGCTAGCTTAACTAAACTAATACCCATTTAGCTTAGTCCAATCCACGAGCTCGTTGACTATTCTATCACGATATCTAACACACGTTACAAAGTTCCTAAACGTGAATGACCATCACTTCTAATAAAAACTATTAAGGCTAACAATCTCCCCCTAAGGGTGGTCATTCAAATGATGCTCCACTTGATAAGATCTTTACTTTCCTTGAGCTTGAACTTTTGTGTAGATATAGAATAGTCTTGATTCTTTGTTCCTTCATGCTTTGTGATCAATTAATGTGGTTGTCTGTCGTTGTCAACTTCGTTGATTTGGTGTCTCCACGTCTTTCTCCACCATGCTCACACTTCTATTTGTCTTTTGGTTACTAATGATGTAGTTCTCGAGTCTTTAAACTTTGTAGATTCTTTAACATTGACGAAGAATCATCTTTCACTTTGTGTTACCTTTGATATTGATGAGAACTTTCAAGTGTTGTTGGTATGAGCATGTGGAGAATCTGCACGATCAATCCGCTCCGGAGCTTCCATAAGAAGAAAACATAAAAACAGGTTAGTAATAAGCGGATTCCGGCACTTACAAGTTTGAACTTCGAGAGTGTTAACAAAGATAGTGTGAAAACACGTCTCTAATTCTCACAAAGGCCGTTCCTCAACTGGAGTCCCACAAGTGAGATAACGCGATGTACCGAAGTACACCTAGCTCGATGAGTCGCCGAGGTACACCAAGCATCACCCCACGACTGTAGACCGCTTGAGATACACTGCGTAATCCACGAGGAGTTACCGAAGTGACCTGCCGTGGCGCTTGATGTTGACCCTGGCAGGAGTTTCCATTCAATCATTGAAGATCACAGATGTGAAATTTCTCATAAATGTTCAGCATTGCTAAGATCTGCGTAGGACTTTAGAATGTATCACTTGTGTTCTTATTGTTGAACAAAAAGTGATGAAATGTCATGTGTTCCTATGAGATATTTTAATGAATCTCGTGGTTCTAGACTCAATAGTGCATTTTGGTTTTCCTGAGCGGAGACCAGGGAGAGGGTCTCCTTCTTCAATACCAACAATCTCTAAGAGAAAGTCGATAGATTATGTAGGGTTCCCAGTGAGAATGAAACAAATCCCTTTTGAGAGGAATTGAGTGGCTAGAAGGTTTAGTGCAGTGCGTCACTGGGTCCATGACGTCTTTGTCTTCAATACCAGTGTCATCTTAGTGACAACCAACCCGGTTTCTGCCCTAAGGTTGAATATGGAGGGCTATTTCTTTTCACCCTTTCTTTTACTTTTCTTTTTAATTCTTCAACCCCTTCTTTCTCCTTTCTCACATTACTCCTTTTTTCAATCATACCTAAGGACTTCTAATACTAACTATTGGTGATGTCCTTGGGTAGATCCCTCCGGCTCTGGCGGATCATAGGACGAGTTTCCTATCCTTAGTCACCTTATAACTCCATGACTGTCCTATTGTTGCCATAAAACCATTTTTCTTGAAAATCTCACAGAGTGTTTATGATAGAAAACATGTTTGGAACGCTCTGAGAGTTTTATATTTTCATAAACACTCCCCCTTCACATGTGCTTATAAGTTTTGACAGAAATCTGCACATGGAGGGTAGAGTTCGTGCACTTTTGAATTGGTCTCGCTCATGATAGACAATTTCCCACGAGACACGGTTACGTTGTTTAGTTAAAGAGTTCCATTGTCAGTTTTTAGGTGACAACTAGCTCTAATAACTAACTTGAAGTTGTAAACGCTCCTTGAAAAGGAGGTTAGACCCATGAATGTGCATATCTATCACAAGTTTCTCGAGATGGTACATTTACTGACTTTGATTCCCGTCAATTCATTGGTTCCGTCTGAGTCGAGCTCATTTTGAGATTCAAACACCGATCATTAAACATTTTTTATCACATTTTAATCACGTTTCTCCCCCTCAAAAATAGCATATCCATGATGTTTTTGAAACAAAATGATTAAAAGATATGTTTTTCGGAAAGCATTTGGAGAGAAACTGATTTAGCATGATTTTTGGAACAATTTTTTTTGTTTTATACTCCCCCTTAACGAAAGCATATTTTTCATACAGAAAATTTAGAATCGATTAAGGGTTAAGAGGGAGTTATCTTGGTACCAAATGTGAGAGATTTTGAAAAATCATTTTGAAAACTTTCGAATCAATGGTACGCAAGATGAAGATTTTAAAAAATCTTTTGAAGATATTGAAGAAGAATTATCTTCATTTGTTTTAGGATAAGTGCTCGATATTTATGAAAATCGATTTTGCGTAGCACTTTCCTTTCTTTAAAGCGCGGGTGCTGAACTGATGTGTTCAGAAGCCATTATGTTGAAGTTCGGGTTTCGTACTGAAGTATACGAAAGCCATTGATTAAGAAGTTTTGAGAAACGACATGTTTTGAAAAACATTAAAGAACTCTCGCTCAAGCATCTGTACATACCCGTATCATTGTTGAATAACATTTCTAGAAACGTGTAATATCGATTATACGAGACATGTCGTGAGAAGAATATTTTTGGATTTTTGATTTTATATTGTTTTTGTATTTTTAGAAATTTTTATATTTTTGTATTTGGTTTTGTTGGTTTTTCAAATTTTGTATTTTGTTTTTCAAAAATATTTACAAAGAAGATTTGAAGAAAGAGAAATTAAGTTGGGACAAGTAAAAGTGGAGTTAAGAGTGGAACTAGAAAAGGATTTCCACATGCGAAATTGGCATAAAGTTCTTCTTTACCACACGGGGTATATGAACCTTCATCACTTTTACAAGTACCGCATCCAGAAGAATAATTTTCACAAATAACAGTGTTAGAAGTATATGTTTCCTCACGGTGAGGGTGATCACTATCAACGGTTGTAGTGGTTCTGACTTCCTTATCCGAATGATTGTCACTATTATCTGTGTTGGTGCAAGTATCAAAAATCTTTTCTGTGGGAATCCATCTAAGACCTACTTGGTTGAAAACTTTTCCCGTGGGTTTCCACCTAAGGTAAGATCTAGGAGTTGTTTTCTTATCGATGCAAATGAAGACTCATTTTTAGAAAAACTACGCCCAAGAGATCCACCTATTAGGTTTCTTTTTGATGTTCATCTTGTCAACGGGTTTGTTTCGGTTTGGAGTCTTAGTGGATTGTGCCTTGGCACGAGAATTATCTTTCTTGAGATATTGTGAGACACATGCATCATGATTAGCTGAAAAGACACATTTTTTACATGTAGTACAAACAAATTCAATGTTCTTGTTTAAAACAGCAGCTTTAACTTTGTCACTACAGTCTTGTGGACATTGATTCTGGTTCGAAAAAGACTTAGAATTCCTAGTGTTGTTTTCTAAGGGCATAGCATTTTCTTTTGCGCAACTACTCTTAGATGCAAGCCAATTCCTAGTCTTTTGTAGAGTGTTCCTAGGTAATGGTTTACTACTACTAGCAGTGCCTTGAAATCTTGTAGAATTCATCACCCTAGATGTTGCACCTAAAATTCCATCTTTTCGAGTCTGTGCCTTTTTTCTAGCTTCTTCTAGATAGTGATTGTTTACCATGTCGTTAGAACCGCATGCATTCTTTAACGTATTTTGGTCACATTCCGTGTACTATTCCTAGAAATGCCAGGTGTAATCACTTTTGCTTTATCAAAGACAGGTTTTGCAGCAACTGCTTTTTCTTTTTCAAAACCTTTGACAATTCTCTTTTTAATAGGCAAAGACTGTGGAGTGACTGTTTTTGAAAAATCATTTTTCTCATTGACTTTTGGAGGAGGCTGAGAAATAGACATTTTTGGTTTGAAAACCGGTTTTGGAACATTTGCCTTCTCCTCAGTCAATGGTTTTGCAAACTTAGTATCCACAGCCTTTCCTTTTTGACATCCCAGCTGAGCTCTCAAAAGATCATTTTGCTCTTTCATATCCTTGTAGGCACGCCATATGACAGCTTTGTCATACTTGCATTCCTCAGATTTTCGATCAAGTTGTTTAAAATATGACACATTTTCTTTTTCAAGTTTTTCAAGAGCTTTTTCATATTTTGAAACAATTTCGGAGGTCTCATACTGGAGTCTTTCATGATCTTCAACAGAATATGTTTGCAAAATTATGGACATAATATCAGAGTCGTAACATCTTCAAGAGAGAGTCATTTAAAGTTTCCAAAACTTTGATTTGTTCAACACAATCGTTAGCTTGCTTTACTGTGGATTTATGGTCCTTGACAAAGTCACCTGTTTCTTTCAAAAATGCTTGTTCAAAATGAATTACCCTTGCACCGATGGCATTCAAATTGAGGGGCAATTTGAGTTTCAAAAACTTTCTCTGTTCAATATCAAAACTAGAGAACCAGTTATTAGGTGTAATAGTGGTTTTAGTTTTAACAGTTTCTTGAAGATCCGCAATTCTCGTTTTCACATTGTCTAAAATACTTCTCGCATCACTTGAGTTAAACGGATTGTTTGAAGACATTTGTTCAATGTTCGAAAGATATTTTGAGACAACGAATCGGTTTTGAAACAGTGTTGACTCTTTGTTTGAAACATTTTGTGTGATGGAGAACTTTGACTTTTCCTTTTGATTGACAAAAGTGATTCCAGAAAGTTTGTTCCATTTGTTATAGTCAATAGGTTTGATTTCCGGACCTTTTTGTTTCATTCTTTCTCTGCTCTCCTTAGATAGTTCTAACGCTTCAAGAGAATCACGAACAATTATGGGTTCATGCAAAACATTTCCATTGTTTAACACATTCCGAGATTTCTGAGCTTTCTTGAGGAACGAGGAAGGGTCGTTACCAAGTGCCATTCTATTATTAGTATGAAAACGTGGATTTACTTGATTAGAAAGCATCTTGATTGTTTGAGCAGAATGACCCGTTGTAAGAAGCAAATTTTCCAAAGATTTGATTTTCTCATTTTTGTCAAGAATTTCATCAAGAAGAGAATCTTCTCGCTTTGAAAATCAAGAATCAACGCTTCTTTTCTTTTTCAAGATCAGAAAACAATGATTTTGTTTTGAAAGTTGGTCATTTAGATCTGAAATTTCCTTGTTTAAAGATTTAATTTTCAAGTTCGAATTCACATCAAGTGTGTTATACTTGATTTGCAATTCTTTTCTTTAGAAACCAAATTTCGATAACCAATTTCTAATTCTGATTCTTTGTTTTTCTGAAATTCAAAGGCTTTTATGCTCTCCTTGTAACTCTCAAGCTCAGCGGTCAATTTAGCATTCGCGGTTTTAACATCGCGATTGACCTTTCTAACTTTCTCAATCTCAATACCACAATTATTAATTAATGTTTCAAAATAAGCACGAGTTTCCTCATCATTAGCACCATTCTGTTCAACTAGACCTCCATTAGGATCCATATATGGAGTTTCAGAGTTAACATTGCTATTAACTTGCTCTCCCACATATGTGTCATAATAAGGTGCAGGAGACACAGAATATGGCTTCGCATGAGTAAACGAATTAGCAACATTACAATAATTTGGTACCTCATTGAGTGGATCTGTGTCGTAGACGGGAGGTGTATCAAAAGTACCGCTTGATGTTGTGTCCTGCTGGTTGACTTTATGACTGGAGTTTGCAATTATGTTTGCTAATTCGCCATTCCTGGTCCGTGAAGGCGTATTCCTCAAGAGTCAATCAGTATTTCCCGACTGCTTATGTGCTAACATCAACATGTACTGAACCTTTTCTTGAATCGTCATTGGTTTGACACTGCATTATGAATAACCTGAATCTTTGCTGTGATTGACAGAGGTAGCTTGCTGAACCGAAGTCATAAAACAGTTGTTCCCAGTTGATTCCTTATCCGCTGTTTCACTGCAAACATTGTTATCACTGCTTTGGAGATATTCAGGCGCATCTGGCTTAGATTTAAACAATGCTGCACTTCGTTCCTGTTCGGTCAACGGCTTGCGCCTCATATGCTCAACGAATGAAATTGGAAATCTCAAGTCAAGATATCTTAAGTGATCTGGAAGCTCATTTTCTTCAACCTCTTGCTCATTATCAGTCGACGTTTTCTCATTCTCAGTAAAATTTTCTTCAGTATCGGACACCGTCTTTTCAGTCTTAGGATATGGAGCAAAGAATTGAACAATAGAGTCCATATCGATCGATGGTAGGAAGTTGTTGAGAAAAGACATTGTGAACGTGTGAAATGAATACGGATCTTGTAGACGATAAAGAAGTAATTTTTGTTTTGGAACTGTGTTATCCAATAACTAGCACAATAGTTATATTCAACGAACCCGGAAAATTTCAACCCAAAGTAATAATCAATCTCGGATAATTGAAGCTCAATAAAACCTTAAGAAACAATTCGTCCTTTGAAGTATGTATAAGCCCACGAGATTGTGATAACAACTCAATCACACCCTTAATTACACGCCTCAAATGATATGAATGTTCCAATAATAGTTTCAAATTTCCTTGAAAAAGAAATCAATCCGGATGTCAGAAACCCAATCCGGCCCAAGAAGCTTAACAAAACGAGTCCAATAAAAACTAAATATACCCAAGTCTAACCCAATCTAGATTTTCGGTATATAAAATCACCTAATCCAATCACTTTAACCTAATCTCACTCTAAAAAAACGCAGTCAACTGTCTCTCTTATCACAAACCAAACTCATCCACCAATTCACAAATCTGAAAAAAAATCCGCCACTCAACTTAACGCTGCTTTAATGAATAAAGAGCTCAGTCCCCTTTGTTTTGATGATAGAAACGAATCTCAAGAACACTCTTCCTTGTTTCAGCTTGCTATTCCAAATAACAGGTAGGTTATGTGTGTTTGATTTTCGTTTTCTCTATTGACGAATGAAAGAGATAATCCAAACAGATTTGTTTTGGTTATTTCTTTAAGAGATTCAGATATTTGAAAGAAGTAATGAGCGTCGATAGGATCTATGATGGTTTGAATCTTGTGGGTTGAGTCTTTGGACGAAACTTGGATAGAACAAGATAGACTGAGATCTATTTTTTTTGTTGCGTTTTTTATTTTTCTTTCTTTTTCGGATAAAAACGAGGCTGAGATTAGATGTAAATTAGGTTTTGGTTGTTGTTGACAGATGTGGGTTTGGGTCTAGGATTGATTCTTGTTAGATGTTGATTGAGTAAAATCTGGTTTTGTTACTTCTTTTCAAGAGTTATGCGTAAACAGTTTTTCCAGAGTTATGCGTAAACTGTTTTTTAAAACCTTTAGGCGTAAGAGTTGTTACGCGTAACTTGTTAGGACCCTTATGCGTAAAGACCTGTTAACATTACGCGTAAACTTTGAAAACCTTACGCGTAACCCACCTTATGCGTAAGCCATTTACGAGTAATATTTAAGCGTAAACACTTATGCGTAAACAACCCTTACGAGTAAGTTTTATGCCTAATAAACCGTACGAGATACTTTCCAAGTAAATCGTAATAAGATCTGAAGATGATCGTAAGTGCTTAGGCGTAGAAATGAGGTCTTACGCGTAACTCTGAATCCTTACACGTAAAAATAGGGTTTTGACTTTTTCGTTGACTTTTTTTCCGACCAAGTTTTTCCGGCAGCGTTTTCCGACCAAGTTTTCCAGCAATTCTATGGCCTCGAGATAGGCTCAAAAAACTGTATTTGGACCGCAAAAAAATATGGATACGCACTATTTTGATCTTAAGCAGATTCGACAAAGAAATTGCAATATTTGGACTTTTATGACTGTTTGGACCAAATGACACTTACAAAACAGACCCGACAAGATGGAAACAAGATTAAAAGTGCTAGAAAATTTTTAAAGACACATATATAAGATTGAAACCAGATAAGAAAGTGCAATAAAAATTTCAAGACACAAATTTTTTGACATTAAACACACGATTTTTAACCATAAAAACAAGATTTTTGATAACAAAAACACTTCTAAATCATCTTTAGGCTCTTGATACCACTTGTTAGGACCTTTTTATCAATCAATTTCACACAATATAACTAGAAAGATGAAGAATAGATAAGGTGACTTGAATGATAATATGATGTGTTTTAGAGAGACAAAGAGTACAAGATGAAAACAATATTTCATAAGAAAAACACACACACACACACACTCAAGCACACCCCTCAAATGATATACTTGAGAGGTATTTATAGTAAGAGGGGTATTTATAGTAAGAGAGATGATGCCTTAAGGGCCATGGGCCTTGTATGGGCTTCGTATGGATTGGATTGGACATGGATTGATATAAGGCTAGCTTAACTAAACTAATACCCATTTAGCTTAGTCCAATCCACGAGCCCGTTGACTATTCTATCACGATATCTAACACACGTTACAAAGTTCCTAAACGTGAATGACCATCACTTCTAATAAAAACTATTAAAGCTAACAGATATTAAGAAAACTTACGGTGATATTAAAAAAATTAACTTTGATATTAAGAAAACATGTAAAAAGTAACTGTGATATTAACAATTTTACTTAAAAAGTTACTTTGATATTAGAAAAAAACTTTATATCACTGCTAGTTTAGAAACTACTGTTAGCCTTAGTGAAACTACTGCTAGCCTTAGTTAGTAGTGATATTAAGAAAACTTGATAATTACGGTGATATTAACAAAATTCATAATATCATTGTACCTTTTAACCATGAAAATGATTTTTTTTTCTGAATTTTTTCAGCGATTCTTAATAAATTGTTGTCCTCTTTATTTTTATTTTTTTTTCCAGATTTTTTTGAATTATTTTTTTTAATGTTACTGTGATATTATCCGCACCATCCCTACTTAAAATGTAATCCGCACCCGATCCCTTCCTTATATATATATATATATATATATATATATATATATATATATATATATATATAAATATAATGTGTCATATTCTATACAGTACCAATATTAGATACAGTACTTTACAGTACCATCTTTAACCAATCAGAATTTAATAAATTAATTTTCATTTATTTATTCATAATATCATCCAAGGCTATTTATGGTATTTACTAATTATATTATATTTTCTTGAAATTCCTCCATATTTGTTGGTAATTCACAAATCAGTTATCTCCTCTCTCGTACTTTTCAGTTTTCATCTACTTCTTCTTCACCACAAACCCTAGCCGCACCTTATCAATCTCTCCCTACAATATTTTTTTCTCACCCCTGAAATCTGGTAAATCAATCAATCTACATTAATCCTGCTTTAAAAGAAAAGAAATACATATAGTTTGTTTCTTGTTCGATTTAGCATAAAAGATCTTGAATGATGGTCACGGGTAAGATATTGTTCTTTGATTTTCATTTTTTTTGCAAGATCTATGATGGGTTTGCGAATTTATGTGGATCTTTAAGGATCTTTGATGAATACTTTGCTTTACTCTTGAGATCATGAAAGTTTATTTTGTTATATTATTTTCTCTTTCATTATTTCGAATTTTTGGTTCTTGGTGTTTTATTTATTTCTTCTTCTTTGTCTTTGTTATACAACTTAATCAAAATAATAATAGTAATAATAATTGCATCCAATTTGCTTTAGAGTGGTCCCGTCAAGAAGGAATCAAGGCGAATTCCCGACGCCAATACCATGGATAATAAACAAGTCACTATTGTCAAGAGTCAATTCGAAAGATGGAAGCTTACTGGTGTTATAGCGCTGTCTAATGCTGACATTAAGGTAATTAAACATTTTCATTTCTTATTATTCAAGTATTTTAATGGGATGCATCGATACCAGGGATAATAAACAAGTCACTATTGTCAAAACTCATGATATCAATTTAGACAAAAGCCGATATGACAATTCTCATAATGTTACTTGGTGGCGACTTCAACTCGTTTATGTGGAAAGTGACAAGCTGTGTTCTTCAATGGGTTATAGTTTGAATGTTTTAGCTAAAAGGAAACGGGTCACACACTCACACGGGTCAACGTTTTACAAGTTGTCGAAAGTATAACCCAGTGTTTGACTTTACAGCCTCTTAAGTTGTATTTAGATCTTATTCCTATATAGGTTGTGCAATCATATATAAAAAAACTAGTTATGACTAAAAATGATAAATGAAAAAGAAATGGGTGAATCAACTGACCTGACCCATTTTGACCCATTTGGACAACTGGACCCACCCATTCTAAACGTTCACAAATTTGTTCAAAGCCCGTTTGAACCAATACAACCTGTAATTGGATAAGGGTCATATTTTAGCTTCGGGAACCTTGATGGTCATTTCCTTCTTAGAAAGGGAATGATGGAGGATCGGTGTGTTAGATAGTGGGGCGGATCGGTGTGTTGGATAGTGGGTCAAAACGGGTCTGGGGTTGATTTCATTATCGCATAAGTTAAAGTGAGCCAGCCGCCTTTAAAAAATATGCAGTAAAAATAGACTTTGGGTCATTTGACTTGATTCCCTATTATAGTTTTTTTGACCCTTGAGATAAAACACTAAACATGACTTATACTGAATCACTGATGCATTCAAACGTAAATGGGTATTTTTTGACAGAAGTCAGAATACTATTTTCTTGATATTCATTAACATATACTTTTTCCATTAATAGATACTTTTTTCATTAACATATACTTTTTCCCTTTTTCTTATCGTAGAACATACATGCTTCCTGAGGTATTTGTGATAGAAGTCAAAATACTATTGTCTTGATATTCATTAACAAATACTTTTTTTCCTTTTTCTAATCGTAGAACATACATGTTTTCTTGTTTATTTTTTATTTTTTTATTTTACTAACTAATTTATTTACATCATTCATTTGATATAGACAAAGAGAGTGCATATGTGTTTATGCTAGTTGTTTAGATTTCAAAATTACCATACCCTGCCTTGGAGGGATTGGGTTTGTTGTTTAGATTTCAAAATTCGTTTACTCATTTTTTGTGTTCTAATTATATTTGAACATGTTTCCTTTTTCTTATCGTAGAACATACATGCTTCCTGAGGTATTTGTGATAGAAGTCGAAATACTATTGTCTTGATATTCATTAACAGATACTTTTTCCTTTTTCTTATCGTAGAACATACATGTTTTCTTGTTTATTTTTATTTTTTTATTTTACTAACTAATTTATTTACATCATTCATTTGATATAGACAAAGAGAGTGCATATGTGTTATGCTAGTTATTTAGATTTCAAAATTCGTTTACTCATTTTTTGTGGTCTAATTATATTTAAACATGTTTCCTTTTTCTTATCGTAGAACATGCATGCTTCCTGAGGTATTTGTGATAGAAGTCGAAATACTATTGTCTTGATATTCATTAACAGATACTTTTTTCCTTTATCGTAGAACATACATGTTTTCTTGTTTATTTTTTTATTTATTTTACTAACTAATTTATTTAAATCATTCATTTGATATAGACAAAGAGAGTGCATATGTGTTATGCTAGTTGTTTAGATTTCAAAATTTGTTTACTCATTTTTTATGGTCTAATTATATTTGAACATGTTTGTATTAGGATTTATGAAGATGATTTTGACATTCAAGACCTATGAGGATGATATTGAAGGAATGAAGATGAATGCACAAATGCATACAAGAAGATAATATGAGGAAGCAATATGATTATTACTTATGTGTTTTTTTAGTGCGAGCGCACAAATGAATTTCATCAAGAAACACAATTATTTCATATGTTTTTTTTTACTTGTAACCAAATGAAATGTAAAGTAAAGTATATGATTTTTGAATTATTATAGAGGTTTTATTCTATAGTTTTTGTTTAAAACTTGAAAAGTATAACTGTAACGTATATGTTAAGAAGATTGGTTGATTGAATATTATTAATTTTAGCAATATAGATTATGCAACTCTACACTAAAAACACATGTTATATATAGGAAAAACATATATGCACCTATTTTAAACATGCTTGCTAAAACTTAAAAAAATGTTCAATTAAAGTTTCTAAAATCCAGGATTTTAAAAAAACGTTTTTTTTAGTAAAAATGTTCAAAAATTAAAATAAAAATGTATTTTACTATTATACCCTTTTGAATTAAATAAAAAGTTTAAATATTTACATGAATGTCATCATTGATTATTAACCATTGATCAAATGATCCAAGGGTCTAAATTAGTCTAAAATAGTACTGTTAAGTACTATATCTAATATTGGTACTGCATAGAACGCGCCCCTATATATAATTATAATCTTATAATTATATATATATATATAGGGGACCTTTATTTTAAGAACCCTGTTAAGTGCGAGAACTTTGAGAACCCTTTAAACCAATGAGATTTTTTTAAATATTAAAAATTATTATTAATCCAAAAGGGTATTATAGTAAATTACAATTTTTTATATTATTTTTCATTTTTTTTTATTAAATCCCGATTTTAAGCATTTTTTTTTTTTAAGCATGGTTTCATAATCTTACAGGTGCATGCATTTTTTTTAATGAGATACATGTTTGTTTTAAAGCACGTGCATGTGTGTTTTTTAAATGAGGTGCATGTATATTTTTTAGTGAAGTACATGTATGTTTTTTAGTGAAGTACATGTATGTTTTTTGAAGTTTGAAGCATAAATTAAAAAACATAAACCATTATAAAAGAAAAAAAAGATTCATATACTTAAATGTTACATTTCATTTAATTACAAGTACAAAAAACACATATGCAATAATCGTATATCTTCAAAAGTCGCAAAATTATCTTCATGTATATTTGTATTAATCCACTCCATAGTCTTTAATGATATCATATCTTCATCAATCTGAAACAAGCATGCACAAAAACAAAAATTAATCATAACGCATATGCACAATCTTGTGTATATCAAACATATTTTTTTAATCATAAACAACCATAAAAACATACATGTTCAAGAGAACGTGTATGTTTTCAGAACAAAATTGTTGTCAAACATAAGTGTTTTGAAACATGCATGTTTTGAAACGTAATTGTATTGAAGCATAATTGTATTGAAACTATTAGATATGAATGAAGATAGAATAAAGTCATACCAACAGTTAACTACTAATAAACTATTAAACATAAAAAAATCAAAAACATAAAATTTTAAAAGCAAAATATGTTTAATAACACAAGTTTTTTTTAGAACATACATGTTTTTAAAACATACAAACACCCCTGTTCAAAAACACCCCTGTACAAAAAAAAATCCAAACACCCCTGTTCAAAAACACCCCTGTACAAAAACCTTCACCAACCTTTACAAACACCTCTGTAAAAAACAAATCCAAAAACAAATACAAACAATCCTTTATCTAAAAAAAAAATTCGGAACTTTAAAGAAAAATAAAAACTTCCGGATCTTTAAAAAATAGTAATTAAAAAATACGTATTTAAAAAAAATTAAAACTTACGGTTTTTTAAAAAAAATTAAAAATACGGAACTTTAAAAAAATTAGATCTACAAAAAATCAATAGATCTACCAAAAAAACATTAGATCTAATAAAAAAAATTCGGATCTATAAAAAAAATAAGAAAGTTACGAATAATTAAAGAAAAATGAAAAAAATTACGGGTCTTAAAAAAGATCTATCAAAAAAAAATTACGAATCTTAAAAAAAAAATCTACAAAAAATATATATAGATCTACAAAAAAAACCATTAAAATCCTATATATCAAGTGGTTCTATGTGGATAAAAACTGTTAAATTCTAAGTACTAATATAAATAATATATTGTCTGAGTATGTTGTTAATGTAAATGGTGAGTGGTTCAATAAGCATTATAATGGTTTAATTTATTCAAGATAAACCTACGTTATTATTTGAGTTGCTAAAACAATGTACACAAAGATTAATTAAACAATGTACAATAAACCTTATAACACTTACCCGCGACAAGTAGCATACAGTAGCGGCATCGGCGCAAATTCCGGTGGAAACAACAGCAGATTCCGGCAAGAACGGCGATGTCAGAAGTGTTATAAAAACTCGATCAGTAAAGTAGATACATAGATCTAAAAAAAACTATATAACTTGAAATGTATATATATATAGATCTAGAAAAAAAAACCTCAAAACATGGGGTTTCGATGGTGGGGTTTTAGATGGTGAGGAGATAAGAACGAAGGTGATGATATTCGTTAATGGTGGATTTTTCAGCGGGTTTTTGATGAAGATGAGAGCGGCGGCGTATAATCTTGAAGAAGGGAGAGAGAGACTTGTGAATGTGATGTGTGGTTATGTAACTGATTCTCTGCAACAAGTTTTATTTCTTCAATATATTTAGTCACTTCCTATAATACCCTTTTCCTTTTAAGTAATTATATTTTGTTTTTATTTTAATTACAAAATTGCCACATTCATTTATAGCCATTGATCTTATCATCCTATGGTCCAAAAAGGGTTCTCATAGTTCTCGACTTAACAGGTTCTTAAAATAAAGATACACTATATATATATATATATATATATATATATATATATATATATATATATATATATATATATATATATATATATATATGTTTAACGATATTCGAGGATAAAAGACTTTTAAAACACTTGAAATGATCAAAATACTCGTTTTTACGAAGTTATGATAAGTTTATAAGTTTTCTAAACTTTTTCCTGAATTTACACTTTTTACCCTCAAGTTTCAAAATGTATGAGTTTAGTCCCTCAACTTTGAGAAGTTGGCACTTTTTACCCGAAACTTGATTTATCTTAAACTTTTCGAAATCAACAATTTTAGTCCTTTACTGAGACTGTTTTGCTAAAAATGCCCCCAAGTTTACACTTTTGCGATTCAAGCCTTAAAGTTTCCACCTTTACATTTTCAACCCCAAAAGTTTTATTATTATTAGTTTTTCTATATTACAAAAATAGTCCTTGTAGTTTCCATGCATACATGCATGCGTACAAAATAGACCTTTGACTTTCGAATAAATACCAAACGCACCCTAGGCTTTATTTGTTTACCTTTAATGTTTAAAACTTAGCCTTTGACTTTCGGAAAAGTTACATTTTTAACCCGAATACCACACATTTTGCAACTTTAGTCCAAAATGCATCTTTTGACCCTTTTAGCTTATTTATCTTTTCCAAAAGCTTGATACCAGGTTGTATTAGCTTGTGAACTCTATTATATTCATGTTGGGCCGGTTCAGAGGAAATGGGCTGTGATTCTTCGTGCGTTGGGCCTTAGGGCCCAATGCGAGGCTAGTTTGGTTTAAGAGGAAAACGAGGCATTAGGGAAGGGTTTAAGGGCTCGTGGTGTTCGGTTTCGAGTTTAGTATGGTGCATTTACAATATGTTATTTGTGAAAGGAAGTGTCGAGCTAGTGTTGATATTCGAGACATGTATAAAAACATAACGCGACATAGTTTTTGACAAGAGTTAAGTGTAAAGTTCTTAGTTTGGTTTGTTGCTAGGTTCTCTTGTACTTACAAAGTATTACATAGTATTTTCGGTTTAATCTAGTGTGTAATATGCATTAACGAGTGACAATATTAGTAACGAGAGAAATGAAGCGAAATGGTGTGAAAAGAGAGACTTACTACACTCGGTTGAATGGGATGAAACGAGATGAGTAAAAACGTTACGAGAACCCCTTGTTCTCCTTATAACCAAGTTAATCTTCAAACCTTTTTTATGCTCTTGTCTTAACAGGTTTTCCTTTTTCCCTTGGTACCCAATGCTAACGAATGGAGGGGATTGAGGTGATATTTGAGTGAGTTGGGGTTTTGTGAGCTTAGGTGATTTGGTTAAGTGTTGGGTAACTATATAGAGTGCATGGGCATGGCTATTATACTAAAATATGCATAGCTTTCCTAGTTCCAAGCAAAGTTTGAGATGATATACATGTTTGTTTGTGGCATGCATGGGTGGCAGCGAAGAAGAAGGGCACTCCCTTGCCTAGTCGAAATCAAAGAGACATAAGATCCAATGAGTATGAAAGTATTGGTTGGGTCAAAGCATGTTTAGGCTAGTATTATAATACTAGGTATTATTTAATTGGGAGGTTAGGGTGGCTTGGTCATACTTTGTGTTTCCTTTCATCCTTACACATGCAACTTAGTGACCAAAGTGGAAGTCTTAGTTTTGTTTTTAGGTCTTGGTTACTCGACTTAGTCACAGAAAAGAGTTTCAAAGAAATATTGTTTCATCAAAGTTGTATACAAACTCATTTTAGTCTTGTGGGCTTGATATGGCTACTGGTCGGGTCAAGAAAGAAAAATAAATAAATCGGTTGGGCTTTGGATGGTGAACAAGGCCCACGAAATGTTTGGGTTGGGTGGTATTTGAAAGTCCAATGGAAAAATAATGAAGTTGGGCTTGGTGAGATTCCGGTTAAGGCCCAAAGGAAATGGGATGGTGAGTTGGGCTCGGTATGGCAACAAGGCCCAAAAGTAATATGGTGATGAGTTGGGCTCGACTTGAGGCCCAAAAAGGTTCCTAGGCCCGGTCCAATAGTAGTATATTTTTATTTTTATTTATTTTATATTTTTATATATTAAATATTTTAAGAATATCGGAATCGTGGGGAATTTTATTCGGATCACAACGGTATACTTTTGAACGCTCAAGCTGCGTTGATCATGCACATGTCAAATGACATGCAAATGTGATAAGTGGATAATTTCATGATGATGTAAATCGTGCTTTATATCTGATTAAAGTCTTAAGTACAATGAAATTCTTCAGGAGCTTACATACAAAAATAATAATATTTTAATAAAACTCATCCAATCTTTCCATCAACTAAGGTCACAAAGCAATCTAGGTTGACAACCTCCAATCTGGCACATGGCAACCGGTGAATGACTACTTATTTTTTTTTCTTTTTTCTTTTTAATACTTATTATTTTATAAAAGAATAGATTGGTTGTATGTATTAGTTGGGTTAGTTTGTTGATAAATGGTAAAAGAAATATAGATTACTTGTATGTATTGGTTGCGTAGGTGGAGGAAAGAGAAAATAATATTTTATTAAAAGATTGTGTTATGATAAGTTGATAAAAATAGTCTTACAAACTTATACCCATAAGGCCATAACCATAAAAAAATGAAAATCCTTTCCAACAAAAGCATACTATTGATCTTTTATATAAAATCCAAATAATTCAAACCCACCTAATGCAAACCCACTGAGTGAAAAAAAAACATTACAATATTCAAATTCAAGATCTCGGGTTTTATATTTCAAGAAAAGATCTTTAAAGATCTAGACAAACTCATCATCGATTTGAAGAAACGAAAATCTTACCTGTGACATTTGTTAGATCTGTGAGTCATACTTGATGAATGTAAAAATCTAATCTTTGTTAAATTTTTTTGCCCAAATTCATAAAACCATCAGTAAATTCTATAAACTTTAGTGAAGATGTTGTTAATGATTCAGGGGGTATAGCTAAGTCAATGGAGGTGAATGAGGTTATTGGGGCTGATGGTCAGATGTTTAATGATGAATGATATGGAATTGAAAATAGGTGTATGGAACATAAGAGGTATGAATACTGTGGATAAACAAAGAGAAGTAAAGCATTTAATTTCTAGTGAGAATTTGAAGATTTGTGCTATTCTGGAAACAAGATTGAAAAGTAAGAAGTTACATAAAACATGTGATAAAGTTTTTTAAGGATGGGAATGGACTTCAAATATGCAGTGTTGTACTAAAGGATGTAGGATAACATTAGGATGGGATGAGCAAGAAGTTAGTATACAAGTTCTGAACAAAACTAGTCAATCCATGTTTTGTGTCATTAGTGTTGATCAATACAAAATAAAATGTTTCTACACTTTTGTATATGCTGCTAATGAAGGAGGGGATAGAAGAAACTTATGGAAAGAACTACATAAGAATAGTAGATTTGCTAATGGTAAACCATGGGGTATAGCTGGGGACTTTAATGTAACTCTTAGCCTTAATGAACACTCTAATGGTGGATCTACTATGACAGCTGATATGGTGGATTTTCATGAATGTGTCAATATGATTGAAGTGGAAGATATTTGTAAGAAAGGTCCGCATTTTACTTGGACAAAGAATTTGAAGAAAGTCAAAGCTGGAAATATGACTGGAATTCTTAAAAAGCTTGATAGAGTAATGGCAAATGATGAGTTCATTAAGCAATTTCCCAGAGCTGCTGCCAAATTTTTACCTTATATAATATCTGATCATACTCCAGCTGTTTTATGTATTCCAACAGGTATTAAAAAATAGAAGAAAGCTTTTTGATTTGAAAATTTCATCACTGGAAAGAAGGAGTTCATTCATATAGTTAAAAAGGGATGGAGTAATGAAGTGGAAGGGCATTTTTTGTATAAAGTAGTGAAGAAGTTAAAAAGCTTGAAAGTTCCCTTGAACAAGTTAGCTTGGTGCAATGGCAACCTGTTCAAAAGAGTTGAGAGTCTAAGAAGTCAAATTCAACAAATTCCAACTGCTATTGATCTTGATCCTCATAACCACCATCTAAGATCAATTGAAGCCAAGCTTGTTGAAGAATTCATTGATGCAGAATTAGATGAGGTAAATCTTCTGAGCCAGCAGGCTAAAATCAAATGGCTGAGTGAAGGAGATAAAAATTCAAGTTTCTTTCATAAAGTTCTTAAAGGAAGGGCCCACAGAAGTAAAGTCTTTTCTTTATGTGATGAGCAGGGGATAAGATTTAAGGGTGATCAAAGTCCAAATCTGTTTCTGAAGCATTTTAAGAAGTTCCTTGGTGAAAGTCATGAGGTGCAAGATATTGATAGTAATGGGCTGTTTGTGAATAAGTTGAGTGATGAAGAAGCTATGGGCATGATCATTAATATTACTTGTGAAGAAATTAAAAGAGCTCTATTTGATATTGATGATGCAAAGGCACCTGGACTAGATGGTTTTTCTGCTGCTTTCTTCAAAAAGGCATGGAGTGTTATTGAAAAATGAATTCTACTGTGCTGTCAAAGAATTTTTTTTCCTCAGGGAAGTTACTTGGAGAGATTAATGCCACCCTTGTTACACTAATTCCAAAAATTCCAACTCCCAACAAAGTTTATGAGTTCAGGCCAATTGCCTGCTGCAATGTACTTTACAAATGTATCAGTAAGATCATCACAAATAGAATTAAGCCTGTTTTGGTCATTTGGTGAGTAGCAACCAAAGTGCTTTTATCCCTGGAAGGCAAATCCAGGATAACATTCTTTTGACTCAAGAGATAATGAAAGGTTATAATAGAAAAAGTGGTCCTAAGAGAGTTGCTTTCAAAATTGATCTTCAGAAAGCCTATGACACAATTGAATGGAGATTTCTTAAAAGTATTCTTGTTGGTTTTGGATTCCATGAGAAGATGATTCATTGGATAATGCAGTGTGTTACAACCACTGCATTTACTTTAAGCATCAATGGTGAAAGAGTGGGATACTTTAAAGGTGGTAGAGGCTTGAGACAAGGGCACCCTGTATCTCCATATTTGTTTACACTTGTTATGGAAATATTCTCCTTAATGTTAAAAAGACAGGTCAATAATGATGAATAATTTCAATATCACTTTGGTTGCAAGAAGAACAAGTTATCTCATGTCTGTTTTGCTGATGATCTTCTAGTCATGTGCCATGGAGATCCAAGCTCAGTGAATGTGATCAAAAGAACTCTTGAGGAATTTAGCAGTTGTTCAGGTCTGATTCCTAATCAATCTAAAAGCACTGTTTACTTTGGAAGTATGAATGAAGAGGAAAAGGAAGCTATTAAACTGATTCTTCCTTTTGCTGAGGGGAAATTACCAGTAAAATACCTAGGTGTTCCTTTGATTGCAAAAAGAGTGAGGTAATAAAGTGTAGCTGTCTATTGGAGAGGATCAAGAAAAGAATTAACAACTGGAGGAATAAGTTTTTGTCTTATGCTGGCAGGCTTCTTGTCATTTCTGCAGTCCTTGAATCCATTCATGTATATTGGTCATCTGTTTTCTTAATTCCAGCTACAACCATTAAGGAGATTAACAAGATTCTGAAGGGCTTTCTTTGGAACCAAGGTGAGTCTTCTAAAGGAAAAGCTATAGTTGCTTGGGATACTATTTGTAGACCAAAAGATTAGGGGGGCCTGGGTCTTAAAGATTTGAAAAAATGGAATGAAGCAATGTTGGCTAAGCATATCTGGAATATTGCTATTAAAAAATATACTTTATGGACTCAATGGGTGCAAGCAGTGAAATTAAAAGGCAAAAGTATTTGGGAGATAAATATTGAGGATGGGGATAGTTGGGGTTGAAAAAATCTACTCAAGATTAGGGACAAAATAAAAAACCATGTCAAATATCTGGTTAACAATGGTAGAGATACTTCAATGTGGTATGATAATTGGAGTGAGATGGGTCCTCTGATTCAATACATAACCCATAGAGATATATATGATGCTAGACTCCCATTGAATATTAAGGTTAGTGATATGATGCAAAATGGGAAATGGAAATGGCCACAAGATTGGTATGATAAGTTCCCTCTAATCACTAGCATTGAAGACCCTACTGTCCAGAATGATTGTAATGATACAGTGTGTTGATTAGTAAGAATGAGGAAAAAGTTAGATTTTGAGTCAAAACTGCAACCATTGATTTGAGTACAGAAGTGCCAAAGGTAAGCTGGTGGAGATTGATCTGGTAAGCACAATGCATACCTAAGCATTAAAAGTATGCACAATGCATACCTAAGCATTCTTTCATTTTCTGGTTAGCTATACAAAATAGATTGAGTAATCAAGATAAGATGGCAATGTGGGGTCTCTACACTATCAATAGATGCCTATTGTGTCAAAATGATAATGAAGATCTACAACATCTGTTCTTTCAATGTAAATTTTCTTCTGAGGTATGGAGTAAAGCAAAGCAAATGGCTGAGATCAACTATGAGGAAAGTAATTGGCAAGAACTGATTAAAAGACTTGCTAATGATTGTGTGAATAAGAACATTAGATGGGTTGTTAGAAGATTGACTCTTGCAGCATGTATCTATTTCATTTGGCAAGAGAGAAATGGAAGAATCTTTAAAGATGTACATAACAGCAGTAAAGAGGTCTACAATAGAATTGTGGAAAATGTTAAGTACAAGCTAAATGGGATAACTGTGAAAGATAGTCTGAATGTGAGAAATGTGGAAGCTAAATGGAAGATTAAGTGCAAAATATTGGGAAGTAAAGATTGAGCAAGGATGTATGCTTATGGATAGTATTCCTTCTGAATAGCTTTGATACCTGAACAATCTATGAAGATCTGTTTTGAAGACTGCAGGGGTGTTTGGGTTAGAACATGGTTATATGCAGTTTTGGTTATTTACCATAGTAGGCTCAGATCTTTCCTCATAGATCTTGGAGACTATGTTTAAAACTCACTACACATTGATGGCCTTGTATCTTGGTTTTTTTTGAGTTGTTTTCTCTACTAAGCTTCAATGACAGTTTCATTAGGCCTTTGTTAGGTAAATTAGATTGAGTTGTTAAGCTTTCTAGGGAAAAATCTTAATAAAAAGTCCATAAAGTAGGTTTCCAATGTGAGTAGGGTAAGTGAGTTTGGTGGGCAGTGTATGAAGATAGGAATAGTGAGGAGTGAAAGATGAACCTACTTGGTCCTATCTATACATTGCCAAAGGAGGTAATGGTGGTACTCACTGTAAGGAGTGTGTTCCCAACTATGTGAAGCCATTGTAGTAAATGGAAATGTAGCATAGTTGGTATAGCCCTTACTGGTGGTGAGGTTATGGGTGCTTAGTGACGCCAAGATCTCTTTCTGCCTAAGGTTGAATGATCAAAGTGGAGAGAGTTTGGAAATGTTGCTATATGGTTATGGTGCAATATTAAGGTGAATCATAAAAGACTGATAGAATGATTGTTTGAGAAGGATGAACTTGTTTCAGTATGATGCAGGATGTATAGATATCTTTCAGTTAGTATGATGTACTATCAGATATACTTGTTGTCTGATATAGTTGTGATAGTAGATGAAATGTTCTCTGTTTCTGGTTCTGTCCAAAACAGAGTATATATAGCTAGCATTGTACAAAATTTGGAGTTAATAGAATATTTCACATTTGCGCCAAAAAAAAATTCTATAAACTTTATCAGGTATGAAACCCAAGAACCACCCAATTAGTCACACCACCGCAGTTGCCGGATTTTTTACAACCACCACACTCACCGGATTCTATCATCATCCACTTTCGGCGAACCACCACCTCCACCATTGAACCGGCATCCACCACTTCCTCCACTCCCCGTCGTTTTAAAAATGTTTTAGATATGGGAGAACAACACATTTATGATGAGTGTTGATATGTGTTGTGTGTTTGTTTGTTTTGGTTTCAGATCTAGTCTTTTTATATTTTTTTTGGTTTTCATGTTGTGTTTGTTGGCGTGTAACTCCCAGAGCAGGGCTAAGATAATCAATGTCAGCAGAAACAACAATCAAGGTCAGCAGAAACAAATACCACTAGGTGGTTACCGGATATCAATTGGAATCGTGTGATCACTTTCCAAAGTAAACTATTCGACCCTAATGCATGGGTTACACGAATATCTAATTGGGATAAGACCAAATGTAGTTACAGAATTAGGCACAATTCAATAACACTTGCGCTTATAAGTGTTAATAGTTTTCTGTGTGTCCATCATCCATAACCAGATCTCCTATTTATAGGAAAATACTCTTAGCTAGTCAAATGGAATTATGAGTATTAATCGGCCCATTAATAGCCTCATAATTATCCCCATTATAGCCGTTAGTGGTTACATGACCAATTAAACATGGTCATTATGCAGTTGTAACTGCCACTTGAATAGGTCAAAGCCCGTTACAAGCAGTACTTTCATTAGTACTAGCAGTGGATACACTGCTTCAGTGGAAACACTGCTTCAGTGGAAACACTGCTTCAGTGGAAACACTGCTTATCAGTGGAAACCACAAGCAGTACTTTCCACCACCAGTACTTTCTACTAGCACTACCAATACAAACCACTATTAGAGTCAGGGTGTTCGTAGACCTTATGGGTGTACACTCCGTACCTCCTAACCCATTACAAGGTGTGAACTAATCCCACAAGTGCACTAAATTTTCCAACAATCCTCCCCAAATTTAGTTCACTTCCTTTGCATGAAAACAAACATCAAGCAAAACATGTGCATAAATGAAAATGTCATGAGGATTGAATTTCCATCTTAGTAAATTACACGTTCAAATATTCGAGAATCAGGGTGTTCTAAGAATTGAACCCTTCAACCCATTTGAATACCTGAAGATAAAATACACACAAGTTTTCAAACACTTATGAGCTCCTGACACTATACAAGCCATGTATCCATATCTAAATTCATAAATGTTGTAAAAGCTAAAAGTCCAAAAGCTTCCTAAAGCGGAAAAACTTCAACATTTACATAGGTGGTTCCTCTTTATTCATACTCCTGCCAAGCACTTTTTCAAAGAAAATTAACCATTAAGAAGTAAAGACTTCATCCTCCTTTCAACAGGTTCTGAGCACAACCTTGGGATGTAAATAAAACTGTGGAAACGTAGAGGGGGGGGTGAATACGTTACCGTTTAAAAAATTTAGATCTTTAGTATCAAATTGCTTATGAAGCTTGTTATAATATGAAAGTTCCAATTATTGTTTGTGACCAATGTAAAGCATAGTAAACCATGTTGTCACACAAGCATTAACCTCAAACCACATCACAAGTAATAGTATAGTGCAACTATAAAAGTAAAGAGATAAAGAAAGGAAAGTGCAAACCGAACACGATGATTTATAGTGGTTCGGTCACGGATCTCCTTTCCGACCTACTCCACTCCCGAAAGTACCCAACTCGAGAGTTACTTCACTAAATCAACAAGCTCCCTTCTTGGCGGAGAAAACCTTACAATCGTCGCTTATACTTTTTCCGGTACAAAGCTAAATACCGGGTTCTAGTTCGAGGTAGAACCAACCTAACATCGCCTATACAATATTTCCGACACTAAGCTAGATGTCGAGTTCTTTTACACGGGTACAACCACTCCCAATATGTTTTATGGCCCAACATAACAAACCTTGTGTTTTATGGCACAAACACATAAACCATCTAATCTAGTTTGGTGAGAATGTTGTGATGATGCAATAATGTTTATACTAATGATCCATGACACAAGTGTCCAATGGATATGAATAACTACTTCTAAATGAACTTCCATTGATAGGAAGCCTTCATGATGAAGATCACAAGTTCCCTAAACTTGTTGTGATAGATCTTCAGCTTGTGGTGAGTGGAGATGGCTAGATCTCCAAGCTTTCCTTGGTTGATCAAGATGTAGAGTATGCTTACAACAAAGATGAATGTTAGAAGCATTATGATCATGTGATGGTGAGGGTGATTAATGTATGTTTCTACATTGTTATCTACAGATCTACATGATGCAAGAAGGGTAGAGAGAAAGTGTGTTGAAAGGATGGATGAAACAACTTGGTTTGGCTTGCTATTTATAGCCAAATGGACAGGAGCGTCCACGGACCACGGAACCCTCAAAAGGGTTCCGCCCGTTTACCATTTTGGTACCGCGTGGGGTCCGGCAAGATTACCAAAATCTTACCAAGGTCAACCAAATCCATCCAAGATTGTGTAAGCTATGTAGAGTCCAAATCTAAACAAAATATTCTATGAAATCTTCTAGAGATTACAAAGATGATGCATGCCATGATGCAATATGTATTTCTATTTTAGATTAAAAGTTTATCAAAGTAAACTTGTAAAATGTAATATGTAACTAGTTAATAAAATGTCTAGTTACCTTTTGTAAAATAAAATACCTAGTTGAGTGCTTGTCAAAATAAAATATATTTTGTCAAGTGTAAGTGAACTTTAGTATTTATATGAAATACTTGTGAATGCAAAATGTAAAATGAGGTTCGAAATAGAATGGTTAACCTATTAAAATACTTAGTGACTCTAAACGTATTTTAAACATTCTAAATGATTTGTTAATGGGTTTGATCATAATGCCACATAACAAACATGTACGAACCTGTGTTGTAACATACGAGGACTTGAGACATTGAGAGGTGTTGAATGTATGTTGAGACAAAATGTGATTACAAGTAACTTGTACATTTTACGTTATGTATTACAAGTTACATGTTTGTCATCAATCAAAACAAACGAGACTCTATAGATTAAATATCGTATATTTGCACTAACAAAAACATGTGCTCCAGTCCACTGAATGTTCAGCTTTCCACACTGAACTCAGCTCCCAAGTTTCCTTAGGAGGGAGTTGGGTGTCCTAGCATTCAGTGACTAAGTTGGACTTAAACCCATCCCTTTAGCAGACTTTATAACCAAGTCTCTAGCCAAACCCTTCGTCAAGTAATCAGCTAAGTTTTGTTGAGATCTAACAAACTCTATAGATACCACCCCATTCATGATAAGCTCACGAATCTTGCTATGTCTGACACCTTAGTGTCTAGACTTACCATTGTACATTTGGCTATAAGCCTTAGCCAATGTAGCTGCACTATCACATCGGATAGAAATAGGTGCTATAGGTTTAGGCCACGATGGAATCTCAAGAAGCAATTTTTTCAACGATTCAGCTTCTTTACCAGCAGTTGCTAAAGCCACAAATTCAGATTCCATTGTTGAACTGGTGATGCAAGTTTGCTTCTTGGATGCCCAAGAAATTGAACCTCCACCAAGTAGGAATACCCAGCCACTGGTAGATGAATTGTCTTCAGTGTTACTGATCCAACTTGCATCCGTGTATCCTTCCAACACTGATGGGTAACCAGTATATGAGAGACTATAATCCATAGTTCTCTTCAAATACTTCAGTACCATTTGAACTGCTTGCCAGTGATGAGCACTAGGATTACTAGTATACCTGCTCAATTTTCCCACTGCAAAACCAATATCAGGTCTTGTACAAGTCATGGCATACATCAGGCAACCAATTACCCTAGAATATTCAAGTTGAGATACAGCCATGCCATTATTAGGCATCAACTTCTCACAAGTATCCATAGGTGTACTCACAGGAGTACAATCAAAGTAATTGAATTTCCTCAGCACCTTCTCAATATAATGAGACTGAGAGATAGAAATTCTATTACTTTCATGTTTAATCCTTATACCAAGGATAACATCAGCCTCCCCCATGTCCTTCATGGAGAACCTTGATGACAAAAATTCCTTTGTCAAGTCAACCCGATTTTGGTCAGTGCCAAAGATCAACATGTCATCAACATATAGACAAATGATGACTCCTTTACCAGATTCATCAAATTTGCTATATACACATTTGTCAGCTTGGTTAAGAACATAACCACTAGAAAAAACCACTTCATCAAATTTTTGATGCCATTGCTTAGGTTCCTGCTTCGGTCCATAAAGAGACTTAATCAGTTTACACACCTTGTTTTCATTGCCAGGCATGATGAAGCCCTGAGGTTGGTTCATATAGACCTCCTCATCCAATTCACCATTCAAGAAAGCTGTTTTCACATCCATCTGATGAATAATCAGATTGTGAATAGATGCCAAAGCAATCAGCAGTCTTATGGTACTGATACGAGCCACAGGGGCATAAGTATCAAAATAGTCTATCCATGAATTTTGTTTAAAGCACTGAATGACTAGTCTAGCCTTGAAATTTTCAATAGTTCCATCTACCTTCATTTTTCTTTTGAAAATCCATTTGCAACCCAAAGGTTTGCAACCAGGTGGTAGATCAACCAACACCCAAGTGTTGTTGCCCATGATGGAATCCATCTCATCTTTGATTGCTTCTTTCCGAAAGCAATATCACGGACTTCATTGCTTCTTCAAATGTCTTGGGATCATCCTCAATAATGAAGCAATAGGAGTATTGGTCAGAGACCTCATCCCTTGTTACTTCAACTAAGTATAGTTGAAACTCAGGTCCAAATGACTTTGGAGTCCTGACCCTTTTGCTCTTTCTAAGCATAGGTTCAGGTTGTTGTACCACAACCTCATCGAGGACCTCTCGATGGCACTTCATCGTGGACCTCTGATACACCAGTGTCATGAGTTCCATTAGAAATCCTCTGACTTGGTCTAGGGACTGACGAGAATCTATTCTCATCAAAGTTTGCATCCCTTGATTCAGTTATTGAGTTAACTGAAACATATTCATTAGGTTCAATAACATAGAACCTAAAAGCCTTAGAATGCTCAGCATATCCAAAAAAGATTCAATCAATGCCTCTTTCACCCAAAGTTTTCAACTTTGGATCAGGGAGTCTTACAACAGCCCTACAACCCCAAACCTTGAGATAGTTCAGGTTAGGTTTTCTTTTAGTCCAGAGTTCATAAGGGATAACCTTGTTCCTTTTGTTTGGAACCCTATTTAATAAATAGCAAGCTGTTAACATAGCTTCACCCCAGAACCCTTGACTCAGTCCTAAATAGGACAACATGGAATTAACCATCTCTTTCAGCACCCTGTTCTTCCTTTCAGAAATGCCATTTTGCTGAGGAGTATAAGGGGCAGTCGTTTCATGGATTATACCAACAGAATGAAAATACAGAGTATCCATGTACTCACCTCCCCTATCAGTCCTTAATCTTTTGATCAAAGACCCAAGTTGTAATTCAACTTCAGTTTTAAACACTTTGATTTTATCTAATGCTTCATCCTTAGTATGTAAAAGTTACACATAACAGAACCTTGAAGCATCATCAATAAATGTCACAAAGTACTTCTTATTCCCCAAAGAAGGAGTGGCATGCAAATCACACAGGTCACTGTGTATTAGCTCCAAGAGCTTAGTCTCACGACTAATACCCTGAAAGGGTTTCTTGGTTATCTTGGTCAACATGCAAGTTTCACACTTTTCAGTGTCCATGTAAAAAGCTGGGATCAACCCATCCTTAGACATATCTTGCATTCTTTTATAATGTACATGGCTAAGTCTAGCATGCCAAAGGGTAGAGTCAGTCTGGTCATATGTGGTCACAAAAGCTGAAATAACACTATCAATGGTAACATTAAGCCTGAACATTTGATTACATAAATAACCAAAACCAATAAAAACACCATTCTTAGAAAGAATAAATTTATCAGATTCAATAACTTGTTTATATCCATGATTATTCAAAACACTACTTGAAACCAAGTTTTTCCTTATATCAGGAACATGAATAACATTAAACAAAGTTACAATCTTTCCAGAACTAAACCTAAGGTCTACACAACCACGACCATGAACCAAGGTGTTGACTCATTTCCCATGTGAAGAATAGAACCATCATTCAGTGACTCATAAGTCTTGAACCAGCTTCTATCTTTGCACACATGAACTGTTGCACCAGAGTCAACCCACCACGCAACATCATTATCCTGCACATAATGAGATTCAGATACATATGTAACATAATAAATCTAAAAAGACTTATTAACCATATTATGACCTTTCAGTGAGTTGGAAGAACCACCACTCCCTGAACCATTAGTGCCTGATCCATTGGCTTTACCACCAACTTTAACACCCTTGCAGACCCTTTTAATGTTACCAGTTTTGCCACATTTCCAACAAGTAGGTGTTGCCTTCTTGTTAGGATCTGCCCTTGTGTTGTCATGATATTTGCGTTTTCCTTTGTTGTCATTGTACCTAGTGGAGTTGTTATGCTCCACCATATTGACAACAGATGCACCAGCAGCATTGTTGCTCTTTGGCTTGTCATTATCCTGCACCTTGAGAGATTCCTCAATGTGTAGATGACTGCCCAACTCAACAAGAGTTAACTCCTCCTTCATATGTTTCAAGGTATGCTTGAAATATTTCCAAGAAGGAGGGAGTTTGTCAATGACACAAGAGACTTTAATAGACTCATCCATGTTCGTATTGTGTTGTGTAAACCTTCCAAGTATTCCAAGAAGTTCATTGTATTGTTCCATAACTGGTCTTGAATCAGTCATTTTGTAATTTATGAAATTACTAGCAAGGAACTTCTTACTTGATGCATCCTCAGTCATATATTTGGCATCTAAGGAATCCCACAGTTCTTTGGAAGATTCTATGTTCTGATAAATATCAAATAGAGCATCAGACATACCATTGAGAATAAGACCACTGCATATGTAGTCATCATTCTCCCATTTGCTCCTCCTCCTGATCTGCTCCACTGTTGCATCATCCCCATCATCAGGAATAGGTGTTGTCAGCACATACACCACACTCATGCTTGACAACAAGAAGTGCATCTTCTTCTGCCACCTCCAAAAGTCCACCCCTTCAAACTTATCAAGCTTGGCAAAGTTTGAAGCCATATGTTTCATTGCAGCAACTTGACCATTGATTATCACAAAATAGTTTACTTTGATTGTTGGCGTGTAACTCCTAGAACAAGGCTAAGATAATCAATGTCAGTAGAAACAACAATCAAGGTCAGCAGAAACAAATACCACTAGGTGGTTATCGGATATCACTTGGAATCGTGTGATCACTTTCCAAAGTAAACTATTCGACCCTAATGCCTGGGTTACACGAATATCTACTTGGGATAAGACCAAATGTAGTTATAGAATTAGGCACAATTCAATAACCCTTGCGCTTATAAGTGTTAATAGTTTTCTGTGTGTCCATCATGCATAATCAGATCTCCTATTTACATGAAAATACTCTTAGCTAGTCGAATGGAATTATGAGTATTAATCGGCCCATTAATAGCCTCATAATTATCCCCATTATAGCCGTTAGTGGTTACATGACCAATTAAACGTGGTCATTATGCAGTTGTAACTGCCACTTGAATAAGTCAAAGCCCGTTACAAGCAGTACTTTCATCAGTACTTTCATAGTACTAGCAGTGGAAACACTGCTTCAGATGGAAACTCTTGCTTGATTAGAACTTGCTTCATGGAAACCACAAGCAGTACTTTCCACCAGCAGTACTTTCTACTAGCACTACCAATACAAACCACTATTAGAGTCAGGGTGTTCATAGACTTTATGGGTGTACACTCCGTACCTCTTAACCCATTACAAGGTGTGAACTAATCCCACAAGTGAACTAAATTTTCCAATAATGTTTGTGTTATATTTAATTCAGGTGTGTGTGGTTGTGGGGATTGGTTAAAAGGTATTTGAAATGGGTTTGTTGAAAGGTGGTGGCCGTTTGATGAACTAACGAAGGTGATGGTGTCGTGTGTGTAACAAAGATTTGTGGTAATAGATTGTGTTTTTGACTTTGAAAAGAAGATAAAAACCACCAAACCCCCATGGATTAAAGTGTGTTAGACTATTATTAATGTGTTTGGATTTAATCTCTACATATGAAAGTTTGAGTGTCATGAATCTGTACATATGAAAGTTTGAGTGCGTTAGTGTGTTTATTTGAAGAGAGAAATAAGTTTTGCGAAATGACAGGTATACCCTCGTGGGAAAACAAGTTAACAAGAGTTAACGAGCGTTAGTGGGCCCTGTTAGAGGGAGGGACAAACGGTGCATAACGTTTGCCACTTAAGGTCGAATGGTGTAATTTTTTTGGTCAAAGGACTAACGGCTGCAGTCAACACAAACCACAAGGACGAACGGTGTAATTTACTCTATTTTTTATGTGCAACACATAACAAAGTTCTTCACATTTTAATTGTTTTTGTGTTCGAAAGCCTATACTTGAGATAAAAATAAAAATTGTGCCACACATACATAAATTTTTTGGATCCGCCACTGGTAATGATCATCCCTTATATAGACTGCATATACTTCATTTCGATATCCATGTGTTTTTTTTTGTCATTCAAGGATCTAGGAAATCTCATTGTTCCAATGTTAAATATGCAATCCCAAAAAATGCATCTTCCGCTATTATTCCTGCTTCTTGTGGTTTTTCTGTCACTTGTAAGTTCGAGCACTGTTTCCATGTTACTTGATGTTCATCATACATCCCTTTCAAGTCTCTGATTAGTTATGGTGCCACCTTTGGAATTCGTACCTAAACAAACTCGTAGTCTTTGTAACCAGTGGTTGCTTACTTGCTTGTATAACTTAAAATATGCTATTTTTATCGATAATAAAATATTTTACTTACAATATTCTTAAAATATGCTCCAGGAAGCATAGTTTATTTTTATTCTATGATTTCTGTTATAAGTTTTTCGTGTTCTGAGTCTTGTCCTATTATATGCATGAAACAAAATCAAACTATCTGGACATTCACTGTTGCGGGGCCTCGGCAATCTGTCGCCAGGAATGCTAAGATCACAACAGGAGACTTCTTGCAATAGTTTCTTGGCTCAGGTCTGCTCTTTTATAATGTATTTGAGGAAGTGTTGACCCACTTATTCATATGGCCCATTTATTCATGAATGGGACAAATGGGTATGTTAAAAGAATCAACTTGAAAAGAAACAGGTCAAATGGTAGAAAGTCACCAAATGTGTAACTTTATGCATTAAACATCCGAATTATTCTATTTAAAAATGTATAATTTTATTACAATTACTTATGTTTTATACTCATATTGCCACTTATACGTTTGCTTTGCGTTAACCAACTTAATTGGTTTACTTCACTGTACACCATTTCTTTATTTTGTTTCTGTTGCAGCAAATAAGGACTTTCATACAAATGAGATCCAATCTGAAAGTGGTGGACAACTCAGGGGCAAAACGAGTTATGTGCATACAAGCTTTGAAGGGGAAGAAAGAAGCCAGATTAGGGGACACGATAGTCAGGGCCGGTCCTGAGGTTTTGAATGCCCTGGGCGAGGCAATCAAAAATGCCCCTTATCAAATGTTGTTAACAAACAATACATTACCTTTTATAGTTTGACCTTTAATTCAAACAAAATACACATATCAACCTAATAAAACTTGAAGAACTAATTTTTTATGTTAAAAATAATTTTTAAAACATAAGAGAAATGAAACAGATAAAACGATAGTTATGTTCTTCCTTTATTCGAAACCAAATGTTCACTTTCAATTTGCAAATAGTTTAGAAAAAGAGAGAAAATTACATTGTGCACCAATAAAATTAATTTTATCTTTAAAAAATATTTTTATTGACTAAACTGAAAGTTGATATCTACTCAGACAAACCAAACAAAAAAAGTGAATAGTTAATTTAATACAGATGAATATTAAATAACCTTTGATATTCAAACTTTTAGAAAAGGATCATTGTACTGCTCTGTGCATCTACTCCCCTAGTACACACTCTCATTCTCTTTTATATCTTCTTCTTCGCCAACGTCTCTTCAACCACCACAACGGTACTCGCCGGAAAAATATTTTCAGATGGTAAGACGTTTTTCGATACCAATGACAGGTTCATATTATACATCATCATGACAACATCTTTTTATCACATAAAATCGAATCACAACACTTACAAATTTGATGCCCTCTACTTTTGTGATGCCCTGGGCCGTCGCCCACCCCGCCCACCCCTAGATCAGTGAAGGAAGCCCAACCAGGTGGAAAAGTAAAGAAAGGACAGGTGGTGTATGGTGTGGTTGTCCGAGCTGCCATGCAGAAGGGGAGGTGTGATGAGAGTGAGGTTAAGTTTGATGATAATGCTGTTGTACTTGTCAACAAGCAAGGTGAACCAATCGGGACCAGGGTGTTTGGCCCAGTTCCACATGAGCTAAGGAAGAAAAAGTATCTCAAGATACTTAGTCTTGCTCAGCATATTGCATAAGGTATGAATCATTCTAAGCTTCTTGTTTTCACCCTCTTTCCTCCCTGTTTACTATTCAAGACACAAGTAACATCAGAATTTAGAGGTGGCAATTTTAACCCCTTTACGGCCTCACTTACGAATTTGTTATTCTGGGTCATGTTAATCTCTAGTAGGTTTAAGTAGAGGTGCACAAAAAAACCGATTAACCGAACCATAACCGAAAAACCCAACCGGTCAAAACCGGTTTTGACCCAAACCGGTCCGGTTTTTTCGCTAACCGTCGGTTAGGAACCGGTTCTTAGTTTCGAGAAAACCACCGGTTTTTATTAACCAGAACCTATAACCGGTTCGTAACCATTTTGCCATACAAATGTTAGTATAAATAGATCTGTTGTGTATTTGGTTAATTACCACTTTCAAGCAATCAAAAAACACTCAAAAAAATCAAAACCGAAAGTATTTCACTAAACACAAATGGAAAGTTCAAACACCAACAACACCACCAACACCGAAGCTGGTTCAACAAGTGCAGCGACGGTTGAGAAATTTTTACCATTCGACCGTGTAAAAGATCCATGGGAACACTACAACTACGTCCTAATGTCGGACGGTAAGAAAAAGACTCAATGTAAACTTTGCTTGAGTATATTTACAAGAAAAAGGGTCCCAAACCGGTTATTTATTTTTAAAAATTCGAATTTTGGACATGGCGGCAAATAAATTTTTTGAATTCTCAACCGGTTAACCGGTTAAAAACCGGTCCGAAACCGGTATAACCGGTCAAACCGGTATAACCGGTCAAACCGGTCCGAAATTAAAATTTTAAAATTTCAAATTTTGAATTTTTTTTAGCGGGAAGGCGGGTAAACTTTCAAAATTTGATTTTTTTATATTTACAAGTTTGCCATTGTAAGACTAGTATAAATAGATAAATTGTGTTTTTATTTCTTTGCAACTTTTATACAATTAAAATAAACTCTAAAAAATAAAAATCGGAAGCATTTTATATTTTTACTATGGCTGATGCTGATCCTGCACCACCTCCGCCACCCCCGCTATCGGTGATTGTTCGTTATTTACCGGTTGACCGTGCACCAAGTGTTTGGGCTCACTACCACTACGTCGAAATGTCGGATGGCATGCGAAAGGCTCAATGTAAGCATTGTTTATGTTTTTTCAAACCCACTTCCAACGCGGCTTTGAGGGCTCACACAAAGAAGTATTTCCGCCATGCACCTGCAGTTGATGCCTGATTCGAGACCTCGAGTCGACGTTGAGTAGCTTATCAAGTTATCGATGTTTTATGTTTATGTTATTATGTGTTATGTTTTAAGTTTATGTGTAATGTGTGATGTATCATGTATTCTCCGTTCTATTAAATAAAATTTCTAGTTTATTAATACACGAAACAAGAAATCGATGACAAACGACGACGAAAAAAAAAAACTAGAACCGGCCAAAACCGGTTAACCGGTCTAGACCGGTCCCAAACCGAGCCCAAACCGGTTTGGACCGGTTGGGTTTTTCAGTCTTCACATCCGGTTCGGAATCGAACCGGTTAACAGGCCAGACCGGTTTTTTTCGCGTTGACCCAAACCGGTTCGGGTTTGACCAGTCGTCAAACCGAACCGGTTAACCGAAATGTGCACCTCTAGGTTTAAGTGTGAGAGCTAAATGATAAAAACAGCTTATTGGAAAACAGGGCAATGGGTCAAACAGTCGGAAGTTTCCTAAATGTAAATTAAATGCGTAAGCCTCCTCATTCATTTAATTCAAAACCTTAAATTATTACCAAAGTAATCTAATTATTATAATCTCGCAAGACATTGTTTTTCTATTGAAAGTTTGGCAAAACAGTCTTTGCCAGCTCGATTATTTTAACCCTTACGGCCTTACCTAAAAAGAGTTTGTTTTGACCAGTTGCAAGACAATATCATTCTTCCACTTCTATTAAAACTAGATTAAAAATGGCCAAAAGTGGCTTTTGACTATCACTCTGAAATCTGTGAGGTCTCAAGTTCAATTTTTGCTAGGTGCAAACAACCTAGTGGCCACGCCAACCTCTTGAAAAGGAAGGGCTTTTCCTGGTTTGAGTCTGTGTGGCGGTGGGTTCAAACCCTGTGGATTAGTCGGCCAAAAGGTCAGAAACCACAGTTACATGGAAAATGGCCAAAAGTATTCAGTTTATGACAAACTAGCAAAGAATCCTCCAAGATTCCTTGCTGATTGGTCTGCTAGAAAATCTTTAAACCTTGTGAGTTTGGTTTATTTGCAGCGGATGTGGGATTCACATGGTGAAAGTTGGACGCTTTTATGGACAACCATGAAAGAGGCTTGACATGGAGCTCTTTTGATGCAACCATATCATATATGAATCTTGGATTCCTATAACCTCATTCTCCAAAATGGCATGTGGAAAGTAATTTTCTCTGATCATAGAAGCTCCATCAAAGATCTTAATAGTATATCTGCGAGGCTTTTTGAACTTGAAAACAACACAAGTTCCATATCCCCTAAATTTATCATAACACCAATCTGATGGTAATTCAACCTTTACATGATTTTCCGTACTTCTATTTGTAAACCACTCTCCAATACTATTCCCATGATATCCTATATCTAAAGAATCAAAGCCAGTGTATTGCAAGAAGAATTCACATCTGTTAGTCTTGACACCCAAATACCCAAGGAAAGCAGAAATCTGGTGAATAGAACTTTGGGAAGTTATAGATGAGTCAAGACACTGAGTCTTCTATATAGACCCCTCGCTATCAATGGTAACATTCTTAAACAAATTTGGACAATTTCTGAAATAATTGTACCTATTCCCGAATGGGTCTTTAGATGATCCGGACACTTCTCTTAAGGAGGGGCAACCAGATGCATAAATACATTCTAGGCTAGCTGGAAGTTCGGGCAACACTTCCAGCTTCTTGAAACCAATAATATAAAGTGTATAAAGATGAGAAAGTTGACTTAAAGTTCTAGGCAAGCTAGTAAAATTGTTCCCTTGTAAGTCTAGATCCTGTAGACACGATAAGCCTCCAAGGCCATCAGGCACTTGTACTAAGTTGCAGTAGTTTAAATTCAGATACATTAACATACGTAAACCAGCCAATGCAACTGATCTAGGTATTTGGGGATGTTGTTTACTTAGTAAACTAAAAGGACCAGTGATTGAAGTCCACCATCTAGGTTGAATCCTCCCTTGGCCATCAAATGACAATGATTCAAGGTTTATTAGTGAGGATACAAAAGAAGGAAGTTCTGTAATGGCTGTTCTGTCAACATAAAACTCCGTTAAGCTTTTGATCCTGCCCAATGCTTCAGGGAGTTGCTCGAATTTTAAGCACCCCGAGAGATTCAGGACTCGAAGAGAATCAATTTCCACTCTGCTTGGAAAAATCTTAAGCTGTTTGCAGTCTCTCAGATTCAACACAACAAACCTCTTGAGCATTCCAATTGAGGGATGAACGCTAACCAAATTCACACAACCTTCAAGATTAAGCTCATTGAGATTCGTAATATCTGAGAAGTCAGGTGTAGTTGTTAGGTTACAACAGTTCCTTAGCTTCATTACTTTCAACCTTCTAAATGTCTGACATTGAAAGAAAAAAGATAAGTTCCTATATCATAAGGTGTTAAACAGGAACACATGTATGAACAAGTAAATACCTTTGGTGTTGTCTAAAGTTGTTTTATGTAGCTGTAAGACAGGTCGATGGCAAGTTGGCAACAATGTTTTCTGGATTGAAATCTGAAGGTAAGTACTTGAAAGGGAATCCATGCCAACAAAACAACCTTAGCTCATTGGACAAAAAATCCAAACTTCCTGTCAACTTCACTGCAAATGGCTGCCGATGTTCTTGAAAGTAAATTTTTAAGATCCGCAAGTTTTTCATTTGTGTAAAAGCTTTTCCATCTATGGGAATATTTTGGCCATTATTCTTTAGCAAAAGGACAAGAGCTTTAACTTCTTCTGTTACCTAGATACATATAATAAATCATTAGACTGCAATTTCTTATACATAAAAGACTAATAAAGCCAACTGCCTATTCTTGTTAGACTGTGATACCTTGTTTTTATTCAATGCATCATAAAACTCTGATGAAATCCACAATCTGCTCTGATTCCGAGGCATGTTGAACTCTTCACGTGTAATTTCCCTTGCCATACTTTGAATCAATTCATGCATTTGAAGAGACATATCATTTGCAGATACTGTTATTAGGAACTTATCAACTAGAACCCCAATAACAGCAATTGCAGAACAGTTGCTGCTGTCTAGTACACTTGCAGCAAAATATTTATTTTCCCCAATGAAGGCACGTGCAATGTCAAGAAACATTCGTTTCTGATCAGATGCCAAGCTATCAAAACTTGGTCGAAGTTTTTTTAGGATATCTGAATTAGGATATGTTTGAAGTCTATCCAACTCGCTTCTCCAGACATACACCGACTTATCATACAATAGTCGACCAAAAACTTTGAGAGCCAAAGGGTGACCTTGCAAATATTTCACAATTTGGGAAGCAAATTCTTCAAAATCTTCTGTAGGATGCCTTTTACCAAATGCATATAAACTAAAGAGCTCAAGAGCTTCACACTTATCTAAATTCCCCATTTCATGGATTTAATCCACTCTATGTGATCTTAACAACTGTTTATCTTTACCCATGAAAATGATAACACTTCCAGGGAAAAACCAATCAGATGAACCTTCTAGTGCTTCTAACTGCTCCAAATTATTCACATCATCCAAAACAAGAAGGATCCGCTTACATGCCATCCTTTTCTTTATTACCATAGTTCCTTCACCAACACTTGATATCCTTCAGTATTACTTCATGTTTCTTTTCAGGCCACTTTTTGCACTTTTAAAATTATAATGTATTACAGAATATGTAACATCATATCTCCAAGTACTTTGGCATCCTATATCTGTTTATGCTTATGGTCATGGATTAGAAACTACTTTGTGTTCAATCAGTTGTTATTATAGATTGTTTCTGCAACACTAATCATCTCTGATTTTAGGGGCCACCAAGTCTATTTATGCTCCCGAACCTTCTGATGTTGGAAGGATTCTACAAGTTGATGTTATCTCAGATGGTCAAAGTATTACACTTGCAACAACCGATCCCATTGATCCAGGTTGGTGTTAAATATATACCATAGTTATGGTGTTAGGAAAAATCGATAGAATGGTTTTTAGGAAAAAAATGTATTAATATTTCGGGCTCCTCATCATGACAAACTGATAAGGTTTTAAAAGGTACCTTTTTGAGGGGTCGTTTAAGCCCTTATTTGATCACTTTTGTATCTGTTATTCCTTAATATCGTTCCTTTTCACTTTTTAGGTCTCTTGACGGCGTCAGGATCGCAACCTGACGGCATCAGGAAGGAGTAAAAACAACTGATTACTTTTTTCTCGTTTTCTGAGCTACTTATAAATTTTTGGAATTTTCCACGTCTTAATTTTCCAGAAATTATGTAAACATCAATTCCACAAGCATTATATCCTAGTTTAAATCGAGTCTTATATATATTATTACCGCTGATTTTATGCGAAGGTTTCGTTTGTTTTCTTCAAGTGTGCGGGTTTAATTTATCAAGAAGAAGTTACATAAGATTGGAAGGAGCTTTTCACGCATAAATTCTTCTTGGAAAGGATTTAACCACCACTTCACACGGATCCTACCGAGCTAATCAGGAGAGTACTAGTTTCTTTCGTTTTAATTACCTTCCATTATCATAACTTTGATACTTTCCGGGAACATTGGGGACAATGTTCCGTTTAAGTGTAGGGAGGGAAAATAAAACGGGAACTTTGAAACTATGCTTATCCTTGATTATTTGCTTTGTCCAATTGTATTTGTGTAATAAACCATGAGAAAATGTCGGCTAGGGTAATTTTGGCACCAAATTTAAATTTTTTCATGACATATAGGAGTGGGCCATTAGTCTTAACAAAAGCGTCTCACGGATAGAAAGTTACATGACTAGCACAAAAACCCTTTACCACCTAAATTCCACCCAAAATGTGAGGATCGCCCTTAGATTAGTAGGAATTGAAGCATTCATCTTCAATGCTTAGAGTGTGAACCGGTAGTATATTAGATTCTAGAACTTGTTTTGTGATGCATTTCGAGATCGCTAGTGAGACTGCACTTGTGTAGTTAGGAATAACTAAATGATAAGAGGCACTAGGATAACCCTTGTTTGATACCCGTAATATAATTACTTCTTCCACATCGGTTGAGTAATTCCCCCACACCCTTTGCGTTGTACTCATCTTTAGTACACGATACCCCTAGTTAACCCCTCAGAGCCTATCCTTTTCGCGGTTCTCGTGATGTTTCGGTTTTCCGAATATCAATGAAGAGCATTGTTTACACCCCACCCCCAAATGTACACCCAAATCGCCTTAGCCTACCTGTATGCACTCACTTTTAGTGCATTATTGTTATCACCCTAAACCCTTAGTTCAATTATCCGGTTGCTTGCATGAGTTGCTAAGTCGAGTCATATCCTTTGTGTACAGTTTTGGGACGATTGGGATTCATGGGAAAAGTTAAAGTTTATGAAATGACGGGAAGGGAACGTTAAATTCAAATTCCCTTTGTTTGCGTAATAATGTACCCCAAGTGTTTTGATCTTTTCAATTCGGGTCAAATTAGTGTTAGAGTAATAAAAACTCAAGTGTAGGGATGTGCCTATAAATCCCTATTATTTTGATGTTACCGTAGAGGATGGTAGAGTAAAAGTGTATGTAAAAAAAAAAAAAAAATAAAATCGAAAAAAATAGAAAAAGAGAAAAGAAAAAAAAATAGAGTGAAAAAAAAAAAACATACGGGCTACCATCCTACATCTATCCTTTAAATTTATGTTTGTTTATGTCAGTCAGCTAGAGTTTAGAGTGTCGAGTCTTGGCTTAGCAACGCCATTCTTCGTATGCTTGTAACATAGAGATTTTTGACTTGCCACCACTAAAAAGCCTATCCCACCAAACCCTTTGTTTCCCTACCGTAAGCCTAACGTTACAACCCTTTAAAGACCTCTTTGATAGTCTTTCCTAGGTGCTTACGCCAAAGCGATGGAGGTTTGATCTATTCTCAAGCCTATGGTAATCTATGTACTGGTACCGGTTAATGAGTGTTTATCTTCCATTTCCGATTTATTATATTTCATATACACCCGAGAGAGATGTGAGTATCCAAACACCCCATGTGAGGTGCTAGTATGTAATTTCCATGCTTGTTATGACTTTTTCGGGGCTTATATGTGTTGCGGACCGTTTTAAACCAATGCTTCATGACCCCTAACTTATAAATTAATTGGCTAAAAGCACATTTGCTTGAGGACAAGCAAATACCAAGTGTAGGGATATTTGATAAGGTTTTAAAAGGTACCTTTTTGAGGGGTCGTTTAAGCCCTTATTTGATCACTTTTGTGTCTGTTATTCCTTAATATCGTTCCTTTTCACTTTTTAGGTCTCTTGAAGGCAAAATGCTGGAATGGCACTTATTTGGACGAAAAGGCGCGAATATACGAAGAAATTGGCCAAAGTCAGAATCGAGACACTCAAAGCTGCTGAAAACACAAGGTGACGGCGTCAGGTGTTAAATTGAGACGCCGTCGGAGGATTTTGTGACGGCTCAGAAGCCAAAACTCATATTTTCAAGTGACGGCGTCGGGTTATAAAAGAGTAGACCGTCGCAACTCGGGCGGCCTAGATGCAATCCGACGGCGTGAGAAGCTGAAGAGGACGGCGTCACAAGCTTAAGGTGACGCCATCGCAAGTCTAACGTGGCCAAGACGAAACCCTAATGACGGCGATCCGACGGCGTCACAAAACATAAGGTGACGTCGTCGCAAGTGTAATCTTATATATAGAATCCGAATTTTTCAGTTTTTAGTGTGTAGTCTTTTGGAGTAAAAACCTAAACCGATCCAAGGCTGTCTTGTATAGTATTTTAGGGTTCCAAACCCTATCTTACATCAAGATAAGTGTTTACTTCATTAATACAATTATGTCTTTGATTATTTGTGTGTATGCTTGCATGTTCTCCATGTCTGTCACACCCCCAAATTACCTGTTTTGCAGCGGAATGGAATTCTTGGGGATTGACTGTCATAGCATCACAATCACAGTTATATTGAACGACCTAAAGTGTCGTTTTAAAAAATACATCGCTTGATTTAATAAAAACATTCAGAGTTACAAAGATAGGTCCCAAATGAAAATCAACATGTGCGGAAAATAAGTTTGGTACAAGTCTAACGATGTTTTTAAAGTGTATAAGTCCCATGTGAGACGCGTCGTCACCGCGACTCTATGATATGTCCACATGCATGCCATGAAGTGAATGCCTTAGTTACCTGAAAATACATTGCTAAAAGTGTCAACACAAAGGTTGAGTGAGTTCATAGAGTTTATATGTATATGTATAATACGACTACCACAAGTATAAGTTTGTATGACAATGATGTCACAAAAGTGATACAATTGCTATAAGTCCATGACACCGAAACTAGACTGATCATGATGTTCGCCCCAACCGAGTGTTTGCCAAACAACTCAAATAATGATATTAAATGAAATGCATCCGTTTAACCAGTTGGAATCCACCAACCCGGATGGAGGAGTCACCCTCGATAGATCTATCCACTCACCCTCGCTTCTATGAAATTAACGGTTCATGTTATATAATGGGGACATTCAATTGGCATGAGGTAACTTAAGCAATGTAATGAATTTGATATACTTGGTATCGTAATAAAAAAAAATGATGTACAATGTATTCTCCCCCGTAGGTTTTAAATAAAGTAAAAACTTGAATAAATCGGGGCTATGAAAACTCACCTGTTGCAATGATAATAATGATGTAAAGGCAATACTGAAATGAGGCGCAACCTCTGACCGTGACCTATTATGAATGATATGCTCTATGATAAGTTATAATGTAATGTCGTGCATGCAATTCGGATGATATCTATACCACTTGTACGCTTTTGAAAATAGAATTTATCGTCGAAATATATGTTTATGACATCTCGTCATGTTATAAAATACTTTACAAGTATTTACGTTGAAATGATATCCGACGATAATCATTTAGTGATTTATTAAGAAATTATAACTTTTCGTCGTAAAATAATGTCATTTGACAATTTCATGAAAGTGACTAAGTAGCATCGAAAAGCTAGTTAGTAAAATGGTGCCGCGTCGAGTGTTAGGAAACGAACTCAACGGTTTTGAGAAGCTTGTATCATTATCTCAAAGTTTTAGCATTTAAGTTTTCATCCTAGAGGTCTCGATCATGGAGAAAAATATTAGTAAAGTATGGTACTTTTGTCCAAAATATTGTTTAAGAATGGTTTTCGGCAAAATTTAAGTGACCGTATATTATTCATTACAACTCCGCTTGACGAACGGTTGGACATTTTGGAAAATAGTCTAGGTGAACTTACTTTTACTAGAAGACATCATGTTATAAAAAGTACTCCGTCATTGTTAAAAACGACCCTCAATATGGTCCCTCGTTGCCGTAGTATGTGTCTAATAGAAATATATTAGTTTTTCTTATATAATAAAGTTACGGCAATTTTGTTAAATCGCGTGTAATTTAATCGTTACAAGTCCGTTTTCTACGTTTTATATGTCCTCGGAATCGTAATAATATATACTAATATACTTTTGATAAGTCGACACATTTTATAATGCTTAAGACTCATTTTTGACTCGTAAAAAGTCGAGACAGCATGCTGAATTTTCTGGAACAAATAGTTTTCGTCGTCAAACTTCAAAAATTCATAACTTCTTCGTTATAGCTCCGTTTTAACCCATTCAAGCGGCCACGTTTTCGTTTTAAAGTATATTTTCCAAATATCTAGCCCAAAATATTTTGCTTACTGTCGAAAATTCCAGAATTTCAAAATAAGGACAGACCCTTTAGAAAACTTGTCGAAATGAGTTTTTCTCGCGCCAAACCGATTCCAACCAATACAAAACAACTCCGAAGCTATTCTAATCCTACCATACACCTTCTTAGGGTGTCATGGGTTCCTAGACATCACCAAGAGTGATTTATAACAAGGAGTAATTATAGGATGACAAATATATATATAACTCTTAAAAATATGTAAAAGTGGTATAAACATCCATGAGACTTGCATGTTTTCTCAAATATGATGAAATGAATGTAACAAGGAATATGAAATATAAACATGAATATGGATGCTTACTAGTAACTTGATGAGGTTATGAGAACAAAGGATTTTTCCTAATCACCCAAGGTTTTTATTGCAAAACCTTAATCAAGAGTGATACTAGAGTGTAAAAAACTTGTCTTTAAAATTTTTGGATGAACTCTCCTTGGTCCCTTGTGGTTGCCGGTTCTAGAGAGAAGAGAGGAAGGAAATATGGTTTTGATCTTTTACTTGGAGATAATGAGTTGAATGTGATGATATTAGTGTATAATATGATATACTTGAGAGAGATATTTTGTAACACAAATGACTCACCCTTTGTGAAATGGGGTGGCCGGTTATGAGGTGTAAAGGGGGGGGGGGGTATTTTGGTGTTAAATGATTTTAAGTGTAAGTTAATTGAAGACATGTGATAACTTGTGTACACATTTGAATATTTAGGGTAACGTTAGATAAAAATAACTTTTAACGGGTCAAGATAAAATATATTGAAGTCATAAAAATTATAAAAATACATTTCTTGCAAAATTTGAGTGAAATAAATATTTATCGTGTAGTATTTAAGAAAACCGTCGTAATTATATAAACATAACGATTTATATACGAAATAAATTTAAAACACCGGGTAAACTCATAATATTATTTTTACGATCTTAATATGAGTATAAAAATATATCGGAATAATTTTTGGAAGTATTGGACCAATTGTTCAAAGTAATTAATTACGCGATAACGTTTATTTAATAGGAAAATAAGCGTTTATTTGAAAAATGCAAATCCATGCATGAACCGATATGAAATGATGTTATTGATGATATGTAGACTAAATCTAGTCTATATGAAATGTCCTTGATGAAATGTTCATGAATTCGCAGCTAAACCATTAAGGTTACGAGAATTTGATACTTGTAAACGTAGTTTACAATAAATGATGAAATAGTGAAACTTTTAAAGTTTGTAAAATGACCTGAAATTACGATTTGTCACAATGTCCGGCTAATTTACTTGTGTGTTTGCTTAGGGAATATGAAACTTAATTATTGAATATTGATTGGTTGTCTCTTATCTTAGTTGATTAATGATCTAGTAATGCGATAGGTCATTCGTTGTGTACTTAATGCTTGATTAAATCTTTGTGAACCTTAGAATATGACTCCTTGAGTAGTTGTAAGCTAAACCATCCAAAGAGTGCCTTAGAGTAGGAGTTTATCATCCATAGTGGGTTTTGTAGACGAGACCCTTTGGTAAGTTCAAAGAGTTAGGGAGAAACGCATACCCTACAACCTTAGACACACAACGCAACTAGGAATAAGGACGTGACAATTCAACCACCAATAGGAGATAATTAAGGAGTAGTAAAACCTAAGTAAACACATCTTTAAACTATCATACGAGCATACATTAATTAGACATAGACTACATACACCTTAGCTTAGATAATTAGATAAGTAGAGTAATCGGTAGCAGTACCAACCCCCCAAATCCAATACCCCGAGATTCGTACCTTTCCATTTCCTAAAAAATATAAAAAGATAAAAAATAATCTTCCTCAACCCCAACCTTAGCGTAGTAACTTCTTACTAGCATTCCTATTCACCTAGAGAACGATATCAATACCTGTGGCTTACCCTAATACTACACTACAACGATTAGGTTCACTGCCTAGGGTGTTGAAAAACTTGCTCGACGAAAAGGAAGTTCCTTTGACCCCGAACGACGCGTGTAGTGTTATCACAAACCAACTGGCACAGTTGTTTTTTACAGCTGCAGGACTAGGAAACTATGTTGAAGCCTTGGTGCGCTGACATGACACAGAATTTAATGTAAGCTACATGTGTTCTTTTTATTTTTTTCTTTAATGTCAGTCTATATTGAACTATATATAATGACATGGTTTGTGATATCAATGAAAAATGATGTGAATTGTATTTAATATATATACATTGTTCCAAATGCAGGTAGTCATTATTCAAATGAATGGAGTGTACCATTCTTCAGAGTCTATACATGTACTTCATATGGGGAAGATGAGGATGAAACTTTGTAAAGGAAAAACAACAGTGGCTAAAGAATATTATTCATCTTCGATGCAGGTAAGCTTTTATGGAAAAAGCTACACGTCATCTTGGGTCCCTGAACTTTCATTATGTTTATGTGGGAAATACATGGGTGGGTGAGGTGGGTTCGGGTGTGGGGTCAAAACATGCCATTGTTTTTAGTATGTGTCGGGTCAGATAGGCTTGCAAGTAGCTGCTGACTTCGTAGCCAACCTGATTGCCTTTTAGAATATATGTTCAAGCTGAAAATTCACACTTTTGTTTGTTTTTTATGCATATGTTTAACTGATAAACTTGACTAATCACATGCCACCTGCATCTAACTTGTGTTTTATGTTTATTTTCAGTTCCAAGTCATAATTGTTCAAGCTGAAAAGTCAGGTGAAGTGGTTCATGTTTCGAATCTTCTCAAATAAGTTATGCTTCTGAGTCATAAGTATGTTCTTAGAAGTTTAGAACCTTGATTCCCATTTATGTTACTTTATGCACCTAGAGTAGTAAAAGACCATGCATCATGTATGTCAAAAGGGTTTGGTTTCGTATGGTACATAAAGAGACGTGAAAGAGATCCATGAGTCCTTGACACGAGGCTGATATGGGCAAGGATAAGAATATACATGTTTGTTTGGAACCATGATGTGGGAAAGTGTTTAGATACGCATCAAACTTACAAAAACATGAAAATTCTCATGGTGAGTGTATATCTATTTTGGTTAAGCTAATTTATGTTTATGCTTTCTGATGGCTATATACTAATTTGTTGTCTATTGCAGTTCAATTGGAAACCATTGAGGCTTTATGTGGAGAGCCGTGCTGCCTGAAACTTTTCACCAATAAGCAATGTTTAATGGTTCACCTGCAAACTTGCCATTAATACATCAACTGTGAGATTTGTGGGGGAGCAAAAAACTTAGGAAGAACATCAAGGGTCACCTTCGCACACATGATAATGGGGTGTCCAAGGAGAGGATTAGATGTACCTTAGAAGGATTCGAGCTGACTTTATCAAATGTAAGAAACCCACGGAGTATTACTTTTGATGCTTTTAGCTATGTGTCAAAAACATTTTCTTATTCAAAAATCTCAACCACTTTTTACTTACAAAAGATCTTCCATACAAGCATTAATAATTTCTATATAAAACAGCTGAAAGAAAACATACATGAAATTTACTTATTAGCAATACATAATGGGTCAACATTGCAAGTCTAATGCTTAGCCTTTATTTAAAATGCATAATTCAAATCTATGAAAACATGTAAAAGCTGCCTATTTTCAAGATAGTGCAGCTGACAGACTAGCTCAGTTAAGGAATTGTTACGCATACACTTTCAGGTTCTGAGTTTTGTGTTTCTGGTCCTCAAATCCAAATGTTGCCTTACAGGAAAAGAAGACTGGAAAGAATTTATGCTGAACAAGATAGTGCAACTGACAGAAGAAGCTCAGTTAAGGTGTCACACCCCAAATTACTTTTTTGTGGAATGAAATTCACGGGGATGATTGTCATAGCATCACAATTACAGTTATATTGAACGACCTAAAGTGTCGTTTAAAAACACATCGTTTGTTATTTATTTAAAACATTCAGATTTACAAGATAGGTCCCAAAAGTAGATAAAGTTTGCGGAAATATTTTTATTACAAGCCAAACGATGTTTTAGAAATGCCATAATTTACAAATGAGACGCGTCGTCGCCGCGACTCTATGAAGGTTCCTGATACATGCCATGATATTATTACCTTAGTTACCTGAAAATACATTGCTAAAACGGTCAACAATAATGTTGGTGAGAAATCATAGGTTTATGAAAAATGTTTTATACGACTACACAAGTATAGACCATGTATGACAAATATGTCACATAAAAATGTTACAATTGCTATAAGCACATGACACCGAAGCTAGACTGTTCATGATGTTCGCCCCAACAGAGTGTTTGCCAAACAACTCAAATAATGATATTAAATGAAATGCATCCGTTTGACCAGTTGGAATCCACCAACCCGGATGGAGGAGTCACCCTCAATAGATCTATTCACTCACCCTCGCTTACTCCGTAACTAACGGCTCATGATTTCTGATATGGGGACATTCAATTGGCAATGAGGTAACTTAAGCAATGTAATGAATTTGATATACTTGGCATCGTAATAAAAATGATGTGCAATGTATTCTCACCCGTAGGTTTGAAAATAAGTATAAACATGTACAACGGGGCTATGCAAACTCACTTGGTAAAATGATGCGATGGCAAAAGTGAGTACACTGAAATGTAGCGCAATTCTCTAACCGTGACCTATTATGAATGATATGATCTATAATAAGTTATGATGTAATATTATGCATGCAACTCGTATGATATCTATACCACTTGTCAATTTTTGAAAATAAAGTTTATCGTTGAAAAAAAAAATAATCTTCTAACATCTTGACAATTTATAAATTACTTTACAAGTATTTACGTTGAAGCAACATCCTACGATAGTCGTTTAGTGATTTATTAAGAATTTATAGTTTTTCGTCGCAAAATAATGTACTTTGATAATTCATGAAAAGGGACTAAATTGCCTCGAAAAGCTAGTCGTAAAATAGTGAATATCGAGTGTTAGGAAACAAACTCAGCGGTTTTGGAAAGTTTGTAACATTATCTAAAAGTCGTAACACTGAACTTTTGTCCATACGAGTCTCAATCATAATGAAAAATGATGATAAAGTGAGGTAGTTGGGCTAAAAATGCAGTTTCTGGGCAGTTTTCGGGAAAGTTTGAGAGGTTATAAGTTACTCGTTATAAATCCGTTTGACGAACGGCTGGACATTTTGGAAAGTAGACCAGGTGTACTAACCTTTACTCAGAGGTACTCTATTACTAAAACTGACTCGATCATTGAGAAAAAACAGCTCCAAACATGGGTACCCGAAAAGACAGCTTCAACACTTAGAAAATATTTTGGTAAAAGCTGAAGGAAATAAGTTGTGAACGTCGGTTTTCAAATATGTATATCTTTAGCGTTATAGGTCTGTTTTCTACGTTCTTTATATCCTCGGAATCGTGATAATATGTACTAATATATTTTTGATAAGTCAACTCATTTAATATCGCTTAAGAATCATTTTTGACTCGTAAAAGTTTGGGACAACATGCTGAATTTTCTGAAAATATAGTTTTCGTCGTTAAACTTGAAAATAGCATAACTTGTTCGTTATAACTCCGTTTTAACCCATTCAAGTGACCACATTTTCGTTTTAAAGTGTATTTTCTGAATATCTAGCCCAAAATATTTTACAAACTGTCGAAATTTCCAGACTTAGCACAATTGATCAGACCCTTATTTATAGTTGTCGAAATTGATTTTTCTAGCGTAATACTTATTTTAACCACTTCAAATCAACACCAAAGTTATTCTAAACCTACCATACACCTTCTTAGGGTGTCATGGGTTCATAGAAATCATCAAAAATGATATGTTTCAAGAGATTAATTATAGAATGATTTAAATTCATTATAAGTACTAAAAACAAATAAAGTGGTATAGATAATCATATAACTTGCATGTTTTCTTCAAGCATGAAAAAAATAACCAAAGTATGAATACGAAAGAATAAAAATAATCATGAAATGCTTACTAATAAAATGATGAGGTTTAAAGGACAAGGTTTTTCCTAATTACCCTAGGTTTTTATTTCAAAACATTGATTAAGAGTATACTAGAGTGTATAAGTTAACTTGATCTTGAAAATTTTTGCCTTTCTTCTTACTCTTCTTCCTTGGCCGTTTCTTTTCAAAAGAGAATAAGTGAGTGTTTTCATTTTTACACCTTAGAAATGAGTATATAAGTACATATGTTTGTGATATTAATTAAAATATTAACATACCTAATTTACTTTAGGCAAGTGCTAATATAATTTGATTTTTGTGTTGATGACTCATGAAGTTAGGTCGATAAGGAGTAAAAAAAAAAGTGATGAATTATTGTTGAGCAATTAAAATAATTATGCAAATAATATAGATAATTTGTGAGTTTAAATTTAGGGTAGCGTTAGCTAAAAATAAATTTTAACGGAACAAAATAAAATATATCGATGTCATAAAAATTATAAAAATACATTTCTTACAAAAATTTAGTGAAATAAAAATTATCGAGTACTATTTACGAAAACCGTCGTAGGTTTATATACTTAACAATTTATACACAAAATATATTTAAAACATCGGGTAAACTAATATTATAATTTTTATTATCTTAAAATGAGTATGAAAATATATCTGGACAATTTTTGGTATTGTTGGATCAAATGTTCAAAATAAATGATTACGCGATAGCGTTTATTTAATAGGAAATTATACGTTTAATGAAAAATGCAAATCCATGCATAAACTAATATGACAATGACATTACTAATGATATGTAGACTAAATCTAGTCTATATGAAATGTCCTCAGTGATTTTCCATGAATACGCAGCTTAACCCTCCAGGTTACGCGTATTTGATACTCGTAAACTTAGTTTACGAAAAATGATGAATAGTAAATTCCCGAGATGAATAGTGAAATTTTTAAAATTTGTAAAATGACCTGAAATTACGAGTTGTCACATAAGGAAACCAATCTGGATCAGTTTGGTGAAAGTTACTGTATGGCAGTGATCATACTATTAGTTGTCGTTGCCCTCATTGGCCCAATTCCTTTCAAGTGATCATTCCTTAGTACTCCAGGTAATGCTATGTCTTTCTGTACACATGTTTCTTGAGCCATTATATGCTTTGTCTGCAATGAGTCTTTCACCTTAAGTTTATCTTGTGGTTCGTTCATGATCTCCCATACAACATACTTTCATATGCCCTGATAATGATCGTTTCTGCATAGTATGTGAAATAATTAGTATGCCCTTTCTTTTTAAAGTTGTATATTTGTGTAGCTTGGGGCTCATTTTACAGAGAGTACTAGGGCTCATGGTTGCAGCATCACCATGTGCTTTGGTTGTCGCTCTCTTGGCTTATGCTACTGCATTCAGTGCCTTTGGAAAAAAGATACTGCCAGTTCTAATATGAGACCCAATAATGTGGTCTTCCATTCAACATTACATTAATTGTTATGTTTGCATGCTCTTAGATGCTCCATTCGATTTGGTTTTTGAATTACTCTTATAAATTCCTTAATTCTTGCAATCAGAAAACATGGACGCGTCTAGAATTTTGGTGGCTTGGTTGTGTCTAACGTGTGCTGAACCCCCGTATCAATGGTTTGAGTTGCATCCTGTGCAGCTTTAACCATAACCAGCGTGGACATAAAGTCATAACTATTCTATAATGACATCTAAAAAGTAGCGATAAAATTTTATTTAAAGCATCTTCCACTAACACAATAACCATGCTTTATAACCTGACTATAGCAATAGAACTTTGCCATGATAAGCTATCAAACATGCCATAATATTTAAAGCTCTGATGGTGTGGCACGTGTTTGGACTATGCATCAGGATAGGACAGCTGAGAGTCATGAACTTGAGGCATACGCTTCTCTATTTTCTCAATACAAGGGCAGTAGGTATCTACCACTTTCTTTATAGATAATATGCTATCCTTTTTTGCCTTTGTGTTGAAAATATACAATATAATGAGCAAGAACTGTGGATAGACATTAACCTTTTGATTGCTGGCTTATATAACAAGCAGTACCATTATCATATGATCAATAGCAGCTTTTCCTTTTTTCACTTTGTAGTTACTCTTGCATTGAAGTTAGTCCTCATCTTTGATCTTGCAACACAATAGGATTTTTGAGTAAAGTGTAAACTATATAACATCGTGTCATGCAAATTAGCTTCAGAGAAAACTAGACATCTCTAAACAGAAATTTGTGTATCCGGGTTCAAATACATATTGTATGGCTACGAATCTAGGACACATTTTTTTTATGTACCTTTTATGAAGTTCAGACTTAGATAAATGATATTGTATTAGTTTTTTTTATCAAACAATTAGCTGTACTAACTACCAAGTATCTTATTCGGCTATATGTTGTAGGTATCATATCTTTTGTAGCTAAATCAATCTTATTTTTTGTTTTGGTTAGAAAGAGAGCTGGAGGATTTAAATTGGAGGAATTACCTGGTCTAGAGGCTTTGCAGGCTCCAGGTACCATCGGCTTTTATTTTTTATATATTTGATATGGTACAAAATTAGGCCAATTGAAACTATATGATATTGTTATTTGAGCAGTACATGTATGTCATTTGTTTATATTAGATTGTTATTGCTTGGGTTTTGTCTATATAGATTGTAGATTCAAGGCTATTTTATCTATTTATTCCCACTAAACGCAACTATACTATGTGTAATAAGATTATTCGAGGAAGTAGTTAGTATTAACCATTGTAATTCCTACTTTTGTTTTCTTAATCAACAAACATTTTGTAATCTTAATCATTATCTGGTGTTGTTTGTTGTTTATATTTTTTGAACTGAATTTTGTAACGTTAATATCAAAGTGAACGTTTAGTTAACCAATGTTGAATGACGATAAATTTTATTATTCATTTTCTTACAGTTCGGATGTTGGAGAGGGAAAAGTGGTTGATCTAAAAGAATGTCTGAGATCAAAGCTTCATCAGCAGTGCATAAAGTATCTCGGACCTGTATGTTTTTTTCATAAATTACACCAGCTGATTTTTTTATAAAAAGATACAACCAAGTTTACTAACATATGATTATCTGATTAGCAAACTCTTTAGTCTCACTTTTTGTCAATAATGTTACAATTTTGTTTTGCCTGAAAAGGATGATAGCAAATGAGGTCATACATGGAGTACTGAAAGATGTATGGGTTAATAATCATTCTTTTATGTGTAGATTTTAAATGATGATTATCATTATGAGTTGTTTGGCTTGCTTACCCATTCATGAAATACTTAGAATGCACGGGGGCTATGGTCGTCCAGCAAAATGGAGGTAACAAACTTACAAATACTTAGAATGCACGGTGCAGTGTTCTACCACACGTCATTGAGCATTTTTTTGGCACCAATGGTGCCGCCGTTCTTCACCATTGCCCACGCCATTTTTGCGCCGTTCGTCCCTTCGCTGGTGCATTGAAAAGTGTTGTTTAGGTATAAAAATTTGACGGTTTATTAACGTAAACAAAGCAACTGAAAAAAAACCCTTTTGACTTTTAGTTTATATCTTTTAAACATTCAACCCAAATCACAAATTATATACATTTTCACATATAAGTCAATCTCCACTTCCCTATTTCATACACTTGCAACATGGATTTCTAGGACAAAGAAACAAAAGGAACAACATGATAAATAGGTGCATACCAACCTTCGACGTGAGCTTGTGGATCATCTTTGGCAACGGCATAAAAAACAACACTCAATTCATGTTTGACAATTTTAATCAATAGTACACATGAAGTTAGCCGTTCATCTGAAGGGTCATGAAGCTATATATTATTATTTCGATACCAAAGCTCTATGAACAAAAAATACATTTAAATCATACTAATAATAATATTAGCTACATAAATTAGAAGTGTTTAATAAGATATCACTTGAAACTAGCCCGGCCATCGGCCGGGTCATGAGACTATAGTTTTAATATATTTGTAAATTGGACGTACATGATCTTGTCTTTATTATGTGATCATATTAATCTATACTACACATAATAGAAAAACGGTCAAACATTAAAAAGTAAAAAGTTGAAAGTCAAAGGTGAGAGAAATGTATTATATAATTAATACTTTTATTAAAACACCCCATTACTTAAAAGTACAATAATTTATTCACATTGTACAAACAATTAAAAGCATATCTACCAAATTAAAAACAACTAATTAAAACACTCTTACTAAAAAGTACAATAAAATTTTCACAATGTACAATTTAAACAAGCTACAACATAATTCTAAATATAAAATAATTAAACACACTAATTAATGTTATTTTTAAAACACCCTAAAATGAAAAGTACATGTTATTATACACATTATACACATTCATAAAACACACAAAGCTTCATACAAGCTAACAAGTTGATGGTACATATAGTTTTGAAAATCGGACCGGACCAACGGGTTCAACCGGAAACCGGTGTCGCCACCAGTTTGGCTAACCAATAATAGCCATCCGAAAATGAACTAGAGAGGACCCGTTGAAACCTAACAAACTGGTGAATCAGGTCTCATCGAGATCTATTTCTCCAGTTAATCGTCACAGGGGACCCGCCGCCGTAACGCGCAGGTACCTTGCTATACTATATATATATAAAGGAAAAACCAAAAACTAAAAAGTGAAAATTTGAAACTATTAATACATATCGAAAACCGGGTTGACCCGGGAAGCTTCAAAACTGGTGGGTTGACCCTGTTTAATTTGACCCGTTTTGACCCAATCTATCGGGTTAACTCGGTTTAAATCGACCCTTTTTTCGACAGGAACGGTTCAACCTGTTGAACCACCCAGGTCGAACCGGGTTTCAAAACATTATGTTTAATCCCCAAATCTTCAAACTTTTATTATTTTTCGTTTAGAACCCATAAACTTTTTTTTTAACACAAAACGATCAGTCGCTATATAAATATATTGTATATATAAGTTTTTCTTCAAAAACGATTATAATGTTTTATAATTAAGAGAAAATATGTGCCCGTTAGTGCACATTTAACTTTTCAATAGGCTAAATACGCCCATTTCAAAAAGAAGATGGAGCTAAATGTACCAAAATCTTTTACAAAATAGCCAAAATTTGCCAATTTTTTATTTTTTATTTTGGGCTAATCACATTCATGCTATTTTCGGTACTTGTGTTCTTCTTAACAACAGCTTGTTAGTTTTTACGCGACAAGTAACATGAGTTGTTAGTTATTATCTCATAGGTGATGTTATGTTTACTTTCATTTTCATTAAATGTTTTTATATGTTGTTTGATAGATGTTAAGAATTTTGTCTAGACTTTAGTTGTCGTATAGTACAACGGTTTGCAATTGCATTTTCATCGGTTCACGTTCTATTTTAAATGCTACACAAAACACTCACCACAATATTACAAATTATTAGTTATCTGACGCTAGAAACCGTTTCCGCTAGACGCGGGTACTCGCCTAGTATATTAATACACATTCAAAATTAAGCGTACCTGCTAGGAAGCTTCTTTCTAATTACTTAATCAATAAAAGTTTCAATCTTACCTTGTGATTTTTGACCTTAAAGTGAACATTTTACATATAATAAATCCATCAATATGGTCGGTGGTTTGGTGGGTGGGCTTAAAAACTAAAATAGTAAATTACAAAAATCTTTTATATAATAAAAGAATTACATCATTTCAGAAGAATTTTGTAAAATCATTCTTATTGGACATAGGGTCGCTGTTGGAGGGGGATTTTTGTAGAGTTGGGGGTACTACCATGAAGAATGGTGTGGATTGCTTTAGAAATCAGTTGGTTCACTCAGTAATGTTCTGAGTACTTGACGTGGTAGGCCATCATCGATTTAGTAGTTTGAATGTAATCGTTGGTAATCCTATTGGTTGTGGTTACGTTTGTTGGTAGGTAGCTCTATGATGACTAATGATGTTACTTGTCTTCGCGGATTAGAACGTGATGTTAGACTAGACTGATTTTATGTGATAAGATGGTGTCGAAGTCTATTTGGTTACTGTGCTTCTTAGTACGGATGCCCATGACTTGCACTATTTTTATGTACGCACATGAGTTTATAGTTTCTCGAAAATGGAAGAGAAAATCAGTTCGATCATAACTCTATTATAATTACTCCCAATATCGTAAAATTCACCTCTGAGTCGGACATAGGTAATCATGCTATATCCCACTGTCCCTAAGTTAAATATAGGTGATCAGTCTATGTTCAACCGAGGTTCGATGAATTTTAAAATACTCGATTTATACTAGTAATATGTCCCAATGCCTTAAGAAGTTGTTTGGAAAGACTAAGACAAGTGTCCAACCTCGGAGTCGGATAGTTTATAAAACGGTTTGTAAAATAGTTTATAGAGTAATAGAAATAATTTATTAATTGCAAGTTAGTAGCAAGGTTTTTAGTTTAGTTTGTGATATAGTAGCAATAGTTCTTAGGATGACAAAAAAATGGTTTGTAAAGTAACTGTGAAATAGTTTGTAGAGTAATAGCAACGCGGTTTATTGTGGTATAAGATAGTGGTTAAAGTAGCTCACAGAAAGGTAAATTAGTTTCAATAAGTTAATAGTAAATCTTGTAGGATAATTGTAACATAGTGTTAGTGAACCTATTGTTGATTTATGAAATAGTGATAAGGCATCAAATCGGTTTATTACATAGTAACAAAATAGTTTGTAAAATGGTAACAACAATAGTTATAAGATAAGTGGTAAAATATAGAGTGCAATGGGCGGCGGTTGATACATCTAGTTGATATGAGATTGCAGGTAGTTGTGAGTCAAATAAACTTACAACTCAAGATAAACGTAAGTTGAATTCATACAGCACGACGAGGTTCATAGGAAAGTACTAACGAAACGTTACAGGAATATAAATTAAGAGAATACAAACTTAGGTCTTACTACATAGGGCAGAAAACTCTTCTTTTTCAGTGTCCACGTTTAAGTTTTGGCGAGCTTCTTCTCTACTTAACGCCATTACTTTCTGTTAATACAAATAAACCGTAAAAACGTTTATTAATATTTTGCGATCTCTTTGTGTTTTGTTGATAACAAATATAATGTTATCATAAGTAAAATTATAAGGATACATGTTATTTTTGTAAAGCATTTACATATAGTCATTTAATACAAATTGTTGTAATAAATCATTTGTTGTAATAGTTTATTAGGATGGGTAAAAATTACAACCCATGGATCATATCCATAACCCATGGTATTGACCCATACCCATTTGACTAGATGCATTGCATCTATTAGATACATTGTATCTAATGAAATACCCATGGACCAACCCACAACCCATGACCCATAACCAAAAAACCCATGGGCAAAGAGGAGCGTCCCACGGATCCCTAGTTTTACACTAGACGGATCCCTTAAGGGAGGGATCCGTGGGATCCGGGGAACAATGGCAAGTTTTGCCTATAAATATAGAGCCATTTCTTCATTTCTACTCACCCCTCTTCTTACTAATTCTCTCATACACTCTTACTCTCTTCTAACAAAAGATCATTTGATCTAGAGAGTTGTTCTTCTTTCTTTCTATTGTGATTCTCATATAGGTCCTTCTCTAAGGCGAGATCACGAGCTCACTACAAGTCATCGAAGCAAGGGGTCCTTGATTGATTTGTTCCTCCACAAGATTTCTGTAACAAAGATCTTGTACTTGATATTTCACATAGTTGTTGTGTAATAGTCGTGTTGGTTTGGTCCTCCGAGTTACGGACTCGGTATTTATCTTTGTACCGGAAAAAGGTGTAAGCAACGTTGTGTAGGCTTCTCCGCCAAGTTGAAGGAGTTTGTTGACATAGTGCTTGAACTCTCGAGTAGGTGACTCGGGGAGTGGAGTAGGGCAAGGAAGGTGTCCTTGTAGCCGAACCACTATAAATTAGTTGTGTCATTTCTTTCCCTTGCATTAGTTTATTTACATTCATTATTCTTAGATCTATACTTTATCTTCATCTATACGATTTCACATAACATCGAATCTAAAGTTTTTGAAACTAACTTAAAATCGGCAAAACTATTCAACCCCCCTTCTAGTTTTTCACAATTGGCATCAAGAGCTAAGTTTATAAAAGTTTTAAAGTAAATCGTATTTTAAAAACTTTTTGATCACTATGGGTTCTTAAAATTACAAGGAAGGGCAATCTATGCAACGACCACAACTTCTTGAAACTAATGGTTTTATATATTGGAAAAATAGATTCGAAACGTATGTGAAGTCTAAAGATATTCATCTTTGGTACATTATTGTTGAAGGCGATTTTGAAACTACCTCAAAAGATGATAAAAGAAATTTAGTTAACATACCTCATAATAAACTAAACGATGAGATGAAGAAAAAGCTTTCCAAAAATAGTGAGGCTAAAATGGTTTTATATAATGCTTTACCCAAAAAGGAATTCGAAAGAATTTCTATGCTTAAAACCTCTAAAGAAATTTGGAATTCTTTAGTTGTAACTCATCAAGGTAATCAACAAGTTAAAAAATAATAAAATTGATTTATTTGTTCAACAATATGAACAATTTTCAATATCGGATGAGGAAACTATAGATCATTATTTTGCTAATTTTAATACTATTATTACATCTTTACAAGCACTTGATGAATCGTTTTCTAGCCGTAACCATGTTAGGAGATATCTAAGGGCACTTCCATCCAAGTGGAGATCCAAGGTGACGGCAATCGAAGAGTCAAAAGATTTGACAATCCTCACCTTTGATGAACTCATAGGCAACTTAAAAGTCTACGAGCTTGTCCTTGCTAAAGATTCCGAAGCCTCAAAGGTGAAAGAGAAACACAAATCTCTTGCCCTTAAAGCCAAAAAGGCCTCAAGCGATGAAGAGAAATCCTCTTCGGATAGTGACGACGAGGAGTATGCCATGGCGGTAAGGGACTTTAAAAAGTTCTTTAGAAGGAAGGGAAGATATGTTAAACAACCGTATGACGACAAGAAATGATTCCGAAAAAGCAAAGAGGACGAGAAGCCAAGGGATGATCGTGCTTACTTTAAATGTGGGGACCCAAACCACTTCATTAGCAAGTGTCCCAAACGGGATGATCAAAAGGCATTCGTAAGCGGTTCATGGGGAATGAGCGAGGAGGAGGACGAAGAAATTTGTCTCATGGCAAATGACGAGATATATCACGAATACTATAGTAGCTCATCATTAGATGATGAATATGATAAACTTTGCAAAATTAGTTTAAAAGTAATCAACAAAAACAAGTTTTTGAAAAACCTAAACCAACGATTAGAAAAGGAAGTCATAGAGTTAAAGGCAAAATTAAAACGTCTAGAAAAGGGAAAGATAGCAAGTGGCGAATGTGAACTTTGCGTTCAACTTCAAACACTTGTTGATCATCTAGATTCTAAAATTGCTAGAATGAACATGCAACCATATCATATATGAATCTTGGATTCCTATCACCTCATTCTCAAAATAATTCTTAATTATTATGTATGGAAAGTAATCTTCTCCATAAAATTTCTTTACCGTGTATCCTTTCAATTTGTTAGGCTTTTTGCACTTGAAAACAACACAAGTTCCATATCCCCTAAACTTATCATAACACCAATCTAATGGTAATTCAACCTTTACATGATTTCAGGTACTTCTATTTGTAAACCACTCTGGAATCCTATTCCCATAATATACTATATCTAAAGAATGTAAGTCATCACATTGCAAAAAGAATTCTTATCTTTTAGTCTAGAAACCCGCATACCCAAGGAAAGCACAAAGCTGGTGAATAGAACCTTGGGAAGCTATAGATGAGTCAAGACACTCGCTATCAATGGTAACATTCTTAAACAGCTTTGGACAATTGTCGAAAAAATTGAACCTCTTCTTGAAAAAGTCTTTAGATGATCCCGACACTTCTTTTAAGGAGGTGCAATCAAATGCACTAATATACCATACCCTAGGTGGAAGTTCGGGAAACACTTCCAGCTTCTTGCAACCATCTATTGGATACTAATTTATTAATCTATGTATTTAGCATTTATGTATATATGTATAAAGTAAAGGGTCCTAGTGTGTCAAAAATAAAGCCTACAACCGAATGATAGTTAAATTCGGTTATGGCAGTTAACTTGAAAGGTTGTGTCGGTTTTTATAGATACACCGGTTCGTATATGTCTGTTAGGAAAGTATAAGTACCCCATGTAAACCAAGTCTGTAAACTACCGATTGTTCTATCAATAAACTTAGTATATTATTATTCGATTGTTCAAAGAGAGACAAGAAAACAACAGTGGCATCAGAGCCGATGGTTCGAACCAGAGGGAAAGAGAAGAAACCGACTGTGGGCATACCGGTCAATCAAGAACAAGAAGAGAGAAGAGTTTTGATTCAGAGGAATCAATCAAGAAAGAAACACGATTTGATCAAGTAAAGATCGAATCAGAGAAAGAGAGAAATAAACGTACCCGGTTGTGCAAAAGAGAAACCGCCGTCGTGTGCTTGCCAGAAAAGTGAAACACTGATTAACCATCACCATTTGATTAGAAAGGAAAAACCAGAAGAGGGACCAGATTACAGTGGTGCCCTAATTGCGTGTAGAAGAAAGAAGGAAGGAAGCAGAAGAAGGTTTTATTTGGGGATAGAAAAGGCAGTTTATCATTTGGGAACAAAAGAACGCTACTATAAAAGCCCACAAGAATTCTAGAGGCCCAAGGGAAAACTAACAGGTTTTATATCTCCAATACTTGTTTTTTATTAGAGGAATAAATTAGAAAAAAATTTAGAAGTTTCATATTACTATTGTGGATTAGACAAAAAATTTTAAGTTCGACTGTTATTAGAATTATATTAGTTTTAGAAGAAAATCAAATCGAAAGATATGACGGGAGATAAAAACCAAAACAAAGTTGTTTTCGCCACATCGTTACCATCATATCAATGCCAAGTTCTAAACAATACAAACTATACATTATATGCATTAAGAATGAAGAAGATATTAATGGCAAATGGAGTATGGGATTTAGTAAAGGAACAAGTGCATCAAAAGATATTGATGTAAAAAAAGATAGTTCTGCGTCAGCATACCTATTTAAAGGGTTACTAGAAGATTTGCAAATGCAAGTTGCGGGATGAGAAATAGCAAAAGAAATTTGGGACTCTCTAAAGTCCAGATTTATTGGGAAAGAAGATGTACAACAAGCACACTCGCAACAACTTAAATCAGAATTTGAGAGACTTGTGATGAAAGAAGATGAATCAATAGATTCATTTGCCGGGAAGCTGATTAGTATTATTACAAAGGCTACTACATATGGATTAAAGTTTGATGAGCAAACGAAAGTAAGGAAAGTACCTAATGCAGTACCAGATAAGTTTGTGCCAGTAGTAGCAACCATTGAAATGATTGTTGATTTTAAGACTGTAAAGTTGAAAATTATCGGAAAACTTAAGACTTATGAAGAAAGGATTAAGTTTAGAAAAGAAAGTCAGGAAGATAATAGTGAGAAGTTGTTCACACGTCAAGGGAGTGACATAAATTATGAATGCAACTATGGAAATGATAGACGAGGAGGTGGTAATCAGATACAAGGAAGAGGCCAAGGAAGATTCACAAGAGATAGTAAGAATGAAGATAGTTATGATAAAAGAAGGAAAAACTCTGGAGATAAAAACTACCATAGAAGAGACATTAGAGAAATAGAATGTTATAATTGTCATGAGTTTGGACACTATGCTCCAAGTTATCCAAAACCAGACCGTAGAGAAGAAAAAGCAAACCTTGTGTACGAAGATAATGAACCAGCATTATTGATGGTTACATCCTTAGAAGAAGAAGTGACATGGAATGGAAATGGCATTGAAAGGGATGAATTTCAAAAAGAAAAGTTAGAAGGCATAAGGTCAGAGATAGAAATTGACTTGAAGAGTAAATTAGAGTAAAGTAGAGTTTTGGAAGTTCGAAATGCTTCAAGAGTTAGAGATGGAAAAACAAGAGTTTGAAACGAAAATAAGAAATAGAGAAATGGCATTTGAGAAACAAATGCATATAGAGTTAGAGAACCTCAAGAAGTTGAGAGATTGCATAAGAAAAAAAGTGAAAGAGTTAAAATCAGAAAGAAAACAATTTGAGAACAAAAACCATGGAGTTATTTCAGATAAGAAACTCCTAGAAGAAGAAGACAAGGGCGAATGTAAGAAACATCGAGAGACGCCATCAAGATTTCAGAAGGAAAGCAAGATTGAGAAAGACATCAAGTCAAGAAACAAGAAAGTTGAATCAGAAGATTGTGATACTAGAAATAGTGTGTTGGAGATTCAAGAATACGAAACAATACAAATGAAGAAAGATGGTGACAAAGATGATCAAGTTGATGATCAAGACAAAGGAAGTGGAAGCAAGCCAAAGTTCAAAGATAAAGATAATGGAGTTTGAAGATATCGAAGGCATGAATTAATAAATTAGGAGGGAGTATTGGATAGTAATTTATTAATCTATGTATTTAGCATTTATGTATATATGTATAAAGTAAAGGGCCTACAACCGAATGACAGTTAAATTCGCTTATGGCGGTTAACTTTAAAGGTTGTGTCGGTTTGTATAGATATACCGGTTCGTATATGTCTGTTAGGAAAGTATAAGTACCCAATGTAAACCAAGTCTGTAAACTGACGATTGTTCTATCAATAAACTTAGTACATTATTATTCGATTATTCAAAGAGAGACAAGATAACAACACCATAAACTTTAAGCCATCCAAGACTAGAAAGTTGACTCAAACTTTCAAGCAAGCTAGTAAAATTGTTCCCATTTATGTATAGATATTTAAGATATGATAAGCCTCCAATGCTCTCGGGCACTTGTTCTAAATTGTAGTAGCTTAAATTCAGAGACTTTAACATATGCAAACCTGCCAATGATGACCATACTGATATTTGGGAATTTCGTTGATTACATAGTAAACAAAAAGGAGCAGTGATTGAAGTCCACCATCTAGGTTGAATCCTCCCGAATGACAATGATCCAAGGTTTATTAGAGAGGATAGAAAAGAAGGAAGTTTTGTAATGGCAGTTCTGTCAATATGAAGCTCTTTTAAGCTCTTCATCCGACCCAATGCTTCAGGCAGTTGGTCGAATTTTTGGAACCTTGTTAGATATAACACAAGTACACAACAAGCCTCTTGAGCATTCCAATTGAGGGATGGACGCTAACCAAATTCACACAACCTTCAAGACTTAGCTCTTCGAGATTTGTAATATCTGAGAAGTCAGGGGTTGGTTTTAGGTTATAACAGTACCTCAACTTCATTATTTTTAACCTTCTTAAACACTGATATCAATAGAAAAAAGTTTAGTTATTATATAATTAGGTGTCGAACACAAACACATGTATGAACAAGTAAATACCTTTGGTGTTGTCCAAAGCTATTTTATTTGGTTGTAAGAGAGGTCGATGGCAACAATGTTTTCGGGATAAAAATCTGAAGGTAAGTACTTGAAAGGGCATCCATGCCGATAAAACAAGCTTAGCTCATTGGAAAAAAAATACAAACTTCCTGTGTACTTCACATCGTAGCCCTTCGATTCCACTTTCTGATCAGCATAAATTTTCAGGATCCGCAAATTATTCTTAAGTGCAAAAGAATTAGCGTTTATGTGAACCTTTTGACTAGATTTCCTTAACAAAAGGACTAGCACTTCAATTGCTTCAGTCATTGTCACCTGGAAAAGCAAGAACATGTAACTTAAATTATAAAGAGTAACATATAATTGTGTATACTTTAATATTAATATTAATATGAAGGTAAAGATGAATATACCACTTCTTACTTTCTTTTCACTCGATGCAGATGATATACACAATCTTTTCTTTTTCCCAATCTTCACGAACAATTTCCCTTGCCATGCTTTATGTTAATACAAATAAACCGTAAAAACGTTTATTAATATTTTGTGATCTCTTTGTGTTTTGTTGATAACAAATATAATGCTATCATAAATGAAATTATAAGGATACATGTTATTTTTGTAAAGCATTTACATATAGTCATTTAATACAAATTGTTGTAATAAATCATTTGTTGTAATAGTTTATTAGGATGGGTAAAAATCACAACCCATGGATCATATCCATAACCCATGGTATTAACCCATACCCACTTGACTAGATACATTGTACTCATTAGATACATCGTATCTAAAGAAATACCCATGGACCAACCCATAACCCATGACCCATGACCCATAACCAAAAAACCCATGGGCAAAGAGGAGCGTCCTACGGATCCCTAGCTTTACGCTAGACGGATCCCTTGTGGAAGGAATCCGTGGGATCCGGGGAACAGTGGCAAGTTTTGCCTATAAATAGAGAGCCATTTCTTCATTCTAACTCACCTCTCTTTTTCCTAAATCTCTCATACACTCTCATTCTCTTCTAAAAAAAGATCACTTGATCTAGAGAGTTGTTCTTCTTTCTTTCTATTGTGATTCTCATATAGGTCCTTCTCTAAGGCGAGATCACGAGCATTCTACAAGTCATCCAAGCAAGGGGTCCTTGATTGATTTGTTCCTCCACAAGATTTCTGTAGCAAAGATCTTGTATTTTATATTTCACATAGTTGTTGTGTAATAGTCGTGTTGGTTTGGTCCACCGTGTTACGGACTCGGTATTTAGCTTTGTACCGGAAAAAGGTGTAAGCAACGTTGTGAAGGCTTCTCCGCCAAGTTGAAGGAGTTTGTTGAAATAGTGCTTGAACTCTTGAGTAGGTGACTCGGGGAGTGGAGTAGGGCAAGGAAGGTGTCCTTGTAGCTGAACCACTATAAATCGGTTGTGTCATTTCTATCCCTTACTTTACTTTATTTACTTGCATTATCATTAGATCTATACTTTCTCTTCATTCATACGATTTGATATAATATCAAATCTAAAGTTTTTGAAACTAAATTAAAATCGGCAAAACTATTCAACCCCCCCCCCTTCTAGTTTTCCCAATTGCAATCAAGAGCTATGTTTATAAAAGTTTTAAAGTAAACAGTATTTTAAAAACTTTTCGATCACTATGGGTTCTGAAAACTACAAGGAAGGGCAATCTATGCAACGACCACCACTACTTGAAACTAATGGTTTTATATATTGGAAAAATAGATTCGAAACGTATGTGAAGTCTAAAGATATTGATCTTTGGTACATTATTGTTGAAGGAGATTTTGAGGCTATCTCAAAAGATGATAAAGGAAATTTAGTTAACATACCTCATGATAAACTAAATGATGACATGAAGAAAAAGCTTTCCAAAAATAGTGAAGCTAAAATGGTTTTATATAATGTTTTACCCAAAAGGAATTCGAAAAAATTTCTATGCTTAAAACCTCTAAAGAAATTTGAATTCTTTAGTTGTAACTCATCAAGGTAATCAACAAGTTAAGAATAATAAAATTGATTTATTTGTTCAACAATATGAAGAGTTTTCAATATCGGATGAGGAAACTATAGATCATTCATTTGCTAATTTTAATACTACTATTACATCTTTACAAGCACTTGATGAATCTTTTTCTAGCCGTAACCATGTTAGGAGATATCTAAGGGTACTTCCATCCAAGTGGAGATCCAAGGTGACGGAAATCAAAGAGTTAAAAGATTTGACAATCCTCACCCTTGATGAACTCATAGGCAACTTAAAATTCTATGAGCTTGTCCTTCCTAAAGATTCTGAAGCCTCAAAGGTGAAAGAGAAACACAAATCTCTTGGCCTCAAAGCCAAGAAGGCCTCAAGTGATGAAGAGAACTCCTCTTCGGATAATGATGACGACGAGTATGCCATGGCGGTAAGGGACTTTAAAAAGTTCTTTAGAAGGAAGGGAAGATACGTCAAACAACCGTATGATGACAAGAAAGGATTTCGGAAAAGCAAAGAGGATGAGAAGCCAAGGGATGATTGTGCTTGCTTTAAATGTGGGGACCCAAACCACTTTATTAGTAAGTGTCCCAAACGGGATGATCAAAAGGCATTCGTGAGCGGCTCATAGGGAATGAGCGAGGAGGGGGATGAAGAAATTTGTCTTATGGCAAATAACGAGGTATGTCACGAATACTATAGTAGCTCGTCATTAGATGATGACTCATTGCATGATGAATATGATAATCTTTGCAAAATTAGTTTAAAAGTAATCAACAAAAACAAGTTTTTGAAAAATCAAAACCAACGTTTAGATAAAGAAGTCGTAGAGTTAAAAGCAAAACAAAGTTAAAAGCAAAATTGGCGAGTGGGGAATGTGAACTTTGCGTTCAACTTCAAACACTAGTTGATCAACTATACTCTAAAATTGCTAGAATGAGCACTAACAATCTAGATATGATTTTAGATAGTGTTAAAACAGGAAACAACCAAAAAGGTTTAGGTATTCAACAACTTGATGCGTCAACTAGTGAAAGCAAAGAGACACAATTCATAAAAGCAATAGAAAAACAGGCCACTGTTGTGGCGGATCCCATGGATCCCTCAAAAAGGGAACCGACTAGTGTACAGAAAGGAATCCATGGGTCTCCTGTAGCAAACAGTGATAAAAAAATAGCTTCTTCTTCTAGAACTAATTTTGTTATTGTTAATAAGAAGAAACCAACTCATATTACCACTAGACAACCACCACCAAAATATAATCCTATTTTTGCAAGAAACAAAGCTCAATCTTTTTCAAAACCAAACACATTTAGGAGACCTAATAGTGTTTACCCAAGGAGTAACTGATAACGCTACACGCGTCGTTCGGGGTCAAAGGAACTTCCTTTTCGTCGAGCAAGTTTTTCAACACCCTAGGCAGTGAACCTAATCGTTGTAGTGTTGTATTAGGGTAAGCCACGGGTATTGATATCATTCTCTAGGGGAATAGGAATGCTAGTGAGAAGTTACTACGCTAAGGTTGGGGTTGAGGAAGATTATTTTTTATCTTTTTATGTTTTTTAGGAAATGGAAAGGTACGAATCTTGGGGTTTGGATTTGGGGGGCTGGTATTTCTACCGATTACTCTACTTATCTAATTATCTAATCTAGTGGTGTATGTAGTCTATGTCTAATTATTGTGTGCTCGTATGATGATTTAAAGATGTGTTTACTTAGGTTTTATTACTCCTTAATTATCTCCTATTGATGGTGGAATTGTCACGTCCTTATTCTTAATCGTGTTGTGTGTCTAAGGTCGTAGGGTATGCGTTTATACCTAACTCTTTGAAACTACCAAAGGTTATCGCCTACAAAATCTCTAGGATTTATAAACTTAACACTAAGGTACTCTTCGGATGGTTTAGCCTACAATGACTCTAGGTACTATAAGCTAAGGTTCAACAAAGATTAATCAAGCATTAACTACACAACGGATGATCTATCGCAATACTAGATCATTAACAATTAAGATAAGAGACAACCAATCAATATTCAATAATTAAGTTTCATATCTCCTAAGCAAACACACAAGTAAATTAGCCGGACATGGGAAACATGCAGGCATACACACAATTAATTGAAGACATAATTGAATCAATGAAGTAAAACACTTATATTGACATAAGATAGGGTATGGAACCCTAAAATACTGTACAAGACAACCTTGGTTCGGTTTAGGTTCTTATTCCAAAAGTCTACACACTGAAAACTGAAAAATTTGGATTCTATATATAAGATTACAAATGTGACGGCGTCACCTTTTGATTTGTGACGCCGTCGGGTCGCCGTCATTAGGGTTTCGTCTTGGCCACGTTAGTCTTACGACGGCGTCACCTTATGCTTGTGACGCCATCCCCTTCTGTCTCTGACGTCGCCTGGATCAAATCTAGGTCGTCTGAGTTGCGACGCCCTACTCTTTTAAAACCTGAAGCCGTCACTTGTAAATGAGCAATCTGGCTACTGAGCCGTCATAAAATTTGTCTGACGGTGTTACTGTTTTATGCCTGGCACCGTCCCCTTCAGTTCCAGCAGCCTGAGTGTCTCGATTCTTGACTTTGGCCATTTTCTTCGTATGTTCGAGTCTTTTCGTCCGAATAAGTGTCATTCCAGCATTTTGCCATCAAGATACCTAAAAAGTGAAAAGGAACGATATTAAGTAATAACGGATACAAAAGTGATCAAATAAGGGCTTAAACGACCCCTCAAAAAGGTACATTTTAAAACCTTATCAAATATCCCTACACTTGGTATTTGCTTGTCCTCAAGCAAATGTGCTTTTAGCCAATTAATTTATAAGTTAGGGGTCATAAAGCATTGGTTTAGAACAATCCACAACACATATAAGCCCCGCAAAAGTCATAACAAGCATGGAAATTACATACTAGCACCTCACATAGGGTGTTTGGATATTCACATCTCTCGGGTGTATATGAAATATAACAAGTTGGAAATGGAAGATAAACACTCATTAACCGGTCCTAGTACATAGATTACCATAGGCTTGAGACTAGATCAAACTTCCATCGCTTTGGCGTAAGCACCTAGGAAAGACTATCCAAGAGGTCTTTTAAAGGGTTGTAATGTTAGGCTTATGGTATGGAAACAAAGGGTTTGGTGGGATAGGCTATTTAGTGGTGGCAAATAAAAAATCTTTATGTTACAAGCATGCGAAGAATGGTGTTGCTAAGCCAAGACTCGACACTCTAGACTCTAGATAACTGAAATAAACAAACATAATTTAAAGATAGATGTAGGATGGTAGCCCGTATGTTTTTTTTAAACACTTTTACTCTACCATCCTCTATGATAACATCAAAATGATACGGATTTATAGGCACACCCCTACACTTGATTTTTTATTATTCTAACACTAATATAACCCGAATTGAAAAGATCAAAACAATTGGAGTACATTATTACGCAAATAAAGGGAATTTGAATTTATTGTTCCCTTCCCGTCATTTCACAAAATTTAACTTTTCACATGAGTCCCAATCGTCCCAAAACTGTGTACAAAGGATATGACTCGACTTAGCAACTTATGCAAGAAACTAGATAATTGAACTAAGGGTTTAGTGTGATAACAATAATGCACTAAAAGTGAGTGCATACAAGGTAGGCTAAGGCGATTTGGGTGTACATTTGGGGGTGGGGTGTAAACAATGCTCTTCATTGATATTCCGGGAAACCGAAACATCATGAGAACCGCGAAAAGGATAGGCTCTGAGGGGTTAACTAGGGGTATCGTGTACTAAAGATGAGTACAACGCAAAGGTGTGGGGAATTACTCAACCGATGTGGAAGAAGTAATTAAATTACGGGTATCAAACAAGGGTTATCCTAATGCCTCTTATCATTTAGTTATTCCTAATTACACAAGTGTAGTCTTACTAGCGATCTCGGGATGCATCACAAAACAAGTTCTAGAATCTATTATACTACTGGTTCACACACTAAGCATTAAAGATGAATGCTTTAATTCCTACTAATCTAAGGGCGATCCTCACATTTTGGGTGGAATTTAAGTGGTAAAGGGTTTTTGTGCTAGTCATATAACTTCCTATCCATGAGACGCTTTATTAAGACTAATGGCCCATTCCTATGTGTCATGAAAAAATTTAAATTTGGTGCCAAAACTACCCTAACCGAAATTTTCTCATGGTTTATTACACAAATGCAATTGGACAAAGCAAATAGTCAAGGATAAGCATAGTTTCAAAGTTCCCATTTTATTTTCCCTCCCTACACTTAAACTGAACATTGTCCCCAATGTTCCTCGAAAGTATCAAAGTTATGATAATGGAAGGTAATAAAAACGAAAGAAACTAATACTCCCTTGATTAGCTCGGTAGGATCCGTGTAAAGTGGTGGTTACATCTTTCTTCAAGAAGAATGTTTGCGTGAAAAGCTCCTTCTCATCTTATGTATCTTCTTCTTGGTAAATTAAACCTGCACACTTGAAGAAAACAAACGAAACCTTCGCGTAAAATCGGCGGTAATGGATGTTTACAGAATTTCTGGAAAATTAAGACCTGGAAAATTCCAAAAATTTATAAGTAGCTCAGAAAATGAGAAAAAGAAATTAGTTGTTTTTGCTCCTTCCTAACGCCGTTAGGTTGCGATCCTGACGCCGTCAGGTTATCCTGACAAAAACTGGTCAGCGATTTTCTGGAAAAAATTCTGGAAAATTTACATCTTTAGAATCTGGAAAAATTTCCTACAAAGCATCCATTATGACTCGATACAAGCATTTGACTCGAACAAACACACATGTATATCTTTTAATTAATTGAAATTCTCATGTTTACGTTTCTTTTGAAAAACGTGTGTAATCCTCCCTACACTTATCCCTTATGTAAAATACCTTTATATGTATTTAAGACGAGGATAAAAACAAAATAAAGCATTTTTACAAATTTAAACATGAGACTAAACAATCAAATAAAAGATACACGACACAAACAAGCAAACAATTAACACAAGTAATAGATAAACGCACCACATGCAAATATACATACACGTCAAATTATTCAAAGTTCACCACAAAGTCAAGATAGCCTAGATTATTACATGCCCAAATAAAATAGTTTCAACAACCAACCATACTAATCCATAAGCAATCCATAAATAAATACATGAGTCACTGGGGAGGGGGTCCAGAACGGTAGTCATAACCAGGAGGGAGGTGGCCCAAGTATCCATAAGGTGGGTAATCCTCCTCCCGCCCTGGGAATGGATTGATCTGCAGGTGTGGGTCGAGCTGATCACGCATGGACAGATGTTGCATCTGTCTGACGGTATGGTCATAGGTCCAGCTAGCCCTCTGATCCTGCTGTGCCATCCATGTGTCCATGCGGCCCATCCATGCTCTCTGGTAAGCCTACCAATCTCCACCGGACATGTGTCGGTAGGCGTCAGCAGAGCCTCATGCTTCACCCCTTTGCTGTTGTGCTCGCATCTGTGGCTCGTCATCATCCTCATCATCACCACCCTGAATGTTGGGATGAGCACGAAACCACGCGTAGCCCCTACCATAGTCCATGATGACCTCCATAGCTTTTAGGTATTTAGCTTTGACGACCCTTGGTGCCACCACATTAAGGTATGCGGGTGCCTCCCCTTCCAAAATGCCAAAGGACTGGGCCAACTGGGTAACAAACATGCCTCCATATACCTTGTCCTCAAACCTCATCCCACTAGCAGTCCTCAAGTAATCGGCTAACCAGAATGGGATGTTACAGTGCACACCCTCGGCCAACATGCAGTAGAGATAGAATAGATCTGGTAAAGTGACACGATGACTCATGCTCTGGAGCCCTGTGATAGAGAAAGTGAGGCAACGGTGCACGAGCCTAATCCGTGGATCTCGCGTCTGAGATGCTAGAGTACTCCCAGTAATGTACTCCCCGTTAGCTATTGTGTTCCAGAACTGAATACCCAGCATGTCGTCCCTATGGGTAATCCCAGCTGCCAATATAGCCCTAAAAACATCGCTCTCAGCATTCCCAGCAGCATACAATCCCAATCTCCATCCAAACTCAAGTACGGACATAGCCCTCCATTCTCCACCTAACCTAAATCAGACCACCTGAAACTCAATGTTATCTCGACATGAATTGATATCCATCAGATAAGATGCGTGAGATTCACGCACCAACTCACCATACACGGGCTCACGCATCCTAAACAGCCTTTCCCACTGGGGATCAGTGAACTTGTCCCTCCTAAAACTGTTTGAGAACTCTCTAGCCAGATCATGCTCCTCAAGAAACCACAAGTCCACAACAGCCCCTGAATCAATGGTTTGATGAAGCAAATCATTTTAACGTGTTTGGTATCCTTCCTCGACAAATACTCCCCACTCAGCAATCGTGTCAGCTATGTTTTCCTGGGCACTAGAAGACTGTCCCCTAGTTCTCTTCGTTCTTCTGCTCATCTGAAACAGAAAATCAAATAGATGAGGAACAAATGAGTAACATACGTGATGCTAAGGACGACGTCAGACGGTTCTGACGGTGTCACAACGTAAACCTGACGCCGTCGCCCTGACCAAATTTCAAATCCGACATTTACGATGGAAAAATCCAGGTTTTTAACCATAACCCTTGACCCAAACACCCCTGTTGCAGCAACAATGGGATATGGCTAGGTGGTTTTAGTTCCTAAGCCGTCAAGGCTTCTCGCAAAGTTAACCCTATATGATAATACTATCATTCGCCTAATCTTAAGCCTAATTAACAAGATTCATGGGCGACATTTAGCATAAATTCAACAAATTAGGGGGTTTTCGGATGAAAAAGGGAAAATCAAAATTGAGCATGAAATCGAGCAATTGACTAGACAAAGATCAATGTATACTACTTACCTTGTGGATATTGACGTGGCAAAATGATGAATTTGAGGTGGGGAAAACGTGGTGGTGTGGTGTGGGGCGGATAAAAAATGTGTAGGGTAAAGAATGAAAGGGAGGGGTGATGTATTTATCCGTCTGATCTGGCTTAGTGACGGCGTCACTCTTTATATGTGACGACGTCAGGCCCAAATTTTTGCAAAAGAAAATGGTTTTGTTAATCCGCTCGGATAAAAAATCTGGTTACTATTTTTGACAAAGATTTTGGTTTTTATTTAAAGATCAATTTTGTCAATCCACCAATAATCTCCACGACGGTAAGTAATGCATATGTCAAATTGTCTTTCAATTGTAATCCCAGAAACTCCGAAGTATTAGGGGTAAGGGTACTTTGACCCTGGTTTAAAACCGAAAGAAATTTTCCTAACATTGGGAAAGTTGGGAAGTGACACGTGCAACATTCCAATGAATATGTTCCTAGGGAACAAGCGGGGAGCGTTGAGTCAGGAAATTAAACAAGAATGTGATTCCTTGAGGGGGTTTGCCCGGCTTAATGGAATTGGAGAAGGTTTGGGAGTCATCCCAACGTGTTCCGGTATCGCATATACCTTCTCTATCCTTTTAGCTATATTGTTCTTTGCGATTTCTTCACGGATTTTTAGTATGAAGTTGTCAGCTAGTCCCAGGAAAGTGTCGTGAGTTTTTCGCATTTGAGCTTCGAGGCGTTTTATTTGCTTTTCTTGCTTGTGGATAAATGTCAACATTATGACCTCAAATTCATCTTGCCGGGACTTTCTTGGGAGCAAAAATTCCTTGACCGCGTTCACATACTTATCAGCATGGGTGGTTACTCCCATTAACGCATTCAATTGCGCCTCCATACTCATAATTGCTTGTGCTTGGGAAGTTGGCCCGTTTTCCTGGACTACCGGAATTTCCCAACCTTCTTCTTCATATTGAGCTAGGTCTTCGATGACTTCCCAACATGCTTCAGCATTGAGGTTACTTAGCCTTGCACCGGCGGCATAATCAATGGTTCGTTGGAGGGAGGGACTGATGTGATCATAAAAGAGTTGGATTTGAAGCCAAAGATCAATGCCGTGATGAGGGACTTTATGGAGTAAGTCCATGAATTGAGTCCATGCTTCGTAAAGAGATTCACCTTGATGTTGTTGAAACATCAAGATATCATTCCTAAGCTTAGTGGTTCTCCCCGGTGGGAAAAATTGAGCAAGGAAGCGAGGGGTGAGATCATCCAAACTTGAGATGGAGCCGGCGGGAAGTCGCTCAAGCCAGTTACTAGCTTGGTCCTGTAGAGAGAATTGGAAGAGACGCAGACGCGTGGTCTCCCGAGTAGTAGCATCGAGGTCGATGGAATCGACAATTTTAAGGAAATCCTTAAGATGCTGATTAGGATCTTCGGAATGAAGTCCATGGAATGCACATCCGTTTTGCACCAACTGGATGGTGTCGGATCGCAGGGCCGTAGTTTGGGCTTGGTCGGGAAGCTCAATGGTGTTCCTATAGCCTAGGTGACTTGGTCTTGAGTATTCACCAAGAGTACGGCCTCTTGGCGGGTCATTTGGTGTCACGTTGATGAATGGTAGTTGGTTATCACCTTCCATGATGAAAAGTGATGGGGTTACTAACAAAGGTCACGAAGAAGGGGGATAGACTACGAGGAAGCTAAAAATTGGGAAAAAAGCTTACTTGATAGGAATCAAGCAAGGAAACCTAAACGAGGTGGACTCCCAATTAGCTATTCTATTCCGCGGCGCCAAAACTTGATAACGCTACACGCGTCGTTCGAGGTCAAAGGAACTTCCTTTTCGTCGAGCAAGTTTTTCAACACCCTAGGCAGTGAACCTAATCGTTGTAGTGTAGTATTAGGGTAAGCCACGGGTATTGATATCGTTCTCTAGGGGAATAGGAATGCTAGTGAGAAGTTACTACGCTAAGGTTGGGGTTGAGGAAGATTTTTTTTTTATCTTTTTATGTTTTTTAGGAAATGGAAAGGTACGAATCTCGGGGTTTGGATTTAGGGGGTTGGTATTTCTACCGATTACTCTACTTATCTAATTATCTAATCTAGTGGTGTATGTAGTCTACGTCTAATTATTGTGTGCTCGTATGATGATTTAAAGATGTGTTTACTTAGGTTTTATTACTCCTTAATTATCTCCTATTGATGGTGGAATTGTCACGTCCTTATTCTTAATCGCTTTGTGTGTCTAAGGTCGTAGGGTATGCGTTTATCCCTAACTCTTTGAAACTACCAAAGGTTATCGCCTACAAAATCTCTAGGATTTATAAACTTAACACTAAGGTACTCTTCGGATGGTTTAGCCTACAATGACTCTAGGTACTATAAGCTAAGGTTCAACAAAGATTAATCAAACATTAACTACACAACGGATGATCTATCGCAATACTAGATCATTAACAATTAAGATAAGAGACAACCAATCAATATTCAATAATTAAGTTTCATATCTCCTAAGCAAACACACAAGTAAATTAGCCGGACATGGGAAACATGCAAACACACACACAATTAATTGAAGACATAATTGAATCAATGAAGTAAAACACTTATCTTGACGTAAGATAGGGTATGCAACCCTAAAATACTGTACAAGACAGCCTTGGTTCGGTTTAGGTTTTTACTCCAAAAGTCTACACACTGAAAACTAAAAAATTCGGATTCTATATATAAGATTACAAATGTGACGGCGTCACCTTTTGATTTGTGACGCCGTCGGGTCGCCGTCATTAGGGTTTCGTCTTGGACACGTTAGTCTTGCGACGGCGTCACCTTATGCTTGTGACACCGTCCCCTTCAGTCTCTGACGTCGTCTGGATCAAATCTAGGCCGTCTGAGTTGCAACGCCCTACTCTTTTAACACCTGAAGCCGTCACTTGTAAATGAGCAATTTGGCTACTGAGCCGTCATAAAAGTTGTCCGACGGCGTCACTGTTTTGTGCCTGACGCCGTCCCCTTCAGTTCCAGCAGCTTGAGTGTCTCGATTCTTGACTTTGGCCATTTTCTTCCTATATTCGCGCCTTTTCGTCCGAATAAGTGTCATTCCAGAATTTTGCCTTCAAGATACCTAAAAAATGAAAAGGAACGATATTAAGTAATAACGGATACAAAAGTGATCAAATAAGGGCTTAAACGACCCCTCAAAAAGGTACATTTTAAAACCTTATCAGTAACCATCAAATGGGATGGAACCAAATATGCAAAATGGTTTTCCATTTCAAAACTTTGCACCATGGAATGCATATTCACCTTATCCATACATGTCTAACATGAATGGAATGTTTAACACTAATGAACCCATGAACAATTAGGGACCAAACTTTTGAGTTATTTGTTTTCTTAGGTGTGCTTAAAGGTCAACATAGACCCGGATGAATGGGTCAAGGATAGCGGGTGCACGAGGCACATGACCGGTAATAAAGATCTATTCTCCACTTATGAATCTGTCAATGGAGGAAATGTGGTGTTTGGAAATAGCAAAAGTAAAATCATCGGTAAAGGTACGATTTCTAACAAATCTCTAACCATTAACGATGTGTGTCACGTAGAAAACCTAAACTTTAACCTCTTTAGTATAGGACAAATATGTGATAAAAAGTGCAATGTACTTTTTACCAAAACCAGTAGTAAGATATTAAAAATGGCATAACCATAGGAAGAAGAATTAGGAAACATGGCGTCTATGTCATTAAAATTGGTAATAAACCTAAAGACAAACTTTGTCTTACTTCTATGGATGATACTTCGACCATATGGCATCGAAGATTGGGTCATGCCAATATGCGACTTCTTCAATCGCTATCATCCAAAGATCTAGTAAGAGATCTACCTAAGTTAAAATATGAACATCACTTTTGTGATGCTTGTAATGTAGGTAAACAAGTCCACTCTAGTCACAAAGCTAAAAACATGGTGTCTACAACCAAGTGTCTAGAATTATTACACATGGATTTATTTGGCCCATCCGCTATCCAAAGTTATGGAGGCAACTACTACACTTTGGTTACAGTGGATGATTACTCTAGGTACACATGGACCAAATTTTTAAAGAACAAAACGGAAATGTTTTATTATTTTGAAATATTAAGCAAGAAAATCCAAAGACAACTAGGAAGTCCTATAGTATCTATTAGGACGGATCATGGTAGGGAATTCGACAATGAAGTGCAATTCGGAGCCTTTTGTGACGCTAATGGTATTACTCACAACTTCTCGGCTCCTCGCACTCTACAATCGAATGGGGTAGTTGAAAGAAAGAATAGAACCCTACAATAAATGAGTCGCACAATGCTTAATGAGCAATCCATACCTCAAAAGTTTTTGTGCAATGCCGTTGATACTTCAACGTACATACTTAATCGAGTATTAATTAGACCAATTTTAGGCAAAACTCCATACGAGTTACTTCAAGGCAAAAAGCCTACATTAGATCACTTTAGAGTTTTTGGTAGCAAATGTTTTCTTCTTAACACTAAAGATTACTTTACAAAATTTGATCCTAAATCAACCGAAGGTATCTTTTTAGGTTACTCTCCTAATAGCAAAGCTTACGTCATATTAAATAAAGAAACAATGAAGGTAGAAGAGTCATTAAATGTAAAATTTGATGAAAGTCCACCCAAACCCTCTCCACCTCTTGTCGATGACGAGATTGTAGAAAGTGAAGCTATAGTAATAAAGAAAAAGATAAATGAAGAAGAAGAATCTTTAAATGATGAAGTCATAAATATTAAAGAGTCCAAAGACCACCCCGTAGATAAGGTCATAGGAAAGTTAAATGAAAGAACATTAAGGTCTCAAGTTCAAAACCAAAGTAGTCTATTTTGTTTTGTCTCAACCATAGAACCTAAGAATACACAAGAAGCCATAAAAGATGAAAGTTGGGTAATGGCTATGCAAGAAGAATTAAATCAATTTGTTTCTAATGATGTTTGGACACTTGTCCCTCCACCTAGTAATCAAACCATAATAGGAACCAAATGGGTTTATAAAAACAAATTAGATGCAAACGGAGTAGTGTCTAGAAACAAGGCTAGAATCGTTGCCCAAGGGTATAACCAACAAGAAGGAATAGACTTTGATGAGACCTATGCCCCCGTGGCTAGATAAGAGTCTATAAGAATACTTCTTGCTTATGTTTGTGCTAATGATCTTAAGCTTTATCGAATGGATGTCAAAAGTGCTTTTCTAAATGGTTTTATTAATGAAGAAGTATATGCAGCTCAACCTCCGGGCTTCATCGATTTTGAAAAACCCAAACATGTGTATAAGTTAAAGAAAGCCCTCTACGGTCTTAAACAAGCTCCAAAAGCTTGGTATGATAGACTCAAGTCATTCTTAATCAAACATAACTACACCATGGGGTTAGTTGACAACACACTTTTTACTAAGAAAAGAGAGTCACATATAATCATCGTTCAAATATATGTAGATGATATTATATTCGGATCTACTTGTCAAGACATGTGTGATGATTTCTCTAAAATCATGCATGACGAGTTCGAGATGAGTATGATGGGAGAACTTAGTTTCTTTCTTGGTCTACAAATCAAACAAGTAGAAGATGGTATCTTCTTTAATCAATCTAAATACATAAAAGAGATGTTAAAGAAATTCGGTCTAGAAGAGTCGAAACCAATTAGGACACCAATGTCATCCGACACCAAAATACCGTGGCATGATTGGTAGTCTTCTCTACCTCACGGCTAGTAGGACGGATATCATGTTTAGTGTTTGTCTATGTGCTAGGTTTCAAGAAGACCCTAAAACATCACATCTAGAAGCCGTAAAAAGAATATTTAGATGCATTAAGGGTACAACACAATTAGGATTATGGTATCCTAAGGGCACGGGAGTAGAAACAATTGTATATGCAGATTCTGACCATGCAGGTGATTATGTTGACCGAAAAAGTACAAGTGGGGTATGAACTTTTATGGGATGTTGTTTAACATCTTGGTTTTCTAAGAAACAAACGGCATTAGCAATATCAACAAACGAAGCCAAATATGTCTCCGCCGGCAAGGCATGCCAACAAGCACTATGGATGAAACAAGCGTTAGTTGACTACGACATTCGTCTAAGTGACATAGCCATTCTATGTGACAACAAAGGTGCCATCGATTTAAGCAAGAATCCGGTATTACATTCTCGCACAAAGCATATAGAGATTCGTCATCACTTCTTAAGAGACAATGTTCAAAAGGGGAACATCTCTATTGAGAAGGTAGCGTCCGAAGACAACATAGCCGACGTCCTCAACAAACCATTGAAGAGGGAACAATTCAACCTACTTCGTCTTGGTCTTGGTCTCATGGAACAATCGTCGTAATTTACTTTTTAACTCTACAAGGTATGTAAACACTAGCCTTCTTCTTTTTGAGTCTAGGATCTCTATTTCACGCACAACTCACTAGCAATACGGGAATTTTCAAAACCCAAGATAAGTTTTTCACCTATAATTCATAGTTTTATCTTATTTTCTTTCAAAATAAGTACAAGTTGCAAACACGTAGTTACATACACATCCTCTTTTCAAAGAATAAACGTTTTTCTTCACACATGGAAACCTCTTTTCAAAATGTTTTCCAAAATGATACCTCCTCCCGTATCAATTTCACAAAAGCAATTTCTCACGTCTAGGACAAATCGCTTTTTCATTATTAATACAAAGTAAAAACCCGTTTTCATTGCATCTCATGTCTTTTGAATGCTAAAGGGAACATATAACTAATATGTGTTTTTGGGTACATTCATTCAAGCAACAATGAATTAGGAGCACTCGAGTTATCTCACATAATAGTATATTTTTTCTTTCTTTTTAGGAGTCGAGATAACCGCAACTCCAAATGGTTTGCATATAGGCACACAATAGGCACAAATGTTTCCAAAAAAGAAAATTTTGAGCTGCCTGATTCACCAGTACCACGGATCCCAGCCTTAATGCTGGACGGATCCCTCAAGGGAAGGATCCGTGGGATCCGTGAGTGATAACATCAAATAGTTCTAAATATTAAGTGTCAATTTCCTCCGATAATGATCGTTATTTATATCATTTATATGGATTTACGCTTGTTTTCCATTGTTTTCCACTTTCATGTAAATTACGAGCATTGGAGCTAAAGAGACGCGATACTGGAAACATATCTAAATATTTATCACAGTATGCCTATTTTGAAGAAGTTACGGCGTAACTCATCTCTCACATTACGCCGTAACTATTGCGTGACTCAGTATGCCAACTTATCAGAAGGTTACGGCGTAACTCCTTCCAGAGGTTATGACGTAACTACATTAGGTCAAAAGAGGTTCCACGCCGCTGATACTTACGCAGTAACTGCTGCATCACTTATGACGTAACCAAGTTTATTGAAGACTACGGCGTAACCACTCATAAGGTTACGCCGTAACAAGCAGATCTAGTGCGTTTTACGAAGAAATAGAAGGTTACGGCGTAACTCCTATTTTGGATACGCCGTAACCCAGATCTAGCCTATAAATACCCCACGAATTCCAGCATTTCTTATCATCCCATTCCATACACAATACTCTGAGAACGTGGGAAAAAGCTCAAGGCAGGTCTTGGGTAGCATACGGAGCTGTTTCCAAGGGAGAAGTCACTTCATTACGATAAGCATTAGCGTTTTATATTTCTTTTACTTTCAGTTCATGTATTTCGTACCTTTGAATATTGAATTGATTTGCATGATTAATATGAGCGGCTAAGCACCTTTTGGTGCTAGCCTAGTTATGATTCCTTAATTGTTTTGTTTACGTTTACCTTTACTTCCGTACAATTATTTCTAAGTGTATGCATGCATAGTTCATTGGTAGCCACCCTTGGTTCGGTAGTTTTGAATGGCGGTAGAGGCCAATTTCCTAGGATATATGACCAAATGACCCTAGGTGAGCGGACTGAGACGGAAAGGGTAAGATATGACCAACTGACGACCCTTTCTACTTGTGCGATTTGACCAACTGATCACCTATCATTTGGATGAACTTAAGAATTGGGGGGTTTAGTGTCTAAGTTCCTAACGGCCGGGCACTCACTATTATGAATCTAGCATGTAGCGGTACTTAATGACTTAGCTTAGGGGACCAGGAACAACAGGACTTATGACAGTGCGCCTGATTTCTCCTGTGGTGGCATCTTTGCTGATAGGTTAGGGCGAATTGACCAAATGCTGTCCTCTCGAATTTGACCCCACCTGAAGTAATTGGAAGTAAGTACACGTAGACATAACTAGCTAGGAGGATTGACTAGGTTAGCACCACTATTCCTCTACTGATTTCCCTTTATCCTTTTAAATGCTTTTATTTTATTCTGCATTAGTAGTTTAATTAATTAAATCCCTATCGAAACCATTGTTATTCTGTGACACTAGAGTTAGTAATAATCCAACACACATAGCTCTTGGGACGACCTCGGCTTTACCGTTTACTACACTAGACGCAACCGGATACACTGCCCGTTAGTGCACTAGGGTAGACCATAGGTATAGCGAGACACTATAAATATTAAGACCTGGTCAGTAAAACATGCATCAAGTTTTTGGCGCCATTTCCGGGGAGTTATATTAGGATTGATATTAAGTCTTTAATTTCGTTTCAAACTTTTCTCACGATCATATTTCAAGTTTTCAGGTACCATGGAAGTTGTTAACATCGATGACCTCACTCTTGAGGAATACTTGGCGTTGACAAGAGCGGAACAAGGACCGGGTCTCGTAAGACCGGAAATTGGAGCGGGTGTCCGTTTCAAAATCAAAGACCAATTTATGAGGGAGCTTCGCGCTAACCCTTTTTCAGGAAACAGGAACGAGGATGCATATGAGCACGTTGAAAATGTCCTTTACATCGCAAGCCTTTTCAACATTTCGGGCGTATCTCATGATGCTGTTATGCTTAGAGTATTCCCTATGACTCTTACTGGAGCTGCCAGAAGATGGATCGAAAGATTGCCCGTCGGGGCAATTAATACTTGGGCACTACTTAAGAAGCACTTTATTCAGAGATATTGTCCACCATCCAAAATTTCTAGCCAGGTTTTGGAGATCCATAATTTCAAACAAGAAGACGACGAAACCTTGTATCAAGCTTGGGATAGATACAACGATATCCTCTACAAGTGTCCTACCAATGATCTGAATAACCAGCAGAAGGTCAATATTTTCTACAAAGGAATTAACGTAACCACAAGGCAAATGCTGGACTATCAAGGACCTATCCCGAACGTGAATCCTACCATTGCAATTAAAGCCATTCAAAAAATGGCGGATCACTCTCAAAAATGGCACGACGGTGGGAGTAAAAGAAACCAAGGCGAAAGTTTAGACGGAATTGCAGCAATCGCCAGTAAAATTGAAAATCTTAGTCGAGATATGCTGAAGGTCAGAGAAACCGTTCATGCCATCCAATTGGGTTGTGAAATCTGTGGAGGAGGACATCTAACGAAAAATTGTCCTCATGTGGACGAAGAGAATATTGAAGATGCTAAGTATGGAGAAAATCGGCCATTCTACGGAGATAATCGAAATAGTAATGGGAATCGTGGAAGTTACAACCGTAGGCCTTATGGAGAAAGAAAGCCCAGTCTTGAAGAAACAATTAATAAGTTCCTGGAAAGTTCAACCCAAAGACAAAAGGAGCAAGATGAGTGGTTGAAAGAATTCCAGGAAAAAACTGACAGGAATCTTTCCCAACACGACACAACTCTGAAAAACCTAGAATCCATGGTAGAGAAGCTCAGTGAAAAAGTAAGGAGGAATAACGATAAACCTGAAGGATCTAAACCAGCTATGGAATGTAAATTGATTTTTGCTGATGATAACTCGAAAGTTCAGGCATTTGACACGGATGCGAGGGATGATTTCGTCGACAGATCTGAGTTACGCCGTAACCCACCTAATGAGTTACGACGTAACTATGTCTTTGACAGCGATAACGGGGTTATGAAGAACATTGAGGATAACGACTCTAGCGACTTACGCCGTAACCAAGAAACTCAGTTACGGCGTAACTGGGATACGTGGGCTGAAAAATTCCTTAAATTAGAAGAATCAGAAGAATCAGGAAAGGACTGGTCTCATGACATTAACTTGTGCCCTCAGCCCGAATCTAAGAAGAAATATCACTTGTGCAAAATGATACCAGTTGCTAAGGGAGATTGGTACGATCTTTGGGCTTCTTGTGACCCGATAAATGAGGTTTGTGATGGCGGAAGCAATAAGCATAGGGTCAACAATAACAAGTTTTTATGGACTGCTTACACTGATGATGAAAGACTCGAGAAACTCTCCCTTGAAGATGAAGAAAAGCCACTAATAACTCACTGGTGTACTCCGGTCATTATAACTGACGAGGAGACCACAAGAGCGTGGCCTTCATGAAACCTTTTCCATGAGTATTGCAATGGCGGGATTAGTGAAAGAAAGGAAGAATGGACATGCCCTCATGATCGTGAAAGACATTGTATAAAATTCAGTGATTTGGCATTTAAAGACTGGTACGCAATTCAATTCGGGGATGCCAAGATCGATCCAAATCTTCTTAAGAACCTAAAAATTGATTACGAGAAGCACATTCAGAAAAAAGAAGAGGCTAATAATGATATATACTGCACGGATGAGCATTTAAGTGAAACTAAGGAATTACGCAGTCACTGGTGCAAAAGAGTAAAATCTCCTGGGGAAATTTTATGGGCGTCATGCAACCCGTATGATGATATGTGTAACGGGGGAAGCAGCTCTGGGAGAATAGGAAAAGATGAATTCTTTTGGTCCTCAACCAATGATGAGGAGAGAACGAGTTTGCCTTGGCTGGACAACCTAGGATTCGATAGTTGGGTGAAGATTAAGTATGGACATGTGGACACATTAACCAAAGAGAAGATTTGGAAGGAGTACATGGATCAAAAAAATTCAAACAACGAAAGTCTCAACAACACGAGTGAAATAACAATTGAAAATGACAAATAGTTGGTTAATGATGAAAAAAAAGAATGCAAGCGCGTTCTAGTGGAGAATCTGCTCGATGAAGAATGGTTCAAGGGTACAGCTTCTGATGATGATGATGATATTGAAGGGATCCTAGATTACCTTGAGTTGCAAGGTAATGAGGATTTTACTGATCCCGACAACGAAGCTTACGAACAAAGGAGGTGCAAACTTCTGGGGATTCCTTACAAAAGACCACCTCCAATTATTGTTGAAAGATATGAATTCACTCGCTACCACCTGGGACCGGAAGAGAAATTTTGTAAAGTCCGGAAAATTGAAACCAATGAATACATCTGTACTGCTTCAAATGTCGCCTGGATGAGGCATAACTTGATGAAAGATATTGAGGAAGTGGGCCAAGTCCAAAGGCCCCAATAGAAGTCCCGCGGCTCTGAGTCTAATTTAAAGACTCGTAAATAAAGAAAAGTGCTCTTTCGAGAGACAACCCAAATTATCCCTTTCTTTTTATTTTATTTCCTTTTCCGTTGGGTTTTGTGTTTTCTAACCATTTTTGCAGGAAACGAGGAACTAATTACTGCTGCAGTTGCTGATCTGAACAGAGTTACGGCGTAACTCATCTTGGTGATTACGCCGTAACCAACATTTTAGCAGAAGAATTCTTGACGCATTACCTATTACGGCGTAATACCATCTCAGTGGTTACGCCGTAACTACTCGCTTTGCAGCTCATTACAGGTTTTGCCAGTTACGGCGTAACTTCCTCAAAGCAGTTACGACGTAACTTTCGTCTGCTTTAATTCTTTCATTTTAAAATTCAGTAACCTTGTATTAGTTTTTAAATGAACTTTGTGGGTGTGTTCCCTGTAAACCCTCACGAGACTTCACTCGTCCACTTGGGACACCAAGTGGTTTAAAAGGCTTGTTGCATATGCTAAATGCAACCGTGATTCCTACGAAAGTGAGTTAGGTTTGTTTTTCGTTTTTCATTTTTTTTTCTTTTTAGAATTATGCTTGTCGGTATTGTGATTTCAGGGATTGAATTTTGTTCATGACGCTTATACGAAGGCACGTTTCTTCTTCGTGGGCCTTCTTCTTTCTGGAGAAAATTTCAGGGAAGTTCTCGCTCTAATTCTACCTTTCTCTTCACCTTTATTTAATGCCTAGTACAAAAGGTACTTTGTACAATTCAAGTGGGGGGACGGGAGTAGAATTATCTCTTTAACTTTATTTCAACCTCATTTCTCTAGTTTATTTTGAAAAATTTTGACATGTTTTTCTTAAAATAACTGGATTAGACCTTAGCCGAGCACATACAACCCTTGATATTACATGGTGAGATTAGCCTTATCCGTTTACAATATTTTACCCCAAATCCACCAAATTATGAGTATGTCGATAGCTTGTAAACTTTAGAACTTGGCCTTTGCATCATTTCGAGACCATAGAAGAGGTATGTTGAGTTAGCTCGATGTATTTGGACTTTTCAGTTTTAGAAGGCAATATTATAGGATTATCACCCAAATAGCCTACCATTGTGAGTCTATCGATTAGTCACCTCGGCTTCTCGACCCCCACGTGTAACCCTTTTGTTGCACTCACCTTTATAGCAAGTTACCCCTAGATACACCCTTTTGAGCCACTCCTTTCATTTTTTCAACCTAATATATTGTTTCGTTACACCTATACACCTTAGCCTACCCTGTAGTCTTTATTTGTGATTGGGAAGTCATCATTTGCCGAAGTTCAAGGTTCGAGTGGAAAGGTTTGGAAATCATGCTTTCATCGACAACATTTCTGAAGATCATTGAAGACCCCCCGAATTCCCATTGTTCATCTCAAGTGGGGGGATGTTATGTTATTATGTAATGTTGAAAAAAAAAGTTGATAGAGTTATTGTAAAGTACGATGTTATAAGCATTGTAGTATGAGCTTCAATGATTAGTATCGAGGAGGCCACCTCGGTCACATTTGAAGATTGGAGTTGATAGTTTTGCCAACAGAAGAAGAAAAGGTAGTGTGCACATCACGACGTCCTCTAATGACACACCTACCTTACATTTCATGATCCGGTTTCTAGACTTCTAAGCTTGAACTTTGGGCGGACGGTAAGTGGTGATGACTTGGTTATAGATTTAGACTACATGCTTGTTTTTCATTTTACACCAATTATATATCCCATGTCTTATCCTACCCTTTAGTCATGAAGTGTGTCTAGGTGATGCAGCGAGCAATCTTTGGTGTCTTGGCCATGGATTTGGTCATGTATCATTGATTTTGTCCACTTCGCCATGACATGTTAGTAATGACGAGTCACCTCCTAACCTTTGTCGTGTCTACCCATATTGCCTTCGAGAATTGTTTAGCCCTTAACTCTAGTGGTGGAGATTTGTGTAACCGCCAAGCTTATGATAGAATACAGGCTATGACTATGCAATTGAGTGATCAACCCGAAATTGACACTTAGAATAGTTGAGAGATTTTAGTGTTTATTCCCCTTTCGTGAGGTGTTCGGCTTTGTTTTATTCTAGCATAAGGGATTTCTAAATTCATATTTTCCAGGTTATGGGAGATATCTTTTTAGGAATCTTTCTAATAAGGTCTACTTGAGGGCAAGTAGAGTTCAAATGGGGGGATATTTGATAACATCAAATAGTCCTGAATATTAAGTGTCAATTTCCCCCGATAATGCTCGTTATTTATATCATTTATATGGATTTACGCTTGTTTTCCATTGTTTTCCACTTTCAGGCAAATTACGAGCATTGGAGCTAAAGAGACGCGGAACTGGATACATATCTAAAGATTTATCACAGTATGCCTATTTTGAAGAAGTTACGGCGTAACTCATCTCTCACATTAAGCCGTAACTATTGCGTGACTCAGTTTGCCAACTTATCAGAAGGTTACGGCGTAACTCCTTCAAGAGGTTACGACGTAACTACATTAGGTCAAAAGAGGTTCCACGTCGCTGATACTTATGCCGTAACTGCTGCATCACTTACGACGTAACTGAGTTTATTGAAGACTACGGCGTAACCACTCATAAGGTTACGCCGTAACAAGCAGATCTAGTGTGTTTTACGAAGAAATAGAAGGTTACGGCGTAACTCCTATTTTGGTTACGCCGTAACCCAGATCTAGCCTATAAATACCCCACGCATTCCAGCATTTCTAATCATCCCATTCCACACACAACACTCTGAGAACGTGAGAAAAAGCTCAAGGCAGGTCTTGGGGAGCATACGGAGCTGTTTCTAAGAGAGAAGTCACTCCATTACGATAAGCATTAGCATTTTATATTTCTTTTACTTTCAGTTCATGTATTTCGTACCTTTGAATATTGAATTGATTTGCATGATTAATATGAGTGGCTAAGCACCTTTTGGTGCTAGCCTAGTTATGATTCCTTAATTGTTTTGTTTACGTTTACCTTTACTTCCGTACAATTATTGGGGGGTATTGTGCGATTTGACAAACTGATCACCTATCGTTTGGATGAACTTAAGAATTGGGGGGTGTAGTGTCTAAGTTCCTAACGGCCGAGCACTCACTATTATGAATCTAGCATGTAGCGGTACTTAATGACTTGGCTTAGGGGACTAGGAACAACAGGACTTATGACGGTGCGCTTGATTTCTCCTTTTGTGGCATCTTTGCTGATAGGTTAGGGTGAATTGACCAAATGCTGTCCTCTCGAATTTGACCCCACCTGAAGTAATTGGAAGTAAGTAGACGTAGACATAACTAGCTAGGAGGATTGACTAGGTTAGCACCACTATTCCTCTATTGATTTCCCTTTATCCTTTTATCTGCTTTTATTTTATTCTGCATTAGTAGTTTAATTAATTAAATCCCTATCGAAACCATTATTATTCTGTGACACTAGACTTAGTAATAATCCAACACACATATCTCTTGGGACGACATCGGCTTTACCGTTTACTACACTATACGCGACCGGGTACACTGCCCGTTAGTGCACTAGGGTAGACCATAGGTATAGTGAGACACTATAAATATTAAGACATGGTCAGTAAAACCTGCATCAGTGAGACATAAGCTATTTTTGACTTCTATTTTTCTCACTTTCTTTTGGAGTATGTGATTTAATGCTTGTTATCTCATGATCACATGCATTAAAATTCATATCTAATCATTAGATTTTAATCCATATTTTGGGTCAAGCATTCATTGCAATGCATATTTTTTTTCTATAAGTAGGATTCCCAACATTGCTTGCTATTCATCTCATCCTCAGAAACTAACACCACCATGTCTTCCAAAAGACCTTCAAACTTAGGTGAATCACCTAATTCAAACAATCCATTTCAAAAAATCCAAACCTTTGTCCTACCACCTTCCAAAATTAGGATATCCGCACGGATTAGCATCCGGCCTTGTTGCTTAGCAAAACCATCATCGAATGGCTCATCACCAACCATTAACTCACCACAAGATGCCTCCATTATAACACCTCATTCATCACCAACAAGTACACCAACTTCATCACCCATCAACTCACCACCTAAAGTCACTCTTTTGGAACTCCTTAAGACTCCAACAAGATCTCAACAACCAAAACAAAAAGAAATAGCCTTTTTGACACCTCCCACTTCTCCAAACACAATTTTCAAAGATCTTGAAACATCACCACCCTTAGCTTCCATTAAGCTACAAGAACTTCTAGGTTCTTTTCCACCACCACTTCCAAACATTCCGGACTTTGATCTGTATTTTCCTATTTTTCCACCACATCTTCCGCATCTCACAAATCAAAACAACCGGGAAAACTTCCGCACTCATTACCCACATCACTTACATTGTGAACATTGCCAATCCACTAGGGATATTGCAATAGAAGTTAGGGAAGAAATCCGATTCATACTCAACCTCATTCTTGATCGCATCAACACCATTACTTATCAAAACCTCCATCCATAACCTTTTGCAAGCATGGAAGGAATCATTATTACTATTTTCTAGTATTTTTCTTTTGAGTCATTTTCAAGAACAAGTCTTGTTCTTACTTTTACATACTTGTATGTGGCATAAATACCACTACATTTTGTTATTTTATTACAAGGCCTTGTTTACATACCTTGGCTCCCAATCTTGATTCTCGTCAATCACAAGATTACTTATGCATGTTACTACTAACCCTTTCTTTGTAGGATTTTTATTTTTCTCACTTGACGCCCCAAACTAGGGGGAGCTACCGCCAAGGGGGAGTAGGCGATACGTGGACTATTTTTCCACATTTTATTTCTTCGATGGGTTAACTTTTTGTTTCGACAAAAAGGGGGAGAAGAAGTAAAACTTAAGGCTTTCAAAACATACATCTAATCTTAAGTTTTACTCATCCTAACATTATGTTTTGTCATCAACAAAAAAGGGGAGATTGTTAATACAAATAAACCGTAAAAAACGTTTATTAACATTTTGCGATCTCTTTGTGTTTTGTTGATAACAAATATAATGTTATCATAAGTAAAATTATAAGGATACATGTTATTTTTGTAAAGCATTTACATATAGTCACTTAATACAAATTGTTGTAATAAATCATTTGTTGTAATAGTTTATTAGGATGGGTAAAAATCACAACTCATGGATCATATCCATAACCCATGGTATTAACCCATACCCACTTGACTAGATACATTGTACTCATTAGATACATTGCATCTAAAGAAATACTCATGGACCAACCCATGACCCATGACCCAAAACAAAAGAACCCATGGGCAAAGAGGAGCATCCCACGGATCCCTAGCTTTACGCTAGACAGATCCCTTGTGGGAGGGATCCGGGGAACAGTGGCAAGTTTTGCCTATAAATAGAGAGTCATTTCTTCATTCTAACTCACCCCTCTTCTTCCTAAATCTCTCATACACTCTCATTCTCTTCTAACCAAAGATCACTTGATCTAGAGAGTTGTTCTTCTTTCTTTCTATTGTGATTCTCATATAGGTCCTTCTCTAAGGCGAGATCACGAGCATTATTCAAGTCATCCAAGCAAGGGGTCCTTGATTGATTTGTTCCTCCACAAGATTTCTGTAGCAAAGATCTTGTATTTGATATTTCACATAGTTGTTGTGTAATAGTCGTGTTGGTTTGGTCCACCGTGTTACGGACTCGGTATTTAGCTTTGTACCGGAAAAAGGTGTAAGCAACGTTATGAAGGCTTCTCCGCCAAGTTGAAGGAGTTTGTTGACATAGTACTTAAACTCTCGAGTAGGAGACTCGGGGAGTGGAGTAGGGCAAGGAAGGTGTCCTTGTAGCTGAACCACTATAAATCGGTTGTGTCATTTCTATCCCTTACTTTACTTTATTTACTTGCATTATCATTAGATCTATACTTTCTCTTCATCCATATGATTTAAATAATATCGAATCTAAAGTTTTTGAAACTAAATTAAAATCTGCAAAACTATTCAACCCGCCTTCTAGTTTTCCACACTTTGAATCAATTCATCCATTTGAAGACGCATATTATATGCAGATATTGTTATTAGGAACTTATCTGCTAAAACTTCAATAATAGCATTTGCAGAACAATGACTACCGTCTAGTACACTTGCAGCAAAATCTTTATTTTCCCCAATAAAGGCACATGCAATGTCAAGAAACATTCTTTTCTGATCAAATGCCAAGCTATCAAAACTTGGTCGAAGTTTTTTCAAGATATCGGAATTAGGATATGTTTGGAGTCTATCCAACTCAGTTTTCCAAACATACAAAGACTTGTCATACAATAGTCGACCAAAAACTTTGAGAGCCAAAGGGTGACCATGCAAATATTTCACAATCTCGGAAGCAAATTCTTCAAAATCTTCCGTAGGATGCCTTTTCCCAAATGCATATAAACTAAAGAGCTCAAGAGCTTCACAATCATCTAAAGTCTCCATATCATAAATTCCATTCACTTTATGGGACCGTAGCAATTGTTTGTCTTTACCGGTGAATATAATAAGACTTCCAGGATATAACCAATCACGTGAACCTGCTAGTGCTTCTAACTGCTCATGATCATCTACATCATCCAAAACAAGCAGAATCAGCATTGATGACATCATCTTCTTTATTACCATAATTCCTTCACCAACACCTGATATCTTCAAATCTTCTATTTTCATGATCTTTCCAATCATATTCAGTTGGACTTGAATCAGGCCTTGTTGTTTTGTGACTTCTTTGACATCTTCACAAAAGCAATTTCCTATGCATCAAGTTATAAATAGCTTTGGAAAGGGTCGTCTTTCCTATTCCGCTTATGCCACATATTCCAATCATGTTAACCTTATCTGACCCAACAACACGTGACAAGTCTAATTTGTCGAAATGGAAATAAATGCCAACAAGATTCTCACCAACATGTAAGGGTCCTTCACAAAATGTTTTGAGGATTTCTTTGGTAATGGAATCGATGAACTTGGACTCAAACCTGTTTACCACAAAGACGCAATAAGTAAGAGAAACTACATAGTGTTAAGCTTTAGTAGAGCTACAAGATAATTACACAAAAACAAGAAATTTACCATTTGTCATGTCCTGGAGATCCCATCTAGATAAGTTAGCTGCCATGGATAGAGCTTCCCTCCATCTATCAACCTCTGTTCTATTTGAAACATCATGTTTGGCAAATGCTTAAGCATAGCTCCCAGTTTGTTTCCTCACTACGTCAGGTTTAACATCATAAAAGATTATTTGAACCTCGTGATTAGGCTTTCCCATGTGCTTGCACTCGAGTATTTTGGACAAGTTCTCTCAGACACCATGTTGAAGAAGCGTAATTTTTGGAGAAGATAACAATTAAAAACCTTGACTCTTCAATGGCTTTGTAGAGATGAGGAGATATCTCTTCTCCTTTAGGCAATTTGGTATCATCTCTAAAAGCAAAAATTCCTTTTTGATTGAAATCATTGAACAGATGATCCATGAAGCTTTTACGGATATCTTCTGTTAATACAAATAAGTCGTAAAAACGTTTATTTATATTTTACGATCTTCTAATGTTTTGTCGATAACAAACGTAAAATCATTTTAACGAAACAAATAGAATACGTAAATAGTTTGAGTTAATAGTTTTCTAACACACTTACGTTTTCACATAAAACACTAAAACAAGTATAAGTGATTTTATGATTTAAATACATATGTACAATAACTAGTGTTTACATATTGGGTTAGCATATACTTAAACTAAGTATACTAAAATGAGTAAAAACATGTATATACTAAAATGGGTAAAAACTATCAAATGGTATTGACCCATAACCCATGGTTTTATATATACCACTTAACCAAGTTCATTGTATACTTAAGATACATTGTATCTAGAAAGAAAACCATGGATCAACCCATGACCCATAACCAAAATACCCATGGGCAAAGAGGAGCGCTCCACGGATCCCTGGCTTTGTGCTAGCCGGATCCCAAGTGGAAGGGATCCGGGGAACAGTAGAGAATTTTCTCTATAAATAGAGAGCCAATTCTTCCTTTCTACTTATCACTTTTACATACATACTTCCCAAGTATTATAACCCTCTAACCTCAGATCCAAGTGATCTATGTAGTTTGTCTTTTGTTTTTGTGTGATCTTCTAGGTTCCTCTTAAAGGCAAGATCACCACTTCTTGAAGACGAGCAACCTCAAGTCCATGAGTTGCCATGCTTCGTCATCATCAAGATAACTAATGTTCTCTTGTTGATAGTTCTTACTTTCTCCATAGATGTTGGGTTAAAGGCATTAGTGAAGAATGTCGAAAGTGTCAAGATGAAAGCATTAGTGTAAGATGCCGATCATCCGTGTCAAAGCATTAGTGAAAAATGCTAAAGGTGTCAAGACGAAGGCATTAGTGAAGGGTGCCAAGCGTTGTGTCTAAGGCATTAGTGAAGGATGCCGAAGAATCAAATCAAGTAGCATTTGGGAAGAATGCCTAGGTCTTATAATCGATGAGGTGCATCGTTATACATGTAAGTATTTGTTTATTTCCAAGGATGGTGATATCCTTGTTGGTGTTGTAACAAGGAGTGGATCTCCTTGATATTAGGTGTTGTGTTGTGAAAGGTAGTAGTTCCTCTATAGTAATGGAACTAGGTGCTTAGCCTAGTACCTAATAAAGGGTAGGCGACGTTGTCATAGGATTAGTTCTCCTTGGTGTGAAAGAACTCGGTGGTTAGCCTAGCACCGTATAAAGTATAGGCGACGTTGTGATAGGTGTGGTACGCCTTGGTATGAAGGAACTCGGTATTTAGCTTTGTACCGGAAAAAGGTTAAGCGACGTTGTGAAGGCTTCTCCGCCATAAGGAGTTGGTGTAGTGTTTATAAACTCTCGAGTAGGTGTGAAGGAACTCGGTATTTAGCTTTGTACCGGAAAAAGGTTAAGCGACGTTGTGAAGGCTTCTCCGCCATAAGGAGTTGGTGTAGTGTTTACGAACTCTCGAGTAGGGCAAGGAAGGTGTCCTTGTAGCCGAACCACTATAAATAACTTGTGTCGTGGTGATGTGCTTCTTACTCTTTATCTTTCATTACACGTTTATATATCTATCTATCAACGTCCAACATAAATAACCAAATAGATTGACATAAGTCGATCTAAATATTTAAAAGGAAGTTTTAAATTGGTAAAACTATTCAACCCCCCCCTTCTAGTTTTCCACAATTGGTATCAGAGCTTCGTTACCAAGTTTCTTAGAGTATGTTGTACTTTAAAAACTTGATACGATCCATGTATGTTTGAAAATTACAAAGAAGGATTTTTTTTAAGGTCATATTTTTTTTCCTTTAAATCATTTTGTTGGACATTGATAGATCATTCTAATAACTTTTGTTTTCAAGAAAACTTCATGCTAGAATCTCTTCAAAATCTTCATTCAAGAATAATGAAGTCAACATTAAAGGAAGGATCTAAAAAGTAATCACAACTTACGTACACCAAGTACAAAGGATTACTTTAAAAGCTCATGAAGTAGTTTTGGTATTATGCCAAACCAAGAAGCATGGAGGTATGTTTTAATTTTCATTAGATAGGTTACATGAGTTCAATTTACTTCATAGTTTTCTTTGTTTAAATAACCACTAGCATCGTTAAAAGTCTCTTTCGTCACTTTTCTGTCTTTTTCATCATCGAGAATGGTATTCCTTTTGATTCGTCAAACTAACGCCGTCGTCACATATGAACCCTTGATATGTGATTCATCATAAGTCGTCATCCAAAGACAACCGTCATCTAATACCTCCAAACTATTTTTTTAGTAAGCTAATTTATAAGCCTACTACAAAAATAATGCCAAACAACCCTTTTTCTGTCCACAGTTGCCGGATCCCTCGAGTTGTACTAGCCGGATCCCAAATACAAAGGATCCGAGGGAACCGTGGAATAGAACTCAGTTATACGCTTTCAAAAATAAACACTCATCTTTTGCCTCTACCCACATAACACAAAAACGACTACACCACTGATTTCATCCTCATTGGATTCCATTATCTCAAGCATTCGTTCCTAGAACACCATAGTAAGTAATTATATTAACTTGTTCTAATTCCCATCATCCTAATTCTAGGGTTTATGGTTTCAAAAATCTCTAATCAATTAGTTTAATTAGGGTTTTCAAAATTAATCATGAAAAGGGGCTTTTAACATAACTAAGATCACATTGTGTTCACAACATTGTTAATACAAATCAAAACCATAAACCCACCACAACTAATTTTACCTAATTGGAAAATTTGTGTTTTTTAGGACCAACCATGCCTAAAGCTACTCAACAAGATCATCATGATACTGTTCACTACCTTACTCATTATTATCGTAATGAGGAATTCTCAAAAATCGACCGCAGGTCTTCAAAAGCTCAAAAACGACTTATCCACGAAGGTCGTGTAATCAAGGAATGTTTCCTTGAAGATACCGACATTCTTCAAGTCTTCTTCGGCAATCAATTTTGATTGTCTTCTTGACATTGATGAACAAATTTGTCCGGTCTTTATCTTTGAATTTTATAGAAGCATTAGGATCATTCGAAACATCGATGATAGCATTTCAATCGCTTTCATCATCAATAAACAAAACTTCACTCTTCCTCTCAACACCTTTGCTCAAATTCTTCGCATTCCTTGTGAAGGAATTTGTATGTACTCTCAAGATTGGGCAATTAACACTCAAAACCTTGCACTTGATCCTAAACCAATGTACCATACTCCTCTTGATGAACCCGAAACCATCCAAGACACCATTTTCAAAATAAGAGCCGACCAATCCCGTTTCGACCGAAACAAGAAGCTCATTCACCGTAATCTCTTTTGTTAGGAATGGGAAATTCCATGTTAAAGTGTCGGTCACCCCAATTATAGTCTAGCATATGTTAGCTCGTAGATTTGTCGTTATTTACGTTATTAAGTAGTTTATTAGTTAGTTTGTAGCGTAGTTTAGTTTAGAGCAAAACCGTGGAGGAAGGACGGGTCTTTACCCACTGTATACCTGATCCACAGGCCGATAGGAGGTCGTATTGTCTGTAACTATAAATACCCCTTCCATCCATGGAAGGGGTGGTGCTTCTCATTCAATCTAACCTTTCCTTTGTGTAAACCTCTAGCAAGAACACCCTCTCTCTCTACTTTCTCTTTCTAAAATGGTAAACATGTATTTTGATCATCCAAGACCACCCGAATCATCAACACAATAATATTTGGATCCTAACAATTGGTATCAAGAGCCATGGTTTGTTGTGTTATCTTTGATTTGTGTGGTCCGTACCATGGTTATTGTGGTTTTTGGTTCACGATTGTCCACTGGTTTGTTGTATTTTTTATGGTCAGATTATATTGCCCCTAGTTTCTAACAAAGTTTTAACTTATACTAGGTATCTCCTTTTGGGTCAAAATAGTCATTTGTGTCTAATATTGTCCAAGTCAAGTTGTGTACAAGTCATGTTATTCAGTTCTCTTGTGATTTATTTAGTACCAAATCTGTCATAGTTATGGTGGTCAAACTGTTATATTTTCAGTCAAACATGGGTCAAAAATGATTATTCATAACAGTTTTTTCTGGGTTGGCATGAATATAGTCGGATTTTGGTCGGAAAACTCATTGGTAATTCTTGCTAGCGATTTGTGATTTAACAATAGCGACTTGAGTTACATTCATCTGAAAATATACACTAGCGAGTTGTTATTTAACAATAGCGATTTGTTAAACTTGGACTTATGTCAAAAATATGATGCTAGCGACTTGGTGGGTTTGAAAAAAGGTAGCAACTTGCCTGAGTCTTTACTCATGGCGACTTGGTAGAAACATTTGACCTAGCGACTTGTTATTTAACAAGTCGTAGCTACTTGGTTTGGAAAAAGGTCGAAGCGACTTGGTTTGGAAAATGGCTAGCGACTTGCTTAAAAAAAAAAAAAAAAAAGAAAAAAAGAAAAAATTGTAGCGACTTGTATCGGTTTGACTTTTGAGTCAAACTGAAAAGCTAGCGATTTGTTTTTAACAAACCTAGCGACTTAAAGGTAGCGAGTTGTGACTTAAAGTGGCTAGCAACTTGACACAATTTTGGCTAGCAACTTGACCTGACAGAAAGGTAGAAGAAGATGTTGACCTTGACTACAAAAATACCATACCACAACAAGACTCAAGAACCTCAGATTTCAAACCATCATCGGTCCATTTTTAATCAAGAAGAACAGTGTTTAGCATATCCTTATCTATTAATTCTCACATCACAACTTCACCATCTAATCCCAAACCTATCCTATCCTCCATCAAACTCTAAGAATACACAAGACTCAATACGAATTTATGAAATTGACCTCAGAATTTTTCTTCGTGGGTTTCAATGTGTTATCTTGCCTCAAAGAGCGTTCCACACGAATATATTAATCGTCACAGATCTATTGTGAAACTTTGTTTCATTTACTATACGAATCAAGAAAGAAAAGAGTAATAACAAAACTGTTATTCCCTTTTTCTTTGGCTCGTTTAATGACCAAAACACAAAACAAAGACATAAAGAACCTACCTTGAAGTCATCTCTAAAGAGCTTGTGCCATCTCGTGGCTATCTCTTGTTTCTCGAAGCCATCTCTGTGGCCGTCTCATAACACCCTCGAGCCAACCCTGTGGCGAGGCAAATATGAACTTCAAAGAAAAATAAAGGGGATATGTTTTTAAGATATAATCATTTGGGTTTGATTTGGAGATGATAATACAAGATGGAGACGTTGGTTTGAGAGAGATTAGAATGTGGTTAGCGTTTTTTTTGAAGAGAGGTGTTTAGGGTTTGGTAACTGTGATGAAAAGAGGCGGATATGGCAGTACTTTTAGGGTTGAGGTGTGAGAGATTATGAGGGGGCGGATTAGCAATGAGAGATATTAGGGCATGATAGCTGTTAGAGTGGTGTTATATACCCATGTTGTTAGGGTTTTTAACTGGCAGTGAATATTTACTAAAGGATTGGGTGCAATTTTGTTCATTGGGCCGAAAAAATTGTTTCTTTTAACTGGGCTGAAGTTGAGAGTTGGTCAAGGCGTGTGTGAATTGCATGGTTTTTTTTACCCCGTATGCCTAAAGTAGGATTGCATATCTTACTCGTTTAAAATACATACAGCAGCATTTCCAAACAGATGACGTCTTAAAGTGAAGAATATGTTACCTGTTAGGTTCGGATATGGTGTAGGGACTTATGATTTATCCAATCGTAATATTACTTGTCTTTAAAGTAAAAGAGAAAACACTCATACTATGTTGGATCGATTGACAATTTGTTTTTCAAAAGTATCACATGGTCTTGACAATTTGGACAATTTGATTGTGATTTGGACTTGCATTTGAAGATTGGACAATTTGAATTGGACTTGACAAGTATTATCATGGGCCTAGACCAAAGTATGTTTGGATTGTATTAATTACGGGTTATAAGATGAATTGCACTCACTCTAAATTGGTCCGAATGGGTTTTGCATTTTGTGAGGAGGTGTACCGTATATGGGCTCGAATGAAAACCATATGTGTTTGTACATTTAATGAATTAGATTCGGATGATAGACAGATGAGCTTCTCAATCATGGGTTTTTTTTAATTACTCATGTATATGGACTACGAATTGATATGGACTACGAATTGATGAGATTTAATGATGTGATTTGTTGAAGATATTTTTCGATAATATTTGGGGTGATGATAAGATTTGTTGTGTTATGAGGCTTGATATTTTGGTACTACGATTTTCACAAAGGATACAAGTTCACGGCTTGATCGGAAAATTGAATGAATGATAGGTTTTTATGTTGAGATTTGTTGTGATGTACGGGTTGATACGTTGGCAATTTGGTGTACACATCTTCACGGAGATTATTAAGTCGTAGCTTGAAGTGTTTATTGAAAATATTGACTACGGGGTTGTTTGGACGGTATCTCTTATTTGGATTTGAAGTGAGGTTTTCCAGGCACGTTTACTTATTTTCGTCTTCTTTCTTTCTACCCTTCCACGAAGATGACTTGTTTGGGGCATTTTTAGAGTGTGTTAAAGACTTGGCTATTTAGTTACGTTTGTGATTCTTTCTCGCTTAACCCACAACGTAGCTATCACTTCGATGTCTCACTCAGTTGAGAATGTCAAGAGGTTTTTACATTGGGTACACCGTTTCTTCTTCACAAGGATTAGTACAAGTTTAAGTTACAAATCTGGGGAATTTCTCTTCATGATCAAGTTTGGCATATGGGTTTACTTCACCCATGTAGTCACTACTATAGCCACATGAATCGTGAATGATGTGTTTACCAAAGTGATTATTGGATGGTTGATGATGTTGATGATGTTGGATAATGAACCGTTGATGAATTTGCATGTTCCTAAAGCAGATATTCAACAAAACCAAAGCTTTCTATACATTCAATTGACATTGTTTACGGTTTTGTCTTGATTTTGTAAAATCATGAAAAAACCTATTTCTCGATTTAAATCATTGACTTGTAAAATCCCGTGACAATGGAAACATCCTGATAATAGTAAAGTACATTTCCGGATCTATCTTACGGTTTATTCTTGGTTTTGTAAAATCATGAAAGACCTATTTCTGGTTTAAACCATAAAGTTGTAAAATCCCGTAATGATGGAACCATCCTAGAGAAAGGAAAGTGTATTTCGGGATCTCATTTGATCTTTGGTGCTTACGGTTTCGGTTCGAAGAAGGGATAAAGGGTGTACTTCATGAATTGGATGTGTGTTTGGATATTTGTCATGGCGGTTTGGTTACTTACAAGTTTTCTGGGGTTATGCTCATCTAACCATGGTTAGGATGAAACCATTATCATAGTTCACTTAAAAAGTCAAAGGTAGATTTGAGCTTTTAATCGAAAGATGTGACAACGGCGTTAATTATTATTATTCATTTGAGGTTGAAGTGAATTATCACGAGGTGTAAGTATATCTAGAAGGTATGAGGGATGGTTGGATGAAGATTCTTCATGATCCTTGTTCGAGCTTATTATTAAAAACGAGGACTTGGAAATCTAGTTATTGTTGGGTGTCTTTTAGCCTTCTTTTACCACTTGGGGGAATTGGGCTCTTACCACTACAAAATAACTATCACTTTAAGGAGTTACGTTGTAGTGCTCGGTGTCACATTCAATTGTGGATTTTCAAGAGGTGATATCGTCTAATACTTGTGATGGTTGGTTGGTTGAAGTACTTAGAATTCAAATGGGCATGAAGTCTGGGACATGCTCTTTGTTACATATGTCTGAAGTTTAAGTCGCGGTTGGGTTAGTTTACTTGAGGTCAAATTCATCATATTGGGTTATCTCCATCATTTGTCCTTTGCAAAGAGCCTACTTGAATGATAATGGTGATGATTACATGTTTTGCCAAGAGATGATGAAAAGAGAGATTATGACGTATGAACACAACAGTTCATGCCTCGTACTCTAAAGAAAAGAAATTAATAAGCTTGATGCACTTTATCTTCAAAGAAGAGAGAAATCTTCTAATGACGTATGAACACATCAATACATGCCTTATAAAAGAAAAGAAAAGTTATGCGTTTTATTAAACTTTATCTTCGAAGAAATCTTCTAATTAATGACCATTCTCATCAACATGCTTCATACTTTTCCATAAGCCCGTCATCAAGTGAAGCGGGCTACTGCTGATTGTTTCTCATTCCACTTGCTCGATTATAATGTAGATGGAAACATCATGTACTGATTTTGTGGGGAGAGAAGTGTGAATAGAACATTGGATGATTTTCACTTAGGTCAAGAATGGCATTCAGTATGCAATTCTTGAGGGAGAAGAAGTGTGAATAATTGCTTGTTGATTGATTTGAGAATAAATGGTCATACGGCTCAAACTCATGTAAGAACCGAGCTTCTTCTTATCGGGTCATCTTCACATGGAGTTTTTCTTCTAAGAGCCGTTGGTTGACATCTTCACTCAGATTGATGAGTTTATCGACAAAGTGCTTCGTTTAATGCTTCGCGTATACATCAACATGATGATTCCGAACAATCTCTGTTCTTGTTTGATGTGATTGGTAGTTTGGTGTTACCATCTTGTGTGTTAGTTGCGGCCGATTGTTGATTTTCTTGATGAACATCTTTCCGTTCTTGTTTGATTGGGAGGGATTTTAGTTAAGGGGATTTGCAAGATGTAAGTTAATTGGGATGCTTTTGGTGGGATGCTTTTTGGTGTGAAGTTGATGTTAACTATCTATTCCCCAAGCTTGCACTGTCTTGAAGAAGGTCGAGTCTGATGCATTTCTACATTTCGCTACATGTTAGAAGACTAAGGCGAGTTGCATTTAACGATCTAAAGACTTCTTGTTAATCCGGGCATCTATCAGCAGTTGTCGGTTTAGGGAGAGCACTAATTGGGAAAGTTATAAGTCAGTTTCAATCCCCGATTAGACTTGCTCATATTCTTTAGCGTGACTCCTCGAGAGCGTTGTTATTGACTATTTCAAGTATTGGACATTTGACCTGGTTGATTACTTAGGGTTAATCATTTATCACTTATTTGAGATTGAAGTTGACTTTACAAGCGTGTTCTTATTTGATAAATTGCTCGAGCTTAAGAATTTGAGTTGAAGACTTGGTTTATCTAGTTACGGCGCTCGAGGTGGATGGTTGAAGACTGGTTAACTATCACTATTAGGAGTTACTTTTTTTTCGGTGTCACATGCGTATACGGTGGATAATGCAAAGAGGTGTTAATGTCTCATACTTTGTTTGGGTAGTAGTACTTAGAGTTTTGCGAAGCATAAATTCAATCTACCGTTCTTCCATCATTAGGTGCAAGCTTAAGATACAAATGTGGGAAGTTGACTTGAGTTTGGTATTAGGGTATATAGGGTTTTTCTTCTTCATTAGTCACTTCAAATTGTCTACATAAGGGTTGATAAAATAGTGAGAGAGTCTTCACAAGTTGATTCTCACAAGAGTTCAAGTGTTCTTCTCAACAAATTTCTAGTATTCTGGCTTATAATGATTTGTGACTCTAAAATTAATCAAAACGGCGGGAAGGGAAACTGACATCTAGCGGAAATACATGAACTTAATACTTCTAAGTAATTGAAGATATCAGGAAGACAAATGTCATGACCCTTGAGAAACTCAAGGTTTACTCATCAAGGCGTTTAGTATTCTTATTCCAATATTGAAGATGCTAAGAAAGATTTACGAAGATAAAGAGGTGCATGAGTGTGTAGTGATTTCGATGGAAACTATCATCGGAGAAGAATTGTGTACATTGGGGCGCTTAATTTGTTTTCCTTGAGAATATCCCGGTGATTGAATATAATCACTTATTCCGTTGACATCGAGAGATGTCATCAAGAGAGAGGTGACTTGGCATTTCTTGCTGATGTTATAAGTTATTCGCTTCGCATCTTGTGGTATACTTAGGATACTTGAGCTTAAACCTGCGATCATCAGGAAGAAAAAATGTGAACATGGGAGAATGTTTCATTCCCTCATGATGATTCGGAGGTATTGGAGTACTTACGGTTCTTGAGCTTATATGCTTATAAATGAAAGAAAAATGTGAACACGGGAAGGTGTTTTCATTCCCTCATGATGTGTGTTCAGAGAGTTCTTGAGCATTATACAAAGCGGCCCCTTGAATTCAACTTCTTGGGGGAATTCTCTTGACACCTTTGGAATGGATTATGGAAAACCTCAAAGGAAAAATTTGAAAGATTATTTAAGTGTGGGATGAAACGTTTTGATGTTATTGGATTATATAACCTGAATGGAGAGAATCTCGATTATCCGGTCTTAAAGAACAATGAGGATTTATGATAATGGTGTCTTTCTCACGTACTCCGGCTAAGGAAAGCTTGAAATAGAGCTTGAATCGCTCATCAGTTATTTTAGGTTTGGAAATTTTGCCGAGTCTCGCTTTCGAATGGTTCAATTTCTCTCATTTGAGGGCTCGAAAGCTGGTGGTGAATGTTTAAGAGATGATGACTTCTATCTTCTACAACGAGGCTACTCGATATCCTTATCTTTCGGTACTCGATATCATCATCTTCTTTAACTATATCATCTATTCTATCCTTGTATATCTATCAAAAAACCAAATACAAAAATATAAAACCATCAAAAACAAAATAGAAAAATATAAAATCTACAAAGCCGCAATAAAATCAGAAAAATTTCAAAAATACCAAAAATATATTTTCTCAAGACATGTCTTCTGGTATCGATAACATCTACAGTCTTATAAATGTCATTCAATAATGTACGGGACTTTAGATGAAGTTCGGCAGGGGGTGTAAATATTTCTTTCAAAACATGTCCAAAACTATGGCTTACAGTTATTCAGACTGTAACCCGGCTTAAACTATGGTTTGCTATTTTTCTGATAGCAACCCATTTCTTCAAAAAGAAAGGAAAGTGTTGCGCTAAACCAATTTTCAAATATTTCGTGCACTTATCCTAAAATCAAAATGAGGAAAGTATGTCGAAGGACTGCTGTTCCTACACAAATGTTTTTCCGTCTAAAATTCTTGAGAAAAATATTTGTTGTTTTAACAAAAAGGTGGTAAATGAGTTGCTTTAAAAAACATCACTTGAGTTCTATTAAATTTGAAAACTCAATCAATGACTTGGCGCTTTTAATCTTTTAGAAAATGAGTCATTGATTGAGGGGGGAATGTTTTCAAATCTATATCATCTAAGCGGGCTTTTCTTAATTATCCTAATTGCTTAATTGAAAAATAATGTTAACCTATGTTGAAGGACTAGGTGCCTAGGACATGATTGTTAGGTTTAGATGATTAGAGTTTGATGAACACATAATCCCATACTTTATATGATCTGATTGACATGTTGCATTGAGTTTTATTAGTCGATTGTTGTTTGGGTGATGTCGACCACCATATATTTGTATGTGTGTTCACTAACATATGCAGGTATATTGGTATATAAGAATGTTCCCCGATCCGGATCCCACATAATATGATGATTGGATGCCGAAAGGAAAGGGTAACTATATCTTGGGTTGACAAATGAAGAAAGAGAGCTTAATTGGACTTCTATGGAAGTTGGCATAAATGCAACGAAGAGGTCTCACGCATCCAGCCGATGGTTTCTTCTAAGTGATTGAAGAAACCGAGCTTAATTTGACCTCAGTTGGCATTCAAAATGCAACGTAAGAAGAAGTCTCACTGCATCAGCAGATGGTTTCTCTTCCAAACCCTACGGTAACAACAACGAAGCTCTCAACCACCTAGCGTATCTTTGTGCATGATACCATTTTTAAACAATTTTGATTAATTTGATTAAATTGTTTTTGAAAATGGAAAAATATTATTTTGAAAATAAATTGAACGAAATTTTGAAAATCACCGGACTTCTTTTATCAAAACCTAAGTCACTCAATTATTGACTTCTGTCATGGATTGAGGGGAGAGTGATTTAAAATAAAATATTTTCAAATGATATTTCTTCACAAAAGTTCCGTTTTGTACAATAATTAAGTGGTGATCTAAAGATTTAATGTTATGTCATGGTAGGATTTTCTTTAGAATCAAGATCTTTCAAAATGAAATTTTTACATTCTTGTTTGATTGTGAAATTGTTTTATTTTACCTAAAGATCTCTTAAAACAATCATACTGCCACTAACAATCTTTAATGTCTTAAATGGTCCTTATCTGTCATTTTTCAAAGTTAAATCAAGCCACGTCTTTCCCCAAAATCTTTTAAATGATTTAAATCAATTGGGATCACAAATCTCAAAAGGTTTGAAATTTCGATCGGGGTAGAGATTGTGAGTTAAATCTCTTATCTGTTTAAATGGAATTGGTTTTAGTCCTTTAAAGGCACTCCTGCCTCCATGTGCCAAACGATTTCATACACAATGCACATGTTGAGGAGGAGGACTTATCCAAAAACATGATGAGTATTTAAAACCAGGGCCACATTCTCCCATGTTTTCTAAACCATATTAAATCATTTGGGATCCAAAATCTCAAAGGGTTTGATATTTTTGATCGAGGGAGAATTTGTGATTTAATAATGAATTTGATAAAAGGTGATCGTTTTGATTTAATTATGCAGGTGCTCTCTCATATGTGCTAAGCGCGTTTGAATCTCGAAGCACATATTGAGGGGACAAACAAACTATCGAGTACGAAAGCTTTTAAAAGTAATTTATAAAGTACCTTGATGTGTTTTTAAAGTTTCTTAATGGCCTTTTGATTGTGGATGTGCTTCAAATTAACTCTGCCTCTATGTGATGAAAACGATAATAAATATCCTATGCGCATATTAAGGGGGAGATTTTTACCAAGAAAATCAAATGGCTTTTTCGTATGAAAATTGTGATCAAAGAAATTATTTCAAAGTCCTCTTTGCCTCCATGTGATAAACAATTTCTAAATCATATGCACATGTTGAGGGGAGGTTTTCTAAATGATCAAAACTATTAAGGTACAAAATGCTTTGATCTCGTATCACAAGTACCTTGTTGTTTTTTCCAATGATTTTTCAATTGGTTTCAAGGAAGAATGAACTGTACCAAAAGACCGACCATTTTACGTTATGTATGGAGTTATAAGGATGGTTAGGTTAGGTATTTGTTCCCACGATCCCGCCAGAGCCGGAGGGATCTACCCAGGGACAATCACTAGATAGTGTAGAGTCCTTAGGTATATTGAAAAAAGGAGAAAAATGAGATATGGGAAGAGTCTGATGAGGCGAGCTAGTACTGGAATAAACCCAACAAGGTTCTAGTTATGAAGTCTCGGTAGCACGAAGGGGTTAAGAATGAAAAGAATTGAATGTGAAAAGGGTGAAAAGAAATAGCCCTCCAATAATTTAACCTTAGGGCAGAAACTGGGTTCAATACATATACTCTGGTGGTTAATTAGGTAACTCCGTATTGAAGACAAGACGTCATGGACCCAGTGACGCCTGCCACTAACTTCCCAAGCTACTCAAGTTCCTCTTAAAA
>OU343219.1:14632632-14662810 GCA_910596185.1 Chrysanthemum makinoi
GGGGAGAAGGCAAATATTTTTCTGCTTCATAAAAACCTTGTACTTGCATGTTACTACCATCCCATACTTATACACTTTCATTTTAACCTCTAGGGGAAGTCGCTCGTTTCTTTCCAAATATCCTTCGTTTGGTAACCAAAATGGAAGCTACGGCATTGGTTGTAAATGGTTAAGGTGAAGGGACTAATTGTGTCAAAAGTTCAAAGCTATTTTAACAAAACACTCCACCTAACCACATTAACTCTTTACATTTTATTTTACACCTACCAAATCCTACGCATAAAAATTCATCCTACTAATCCGTCTATTTGATCATCATTTTGTAAGTGTTTATACGTTTTTAACATGATTTTAAACAAAGGTTTTGAATTGTTTTGAAAACCAATGGTTAAATTTTAACCTAGAGAGGATTTGGTATTCTACGACAAACGTATGAACACATAATCAAGTGTGAGTGTTTTGGTTGAAAAATGAGTGTCAAAACGCCAGATAATCACTTTGAATCTATTTTCATCATAATGCTCACCCAGTAAAACATCTAATTGAATGAATATTGAAACTGGGTTTATGCGCCGAATTGTATTTTCAAATGTGAATGTTTTGATAAAAGATAGTTGAGTGATGTTGTTTACAAGTTGAATTGACCATACCCCATGCTTAGAATTTACCCGTAAAACAATAATTGCATGAAAATTAAAGATTAGGGTTTATGTTCATAAGTATTTGGGTATTTTTGATTCGCTTTGATTCTGATGTTTAAAACTTGGATAGAACAACTCATTAGGCTTCTTAGACTTACCGAAAGTTTTGTGCAATTCCTATGGCTAGAACGCTTACATGAAATTGCTTTAGGGTTTTAAGTTTTAGCGTAAACAGCTTTTCTACGCATAACCTGCTGGAAAGTGTTTCATGATTAGGACCTAAAAAGAAATGTATATAGATGATAATATTGGTGTTATGATGTTTTATTTCGTGTTTCTACTGTATAACTCGTAATCAAGGTTACTTGAACATTCCACGCATAAGGATCACCACGCCAGTAGCATATTATGCGAAGAGTAATCCACGCCGCAACCTACGCCGTAGGTTCTCACAATGGGGACTACGCCAGATCCTCGTGGAAGGATATGCGTGAAACAGAACTCCCACGCATAAGGTTCACTCTACGCAGTAAGCCTTACGCTGAAGGTTCCATATACGCCATTGCAAGCTTTACGATAAGGTCCCTCTTTCTTACGCTGTAATATTTTACGCCGTAAGTCAAGAACCTACGATAATCTTACGCTTACGCGCGATAATCACCCCTCGCTTACGCGATAAGCTTGCAAAATCTACGCCTAAGCCTAGTGTTAACCAAAATTATGAATTGTTACGCTTGCAAACTTGTAAATAAATAAATCATAACGCCACAAAACCAAAATGTCACTAATAAGCTTAAACGTTTAATAAGTTGTGAAAATAAGTGAAAACTTGACTTTAAAACTAAAAGTTAACCAACTCACTAAACTTATCACCACGCCTTTGACTATTGGATTAACAAGTGACATTGACTCGTGAATAATCATCACATATCACATTCAAATAATAGACAATAAAATCAACTGTTGACTAACGTAATGTCTTTCGATATGTTGGTTCTTTTGGCTAAATGTCTTTTAGATCACGACATGGACGCCAAATGCAAAATGGAAGCACCAAACGTTTCACCGTTGAAGATATCTTCCTCATGGTTATCCAATGAAGATCGGAAAGAATAACCTTCGAAGTTGATTTGATAGTCTCACCGCCGTAGTCTTTGTTCTATCATGCATATGGACATTACGTAAGAATCACCCTTATCGTAACATGCTCACCAACTCTCATACAAGCCGTGAGATCTACATTCACCAATTTTGGCATACAATGCAAAAGATCAAAGGTCAAATGTTGTGACCGGTGATGCTCAATGACAAACAAGTCACCATCACACCAGGACTTAAGGGCTATTCTTTCCTTCCCACCATCGAGCCAACCAAATAAAATGCCACACCAACCGAAGAGGCAGTTCGCAATTCATGATCGACATTGGTTATGATGAAGCTTCGGGAGTAATCACAAAGCATTCATACGTGATCTTAAGAATACTCACCATGGAGAACCCTCTACATTATCATCACTAAATCCATTTCTGGACGTGATAGTGGTTATGAGCATCCCAAGCTCATGAAACTATAGATCTTTTGGGCTTTGGTCAACATGAAACACATTGAAGTTGAAGCTCTAATATGGGACGACATGATGTCTTTCCTCAAAAGCTTGGATCCAAGATCCCATATATCGATATACCAAATTGTTGATCCAAAGAGCTCTAGTGGAATAATCTCGATATCCTTGAGACTCAATGACCCCAACAATCACTCCATTTTGTACGAGCCTACACTCACAAATGATTTAAGGAATCGACAACAAGGAAACAAGGTGTTGTTGCCGTGATCACCTTCTAACTGATGAAGTCAAACAACTATATTCATAAAAAGGTATCCGTAGCGTTGATGAAGGAAAAGTCGGTTTCTTGATGAAAAGTCCCCGTACACCTACTAGGAAAACCAGAGGCAAAGACAGGGAGTGTTACAAGCACCGAGAGTCAAAGAAAGTTTCCTAAGAGGTCACATACTCAAAAGGAAAGTTCCCTCTAAGGAAGCTATTCCTATTCCTATTCCCAAGCCTGAACCGCAATGAAAGCTACTGGATGAAAGCTCGAATAAACTCGATCGAGACAAGAGGTCACCTACTCAAATCGCAATCAATGACTTCCAACAGTAGCTAAACCTCCCAAATTAATAGCTGAAAAAGGCAAAGGAAAAACTCCTGCTTGAGCATGATAAGGAAAGTTCGAAGAAGAACCATTGATGAGGAAAGAGAATATCAAAAGAAGTGAAGAACCTCGCATCAAATACCTTGCCGATGAATTCGTAAGGATCAAACTCGTGGCCCCTGGGTCAAGTGGTGGAACCAAGCCATACCAGCCTCCGGCGCGGTTAATCAACCCGATAAGGGAACCGTACCACCATCACCCACGAACAAAAAGCAAAGGCGATTGAGGATTCCATCAACTTTGACAAAGAGGAACTAGACACTAAAAGACCGAGGAAACTTCTGGTGAAGATACTAAGGCGATGAAACGGCTAAGTCCTGAAATGATGAAGAAACTGATTATGATAATTTTCTCTAGACAAGACGCCCAAGGAGGAAAATTCTGAGCCACCTAAGGACCCTAAGCCACCTCACATCTCCTCATCATCAGACTCATCTTCTCACTCTTCACTTCCACCATCCAAAGGAACAACAAGATCCACATCTAAATCTATGAAGAAACCAACTGACTCTTGGATAACCCGGGCTAAGACAAAGATAGTCAAAGCTATCAAGCAAGTCAAGAAGAAATATGTGATCAACAAAAAGCTGAATCAACTTGCTGACAGAATCAACTTTCTTCAAAATGGGATAAACGAGTTGTTGAAAGAAAGGGAGCATATCTAGAAGTTTATCAAAGGAGATTTCCAAAAGGAAATGGATCAGACAGCTAAAGAATATACTCACAATTTCTTCTCGACAATGTTCCTGGAGTTACAAGGGAGATGTTCACCAGACAGTTCTATCCAAATCTCATGAAATTGGTCAAGCAAAAAATGCAAACCACCCCGGTTACAATGACGATCAATCCAATTGAGCCTGCAGCTCTTTCCTCGATGCGAGTTAATCTCCAAGCCGGTGCTACAAATGTCTCAACGATCCGAACTTTCACCTCCGAATTTAAAGTAAACTATTTGAGGCATTATCGAATATCAACTCAAGACTTCATACAAAGAGCAAGCCGAAGGCCTAAGCGCCCAAGAGACGATGAAGATAAGGATAAAGATAAAGATAAAGAGCCTAAACGCCTCAAGAAAAATGAACCCTCCTCCATGCCACATCCACCCCAAAGGACTCCATCTCAACAACGATCTCCTCCACGCCGGCCGACAAACCTCGTGACTCGAAGTTACCACCTCGACAGAGAAAACCGGTGATCACTTCGTGTACACTGGTGGTGACGATGAAGAGATACCTGAGCCCCAACAACAACCCACCTCTCCCGCTTCAATAAAGAAATAAGCATCCTCATCTAGACCAAAGAAGAAGAAGAATATGCTATATCGATGTCGTCTCATGGCTAGACGAAGATGACATCGAGTATGAATGGTTCTCTACACTTGTTGATGCCGCCCCGCCCCTAATCGATTAAGCACAAGAGAAGTTTCGGTGAAGAAGATGACCAAGTCGAAGTTAAAACGCATCAAGAATGAAGCTTTTCAATTGCTCAAAGACAGCTCAAAAAGTGCTATCGGGTTGAATACCATCTTGAAAACATAGCACGAGCCATGTCTAACAACATCGATTGGCTCAACCTCAAGCTAACATTGACTTCACACGAAAAGACAATGCTCCATACTACAACCGACCGACTGCACTCTACCAACGATTGGACAACCAAATCAACCTAAGATTCCATTTCGCTACTTTTTCAACAAAGACTGGAATTTCTTCTACATGGTAGCGATGGTTCAAAGAAATATGCTACATCACTTACAATTCCGCTCCGGCAGCCATATACTCCAACTACATAGCCATTGAGGAAAAGGCTACTCACATGTTTGCCAACAGCTGGAACAAGATGACATCGATGCAATGTATGGAATTCACCATTGACCGAACAACCAAGAATCTACTACAAAAGCTGCCAGTTCAAAGTCTAAACATGAAGTGTACAAAGGATAAAGGGATCGCATTGCTTAAGCATGTAGCTCTCTCGTCTAAATGGGACTACACTTTCCTCCAGAAAATCATGGCCAAAAGACAAGACGAAAGGGACTATGATTTCTCGTGAAGCGACTTTCGAATTTGTCTCTCAACATATTGAAGATCAGATCTTGCCAAGGTACAGGGAAGAATGAGACAATTCTCGATTGAAATCCAACGTGAATACATCAAGTCCTTGCTCATCTTCATCAGAAGCATAGTGATCCAAGAACGTGTAGAAGACTTGCAACTTGCCGTTGAATCAGACGTACACGTATCAACCTCACCAGACCTCGGTAGAACTTCCCGACATCAACCATCTTCCACAATACACTCATCGCAGAAACCATTTGGAGTAGTTTACAGTAGTGAACTTCATCGCAATCGCTTGGCGTGTAGAGATCTTCATAAGTTGGAGATCACACACTCAAGAAAGTCGACACTTAGCTTATAGGTTAAAGGCGAATGTACAAGCGCATTGGGTCACAAAAGAGATGGAATTCTCGTGAGAAACGGGATGTGAAGAGAATCATCACGCTGGATTGATGAAAGGTTGTCGAAGGGACCAGGCCGTAACGTTGGAGTGCTTTGTAGGTGGTCGCCCCATTACTCTCACGGCTATCAACGCCCAGCATCCTCGAGATACCGACTACCTCAATCCCTGGTACCCCTTAAGCTGTTTCATTTTCAATATTGATTTGGATGTGTGATTATTTAATGGGAAAATGATATAGGTGACTAATTTGTATGCCTAATAATGAGACTAATCCATACAAAATATGACAAGTGGAGGATGCATTTTATCTCTCTTGATGATAACCTTTGATTATGCCATGTGTTTTGATCTCTTTGTTAGGCATGAAATTAGGCATGTCTTTTAGGCATGCCAATCACTTCTCTATTTAATGACGGTGGCTTGTGCACACATTACAGTGTACAACCCGTTCTTGTAATGAAAGGACCCTGTGGTACGCCGCCACAATCCTATAAAAGGAGCAAAAGCTTCTTACTTTTGAGTAAAACTTATCAAAACTTTCATTTTTTCAAAGTTTTGCTCAAAAGAACAAGTACTTCCCTTTATGATTTTCAAAACCTCAAAAGTTTATATCACTTGTTGAAGGGGGGTATTTGTCAACCAAAATCTTTGTTCACAAAATTGTTCTTCGTAGAAATCTTCCCACAAAACTCAAAATGGTCATATTCCATATCAAAATTTCATCAAAAATAACATTTATATGCCATTTTTGATGGGGAGAAACATTATGTGATAAGAAATATGTTGTGAAATTGCAAATGAATCTTTGTGCTACAAATTTACCAATGAATTGACGATATCTTAAATGTTAGTAACTCGAAAAGACTTGTCCGAGACGGGTAATAATTTCAAGCTAGTTCGCTAGTGATGTAAACGTGTCTCGCAAAGGACTTGTCCGAGTAGAATGTACCATTCGAGAAACTCTTGGTAGACATGAACTTTGACGGGTTTGACAAACTTTTGAGGCTTGTCCATACCTTCAAGATAGTTATTAGAGCTAGTTGTCACCTAAAAACTAACAATGTAACTCTTTAACTATGCTACGTAACCGTGTCTCATGGGGATTGTCTATCTTGAGTTGATCAATTCAAAGTAAGCGCTCCTCCCTCACCATGAAAATTTCTCATTTAACACTTAAGCATGTGAGGGGAGTATTTTCAAGAAAAATAAAAACTTTAGTGTTTCAAAGTGTTTCTTATTCATAAAACACTTTGAGAAATTTTCAAGAAATCGGTTTTATGGCAATGGAGTTATAAGGTGATTAAGGTTAGGAATAACCGCCCTATGATCTACGTGAGGGATCTACCCAAGGACACTACCATTAGTTAGAATTAGAAGTCCTTAGGTATGATTATAAAAAGGAGAAAATGAGAATCTGGGAAAGAAGGAGTTGAAGAATTAAAAGAAAAGCAAAGAAAAGGTGAAATGAAATAGCCCTCCAGATTATTCAAATTAGGCGCATAATCGTTCAATTCATATGCTCAACAACCTGGTTGTCACTTGATGTTTTCTTTCTTATGTTTTCTTCTTATGGAAGCTCGAGCGGACGACGATCGTGTAGATTCTTCACATGCTCATACCAACAACATCACTAATGGAAGTTCTCTCAAAATGCAACACAAAGTCAGAATGATTCTTCATCAAGTCAAAGAATCTACAAAGTTTAAAGACCAAGAGAACTACATCAAGATCGAATCCAACGTCAAAGAGCGGAGTAGTATATGTTGAAGAAAGACGTGGAGACACCGGAGCAACAAGATGCACCTGATGCGTGCATAACAACAACATACTATCACTATCACCACAAAGAACAAAGATCACAGAACAAAGAAAATGATGACGCTAAAGCGTAACTTTTCAAAGGAAACAATTTCTCTACACTAGGGAGATTGTTCAAATCAAGGCACTTCTTCTCACAAGAAAGAAGAATGTCGAAGACGCCAAAACTACTATTACATCAAGACCTTCAACGCTTTATATTATCAATCACTAACACTTAGGGGAGATTGTTGGAATCACTCCTAAACTAGAATTCAAGTGTTAGTAACTAATATGTAATAGTTAGCTTAATATGGCTTTTATGTTAGTAATCATGCCAAGGCTTATGTAGAAAGCCCATGAGCCTTGGCCCAAGCCCATAAAGGAAAAGAAGGGAACTTGCATGTTTCCCTAGTTCCTTCCTATAAATACTCTTGTAAACCCTCACTTGAGGGTTGGTTGTTCAATTCACACATTTCCACCTTACGCATAACTCTTCTAATATTCATATCGTGTGTGTGTGTGTGTTTGTTCATCCGATCACTTCTTCCCTATTTCTTCTATTGATGCTTGTGTTACAAACATGGTGACCTAACAGACTACCTTAAGGTTAATGACTACGAAATCTCTAGGATTCATAAACTTAACACTAAGATTATCTTCGGATGTTTAGCCTACAATTCCACTAGTAACTATAAACTAATGTTCAACGAAGATTAATCAAGCATTAAAAACACAACGATGGCTTCATGCACTCCTAAGCCAATTACAATTAAGATAAGAGACAATCAATCAATAATTAATAACTAGGTTTCATAGATCTAAGAAAACACACAAGTAAAATAGCCAGACATGTTAAACATGCAAGCATACACACATTCAATCGAAGACATAATGAAATCAAGGGAATAAATAAGTATCTCGATGTAAAATAGGGTATGAGAATCCTAAAATACTGTCCAAACTGGAGTACAATCGTTTTAGGTTTTTACTCCACAAGTCTACCTCTAAAAGTCAGAAAATTCGATTTCTATATATAATTTTACAATCATGACGACGCCGCTTTATAGGTGGGACGCCATTTGATCCGGCCATCATTAGGGTTTCATCTGGCTAAGGCATCACTCGACTGGCCACGCTGTGGTGTGACGCCAATCTTCGCATCGACGCCGCTCGAAGTCCGATCTAGGCCGCCCGAGAAGAAAAGTCTTCGTGACGCTTACTCTTCAAAGCCCGATGCCGCCAGTGTAAAATAGCAATTTCGCCATGAGTCACACAAAATAGGGACTCGCGGTCGCCGATCGACTGGGACGCCTTCATGTGAAAATGTTAGGATCCAAATATTATTGTGTTGATGATTCGGGTGGTCTTGGATGATCAAAATACATGTTTACCATTTTGGAGAGAGAAAGTAGAGAGAGAGGGTGTTCTTGCTAGAGGTTTACACAAAGGAAATTTTAGATTGAATGAGAAGCACCACCCCTTCCATGGATGGAAGGGGTATTTATACTTACAAATTCACGACCTCCTATCGCCTCGTGGATCAGCATACAAGGGTAAAGACCCGCCCTTCCTCCACTGTGTTGCACTAAGCTAAACTAGACTAATAACTAACTAATAATAAAACAAGAATAACGTAAACTAACGATATGTCTACGAAGCCAAATTATGCTAAATAATATTTGGGGTGACCGACACTTTACTATGGAATTTTCTAATTCCTAACAATCTCCCCCTAAGGGAGGTCACCCCATGTTTTACATTTCAAATCCTAGCATTCTATTCTTGACTTTGTTCTTGAGCTCGTAGACTTCAATTCTTCAATTCTGCAATCTTTGTGCTTTTGTAGTGACTCTTCATAGTCTGATTATTTTGTACTTTAGTGGAGGTCTTTGAACTGATCCACATCTTGATGATCTTTGAGCTTTCTTGAGATCATCACCACAAGAAATCTGGATCACCCTTTATTGTGTTGCCATCATGTGATGTTGTGACTTTTGGACCGACATGCTCACACTTTTGAATCATGACATCTTTCCATCAGAGTAGCTGAAGCCTTATCGGTTCATGATATTTGTAGCAAATAAGCAAAAGCATAGTATGAAATATCGAGCTGTGGTTATGTAGATATGCACCGCCATGATTTCTTCAAATTAAGTGTGGATGCCGTGAGCATGCGGCTTTGAATGACTTCTCAATTCCGATCACCGCAACCGCCCAAATGTTACCCGCAAAACAACAGCTAGCAATAAAACACACAAAAGTGTCTTTGATCACTTTCGTTGAATTGAGGTACACGCCCACTTGCCTCGCTGATCAAGTACAAGTACGCTCGTGATCGTAGGATTCCAAAGAATCTCCTTGACGGGTTTTCAGAATCTGTTCTAGCCGTTCTCAAACCAGAACATCTCAAAGAAGACAACACGGAGTGAGTGAACCAACGAATTGAGATTCACCGATTGATGAAAAATGATTTGAAAAACAATCGCGTATTGCTTGAAGAAAGAGTTTTGCAATAATACGAAGGTTTTATGAGAAAGATCAATTTTCAATCAAAAATACTTTTTGTTTTTGAAAAGAATACACATTCAACGTGCTAGAGAAAGAAGGTTTGCACATCGAACGGTTTTTCCAAAAGCATTTTTTCAATCAGAGATACTTTTTGTGTTTGAAAACATAAGTACACATTCGACGTGCTAGAGAAAAGAAGGTTTGCACATCGAATGGTTTTTCCAAAAGTATTCGTCAATTCCATTCCTGGACCAAGGTTGATTCACGAGTGAATCGCCCCATCGTTTCTATCCAGTTGTCACATGGTTGATCTATAGAATAGATCTCACATGCCACCTACCAAGAGCTTGTTTGATGTTGGCTCCCGAAGGCTTTCCATCTTCATTGTGAATATGTATGCATATCACTCAGATGTTCTCGCAATACCACAAGGATAATGCGTAGGACTCTTAATATATACTTACTTTCCACATTATGTGAAAAAGCAAGTCTTCAAGAATTTAGTGTCCTAATGAGATATTGTGGATGATCTCTTGGCTCTAGACTCAATCTTGCACATTTGGTTCCTATGCCTGAGACTAGGAGAGGGTGTCCTTCTTCAATATCAACTATCTCTAAAAGAAAGTCGATAGATTATGTAGGTTCCCCGTGAGAATGAAACAAGCCCTTTAAGAGGAACTTGAGTAGCTTGGGAAGTTTAGTGCAAAGCGCCACTGGGTCCATGACGCCTTGTCTTCAATACCGGAGTTACCTATTAACCACCAAAGTAGCATATGTATTGAACCCGGTTTCTCCCTAAGGTTGAATTATTGGAGGGCTATTTCTTTTCACCCCTTTTCACATTCAATTCTTTTTCATTCTTCAACCCCTTCAATGCTTACCGAGACTTCATAACTAGAACCTCGTTGGGTTTATTCCAAAGACTAGCTCGCCTCAGTCCACACTCTTCCCATATCTCACTTTTCTCCTTTTTTCAATATACCTAAGGACTCTACACTATCTAGTGGATTGTCCTTGGGTAGATCCCTCCGCTCAAGGGATCATGGGAACAAATACCTAACCTAACCATCCTTATAACTCCATACATAACGTAAAATGGTCGGTCTTTTGGTACAGTTCATTCTTCCTTGAAACCAATTGAAAAATCATTTGGAAAAACAATCAAGGTACTTGTGATACGAGATCAAAGCATTTTGTCCCTTAATAGTTTTGATCATTTAGAAAACCTCCCCTCAACATGTGCATATGATTTAGAAATTGTTTATCACATGGAGGCAAGAGGACTTTGAAATATTTTCTTTGATCACAATTTTCATATGAAAAAGCCATTTGATTTTCTTGGTAAAATTCTCCCCCTCAATATGTGCATAGGATATTTTATAATCATTTTATCACATAGAGGCAAGAGTTAATTTGAAGCACATCCACAATCACAAAAGCCATTAAGAAACCATTTTAAAACACAATCAAGGTACTTTATAAATTACTTTAAAAAGCTTTCATACCTCGATAGTTTGTTTTCTCCTCAATATGTGCTTCGAGATTCAAAGCGCTTAGCACATATGAGAGCAACCTGCACAATTAAATCAAAACGATCACCTTTTATCAAATTTCATTATTAAATCACAAATTTTCTCCCGATCAAAAATATCAAACCCTTTGAGATTTTGGATCCCAAGTGATTTAATAGGTTTAGAAAACATGGGAGAATATGTGGCCTGGTTTAAATACTCATCATGTTTTTGGATAAATCCTCCTCCACAACATGTGCATTGTGTATGAAATCGCTTGGCACATGGAGGCAGGAGTGCCTTTAAAGGACTAAAACCAATTCCATTTAAACAGATAAGAGATTTAACTCACGATCTCTACCCCGATCAAAATTTCAAACCTTTTGAGATTTGTGATCCCAATTGATTTAAATCATTTAAAAGATTTTGGGGAAAGACGTGACTAGATTTAACTTTGAAAATGATGACGATAAGGACCATTTTAAGACATTAAAGATTGTTAGTGTCACGTATGATTGTTTTAAGAGATCTTTTAGGTAAAATAAAACAATTTCACAATCAAACAAGAAAAAAAATTTCATTTTGAAAGATCTTGATTCTAAAGAAAATCATACCATGACATAACATTAAATCTTTAGATCACCACTTAATTATTGTACAAAACGGAACTTTTGTGAAGAAATATCGTTTGAAAATATTTTATTTTAAATCACTCTCCCCTCAATCCATGACAGAAGTCAATAATTGAGTGACTTAGGTTTTGATAAAAGAAGTCCGGTGATTTTCAAAATTTAGTTCAATTTATTTTCAAAACAATATTTTTCCATTTTCAAAACAATTTAATCAAATTAATCAAAATTGTTTAAAAATGGTATCCTCGCACAAAGATAATGCTAGGTGGTTGAGAAGCTTCGTTGTTGTTACCTGTAGGGTTTGAAGAAAACCATCTCGCCGATGCAGAGACTTCTTCTTACGCTGCATTTTGAATGCCAACCGAGGTCAAATTAAGCTCCGCTTCTTCAATCACTTAGAAAACCATCTCACGATGCAAAGGAGACCTCTTACGTTGCATTTATGCCAACTCTCCATAGAAGTCCAATTAAGCTCCGTTTCTTCATTTGTCAACCCAAGATATAGTTACCCTTTCCTTTCGGCATCCAATCATCATATTATGTGGGATCCGGATCGGGAACATTCTTATATACCAATATACCTGCATATGTTAGTGAACACACATACAAATATATGGTGGTCGACATCACCCAAACAACAATCGACTAATAAAAGTCAATGCAACATGTCAATCAGATCATATAAAGTATGGGATTATGTGTTCATCAAACTCTAATCATCTAAACCTAACAATCATATCCTAGGCACCTAGTCCTTCAACATAGGTTAACATTATTTTTCAATTAAGCAATTAGGATAATTAAGAAAGCCCGTTAGATGATATAGATTTGAAAACATTCTCCCCTCAATCAATGACTTATTTTCTGAAAAGATTAAAAGCTACAAGTCATTGATTGAGTTTTCAAATTTAATAAAACTCGTCGATTGTTTTAAAGCAACTCATTTACCACCTTTTGTTAAAACAACAAATATTTTTCTGAAGAATTTTAGACGGAAAAACATTTGTGTAGGAACAGCAGTCCTTCGACATACTTTCCTCATTTTGATTTTAGGATAAGTGCACGAAATATTTGAAAATTGGTTTAGCGCAACACTTTCCTTTCTTTTGAAGAGCGGGTTGCTATCAGAAATAATAGCAAACCATAGTTTAAGCGCGGGTTACAGTCTGAAATAACTGTAAGCCATAGTTTTTGGACATGTTTTGAAAGAAATATTTACACCTCCTGCTCGAACTTCATCTAAAGTCCCGTGCCATTATTGAATGACATTTCTAAGACCGTAGATGTTATCGATACCAGAAGACATGTCTTGAGAAAACATATTTTTGGTATTTTTGAAATTTTTCTGATTTTTATTGCGTTTTGTAGATTTTATATTTTTCTATTTTCTTTTTGTTGGTTTTATATTTTTGTATTTGGTTTTTGATAGATATATACAAGGATAGAATAGATGATATAGTTAAAGAAGATGATGATACGAGTACCGAGATAAGGATATCGAACAGCCCCGTTGTAGAAGATAGAAGTCATCATCTCTTAAACATTCACCACCAAAGCTTTCGAGCCTCCTCAAATGAGAGAAATTGAACCATCTGAAAGTGAGACTCTGGCAGCTTCCCCCCAAACCGAAAATTCCTTTGATGAGCGATTCAAGCTCTATTTCAAGCTTTCCTTAGCCAGTGCACAGGAAGCACACCATTATCATAAATCCCGCTGCTCCTTTTAAGACCGATAATCGAAATTCTCCATTCGAGGTTATATCATCCAATAGAACATCAGCAACGTTTCATCCCACACTTAAATAATCTTCTAAAATTTCTTTTCCACCTGAAGTCCTGAAGCAATCCATTCCAAAAAAGGTGTCAAGAGAACAATTCCCCCAAGTAGTTGAATTGAAGCAGCGCTTTTGTATAATGCTCAAGAACTCTCCTAAACACATCATGAGGGGAATGAAAACACCTTCCCATGTTCACATTTTTCTTCCCTGATGATCGTGTATGAAGCTCAAGAACCCGAAGTACACCAATACCCAAGAGCTCTCCCAAATACACATCATGAGGGAATGAAAACACCTCCCCATGTTCACATTTTTCTTCCCTCGATGATCGTGTATGGCTCAAGTATCCGAAGTATACCACTAGACAAGCAAGGAATAACCGATAACATTGAAGAAGCAGCCAAGTCACCGATTATCTCAAGGATGACAATCTCTGGATGTCAACTCCGAATAAGTGATTATATCTCAATCAACCGATTAAGCCCTCAAGTGAAAACAAATTCCCCAATGTACACAATTCTCTCCTCGATGATAGTGATTCCATCGAAATCACCACACACTTGTGTACCTCTTTTATCTTCGAAACTTTCTTACGCCTCTTCCCCACATAGTTGGAATAAGAATACTAAACGCCTTCATGAGTAAAACCTTGAGTTTCTCTGCGGTCATGACATTTGTCTTCCCGGATATCTTCAATTACTTAGAAGTATTAAGTTCATCAAGTTTACTCGCGCTTAGATGCTTGTCTCCTTCCCCCTTGCTGGTTTTGACACTTTAGAGTCAGCAAATCATTATAAGCCCATATACTAGAAATTTGTTGAGAAGAACACTTGAATTCTTGTGAGAATCAACTTGTCAAGACTCTCTCGACTATTTTTATCAACCCTTATGTAGACAATTTGAAGTGACCACCAAGAAGAAAACCCGATATACCCTACTTGAAATCAAGTCAACTTCCCCACATTTGTATCTTAAGCTTGCACCTAATGATGGAAGAACGGTGTTGAGAATTTATGCTTCAAGCAAAACTCTAAGTACTCACTACCTAAACAAAGTATGAGACATTAACACCTCTTAGATTATCCACACCGCCATATGCGTAGACAAAAGTAAAACAAAGTAACTCCTAATAGTGATAGTTAACCAGTGTCTTCAACCATCCACCTCGATCTGCCGGTAACTAGATAAACCAAGTCTTCAACTCAAAATTTTAAGCCCAAGCAAGTTATCAAATAAGAACACGCCTTTGTGAAAGTCAACTTCAATCTCAAATAAGTGATAAATGATTAACTCCGAAGTAATCAACTTGTGTCAAATTTCCAATACGTGAAATAGTCAATAACAACGCCTCGAGGAGTCATCGCTAAAGAATATGAGCAAGTCTAATTGGGATTGAATTCGACTTATAACTTTCTCCCAATTAGTGCTCTCCCTAAACCGACAACTGCTTGATAGATGCCCGATTAACAAGAAGTCTTTAGATCGTTAAATGCAACTCGCCTTTAGTCTTCTAACATGTAGCGTAAAAATGTAGAAATGTGACCAGACTCGACCTTCTTCAAGATTGTGCAGTTGGGGAATAGATAGTTAACATCTTCAACTCACACCAAAAAGCATCCCACCAAAAGGCATCCCAATTAACTTACATCTTGCAAATCCCCTTAACTAAAATCCCTCCCAATCAAACAAGAACAGAAAGATATTCATCAAGGAAATCAAAGAATCGTGCCGAACGAACACACAAGATGGTAACACCAAACTACCAATCACATCAAACAAGAACGAGAGATTGTTCGGAATCATCATGTTGATGTATACGGAAGCATTAACCGAAGCACTTTGTCGATAAACTCATCAATCCGAGTGAAGATGTCAACCAACGGCTCTTAGAAGAACAACTCCATGTGAAGATGACCCAATAAGAAGAAGCTCGGTTCTTACATGAGTTTGGAGCCGTTTGACCATTTATTCTCAGAAATCAATCAACCAAGCAGAATTATCATACTTCTTCTCCCCCTCAAGAATTGCATACGGAATTGCCATTCTTGATTAAGTAAGTGAAAATCATCCGAATGTTCTATTCACACTTCTCTCCCGCAAAATCAGCACATGATGTAGCCATCTTCATTATAATCGAGCAAGTGGAATGAGAAAACAATCGTGGTAGCCCTTCACTTGATGACCTGAAGCGCATGGAAAAGTATGAAGCATGTTGATGAGAATGGTCATTAATGAGAAGATTTCTCTTCTTTCGAAGATAAAGCGCGACCAAACGCATTACACTTTTCTTTTCTTTAGAGTACGCAGACATGTATCGATGTGTTCATACGCCATTAGAAGATCTTCTTTTGAAGATAAAGCGACCAAGCGCATAACTTTTCTTTTCCTTTTGAGTACGAGGCATGAACCGATGTGTTCATACGCCATAATCTCTTTTCATCATCTCTTGGCAAAACATGTAATCATCACCATTATCATTCAAGAGGCTCTTTGCAAGGATGTGATGATGGAGATAACCCAATATGATGAATTTGACCCTCAAGTAAACTAACCCAAACTCGTGACTTAAACTTGCACATATGTAACAAAGAGCTGTGCCGAGACTTCATGCCCATTTGAATCTCTAAGTACTCTATAATCTTCAACCAACCAACCATCAAGTATTAGACGATATCACCTCTTGAAAATCCACAATTGAATGTGACACTGAGCACTACAACGTAACTCGTTAAAGTGATAGTTATTTTGTAGTGGTAAGAGCCCAATTCCCCCAAGTGGTAAAAGAAAAGGTAAAAGACACCCAACAATAACTAGATTTCCAAGTCTTCGTTTTTGATAATAAGCTCGAACAAGGATCTCGAAGAATCTTCATCCATCCATCCATCCCCGATACCTTCAGATACTAAGTACACTCGCCCGTGATAATTCACTTCAACCTCAAATGAATAATACTGAATTAACGCCGTTGTCACATCTTCCATTAAAAGCTCAAATCTAGCCTCCTTTGACTTTTAAGTGAACTATGATAATGGTTTCATCCCCACCATGGTTAGATGAGCATAACCCGTAAAACTTTGAAGTAACCAAACCGCCATGACGAATATCCAAACACACATCCAATTCATGAAGTACGCCCTTTTATCCTTTCTTCGGCGTAAACCGTGAGATCAAAGATCAAATGAGATCCCGAATACACTTTCCTTCTCTAGATGGTTCCATCATTACGGATTTTACAACTTTATGGTTTAAACCGAGAAATAGGTTCTTTATGGATTTTACAAAACCAAGAATAAACCGTAAGATAGATCCGGAAATGTACTTTACTATTATCAGGATGTTTCCATTGTCACGGGATTTTACAAGTCAATGATTTAAACCGAGAAATAGGTTCTTTCATGGATTTTACAAAATCAAGACAAAACCATAAACAATGTCAGCTTGAATGTGTTATGACAACTTTGGTTTCGTGAATATCCTGCTTTTAGGGAACATGCAACGGTTCATCAACGGTTCATTAACCAACATCAACAACATCATCAACCATCAAATAATCACTTTGGTAAACACATCATTCACGCATTCAGTCGGCTATAGTAGTGACTACATGGTGAAGTAAACCCGATATGCCAAACTTGATCATGAAGAGAAATTCCCCAGATTTGTAACTTAAACTTGTACTAATCCTTGTGAAGAAGAAACGGTGTACCCAATGTACAACACCTCTTGACATTCTCAACAGAGTGAGACACCGAAGTGATAGCTACGTTGTGGGTTAAGCGAGAAAGAATCACAAACGTAACTAAATAGCCAAGTCTTTAACACACTCTAAAAATGCCCCAAACAAGTCATCTTCGCGGAAGGGTAGAAAGAAACAAGACGAAAATAAGTAAACGTGCCTGGAAAACCTCACTTCAAATCCAAATAAGAGATACCGTCCAAACAACCCCATAGTCAATATTTTCAATAAACACTTCAAGCTACGACTTAATAATCTCCGTGAAGATGTGTACACCAAATTGCCAACGTAGATCAACCCGCATATCACAACAAATCTCAACATAAAAACCTACCATTCATTCAATTTTCCGATCAAGCCGTGAATTTGTATCCTTTGTGAAAATCGTAGTACCAAAATATCAAGCCTCATAACACAACAAATCTTATCATCACCCCAAATATTATCGACAAATATCTTCAACAAATCACATCATTAAATCTCATCAATTCGTAGTCCATATCAATTCGTAGTCCATATACATGAGTAATTAAAAAAAACCCATGATTGAGAAGCTCATCTGTCTATCATCCGAATCTAATTCATTAAATGTACAAACACATATGGTTTTCATTCGAGCCCATATACGGTACACCTCCTCACAAAATGCAAAACCCATTCGGACCAATTTAGAGTGAGTGCAATTCATCTTATAACCCGTAATTAATACAATCCAAACATACTTTGGTCTAGGCCCATGATAATACTTGTCAAGTCCAAATCACAATCAAATTGTCCAAATTGTCAAGACCATGTGATACTTTTGAAAAACAAATTGTCAATCGATCCAACATAGTATGAGTGTTTTCTCTTTTACTTTAAAGACAAGTAATATTACGATTGGATAAATCATAAGTCCCTACACCATATCCGAACCTAACAGGTAACATATTCTTCACTTTAAGACGTCATCTGTTTGGAAATGCTGTTGTATGTATTTTAAACGAGTAAGATACGCAATCCTACTTTAGGCATACGGGGTAAAAAAACCATGCAATTCACACACGCCTTGACCAACTCTCAACTTCAGCCCAGTTAAAAGAAACAATTTTTTTGGCCCAATGAACAAAATTGCACCCAATCCTTTAGTAAATATTCACTGCCAGTTAAAAACCCTAACAACATGGGTATATAACACCACTCTAACAGCTATCATGCCCTAATATCTCTCATTGCTAATCCGCCCCCTCATAATCTCTCACACCTCAACCCTAAAAGTACTGCCATATCCGCCTATTTTCATCACAGTTACCAAACCCTAAACACCTCTCTTCAAAAAAAACGCTAACCACATTCTAATCTCTCTCAAACCAACACCTCCATCTTGTATTATCATCTCCAAATCAAACCCAAATGATTATATCTTAAAAACGGATCCCCTTTATTTTTTCTTTGAAGTTCATATTTGCCTCGCCACAGGGTTGGCTCGAGGGTGTAATGAGACGGCCACAGAGATGGCTTCGAGAAACAAGAGATAGCCACGAGATGGCACAAGCTCTTTAGAGATGACTTCAAGGTAGGTTCTTTATGTCTTTGTTTTGTGTTTTGGTCATTAAACGAGCCAAATAAAAAGGGAATAACAGTTTTGTTATTACTCTTTTCTTTCTTGATTCGTATAGTAAATGAAACAAAGTTTTCACAATAGATCTGTGACGATTAATATATCCGTGTGGAATGCTCTTTGAGGCAAGATAACACATTGAAACCCACGAAGAAAAATTCTGAGATCAATTTCATAAATTCGTATTGAGTCTTGTGTATTCTTAGAGTTTGATGGAGGATAGGATAGGTTTGGGATTAGATGGTGAAGTTGTGATGTGAGAATTAATAGATAAGGATATGCTAAACATCGTTCTTCTTGATTAAAATGGACCGATGATGGTTTGAAATCTGAGGTTCTTGAGTCTTGTTGTGGTATGGTATTTTTGTAGTCAAGGTCAACATCTTCTTCTACCTTTCACAGTCAAGTTGCTAGCCAAAATTGTGTCAAGTCGCTAGCCACTTTAAGTCACAACTCGCTACCTTTAAGTCGCTAGGTCTATTAAAAACAAATCGCTATTTTCGTTTGACTCAAAAGTCAAACCGATACAAGTCGCTACAATTTTTTTTTTTTTAAGCAAGTCGCTAGCCATTTTCCAAACCAAGTCGCTACGACCTTTTTCCAAACCAAGTAGCTACGACTTGTTAAATAACAAGTCGCTAGGTCAAATGTTTCTACCAAGTCGCCATGAGTAAAGACTCAGGCAAGTTGCTACCTTTTTTCAAACCCACCAAGTCGCTAGCATCATGTTTTTGACATAAGTCAAAGTTTAACAAATCGCTATTGTTAAATAACAACTCGCTAGTGTATATTTTCAGATGAATGTAACTCAAGTCGCTATTGTTAAATCACAAATCGCTAAAAAGAATTACCAATGAGTTTTCCGACCAAAATACGACTATATTCATGCCAAGTTTGACCACCATAACTATGACAGATTTGGTACTAAATAAATCACAAGAGAACTGAATAACATGACTTGTACACAACTTGACTTGGATAATATTAGACACAAATGACTATTTTGACCCAAAAGGAGATACCTAGTATAAGTTAAAACTTTGTTAGAAACTAGGGGCAATATAATCCAATTCATAAAAATACAACAAACCAGTGGACAATCGTGAACCAAAAACCACAATAACCATGGTACGGACCACACAAATCAAAGATAACACAACAAACCATGGCTCTTGATACCAATTGTTAGGATCCAAATATTATTGTGTTGATGATTCGGGTGGTCTTGGATGATCAAAATACATGTTTACCATTTTAGAGAGAGAAAGTAGAGAGAGAGGGTTGATTCGTTGTGAAGTGAGTGTGTGAACACAAATATCAACGAGTATCAAATTATCCGTAAGATTCGACAAATCGACCCTTTAAGAAAAAGATCAACGTGCCAAACCTCACGGGTGTGATAAAAGTGATACCGGGAAGTGATTTCCCCGGGTCGTGTCCCAACGAGGTGTGAAATTGACGGGATCGTTGAGTTTTGTGATAAGGACTTGAATGGTTAAACGAATTTTGGATTTTGATTACACTACAAATTAAAGAACGGAAATGAAAATAAAGCATGTAAAACAAAGAAAACACTAAATAAACTACGACTAAGCCTAAGAAACAATAAAACAACGCTAAATTACATCCTAAGGTGCTAAAATGCAAAAACGCTAAAAACCGGGAACACACCGAGCCATAAACGTAAAACTTTTGCAATTTAAAGGCTACGGGTGTGAAATCAATTTTCCTACATTCTAAACGACTAAAAATAATTTTAGGAAAAAGACGGGCATTTTTTTGAGTTTTAAATTATTTATTATGATTTAAAAACTAATTTAATCTAATTTAATTATAAAAAATACTAAATGATTTTAGAAAAATCTGAAAATTTCACTAAAAATACTATGAACCTAACTGATCATGAGAAAAATAAAAAACTTGGGTACTACTTTTGGAAATAAGCAACTAAAAAGCTAAATAAGCTATTAAGCTTAAAACTGTGATGGTACTTTAAATCTTAAATGGTGCAAATATAAACCTGAAAAGACCCTAGGGCGACTGGTTGTTTGGTGTTGTGTTGTGTCTTTGAGCAAGAGGTCAGGGGGTCGAATCCCACCCCTGCACCTTTTTGCAAACTATTTCTTTTTTGAAATTTCCTTTTGCAACTTATAAATAAGATCAAAGTAAGCACTTTTTGTGAAAACAATTTTTACCAAATCAACAGAATAAGCAGTATGAACTGCTTATTATCAACAGTTTATGACAGTTGAGTAAAAACAAACACCCTTTTGCAAAATTTAAGCCTAATAAGCAACAAGATAAGCAACTTTGAAAAGCAATGAGTTAAGCAAATATTCTGGGAACATTAATAAGCTAAGAGTTACAGGAAATAAGCAACAAAAAGGGAAGCATAAGCAGTTTGAGGGAAGTCTTAAGCTAAAAGGGAAATGGGCATTCGAGGAAATGATAAGCTATTCTAAGAAGCTAAATAAGCACTAAATAAGCATAACATAAACTAAAAACTGGTACACCTAGTCTATGTCACCTAATAAGCACTAAGGGGTCCTAACTAAGCTAAGGGGAAATGTAAATAAGCTAAAACAAGGACTGCTACAGTAACAGATGCTGATGTTGTTTTGGACAGATTTTGAGTACAAATTTAAGCTAAGCTAAACTATCCTAAGTGCCAAATAAAGTAAACAAATATTGAGGTGGGTAAGTTGAGATGTGATAAAAGTACTTTGGAAGAATTTTAGACCAAAAATAAGCTGGGAAAGTGGACTGAACAGCAGTGTGTCAGGCTGTTTTAGTGCAATCGCATAAACAGATTTTCACTTTTTTAGAGCCAAACCTTACAAACTTTTGCAGTTTGAGTTAAACACAATCTTAAAAACTTGCTTAGATCTTAAACCACTTTAACTTTAAATGTCAAAGTGGGTAAACCGACTTTTTTGACCTCAAATAAGCGTAAACCAAACACCCTTTTAAAAGGGGTGTTTAGCTTGGAAAACGATTTTTTCAAAACAAACTCAAGGTATTGTTGTAAAAGACTTTATACTAAAACTAATGAACTATAAAAAAGCACTTTGAAACTTGGAATAAGCTAATACTCTAATAAGCACAGAATTGCAAGTAAGAAATTTTAGACAAAAAAATAAAATAAAATGAAACTTTCATTAACGAAAACAGACATAATATCGAGTAAAAAAAACTAAAAACTATTCTTAAATTTAAAACCCACGCCATAAATGGCTTACAATGCTACTCTTTATACTAAAAATGTCTAGGTCTTCAAGTCTTCAACCTTGTGCTTCTTTGAACTAATCCAAGCCTTCCAACTGTTAGGTATAGATGAGAACGAATCAGAGCCCTTGGTTGAGGCTTTTAGACATGGATTGGTGAGGTGGCAGATCTTGGGGAAGGGTGAAAGAAAGTAGTGGGCTTGGGATTAGGGGTAAACCGGTTAAAAGAGATTAAGGGGGGGTTTGGGTAAAGGTGAAGTTGGGTAATAGAAGGTTTGGGGGGTTGAGTGTTTGGAGAGAAGAGAAAGTGAGGGGTTTGGGGTACTGGGAAAAGTTAGGGTTCATGGGAGATTGGGTTGTTTGGGCGGGAAGGGGAAGAAGGAAGACAGAGGTGGGTTTGGTTTGTTTATTATTAAACACGGGTCAAATTGGGTAAAAATGGGTCGTGGGTTGGATTTGGGTTTGTTTGTTTGTTTTATTTTTGGGCCTAGGTTTGGTTTGGACTTAGGATTAGATATGGATCCAATTTGTAGATTAGGGGTTAAACATGTACAATCCGAAACCCAGGGACCAAAGCTGTAATTTATGAAGTATTATCCAAGGACTGACTTTGTCAATCACCCAAAGTGCAGGGACTGAATTTGTCAATTTGTGAAACCTGAGGACTAAACTTGACAATTTTTAAAAATCCAGGGATCACAACTGTAATTTCTCAAACTTTTGAAATTTTTCACCAAAGGACTAATTATGACAACTTATGATTTCAAAAGGACCTTTGGTGAGTTTTCTTTTTAAATTACGTGCTCAGGGACTATTTCTGTCAAAATTTTGAAAGACGGGACTAAACGCCAATTATGCAAACTTTGTTCATTTTTCATTTGATTTTAAACATTTTGCATCTGAAACATATAAAACACAATTTTGAGATATTTTTAGTATTTTGATGCATATCGGAGTGTTTTTAGATGTTTTGCAGCTCAGATTTGACCTAAAATGATGAGTGAATACGCACTCATCAAATCCCCCACACTAAAACATTGCTAGTCCCTAGCAATCTTTTGAGAAAACTTAATGGTTTTGAATCTCTTTACCGTAAGCCATTACTCGAGTAGCCAAATGTTTTAGTTCAAGTAAGAACCATGGTACACCGATAACCATGTGATTTTGAGCAAACCACCAGCTTTCAACGGATTTGATTTTGTCTTTACCAGAAGCCGTACCCTTTCGGACTAGCCAACTCTTAGATAAATTATCAATATTATCTTTGGTGAGCCGATTACCAATTATGGATTTTCCACTGCCTTTACCACAAGCCATAACCTTGCGGGCTAGCCAACTCTTCACTACTTAAAGATATGGTGAGCTGAACACCATACAATTTTCGGCAAATTGCAAGCCGTCAACGGATTTGAGATATCTTTACCAAGAGCCGTTTGCTCCTGGATTAGCCAATCCTTTTGTTTTTTAGACATGGCGGACTGATAACCAAATGAGAAAGTGTAAAACACTTACTCCAAAAAAAAATTTTTGGCCAAAAACGGGGGAATTGGGTGGATAATATATGATAAAATTCGTGAGAATTCCCCCCCACACTAAGAAATGAATATTGCCCTCAATATTCAAAGTACCGGCGGTTATGCCGAAACAAAGAACGTAAAAGGGAAATACTACGGCCATTATTTGGATTTTTTTTTTTTTTTTTTAAAAACCTTTATACAACAGAGGGGGGCAACTCCCCACACTAGGGTGGTAGAAAGTAGAAAGAAATCGAAATACGGTGAAAACCCATATAGTGTGCTACTGTTTTTGTTAATCGAGTCGCTAGCTTGACTCGACCCCGAATTCATTTGTTCTTGGGGAAGCAGCGTGGAAAACCAATCTCGACGGACTTTCGCTCACAATGTTTGGACAAACATTTGAAGCACGTGAAAGTTCCACACCGATGAGATATATTCTCGGCTCAAGAGAATGAGAAATGCCTGGGTCAAAGATGGTGTCTTCACTCCCGTAGGAGTTAAGACATGGAGAAGAAATGGGAGGAGAAGGCAAAGTGTCAATTACTTGACAACGGGTGGGATAGGTGGGTAAAAGATTAGTTTGAGGAACATTAACGGAATGTTCAGAAATCTTTTCCACCGCAAGAGAAGTCACAACATCCGTGTTGGACTTAAGAAATATCCGAGAGTGAACTCCCTTGAAAGGTAAGATACCGGGTTTGAAAACTTTATCCTCGGAGAGGAATGAAGTGCAAGTATCAACCACGGTAAAATCCTCAAGGGTAGATGAGTTACTCATGGATGAAAGGGGATGCAGAGCATTTTGCTCAAAAAGCTCATCCTCAATTCCCGGAGGAAGAGGATCGATGTGAGCGAGTTCACCGGCGAACTCCTCATGGAAAAGCCTACTCCTTTCGGAAGGAGGAAGCAATTCAAATGTGGACGACTCATACTCAGGAAGAGAAAGATGAAAAGTGGGATTGCCACTATTCTCTTTTTCAGTATGATCGTCATCAAAGCGGAATACTTCATATTCCGGAAAAGAATCATTGGAAAAAGCCTCAAGTTCTAAAATGTTTCGGCTTTTCCAAGATAGAGTCACTATCCACAACGGGGATAGGAGATGAAGCTGGCTTAGCACAGAATGATTCGATCTTAGAAACGAGGAGATTTACATTGAACAATTTTTCACGAAGTTTCTCGTCCTCAATTTCCGATCATCGAGAATCTCTCACTTCTTCTAAGCTAACTAGCTCAGAAGGTAACTCCTCGACATAATCGATGTCTCCATAAGATAAAGAATCGCCAAACGAAGTACAATCGTTGTCAGAATCAGAGAACATCTCGACATGATCGTTTGGAATGTCAAGAGGAGGAGAAGAATTATCATCAAGAGGCTCATCACATATATTACCGGAGATAACCTCGGACTCACTTGGGGTTGGGACAAGGTTCTCAACACAAGACGGTTCCGTTTCCAGAATAGTGCTAAGATTTTCGTTCCCCATTAAAAGATTATCCGACGGTTCTAAGGTAGATAGGCAAGATAAGGGGGGAGAGTGGACATGTGCGGTACTTTGTGGGCTTGAGATATGCACCTTGTCCTTTGCCATCTCCCAATCTTCCTCATCCTCGTCATCGAGACGGCAAGCTTCGTTAAAGAGGAGAAGCTTTTGAGCTGCTCGCTCATCGGCTAGTAATCTTTCGTTGCGAGCAGCTTGTTCCTTCGAAAGTTCTTCAAGGATACAAGGATATTGATCGATGACGGGAAGTTGTGGGGGTTGGACATTGTCAAAACTGGAAGTGTTATAACAAGGATCGGGTCCACAGTAATTATGATTCCACGATTGACATTGATAATCATCATGAGGACCCCCACACTTAGCACAATGAGGGTATTGGGGAGAGAAATTTTGAAACGATGTTTGATCATTGAAATGATGAAAATACGGTTCTGGTTCGTATAAATTTTGCGGAGGGTAGTTGAAATTGTTTTGAGGATAATTGAAAGAGTTTGGGTTAGAATAATAAGCGAATGAATTCTCAAGCAAATCGAACAACATCCATTAACAAGATAGTTTCCACACCACTCGCACATACATTTGTAACAACGAAAACCTTGTGGTAACAAGTCTCCACAACCGTAGCAATAATTTTGATCAAACAAAGATATTTCGGGCTCGGGAATAGGAATCGAGGGTTCAACAACATCACATAAAGCGGTATTTCCCGGAGTTGAATCATGACGAAGTTCAATTAATAAGTTTTGAATCATCTCATTTCTAGCCCTAAAGAAATCGTCGGTAAAACGTTCTGAAGATTCCGGAGTTGGGACAAGTGGTGTGCTCTTAGAGCTAGCAAGTTCCACCACTTCCGTTATGGTCTCCGGTGTTTGAACGGGTTCATCGTAATCAATTCTAATTCTCGACCTTTTTTCATCGGCTTGAATTTGATCAATTAGATTACGGGCTCTAAATTCAAAGAAATCGTCCACGTAACTCTCGGTGGGTGCTTGAGGTAACTCCGACGTTTTGAACGGGTTCGTCAACATTAGAATGTATTTCGGGTTGTGGCGGGTGGTCAAAATAACCTTGAAAAGAGTTTTTTATGGATAATTCGCACGAATTGCAAAATTCGCTTGAACTAGGCCTTCCACACCGCTCACACACACTTGTGACGATGATGTTGTCGACATAAGAATTAAACATATAGAGGGTTAAAGAGATAGAATTGAGTGATCGAGAGGATACGAAGGATAGAATTAAACGTCAAAAGAGGGTAAGAGAAATAGAATCAACGAATAAGAGGAATGAGAAGAATATTTTTTGTATTTTTTTCAAAAAACGGTAACTTCACGAGGAAGGTTCTTCAAGTCACTAATCGCAAAAATCACGATATTGTCGCAACACACCTCTCCGGCAGCGGCGCCAAAATTTGATTCGTTGTGAAGTGAGTGTGTGAACACAAATATCAACGAGTATCAAATTATCCGTAAGATTCGACAAATCGACCCTTTAAGAAAAAGATCAACGTGCCAAACCTCACGGGTGTGATAAAAGTGATACCGGGAAGTGATTTCCCCGGGTCGTGTCCCAACGAGGTGTGAAATTGACGGGATCGTTGAGTTTTGTGATAAGGACTTGAATGGTTAAACGAATTTTGGATTTTGATTACACTACAAATTAAAGAACGGAAATGAAAATAAAGCATGTAAAACAAAGAAAACACTAAATAAACTACGACTAAGCCTAAGAAACAATAAAACAACGCTAAATTACATCCTAAGGTGCTAAAATGCAAAAACGCTAAAAACCGGGAACACACCGAGCCATAAACGTAAAACTTTTGCAATTTAAGGGCTACGGGTGTGAAATCAATTTTCCTACATTCTAAACGACTAAAAATAATTTTAGGAAAAAGACGGGCATTTTTTTGAGTTTTAAATTATTTATTATGATTTAAAAACTAATTTAATCTAATTTAATTATAAAAAATACTAAATGATTTTAGAAAAATCTGAAAATTTCACTAAAAATACTATGAACCTAACTGATCATGAGAAAAATAAAAAACTTGGGTACTACTTTTGGAAATAAGCAACTAAAAAGCTAAATAAGCTATTAAGCTTAAAACTGTGATGGTACTTTAAATCTTAAATGATGCAAATATAAACCTGAAAAGACCCTAGGGCGACTGGTTGTGTGGTGTTGTGTTGTGTCTTTGAGCAAGAGGTCAGGGGGTCGAATCCCACCCCTGCACCTTTTTTGCAAACTATTTCTTTTTTGAAATTTCCTTTTGCAACTTATAAATAAGATCAAAGTAAGCACTTTTTGTGAAAACAATTTTTACCAAATCAACAGAATAAGCAGTATGAACTGCTTATTATCAACAGTTTATGACAGTTGAGTAAAAACAAACACCCTTTTGCAAAATTTAAGCCTAATAAGCAACAAGATAAGCAACTTTGAAAAGCAATGAGTTAAGCAAATATTCTGGGAACATTAATAAGCTAAGAGTTACAGGAAATAAGCAACAAAAAGGGAAGCATAAGCAGTTTGAGGGAAGTCTTAAGCTAAAAGGGAAATGGGCATTCGAGGAAATGATAAGCTATTCTAAGAAGCTAAATAAGCACTAAATAAGCATAACATAAACTAAAAACTGGTACACCTAGTCTATGTCACCTAATAAGCACTAAGGGGTCCTAACTAAGCTAAGGGGAAATGTAAATAAGCTAAAACAAGGACTGCTACAGTAACAGATGCTGATGTTGTTTTGGACAGATTTTGAGTACAAATTTAAGCTAAGCTAAACTATCCTAAGTGCCAAATAAAGTAAACAAATATTGAGGTGGGTAAGTTGAGATGTGAGAAAAGTACTTTGGAAGAATTTTAGACCAAAAATAAGCTGGGAAAGTGGGACTGGAACAGCAGGCAGGCTGCTGTTTTAGTGCACTGCAGAAACAGATTTTTACTTTTTTAGAGCCAAACCTTACAAACTTTTGCAGTCTGAGTTAAACACAATCTTAAAAACTTGCTTAGATCTTAAACCACTTTGACTTTAAATGTCAAAGTGGGTAAAACTGACTTTTTTGACCTCAAATAAGCGTAAACCAAACACCCTTTTAAAAGGGGTGTTTAGCTTGGAAAACTGATTTTTTTCAAAGCAAACTCAAGATATTGTTGTAAAAGACTTTATACTAAAACTAATGAACTATAAAAAAGCACTTTGAAACTTGGAATAAGCTAATACTCTAATAAGCACATAATTGCAAGTAAGGAATTTTAGACAGAAAAAAAAAAAAAATGAAACTTTCATTAACTGAAAACAGATTACAATACTGAGTAAAAAAAAAACTAAAAACTATTCTTAAATTTAAAACCTACTGCCATAAATGGCTTACAATGCTACTCTTTATACTAAAAATGTCTAGGTCTTCAAGTCTTCAACCTTGTGCTTCTTTGAACTAATCCAAGCCTTCCAACTGTTAGGTATAGATGAGAACGAATCAGAGCCCTTGGTTGAGGCTTTTAGACATGGATTGGTGAGGTGGCAGATCTTGGGGAAGGGTGAAAGAAAGTAGTGGGCTTGGGATTAGGGGTAAACCGGTTAAAAGAGATTAAGGGGGGGTTTGGGTAAAGGTGAAGTTGGGTAATAGAAGGTTTGGGGGGGTTGAGTGTTTGGAGAGAAGAGAAAGTGAGGGGTTTGGGGTACTGGGAAAAGTTAGGGTTCATGGGAGATTGGGTTGTTTGGGCGGGAAGGGGAAGAAGGAAGACAGAGGTGGGTTTGGTTTGTTTATTATTAAACACGGGTCAAATTGGGTAAAAATGGGTCGTGGGTTGGATTTGGGTTTGTTTGTTTGTTTTATTTTTGGGCCTAGGTTTGGTTTGGACTTAGGATTAGATATGGATCCAATTTGTAGATTAGGGGTTAAACATGTACAATCCGAAACCCAGGGACCAAAGCTGTAATTTATGAAGTATTATCCAAGGACTGACTTTGTCAATCACCCAAAGTGCAGGGACTGAATTTGTCAATTTGTGAAACCTGAGGACTAAACTTGACAATTTTTAAAAATCCAGGGATCACAACTGTAATTTCTCAAACTTTTGAAATTTTTCACCAAAGGACTAATTATGACAACTTATGATTTCAAAAGGACCTTTGGTGAGTTTTCTTTTTAAATTACGTGCTCAGGGACTATTTCTGTCAATTTTTGAAAGACGGGGGACTGAAACTGCCAATTATGCAAACTTTGTTCATTTTTCATTTGATTTTAAACATTTTGCATCTGAAACATATAAAACACAATTTTGAGATATTTTTAGTATTTTGATGCATATCGGAGTGTTTTTAGATGTTTTGCAGCTCATATTTGACCTAAAATGATGAGTGAATACGCACTCATCAAGGGTGTTCTTGCTAGAGGTTTACACAAAGGAAAAGTTAGATTGAATGAGAAGCACCACCCCTTCCATGGATGGAAGGGGTATTTATACTTACATAAGACACGACCTCCTATCGGCCTGTGGATCAGGCATACAGTGGGTAAAGACCCGTCCTTCCTCCACGGTGTTGCACTAAGCTAAACTAGACTAATAACTAGCTAATAAAACAGTAAATAACGTAACTAACGATATGTCTACGAGCTAAATTATGCTAGATAATATTTGGGGTGACCGACTCTTTACTATGGAATTTTCTAATTCCTAACAGAAAATTCAGCAGCTTGAGTGTATTGATCTTGATTTAGCCATTTTCTTCACATATTCCCTCCTTTTCGTCCAAAAATGCATCATTCCAGCATTTTGCTTCCAAGAGACCTAAAAAGTGAAAAGGAACGAAATTAAGCAGTAACGGATATAAAAGTGGGCGATTAAGGGCTTAAATGACCCCTTAAAAGTGTACGTTTTAAATCCTTATCACGAGCCTGAAGCTAAGGTTCCTGGTTTTAAGTGTAATAGAGAGATGCCTGAAGGGTTAAAGTTTGTTAACTGCTTAGTCATTGAAGAGCCTGAAAGAGGAATATTCTTCATTGATGTATATGGAAACCCAGCGTTTCAAAGGTGGAGTGATATCGATC
>OU343219.1:14662910-14715535 GCA_910596185.1 Chrysanthemum makinoi
TTATTATACAAAACATAATAAGTTATATTGGTTACTAAAATATTAATTATATTTTGACGAAAGTTGGATATGACCCATGTATACAAATAAACTGATAAGTTTATGTATACATATCTTAACAAAATAAGGTATTTCGACTAGATGTCAAAATTTTATATGGAAATGTAAGTCGTTTTATTTTGTTCAAATAAGTTTTATAATCGAAATAGGTTTTATTAAATATACATAATTAGTTTACGAAATGTAATTTAACGATTTCAAAAGTTACGTTACAATTTATATACTCATTAACTCGATTTAAACTTATAGTTCAAAAGGTGTAAAATATCTAGTTTTGATTTTATTTCAGAATCTTGTTTATATATATGACGAGTTATGCGAGACTAAAATACGTTCGATCATATAAGTCGGAGAACGGGCGTGCCGTGCATATTTTCTTACGGTATGACTCCGATTTTGGATTTAATACTAAAATCTTTCGGATTGAACACGAACTAATACCGGGATAGGCTACAAAATACCAAAGCGGACCCTTAATGAAGGGCTTCGACCCAGCTTTTACCCACACACACTATCACGGACTTGGACTGATTACAACCAAAACCGAATGCACTCTAATTGGAGGTGGATGGGCTTGCGCGTATAGTAAACAAACACCCTAAGGCCCAAGGAATTCAACACATTATTAGTATCTTGACTTAGTAAAATTTTAAGTATCACACTGTACATGTTTTGGCGTGAGGAGGTTTAAGCGAGACACAAAACATTCAAACATCGAAACTCTTTAGTTTTAGATGAACCACACACGAACCTTTCCCGACCACCTCGTGGTCTTGAGTTAGACGTGGTAAGAAACACCCTTCGGGTTTCCACAGCGAGGCTATAATAACCGCGACTATTATCAACCAAGTTTAATGCCTAACACCACATAGCGTATACTCGGGGAGAACAAAGTGATAAGAGTCCGAGTCCAATTAGTGACTAGTGGGTACTACCGCTTCGAACAACAAGCTTGGTATTACTTTCACCTTTGCGGGTTAGGATTGTACGGGTGGAACACAATAAGGCGAAACAGATACCCTCGAATGAGGTTTCAACCTCAGTCGAGACTTTCGATTGTATCGCCATAGAAATGAGTAACATATTAGTCGAATACGACTTTGAATAAGTCTGAAAGTATGTTGAGCACTAGGTAAGCCAATATCAGGTTTGTTATTTCTCTTTGGATTCATCCATACTTAAACAACAACAACAACATCAATCAAAACCAAACGTTCTTAACATTGTTTTATACCAATTTACTAACAACACTAATTAATAATGATTTATCACAACAATATACAAGGAAAGAATTTATGAAACCTTAACAAAAGGAGTGTCGATCGAGATACAAAACAAAACCAAAATCCCATTCACAAATTCAATCAGACCGAATACATCCTTACCCGATCGAATCCAAGCTAGAACCCGAACAACCAAGACTTCAATCAAACCCTTGACTGATATTGTTTTTGTGAGTAGTTTGCTAATGATTTTTCGTGTGTGAAATCCCTTGGTCATCGACGGAATAAATAAGGAAGAAGATGGAATGCTTTGACCATGTTTTATTGAGTTGATTCTTGTGAAGAGTCGATTTTTAGCAACCATCACCATCACTTTATTTCTTCAAAGCATCTTGTGATATTGGTCATAGGGGGAGACAAGAAAGGTGTTGATGAGATTTGTCTTTGTTGTTTTATGGTGAAACAAAGGGGCGTAGGAGCAAAGGGAGCACCGAGGTTCCATTTTGTGTTTGTTACGTGTTTGTGTTGTGAAAAGAAGAAAAACAGATAGGTAAGATAGGTAGGCGTGGGAGAGAGAGAGTGATAATAGTTGTCTCTTTTGCTTTATTAGTAAACACAGATATAATTGGTACCCGTGTTTTGTCAAATCCTCGGTAAGTGTACCTTTCGGTACCATAAAATATAAAATTATATTTTGAAAAGCGATTTCTAAACTTAATAATATGACATTCTTATTATGTAGAAATTTGATTATAAATGTTTGCCGTTATTTAATTGGTGTCGGAATGCGTGCGGTGCCTTGACTTTCTGAATTCACGAGATAACTTCTCGTTTTCTTCCGTAAATTATTAGTGATTGATAAAAGTGTATTTTTCTCTTATCTCATTATTTATTTTTAGTTTGTATATGCTGGCTTTGCTGCGTATGCGGAATAACTAATGGATTAATCTTATGTACGCTTTAATTTTAACTTGGACATTAATAGATTTCACATTTATTATGCAGATACCTAGTAGACAGGTATTGTGTGTGCGGTGTCTTATTTCTTAGAAAACGAGATGACCTCTCGGTTTTTAAATTTAAATATTGGCATTTTGTCAAAAAAATAATTGATTTGAATTTTCTGACGTGATAAATATTATCATAATAATCCGAAATTTTACGGGTTGTTATACAAACCATCACTCTCATTTTTCACTTCAAACAAAACCCTTCCCTCTTCTCCTACACCCAAAAACCCTCACTGTTACGAGAAACATAACCCTAAAATATCAATTCATCAAATGGCTCTTCAATTCAAGAAGGATCACAACAAAGTTGCGTTTCTTGGAAATGCAAAAGGTGATGAGCTGTATGTACCTATGGTAGAGTTCTTGAAAAGATTAAAGATTCACTATGCCCTAGCATTTCTCCTAATGCAATTTATGAATCGTTGGTCAAACAATTTTGGGCATCTGCTTCCACACGGAGTGAAACGGAGATTCGCCATGAATGATTGAACGGTATGTAGTAACAGAGGAGTGATTGGAGAAAGCTTCACTTGGATGATCTGATGGGGTATATCACACTAGCAGGAGAGATACTCACGGGGCTGAGAGCTATTGGGTATCAAGGTACCGGGACAGACATATGGTTGAAAAATTTTTGCCCTAAGTGGAGATTCTTGGTTCACGTTGCTTCATGCATTAGCAACAAATCAGGAGCATGGGATCAATTCTCTTCCCAACTGGCATATGGTATTGTGTGTCTATCTCAAGGGATAACTTATAATTTTCTAAATTTATTTTTGACAATTTGGTTGAAAATATCAATAGGAAACAACAAGTTTTAATGTACCCTATATTCTTACAAATAATCATAGACACCTCTACCCAAACCCAAGCCTTTTATTCCGTAGGAGCTCTGTCGACCAAACTTTTGCCTCTATGAGAACTAACTTTGAGGGGGCATTATCCGATTGTGAAGCTATGTTGCCTCAAGGCAATGAGCGATGAGGAGAATGTTGCTAACATCCCACCCTCTTCAAATGTTGCTACTGATGGCAATCCATCAGTTAATATTTATGAGGGCCCCTCCTTCTGCTTGAAGCTTCTCATGTTGCTCGAGCGACCTCCACCAACACCAACTCTAGCACATTGTCCTAGTCCAACACCAACACAAGATCCTCTTGATGAGTTTGAGTCGATCTGAACGAGGATGACCACACCTAGTCCTCAAAGGGAAACTTTTAATGAGGTACCTCCTCATTTTGAGCATGACCATGTTTCCACTGAAAGGTCCAACGAAGCTCCCATTACCCGCGAGCAATCTGCTGGTGGAGCTGAGGACCCCATTACTCTCACATCTGTATGATCTTGTGAGCGGTGTATGCGGTGAGGTGTCTAGCGGAAAAGGAACTGCGAGAAACCAAGTCTACTCTTGGTAGTAAGATTGAAGAACTATAGAGTAAATTTAAGGACCTAGAAAACAGACTTGAAAAGGGCACCAAAGGCTTGGTTTCTTCGAGGAGGAAGAAGAAGAACCTCAGTATCGTCTCTCGATATGTTGGCGATGTGTCTCTTAATGATCCTTCATCGATGAGTTGCGGAATCTTCAAGAAGATGTTCAACATGTTCTTTATAAAAGGAGAAATCGTACTTGAATAAAGCATCTGAAGTATCAAGGAACGAGTTTGTCAAAGGCGCATCTGGCGATACCCCAATGGAGGATGTTGCTCTGAACTTGGTCATCTTGATCATACAAAACCATCGGTGTCCATTCTGTTGAAGAACCTACAACATGTGTTTCTTCGAAGTTGATTTGGGAGTTACTACTGACATTCCTTTAGTTGAAATTACTAAAGATGATTGTACTAAGAACTGTGATAAAGGGAAAGGTTTAATGGTAGAATATGAGCTTGGTCCAGACTTGGTAAGTGAATAGGAAAGGCGATAACAAGACAGAATGCTAGCTGAGTGTAATGAGAGAAAGAAAGATGAAGAAATGGCTAAGCAGTTGAAGATCAATCTATTCTGTTTTGCCTCTGAAAGACAAAGGGAACTAGATGAAATGCGTACTAAGCTACATGACACTCATTGGGATGCTTACACTCGACAAGTCATATCAAACCCTTCAACCGAGTATCTTAGGTGCAGACTTCAACAGTGAAAGTTTTGTGGAACTGATGATGGCTCGTAGAAGACAAAGGAAGCAGAAGCGCTGAAAGAGGAGAGCCATCACAACCCAAAAGAACAAAGAGAGACCTCCCACTAAAGCTCAAATGAGACTTGTGGTGAAAAACCTGAGCTCCACTCTGTATAACTCTGGGAACATCAATGAAGCAAGTTAAGGCTTTCCCTGATCATGTTTTGATTCACAAGTATAATCAAATCATGAAGTACTCTTCATCTCACACTTCCTGCTTGAAAAAAGATTCTGGGAATGAAGTTGCACCAAAGGCCAAAAGACCAAAGTTTGTTGAGGTAGTGGATAATTTTGATGATATTACAACAAAAAGGCGATCTCTCAGTGATTACTTCTGAAGAAATTTCTCAAGCCACTCCTTCATCTGACAAGATTCCTTCTGTTGAACCATCTATGGTCTCTGCTGAAACTCCTACAGATTGCTAGCTCACCTAACAAGACTCCATCTGTGAACAGTTGCCATTTCTTCTAAAGCACCTAATGTACCAGCTCCACTCCATCGTGGCATCTGTTGGCTCGAGGCGTCTGACAAGTTTAAAACTAGAAAGGCTAGAAATTTGCTAGTAAGGATGAATGCCATTCGTGAAGGTGCTTCTCCTTCCTCTAGTAGTGCCAGCCAATCTAATGAAGAACCTCAAGATGCACCATCTTTAGGAATCTATAAGCTGGAAGGAGGAGAAGAAGAGGATGGCCAAAATCACTACCTTGGATATGAGGTGATGAGTCAACCTTTATTAAAGAAGGTCTTCCTCGATTTTCACGATGGATATCAAAATGTGTTGATCAATTGGACTTTGACAAACAAAGAGCTGAATGTCATACATCGAAAGGACAAAACTTCTATGGAGTTCACCTTTTTGAAGGAAATACTCCATTTGGTAGATAGGGCGGACTTGCTTACTCGTACCTCTCGTTACCTCCCATTACTGCAACAATGCACCAGGGTTCCGGATGTTTTTATTAGGAGATCTTCATGTTCTGTTTAGCTCTCAATCTCCCAATAATAAAGGACATTCCATTTGGCAGAACTCACATTTATGGCGGGTTGAGTCATGGAGATTCTATCCTGCCTGCGTGTAGTTGAGACGAAGGGTGGAATCACAGATGCATGTTTGCCGAAAGAACTTATCCATTGTCCAAAAGACTTATGGAGAGGATGCTGACTTCAGTTGGAAATTCCTCCATCCGATTGGGAAATGAAAGACCCGCAGTGAACAACCTGTTAGATTGATCAAGACTCACCTCCTTCAAGATCAAGCTGCTTCTTCATCGTCATAATGATATCTCTCATGGTCTTACGCCTTATATTCCTTTTTGGTACTATTTGTATTATACACTTGGTAGTTTCTTTCTTAGTTAAAAAAAGAAAAAACTTTTCTTTCTTTTGGGTTTGTTGTTCATAGTTGATGGTTTTAACTCACCAGATATACCTTGTGTATATCGAAGAGTTGGCTAGTCCCAAGGGTACAGCTTTGGTAGAACATCAAATCTGTTGATAGCGTTGTAATGATTTGCTCAAAATCATAGGGTGCCAACCACCCATGCTTTATTTCTGAGTGTTGTATGGTCATCAATTCACCATGGTATATTCCTTTTTGGAATCCAAGAATTGGCTAGCCCATATGTATATGGCTTGTGGTTAAAGAACTGAATCCATATTTGGTTATCAATTCACCAATTCTAGAATTGACTAGTCCGAGCAGCGATACGGTAAAGACACATCAAACCCGTTTATATGGTTTCTGTTTTGCCAATAAATCAGATGGTTATCAGTGTACCATAGTTTTCGAACTTAAACATTTGGCTACTCCATTAGTGATGGCTATTGGTAAAGAGACATCAAATCCATATTTTCAATGATTCACCTCTCACAGGAGTTAACACACCTGGATGTGATGAGAATAGTATGCAACTAATGAGTTTTGATGTACAGTGTGTCTTTTTTTGCTTAAAAGATCTGGCGTTTCAATGTTTGGTCATCGAGATGAGATTATTCTTGGTTCTTTGCGATGTTTGAGAACAATCCTCTATTCTGCAGTCTCTAAGATCTTTCAAGGTTAGGAAACTGGAACTTAACCAAGTCAAATTCTAGTTTAGGGGAGGATTGTTGGGAATTATGCGAAGTAGGATTTCTGCTGTCAATCTTTGCCGAAGGATCTGGCGAAGATTAATCTTGGTGTTTCTTTGAAGGGTGGTGACTAGGATCAGCATGCGCTTTATTAATTACATGCTAACTCATCATTATTCTTGTCTTTGAGGTTAGCATGGGTATTATATCTTGCTCAATATTGTTTAGTGTATTAGTCATAAAATGCATAATTGCATGGTTAGTCGATTGAGTAGTAATAGTTTAGGGTTCCTTGTCTATAAAAGGAACTTAATAGTTTGTAATAGGAAACCAAGTCGAAACATAGAGTTTCAGTTAATAAAAGATCCATAGAGATCTGTGTTCTTAGTTATAACGACTTGTATTTACATTCGCTATAGAATACAAGTTGTAGAGATTTTCTATTAGTTTGCTTGTGATTACATAGGCAACACTAACGATCTACGAGTGCTAAAGATGCGTCAAGGTGCGTGTTTAAACACATACAACATTCGTTTACAATATATCATGCTGAGTTACGCTACCAACTACTACAGTTTAGACGGCAGTACAAAATACATTTGCAACTACTATTAGGTTTGTACAAAGTACCAAACTACTACCAAAGTACCAAAGTTTTGCCAAACTACAAAATACATTTGCAACCACCAGTTGAGTTATTTGAACTTGCACATCAATGAGTTATTTCTACCAACTACTACAGCTTCTCACCTTTCGGTACACACATTTCAACGGCTTCAATCAATTTGCCAAAGGTAATCTTGTACTTCCAAAGAAATCTACCAATGCGCTCCAAAGTGCCAAAGTAGGATTAGGCCTTCCAATGGAAGATTATTCGACAACCTATACAAGTTTATCATCACCCATATACCACAGTCACCATAAAGAGGGCCTTGCCTTGGCACATTATCCGCATACCGGAAGGTGATGGAGTAATGTTTTGGATCAATTCCCTTTTTTTCCGTTACTTGGTTTCTTGTAAAACTTTGGAATTTTATATTCAAAACATCTCCTCATGTTGAGCCACCAAATTCGATTTTCAACTAGAGGCACGGAGTACGTCATATATTGTTATGACACGGTGTAGATGGAGTTCTCCCATAACCTAATGTACATTATCTTCGTTGATAGGAAAATAGACCTACAATATTGTTGAACAAACATAAGACAACAAAAACAATATTGTATTTAAAATATTGAATCAAAGGGCTCAGATTTGCTCAAAAGAAGCACACTCACCTCCCAAGCTCCATTTCTCTCTCCAAAGCTTTTACAAACGTTTGGTGGTGAAAGGGGTGAAATAATTGTTTTTAACCATTTTGACTTACCTAGTCAAACTTCTATTAGGAGTCTTAGGTTAGTGTGAATGTTAGAGAAAGGTTGCATAAGTTTTGGTAGGATTTGGTAAAATAAGAGCTTAACTATTTTTACTGGCAGCGCAGGACAACAGCATTACTGCTGTTATGGGCCCTTTTCTAGTCTAATTGGTACTCAAATTGTGCAAACTTTGTTTTTATTAAATCCTTGTATGCCCATCTAATTCTAGTTTCAGTTTAGTGCACTATAATAACCGCTAGCATAGTATAAAGTTGAGTTAAAATATGTTTTTGCACAACTTCTTTCTGCATCAGTTATTTTTAATCGTGTAGATGCCTTCCCAAGTTACATTTTTAGGATTACCACTATTCTAACTTTGTTGTTGTAGTTTGCTTTTGGTTTTCAAAGTCTTTTCGGCTAGAAAATAAGCTCAAAAACACCCTCACATTACCTTATTTAGGAATTTCCTTAAACTACTAGAAAATGACTTTTCAACTATATGTGTGATCATCGCGAAAACTAAAGGTTACTTATTATGGTCATGCCTGATTGTGATCTAATAAATACTACATATCAATTTGAACCATCAAATATTACTATACGAATATCAAAAATTTCTTAAACACATTTTCAGCAGATTGAGCAAACGGGGGAGACCATAAGTTACTCCGTCGGCAAAAACCGGCATCTGTTGGTAGAATCATGGAGCTAAAAATGGACACGCCATTGCCCAATCGGCGATGGCGGTCTAACTGCATAGAAAAATTATCCATAGATCAAGATGCTGCCAAAAAAATAAAAATAAAAATAATAAATTACCTAAGTAGTTAACATTATCCATAAATATTAAAAATTGTTATCATGAATTTACCGTATCGAGAAAGCCATCCATTTCTATACTTCCTGATGCCCACCAACCTTTCCCAAAATTCATGATATGCATATATGCCATCTCCTCCCCATGGAAAATAAAATCTCTGTCCTCCTTTGATTCAAAAATCCATAATTTCTTTCGGCACAATCACTCTTAATTATCGCGAACACGTAGGGCCGAGTTAGATCCTGCAGATATATCATACGAATTGTCTAGTCGAGTACTTAACGTTACAACATACGCAATAAATAATAAGTAAAATAAGTTACCTCATTCCCGAGGGAATCTCTTCACCACCATGTGAAACCAACGGTAAAGCGCTTAACACATTTCTTCTTCTAGCACGGACTTTAGGCTTTTGTGGAGTGGTTGAAGGCTGCTTAGTGTCTGGTCTTGAAGATACACTGCTCTCAGTCTCTCGGGCAAAATTAACCGGTATCTTTTAATAGATGCACGCGTCACCATAACGGTAGATATCAACTAAATTCGTTATCGTCATTGCTAGGGGTACAATCTGGAACATTCATTCTGATTTATCACGATCATCATTGCTAGGAGCAGAATCGGGATGCCGTTGCTAATTTCTCCATATCATCATTACTAGGGCGAATCTCGATCCTTCATTGAAGGAGACTGCAAATCATTGTCTTTTTCCTATATTAAAAAAAAAATTAGAATAAAAAGATTGTCTTATTTGATTTTAAAACCAAAAAACTTAATGTTAAATTTACCTTTGGTATTTAAATACACATATTTGCATAAGTCTCCACTGCCATTAAATCTTGTTCTGAGGCGGATCACCCGTATTCTTCATGCCCTTTCTTTCTCTTGTTCCTCTACTACGCCAGAAATACCGCGTAATCAAGCCATTCTATTTAAGTAAAGCGATATATGATCAAATAAACATGTTTCGGTCATACAAGCGGTGAATATGGTTAAAGCCCGACTACGATTATCAAATGGTGTGTCAAACATGTTGATTCCACGTTATAATAATCATGTTTGAATATCCATGTCGGGATGCAATTTGACATCATTATCAAATGCATTTGAGGGTGGCATAAGAAGTATAAATATACATAGTCGTTATTGTATGGCGAGTGTTAATGTAATAATATCCATACTCGTTATGTAATAATATTACCTTTTCTTCATTTGCATTGTCGAGTTCAAGAGAGGTGCACATTATCGTTAAAGCTGTTCTCAACCTTTCCACTAGTGGGCTCCACACTATCATTTAACCTGTTATCGACCTTCACACTAGTGGGCTCCAAAGTCTTGTTCACAGAGGGCTCCAAAGTCTGGTTAGCGGTACAAAAAATTCAACTAATCTTAGCCCTTAACAATCTTATTGTAATAATATACGACATGTTGATAAGGAAACAAAATCAGAGAACTTACCTTTCTTGATTTGCGGTATTAACAACATTTGGTTCATCATCATGTACACTACACAAGGCTCCATAGTCTCGTAGTGCCATTCTTAACAAAGTTGCTCAAAGCGCTGTTATACGTCTCCCATAGAATGCTTCAATATACTCAATCTTCTTTATAAGCTCACCTCGGGGTTCGGGTACTACGATAATCTACTGAGGTACAAAAAAATAAGGTAATATATAATAATCTTATTTACATTCAATGTTAAAATAAAAAATTTGTTTATAAACAACAAACCTTTAGTCTTGATCAACCACCGACATCTGCATAAAAGATGCATCCTTCAGGGTTTCACGCATTTCTCCAGTGCACTTAAGCGACTCCCAAATGATGCTCAATATCCTCAACCTTCTTTGCAAGCGTTGGGTCATCCAATCCCGTAGCCATGCACCTCAGTCTTGAACATGTACTCCGGTGAACCTCGTGCAAACCTCAGGTGCTGGGAATAACCTTCCTCTTTTTTAAAGGTCTATGAGATGCATCTTCTGTTGAGCCATTCTTGAAATAGTCTAAACTACATGTCCACCAGGATGTATTGATCTCCTTTTCGGTGGGGACAAGTGAATTAATTGACTCTCTAGAATAAAATAGACTCTCACAATCACCTTTTGTAAATGTTATACCATTACTCCACGAAACACAACGGGGTACAACATCATCGTCTTTGTGCCACCAATTTGTAGCATTCGGAAAAAGTTCCAATAACCAAATCTGCAAAGGTTTTAAAACCATTAATGTTAAATAACTAAACTAACTTAATGGCTAAATAAATATCAGTTAATTATAATCTGTCAATGTAACAATTTGTATATGCCAACGTAATAAAGATATATCATACTTCAGCTACAAGTTTGCGCTTAATATGAACATGTTGTGTTTCAGCATCTGTTTCTAATCTAAGAGTTTCGGATGAGAAAACATCTCAAATCTGTGTACTTCAAAAGTCAGAAAAAATTACGTCACTGGATTATGTTATTATATTGATATAAACGTCACAATAAATGAGGTATTCTATTCCATATGACCACATATTCTGATAACAATGCAGTTGCCCTCTAGAGTTGATTAAAACCAAACTCAAAAGTAGATTTAGGGAGTCAAACATAGCATTTAGATACTAAAGGCTGGGTTGGGTCAACATTTATGGTATGGGTGGGTTGGGTCAACATTTACACTGTGATGACATAATAAGACAAGCAATACATGAGACAAGAAATAAATGAGAAAAGGTTGCAAACCTTAAAGACGAAAACAAATCCATTCAAAGAATATTGAGGCTTGTATTTTTTCCCGTGTGTTGCAATTTTTTCAAAATATCCTTACGGTGTCTTGAATCAACATTATACACCCTAAGGTGAAGCTCGTGCCAAATATATTGTCCCCAAGGGAAAGCATCAAAAGCAGACAAATCATCCACTAGAGCCAAAATCTCATCTGCTATAACGTGCCTAAGCTCGTTACCCATGAATACATACTCTAAAGCCGACCTTGAGACAAACACGGACCGAATCATCATGAGATAGCTTTTAAAATCCTTATCCGTTTCAAGAAGTGCTTTAAGATCGTCACCCTTTATTCTTGGTAGAGTAGGAAATACACGGTTATGGAAATTTGAAACACTGTTACTCAAATGGTCTAAAGAAGGATTTCCAAATTTGAAACCAGTTAACAAACAAAATTCCTCCTACCAAACTCTAATGTATTGTGACCAATATCGAAAATAAAAGGCATATCAGTACTAGCGTCTTTGATAATCCTTTGGTGTTGAAGCAAAAGTTCGGACATGATTATCATGGTCCTCCGTTCTAATATCTATCCAAGGACCAAAAACACTACTTTTAAACTTGTTATACCTTTCCTCTTTAGTTGCCAACTTCTTTGCTATTGTTTTGAGGGTGTAGCTTAGTTCTCAAACTAACCTTCGAATCATAAACCTAGGTTAACAAAAACAAAATATTAAAAATAAAACTAATTTATACATGATACTAGCTACAAGATTATTGAGTTTTCATGGGTATATTGTGTTCTTGTACAAAAATACAAGATAACAACTATTTTCAACCAAATTTGATATACCCAAAGACTTGATCATTCAAAATGCAATCGATCTGTAACAATCTCAAACCTAACTAAAGGATTAAACATTTATTACATTTAAATATGATACTTACATCAACGCGATGAAAGGGTGAATCCATTGGACATAAACAAAAATCCTATCTACTCAATCATCTCAATCGGTGACAATATATGTTTTTTTTGGTTTGTGTTTAAGTTTGAGAATGATAATCAGATTTGGATTGACAATCATGTATCGATGAATTGTTGTGTATGATCCGATGGTTTTGCATTCTCTGGTTTCCATGTACATTGGAAAAGAAAAAGCGGTACATCGGATAAAATCGTTTTGTACTTTTTTTTTTTTTTTTTTTTTTTTTTTTTACTTTTTTAGCTTTTTGCGTGGATAAATGCAAGTCGAGTAAAAGGGTTGAGTGCTTGGTCGGTTCTTAATTTTGGTGGTTATTTGGTAGAATAAAAGTAAAAGTGTACTTTGGATATGACCGTTAATGCATTTTGGGTGGAGTTTGGAGTCGGTGGTTCTTGTGACCCATTTGGACATTAAGTGAAAAATTGACCACAAGGGAATACCAAAAGATTTTGGCATTTTTGATACTTTTCTCTAAATAATTTTCTCTCTTTCCTTTTTCAAACCAAAACCAAATCCAAATCCAATCCGATTAATCCCACTGAGCCAAACGGACCCTAAATCCATAAACATCAAAATAAGCCCAAAAATGAAGACTTATAAAACCAAAGCTGATAAACGCTTAAACAAACAGCCCTTAAATCCAAAAAAAAAAAATGAGTTTATTCGATAAGCTTTACACAAACACCCCTGGAATCTTATTATTCATTTTCTCCCCCACAACACAAACAAACGGAGCGAAGAATCATCATCATCATGAGGAGCAGCATTGAATACCCAGACAACAAACTGAAGAATTTCTTCAAAGAATTAGAAAGTCACAAAACCATTCTGACCACCATCACTGACACCCACACCAAACTAATCAACACTTTCATATCTTTAGACCAAACCCTTTTCAAAAAATCACAACTTTTAGATACCCAAATCGCCGATTTCAAAAATACCCGACAAAAAACACTCGAAACACTCGATATTCGAGCGAAAACCATCCCGGAAAGAGAAGCTAGTTTAGCAGCCTCTGTTGAAACCATCTTTGAGGAATCATCTTCTGATGACACCACTTTGATTAAAATGTTTTTTAGGAGAATGGATTCACATGGGTTGATTAAGTTTCTGTTGGAAAAGCGAAGGGAGTCATTTTTGGCCAGGGAGGATTTGGCAAAGGCTGCATTGGATTGTGTCGATTTGTTAACGTTTGTGTTGGATGCTGTTGAGGAGTTTGTTGGCTTGAAAATGAGTGTGGTCAAAGTTAAAGGGATGACGGATAGGCGTTGGCTTATATGGTTACCACACATACCGCATTGGCATTGCCTAGTCACGGGGTTGCTCGGAGTTTGAAGGAACGGGCGTTTAAGGTTTTGGAGATTTGGAAAGGGGTTTTGTTGGGTAGTAGTGAACGGACGGGTTCAGGGAAGCTACATGGTTTTTGCAAATTGTGATCGCTTTTGGATTGAAGCACAAGTTTGATGAACGGTTTTTGATGAATATGGTTAAGGAATTTGCAGGTGGGAGGGATATGGCTAAGTTTGCACTAGCGTTAGGTTTCGGAGAAAAATGGGAGGTTAGTATTTGCATAATTGTCAGCTTTAGATTTGTGAACATGATGTGTTACTTGTAGTTGGTTATCTATGTAGTGTTGCTAACATCAATTGGGTCGTTATGATATCGAAAGTTCTTCACTAGTGTAAAACGTGCTCTTTGATAGTAATGGTTGCGTCTTAGTTTCAAATACTTTTATACCCTACTCATGCATATATCCAGAAAGCAATCAATTCGAAAATATCGAAATTATGAAGATGTTAGTGAATCTGATATGTTTGGTCCGATTATACAACTTCATCTTTTAATATTCACTAACATATAGATTATATCGTGATCATCCTTTTGTCAAATAAATAAGTATAACCCAAATTTATTCCCACCATACGGTATGTATCATAGACCATTAATAGAAGTACAAAATTGATAAAATGACTACAACAATAATTGCAAGGAGTTTATAAAGTTAACCTGAAAACTGAAAAGTAAAACTACCAAATTAGAAAAGAATTAAAGAAAAAGGAAAAAAAAAAATATCCCCTTGTAGCTGGTTGTAAATATTTGCTTCATTATGATCAGACTGACAATGACACAAAGTCTTCACCCTTTTTGCATTCTCAGTCGAGTTGTTGCTATTAGGAGCAATCAAAACTTCAATACCAACTCTGGATCGTAGTTTCCATGGAAAATAACAAGAACACAATCTAGTGTGGGTTAGAGCTTCAGCTTGGTAAATCAACTCAATATCAGCTTTAAACTACCTTTTATATCAAAATATGAGAAGCACAACCATTAAGATCTATGAGAAGCTTCTTGCTAGATGCCATGAACAACATTTTCTAAGTTCTCTCAAAATTTCGATTAAAGTATGGTCTGCCAATACAGGGCATGCACCCTGTGATATTGATAACCTCTTTCATGCCCCAGCAACATAATTTCATGCCCCATGAAACCGGTTGCAGTGAGATCATTGTTGTTTGGTTCAAAAGTTTTCAAGTTGTTATTATTTACAGATACTAGGGTAAATTAATAAAACAATGGAACGAGTTGATGATTCACACTTGTTTGTGTGTCTTTGTGCAGATATAATTGAAGATTTGGTAAAGAAGGGCAAGGAGATTGAGGTCAGTATATTTTGTCACGAGGCTGGACTGACTGAGCAGTTTCCCCCAGTTCCTCTACTCGAATCCAGTCTTAAGAAATATCGAGAAAACACTTGCAAGGTGTCCTCCTCGTTGGTATGTATATTCTTAACACCCTGTTTCCTAGGCCAGATGGATTTTCTTATTGTTGAGTATGCATTTTCCCACAGTAGAATAGGTAATTGAAATAAATAGCAATATGCACTACTTAATTGATAATATCGTCATTGGTCATTAAAATCTTTATTTTTTATTTTATTGTATGATGAATGTCGAATTTTCGATTAAACACCTTGTAACATGGTGATGAACATAAATGGTATTATAATGCTTTCAGAAGGTAACGTTTGTTCTCATACAGAAGTTGATTGGTTGTAAAATTTAATGGGTCATTTGAAAATTGGATGGGTCTAGTAACAACTTTGAAGTCCTTTAACCAGATTAGAAACAAAGGTATAGTTCACCGCTACTGTTTTCTTTAATTTGCGGTTGCTGCCAGTACAAGATTGATTTTAGTTCTTATTATATTGTGGTGATAATTGAATTGATCTTGGTAACAAGCATAAAGATGGTTATGAACCTGTAAAAAGATTGCAATCATACTTAAACTCAAAATTGCGAGGTTTGACTCTTAAAAGTCAACTTGCTTCTTTTAAATAAACCAATCATAAGACAAATATAGAATTCTAATTCCAAATTGCATATGTTTCAGGACGATGTCAGCAATGAAATGAGTGTCATTAGAACAGTCATAAAATGCATAGAAGACAACAAACTTGAATCCCAATTCACCACTGCCGACTTGCAGACGCGTCTCAGTGAGCTGGATAAGATTAAATCTAGGAGAAGGTCTGTTACAACAACATCCACAAGCACCCCCTTAAACAAGCGGTCCCGCAGCGAAAGGGGTGGTAGTGGCTCGTCTCGACCGCCTAAAGCTGTAAGGTTAGCATTAGCTCGAAAAAAACTCCTCGCTGAATCAGCACATCAGCAATCTGCCAGTACATTATCTGCCCCGTATAGCTCGTATGGGGTTGACTACAGACACCCCAGCTCTCAGACTTCTGGCAACCATAGGCTTCAGTATGCCTACCCTTCTCAAGATATAGATGCTACTGCTACACGCGGTGATGGATACGGTACTTATGACTATGCTTCTGTGTCTCTGCCTGCATCTTTGGTGCCTACATACCCAACAACAGACAAATTCTAGTTCGCTACTAGAAGAAAAAAAGGAAACTTTTGAAAGTTACCAGTTACTTGTAGCCTCAGAATTTGAAAACTTAAGCCCCCCCTCTCGGATTTCTACTGTAATAGGCTTTAAATGTGTATGCCATTGCATTTCTTTTTAAATATTATGTACTTAAAGGTAGTGTTTATGTCGGTGAGACGTATTTGTGATCAACAAATTTGGTCAGTTTATCACGTACACTTTTGCCGGAGGTCTCTTTACCCTTAGGTAGGGGTAGAGTGTCTACCGCCCACATGATTGGGTATTGTTTTTGTGAATTTGGGTGGCTTATTGTATCCTTACAGTATGATGCAAGTGTCAGTGTTTAGGCATACCGATGAGTGATAATGCTGCTAATAACAGTGTATCATCCAAACGACTCTCTCTTGTAATTACCCTTACTTTTTTGTTTTATGATTTTGTAGTACACCTTCACATTAGACCCGCAATGCCAAAATTGGGATAGTTTAGGTGTTTATTACAGTAGCAACATTTTGTTTAGTGTTGTTTTATATTTATTTCACCCATACCTATTTTGGCATGAATCAATATGAACTTGTGCTGCTTTTATCGATTACTGGTAGTTTAAATGCAGGAAGATTACACTACAAAAATTTCAGGTATTTATTGATAACATGTCTTTATCAAAGAGCTAGAGTGAGGAAACCTCACTGATGTAGTAGAAGCTCGGCAGTCATCAAGCATTCACAAATCCATTTACAAAGTTAATATCAAAAAATCAATGTCATGCTTAAACAGCAATTCCTTAAACTGAATAAAGCGTGCCACTCTGATTTGTAAACACAATCACTCACTCGCTCTAGATAGATAAAATCCACACACTGTACATTACAATCCCAACAATGTAATTTCTCTCTTCATTTTTCTTCTTTAATTGGATTTCTAATATGTGAACCGTGCCATATTAACTCGGCAGTTTAACAAATGCTGCAGGCCCTCTATCCACTTGTGTTTTTCATCTCTAGTACTGCATTCAAACTGTATTATTCTTTCGGAGGTTTCTATCCCGAAATATTGCCTCTGCTCAAAGCTATCATCTAACTCTCTTCCAGGCCATGCTGGGACATCAACATACACTCCAGTGACTACACCTGTAGGATTATCAATATACGCTACTTTTATATGAACAAGAAAGGTACATTAAATCCTATGACAATATATATTCTTACACTTCTTTTTCTTTGTGAATGTTCCTGCCATGTGCTTGCTTTTCAGTTTTGCTACCACCTGTTGTTCATCTAAAATTAGCAGATGGTAAAACAAACATGCAACTTGTAAAAAGGAAACCCTCTGTGATAGCAATTGAATTGTAAAAAGAGGTTGAGATCAAATATTTTATAAGAACCACAACTGCTAGTTTTAATGTTTTTGACAGGTGCAAGCTTTTAAAATAACTCCTTGTGGAAATTTTATTTAAAATTACCTGCAATTTTGCATTGACCTTGAAAGAAACTTGCTTCCAGTGAAGATCTCCTGCATGAACAATCATTGAATAATTCAATATTGTTTCTGTAATTCATGTGTGCATGCCTTTTTTACATAATTTAAGTGGAATTACCTTTCCTTGTAAGCTTTAGAAGTTCTCCCCCTTTAGAAACAAAGTTCAATGCTTCCAATACGCTTACTTCTTTCCCTTCTTCACCCTGTTGTTCACCCAATGCCATTGTTGTAGTACCCTTTTGTAGCCGCGTCAGAATGTAGCCGCTCCTCTCAATGCTTTGCATTTTTTTTTTGTAATGTACAGTCACCCTCAAGTGTTATTTATCGAGTATGTACTGTGAATAAATATATAGTAGTGAAAAGATGGGTTCAAGTTCTGCAGGATGGTGGTCAAAATTCATTCAGGGGTAGGAATTAACCAAGCGTGGATATTTGGGAATATCCGAGAAAATTATAATCCCAGTTTTTTTCCAACTATAGATCTTAGATTATGATTCTTCTTTTGAGGTCTATTTTTATGACAGAAAGACTAAGTAATAAAGATATTAGTGAGTAATTGTCATATAGGAGACGATTCACTGTACTTCGTTATAATAACACGATTGTCTATGATTAAAAAAAAAAAAAAAAAAGTTATACCAGTGGCTGCTCCTGCGGTTAGGGTCATTATGTCACCATTAGTCCTTGCAGTAGTTGCAGAATTTACAGCTAATAATATCTGCTCATGCTCAGCTCCCATATCCTCCGCAATCTCTATGCAGTGTGATGCTACTAGGGCTGCTGCCGATGCTATTGCATTTGCTGCTTTTGTATGCGCTGTTTGTTCCTTAGTGGGATTATTGCTTAATGTTGCCGATGAAGCAGTAAGAGCAGCCACAGCAGCAGCAACCCCTGCAACGGATACCGCTGCATGCAAATGAGCGTTGTGTGTCCTAAGCTCATGCTTCCTCCTTTCTTTCTGGTCTTTTATCCATCTACCCATTGTCCGTCCTCTCATAATGTTCCTGTAAAGCTGGGTAGAGTATCGATTCATCAGCTATTATTAGTACGCATACTTTGGTTGTCAGTATAGCAAAGGTCAGTAAGTGTCGCCTGTTTACATACCCCATTTTTGAGTAATTGATGGTTACAAAGAAAATCTTGGTTCAGTGCTTGATGAATTAGATACAATTCCTGCAACAGATAAACTGTAGCTGAATAGTGCTCGAAATACAAAAAATACGCTCAAGATACATTTTTGTTTTATGTATTATTTTCTCATTCTTCAGACTACTGAAAGTTGTTCCAGTGCTAACTCTTTTAGATTATGTTTATCAGCATACTGGTTGAGTTGATTGTATACTTGCATTGAGTTCATTTACATCAAACGGTTCAAACAGTTTATAGTCGCCCAAAGTGTAATCTCAAAGCATCCTCCTATTTCCTGTATAGATTCAATTACATATACCATCCTTGTCGTTTGGTAAAAATTGCAGAACTTGCCCCTCGTTGATACTGTTCGGCTATTCACAAAATGGGCTCTAACTACACTGTTAAATATCACTTTTGTTTCCTAAAGTATGTAATTAATACTAGTTTTGGTCACTCGAGCATGTAATCAGTTTTCATTCTATTCATAAATGGTAAGAGGCGAGGGATCTGAACTTTAAACAATCAGTGCAGTTAGGGAACATTTATGGAAATATTATCGACACGGGACGATTTATGTAATTAATTCTTGTTTCTATTGTTGAAAAAATGTATTTTTTTGTCACATTTTAGTAAAGCGCTAACTATTTATTAACAAAAAGTTATAGATGAACTAAAAGCATTTGTGATATGGCTTGTTTCCACTGATTGACCTCTTATTGATGCTGAATGACTAGCCATCTTGCCAACGCGAAATGGTGAATTTCATTTCAAGAAAGGTGACTTACAGCTCCATCAATAAGTATCTTGTAGATGATGATTCCTTTTTGGTGAATTGGGTTGATGTTGATCCATGATGAGTATCAGTACTCTATTTTATGGTTACTAGTACACTATCACTTTTAGAATATTGCTCTACAAATAATCTGCCTTTTTCACCCAACAGATTTTAGCCTACCCGCGTGAAGGTGTACATTTATGGGTTCTTCCCAAAGGGGTTCATGGTTCAAAGTCTTACTTGATACAGTATTAATGTATAGCTTAATGGGTGTATGAATTTTTAGTTTGCCTTAAAGAAATAGCCTTTTCACTGATGACCTTTTTCCCTCCCTCTCCATATTCTCTGAAATATTTATTTTTTCTAAGAAGCAAGGATTAGCATATAAGCATGAGTTAATTTTTCAGATAAATGGACTTCTGACCATGTTTATAACGCATGAATTCCAACCAAGCAATTCAAACATAGGTGATACCTAGAACAATGAGTAGTGCTTACCTTCATTTCATCACTTTTTCTAGGAGAAACTGGAGGGCTATCTTCTTTTGCTAATGGTTGCGGTTGCTGCAAATAATACGACTCAAATTAAAGCGAAAGCAGTTGTTTCTTTGTTACTTTAGTTTTTATTGTCCAAAAGAAATAAACTCTTTATAAATACTTGGTATGTGACATATGATTAAAAGAAATATCTAATTTCGATAGCAACATGGTTCAATGTATAAACAGATTTTCGATAGCAACATGTTATTCGAAGACATTTACTCGTGCTCATTTATGATTTTTATTTTTTTGGAACATTTCAAAATATTCCTTTCTGATTAACGCATGCGTTTGGAAAAATACAAGGAGAAAGGGATCTTACTGAGATTGTAGAGGTCTCAAGATGATCAGCAGATAAATTTGGTTGGTTTTGAAGATGCTGATCAGGTCCAATAACAGCATAAGTGTGAGCAAGAGCTTTCGATACTTGAACAGAAGAAACACTCCATGACCTCCCAAGGAACTCCATAGACTCTGTTGGGGTTTCTGGCAGCGGACATGATACCGGAAGCCAATTCTCGGCACCTTCCTCTTTTATGTTTTCGAGGCCGCACTTTGACATCAAACGGCTGCATTCACTTGTGGACACTACACATATAGAGTACGTTCATCAAACACAGGCATATTATAAAAAAAAACTACATTTTAACATTATATGGAGTTAGAACACTTACTTATGAGGTTATTTGCTTGCTCAAGGGAAGAATACAAGTTGCAGCAAGCAAAAATGAATTTATTTAAGTATTTAATATTTAAACAAGCGTGCACTTGTGAAGTGAACATGTGAAACTTTGTGCTAGTATATATATGCACTTTTTATTTCTATTTAAAGTTAGTTAAATTTATGTTACTGTCTAAGTGTCTATAAAGGTAAATTAGGCTAAACTATAATTAGAACATGCATATAAAAGTTTTGATTTAAGTTTTTGTTGTTGGAGGATTTGATTGCTTTAGCACTCACGTAAAAAAGTAGTAAGGTTAAGTGTAGTTGCTTTAATCATGAAAAATGTGTTGATTAGAGAAGCGGCAGCCTTCATGATGAAAAAAACACTAAATTTCGGGTTTTGTCACCATTGTTTTTCCTTAATGAGTAGAGGGTCCCGCATTTCTAATCTAACACACTACACAAAAGTATTAGGTGCGTTTGGTATCCCAATCGGAATGGAGGAATGAATATTATTCTGATTCAAAGTGTTTGGTATTCTGAAATAACTATCAAAAGTAGAAATGATATACAAATTTATTCCATAATAGACACCAAAAAAGGTAGTATATGATTTTTCATTCCCGGGCCCATCACTTCCCCTCACATAAATTATGCTACACTTTTTATCTAATTATCTTACCAAATAACATTTATGAGATTGATATTTTATAGTCATTCTATTCGCCCTATATAAAATCCATACCGATATCATCCGGACAACAAACCAAACGAATGTGTTGTTGTGGATCATAATCGCTATAACTTTGATAACACGGTGGAATGACTATATGTACGTGGGAATCAATTCTAATTCATTTTGTGGTTTGTCACTTAGTGATGATTATGGCCTTTAGGTCCAAAAGCATGAAGAAATAAATCAGACTTTATGGAAAGGTCCAAGTAAGGCCCAGCGTAGCGAAACCTTAGCCAGTTGTTGCATGGGTAAATCACGGGTCACGCAACGACATATAACAATTATTATACTACAGACACGTGGATAGGCGCAAAGGCAATACAGCGAAATGAGGGAGACAACAAGTCATAATTACCGTTATGGGGCAAAGGTGTAAATTCTTTTTTTTAATCAACTAAGCTTAATGATGCGTTGCCATGGCAACGCAACCCTTAACGCCCACCATTAACGCATAAAAACGATATGGTAACTCATCCTTAACGCAGGCCAAGTTACGCCATAACTCAGCTGCAAGATTACCATACCTTGTGCTCTTATTGTCCTGGTTATATTACTCATTTACTTTGATATGTAATAGTCGATCCGTATCATAATAAATGTCCACTTCTACAATGTAAAAGTTTTAGAAAATCTCACTCGTTATATTCTTTACTAATCAAATATCATTTTTACATACTAAAATATCTTCTCGTTAGTTGAAATATAAAATAAACACTTATTATAATACATACCAAAATAGCAATGAGGACACTTACTATTGGATAAAGGGAGTGGTAGCTCAAGAGTAAAGCTACTAAATAAATGCTTTATGCCCGGAATATTAAAGGCCCCAAATTTTCCAACGCCCTTTATGATTACATATTATCTTGAGCATCATCTGAGGTTCGATATAAATGGCCACTATTACTAAAACTTCTAAATTATCAAGGATGTTTGCTTATTAGTGTTTTCTTTTTATATCCAGACCACTAAGTTTGAAACGACCAAATTCATTTTTATATTATCATAAAATAATGAATTGAACTCATTTAATGCTACAAATTTTAATTACTTTTAGTTATACCTTTAGAATCAACTAATGAGGGTGTGTATTTTAATAAATAATGGGTTTGGTGTGTTTTGATCATGGTTCTAAAAGGCGCGTCATGATGGCATTAAGGCATACTAAAGCGTGAGGCATGACCTCTACGTTATGAAATAGTTCAAGACATCGAATCTAGGCGTGACATAAGATGAGGCGGGAAAAAAGGCGATAAGGCGTACTAAGGCGTGAATCGTGACGAGTTTTTTTGATTCAAATCTGATTATTATTATTATTATTATTATTATTATAAACATCACTTTATTAGAAATGCAAATGATTTACAAGAAGTTAGTGGAAAGCCGCGATACTAACTGGGCTCCAACTCCTCTAACTATAGAAAAGCTAATCCTACTAAAGATATGAGAAGCAGCACGTGATCCAATGTCTTGGGTCATCGAGAACTTTCGGATTCGCTTCAATAAAGTCACAGCAAAATAATACATGTAAGGATAGTTTCTTAACCTTATTCATTATGTATAAGGCTTTTTGTAAACTTAATACTCGTATATATGAAATATGATATAAATATATGAATATTTCCATATTCTGCGCCGCCTTAAAAGCGCAAAAGCTTTGTCTTGGCCACTAAGACGTGAGGCTTAGTCATGCCGTCACGGCACGCCCACGCTTTTTATAACCTTAGGTTTTGATTGATTAAAGGTTTACTAATTGTAAAAGCAGCAGGGAACATTGTTGCTCAAGTACCGGTGATGGAGGCCTACTTGGGCCGTGTTGTTAACCCCTCGATAAACGTTTCAATGGTAGATGTGAAACTTTAATCTCACAATATCGGTAAATTGAATGGCTGGCTCCCAGGATTATATCTCCACATTCTACATATGAGGCGGTAGGGATTGGAGACCTAATATACATCTGAATGCACAAAGCATCTCTTAATCTGCAACTAAAGATACAAAATAGTGACCATAGGCATAAAATACTCTTCATCTGAGAATATTTACTGTCATTTACATTTAGATAACTAGAGTTATATAAGCCATTGAACGTATGTCAGTTAACAAGAAATGAGAGTTTAATATCTATTTCAAAGGCCTAGTCTTCACAAAAGTCGTTATGTGCTACCTGCCTTGCCAACTTCAAACACGAAACTGATCACAATCAGTTGCTCCAAATCTACTGAAGTTCGAAATGAGGCCATTTAACATTCTAGCCACTGCTTCCTGGAAGGATTTTGATCCACCTTTTTCATCAGGGATTTTTTCATCCGTAACAAAACCAACTGGTACACCCTTCATATAAGCTCTGCATGCTGACAGGATAGCATGTGCACGGGTACGAAAATGACAACCAACAAGCTCCTCAAAATGCTGCAATAAACATCATCATTTTAGCAATCCATTAGGATTCTTACATAAACAATAATTTTATAAAGAAAAGACATTCGGCTGTGCTTGAAGCATCAAATACATGCAAGGATGGTGGAAATTTTGACCCAGTTAATTGTAAAAAGTTTATTCCAAAAGAGGAACAAGTACATTAGGTTAAGTGGATCATAAGTCCCAAAGTAAGTGTTTAATGCATACAACCTACAACTCATTTTATTCAAGAATTTATCTTCGAGTGTAATAACTTTTTCTTAAACCATATCTAGAGTAAATCAAGCACACATTTGAAAAAGGTATAGATCTGCAGAGATTAAAAGTAAACCATATCTAGAGTAAAACAAGGGTTTTTGTTACAACAAACCATAGAGTTGTGATTAAGCTTCATACATAATCATTATCCTGAGCGTATAAGTTGCATAGCTGAGCAAATTTTGCCTTACATGAAGTAGTAGATTCACATCTATGCCTAGACATATAAACAGTTTAAAAGACCTAATAACTTCAAATGTAAAGATGGGTCACTGGCATTATATTTTATTGCTAACAGAGTAACAGGTCAAATAGATAAAATCAAAATTTATAGCTGAAAGCAAGCCACATGTCTGGAACTGTTTAAAAGACATCAGTAGCATACTTGATCCTTTACAACCTTCTTATTGCTTTATTTTGTAGCAAACCTAAGTAATAAAAGTGTTTTTCATGAAAACAAGCAAACGACAGGTGTTTGAATAGGTTATCCAAAATGTATTATTGTTGTAAACAAATGGAATTAGTTAGAGGTTGTAGTTTAATTACAAAGCATTATAACTTCTAACAGTGGTATTCTCAGTATAAAATGAATTGAATGTTGTTGGGTACTCCTATTGCAAGACTCATATATGCACAACTAATTCACAGCCAATTTATTCTAGCAACTCGATAATTAAACCCCACATTATGTACAGCTTTAGGTTCATATCAGCATAAGAATTACATGATTTACCTAGTGTCCTTTTCAAAAGATTGGTCCATATCAGCTTTAGGTCACGTGATCAATCTATAATCAGGACAAACTACGACAAACATCACCTTAGTTTCACTTAATTTATAGATCACGTTCACATCACTTTATAAATGGTTAATTAATCCACTGTCCTTTTCAGAGGAGATTGTTTTGGCTAATTTGAGACATAAATGCGATATGCGGACAATGAAACAGTTTTAGCATTATGAATAAAATCTGATAACTCTAGCAACTCCTTTTGTAGACGTAAAATAAGTCCGAACTGAAACGAAAGTGCTTCGTAATTAATTCAGATTTGAGATAAATTGTTAAGGGTGAGCTTGAGGGTTAAAAAGGGTACCGTTTCTTAAAGAAAAACAAGCACCCTCTAAGCACTAGTTTTCCATGTAACAAAAACTGAATATATTAATGACTGAAACAGAGAGAATAGTAGGTGATACCTTTGGAGGTCTCCTAAGTGTATACATCATTGTTTTCAAGGATAAAATGAACATTTCTTCGTTATAGGCCTTGGATTTTCTCTCTCCTTCAGCTCCAGGAAACCTTTCATCATACCCAGGCTCATTAAAGAATGGTTTTGCATTCAATATTAGTGCTTGTATTGACACTAAAACTTGTAGCATCGTTGATTTATGTGGCATCCACTTCTCAGTCCCTCTGCCAGTCCACGTGTTCAAAAGGCTAAGGCACACTTTTCCACAATCATACAAGTTTGGGTTCAACCGAAGCCCACCAGAGTAGTAATAAACCATCTGAAATATTAAAAGAAAAAAATATATATATATATCATCCATCACTTGATAAGTGAGCTAAAAACATACCACCTTATAAACAAAAAACTATTGATAATATATACCGGAGGCGTGTCTGGATAGGTGGGAGGAAAATGAACATCAAAGACAAAGAGACCATCATGGTAGGGCGTGCCTCCTGGTCCTATCAACACAGCCCTCAAAAGATCCATTCTTGTTTCATATACCCTCACAAATATAGTACCTGTCAAAGTAAATAAAAGATAAAGAATGTAATTTAAATGAGAGACGAGTTTTACATATTGCTAGTCGTGATCTATAACATTTTAGGACAGGCAGAACCGTATGGGTTGACCTGCCAACACTTTTTGCCTATTCGTTTAGAATCTCATTAGATATTTATATAGTTTATATGATTAAGAACACAATTTCTTAAAAGAATGCCATTTTTATTGAACATAAAGCAATTATGAGTATTTTTGAACAAATCAAATCAGTTGGAGTAAGTTTAGTTTCTAAGCCTTCATCCTTATTTTCTTCTACTTTATCCTTTTGACCTTTATTAAAAAATTACGCTAGCCCAAACTGATACATTGTTACAAATACACGTTGAAATCACCCAATTCAAAATATGAAAACACGTAAAAGAGAATTATGCAGGAATTCCGAGGACATATCTTAACCGGTATGCCATGGTAAAACAAAACTACCGAAAGCAATAAACCATACTCACCGGGTAAGTCCTTCTCCAAAATTTTCCATTCGTCCTGAATTTTCTTCGTCCAGCTCCTCGGAGGCTACCACCATACGTATACAGATAATTAACAAAAAGACTAACACAATGCAATGAAACAAAGTGCATAAACGTAGCGGGCATACTGTTGTCCTTGGGAAACCCGCACCATTGAAGTGATGATCAGAAAAATCATCAACAATGTCAAACAACTTGAAATCTTTATACTTGATCTCGATCCTCCTCAGAAACTAGTTCCTTATTTTCTGCATTTTCTGCAGATTCGCAAACCGGACTCTGAACGGGTACGGAACTGCTACTAGCAACGTCATTACCCGATTTAGCTTCTGCGGAAACCGGATTACCCAACCAGGAGAAAAACGCTTCTACGCCAGGAGGCAAATCAACGTTATCGAACTGCGCTTGCATGCTCAAATAATCATCTTCATCTTCTTCCTTATCTTGATCATTGTCAAATATATAATCACCATCATCGTCATCATAATCAAACACGTCATCCTCATCGTCTTCAATCATGCCTTCATCATCATCAACATCATGATCATTCGAATTCATGTTTTCAGAGCTTAGTGATAGAGATGATGATCCAGCTTCATTACTCACAACTTTCTGCGATAACATTCACTAAAACGTATTATTACTAATCTTTATCAACTAAAAAACAATTTTACCCTAAATAAAAAAACAACCCAATTAATTAAAAAACCTAAATCTTTATCGGTGAAAGAAAAAGAAGACCTGATTGTTGAGGAGGGCGTCCTCAATTCCGATTTCCATATTACCAAATTCTTTCAATTATTATTATGATCGAGTATTATTAACTTCGACTTGTTTGTCACCAAGCACAATGTGTGTTTCGTGAAGAGGAAGGGTTTATATAAGAGTGAATTGCATAAATCGTCCCTTAAGTTTTTTCCGAATTTGCATGTTTCGTCCCAAATATTTCGAAACTGCAAAAGACCTCCCTGTGACAAACTTTTGGGGAATATATCGTCCCTAGTTTCAAACGACGTTAACTCCCATCCATTTTCCAACGCACGTGAGTTGCACACAAGGCCCTTTTTGTCTTTTTGCACCATGGTCCCCTCTTTAATAACCACCCACCCACCCATCACCCATCAAATTAAAACTCCTATTCAACCCCAAAGCACGCAAATCTGGTTATAAGAATAAACCCAAACCCTAATTTTTAGGATTACCCAAAATCAGTCAATATGGTGCTTTGCTTGTGTAATAAACAATGTGTGATTCGTTGTTCATGGACTCGCTATAACCCAAGACGTCGTTTTTGTTGTTGCCACTCAAACTGTAAGTTATAAAATTCATTCATCCTTAACAATTATTTGATATTAATCTCCTTTTATTGAAGTTAATAATGAGTGTTTGTAAGGTACTTATTATGGATATTTTGATTGGTTTGATCCACCCATGTGTGCCCGTTCAACTGAGATAATCCCTAGTTTGCTAAGGTCAAGGAATGTACTTGAAGAATCAATGAATTCAGGTGAGAGTTTCAAATTGAAGATTGAACATTTGGTTGGTTTGTAGTTGGGTTATTTCTTTGTTTTAGGATGTACTCGCCTATGTCTTGTTATTTATTAGTTGAACTTATACATTGACCAATATGTGTTATTGTCAATGAATTTTGGTGTAAAGTTGTTTATGTTCAATGAAATCAAGTTATTAGACTGTTTAGTAAGTTTACTGTGTACAAAGAGTAATGCAAATAACATTTGTAATGAAAATCAAGTAATGCAAAAGAGTAATGAATTTTGAGTAATGCAAATCAAGTTAATAGACTGTTAGTGATAAAATGACAGTTTTGCAAAAGAGAAGTGCAAATGACAATTGACAAAATGGTCTTAAATATGAAACATGTGTCAAATAAGTAATGCAAATGAAAAATGACAGTTTACCAAGTCAAACGAGTAATGCAAATGACAAATGACAGTTTACCAAATTAAATGGTGGCAAGATCATACATTAAACAAGTTATAACTTGTTACATTGAAACTTTGCATGAAAATGCCCACATTAGTTCAAGTTTACCAAATACTAAGATTCTTAAACATGAAACATAATACTAACACACAAAAGCATCATAAAACAAAAGGAGCAATAAAAGACATCAACTACTTTGTTGGTATGAGCCTGCAAGCTTGTTTTATTTTTCTTCTGGTAGGACTTGCACCAACTGCACTTGCAGCAACTTGTTGTTGACTCCTATTTGCAGCAGCTTGTTATTTTTGACTCCCACTTGCAGCAGCTTGTTGTTGTTACCCACTTGCAGTCATTGCACTCCCACTAGCTACACTTGCACCAGACTTTCTCCAGATAGCTGCACTTGCACCAGATTTCTCCCACCATCTGCATTTAAAATACCAGATTTCTCCCACCAACTGCACTCCCACTTGCAACTGCACTTGTACCAGATGCACTCCCACTTGCAGCTGCACTTGCACTAACTGCATTCCCACTTGTAGTTGCACTACCTCCCTACCTATTCTTCTTACAATTTTGTTGGGTTCACTCAATACCCAAGTATCCTTAAACTAGGATTTGAATAGAAAATAACCTAAGTGTTAAATATTCATGAACATCTACTAAGTCACTGAGTGAACAGTTACTCAGTGTGTCATCTTCAGGAAGCTCAGGACAAGCCTAAAAGAAAGACTTTCCATCTAGTGAGGCGGGACTCGTGAATGATACATGAGCCAAATAAGAAGATGATGGGTACAGTGAGTGATGACAATAACTCACTGAACCCCAAGTCTCCTCAACAACTATAAAGACCAATGACTCAAAAAGTGAAAACCTAGAGACTGATGGTTAAAGACTGAAGTAAAGGCAGGATAATTTTGAAACGAATATATCAAGCAAAGGTCAAACTTTCCCTGAAAGGCTAAAGACCAAGAGCAGTGTCATCACTGCTATTCAGAAAACACCATTGTCCTATACCCAAAGTAGTCATTGTAACAGAGACAAAATACGCAGATATCTTGTCCAAACTAGCTTAGGTCATCTTTGTCTTCTTCAATAATGGTTGTAAATCATTGTGTATAATTGAAAGTGTGAATTTAATGCGTTGACATTCACAAACACCTTTCTCTCCTCCAAATACAACTAAGTCCCTGAGATTAGCTCAGTTGGTTAGCATAGTTGTACTTAAGCTTAGCTTAAGTTTAGAGAGGAGAATTACCATACTTGTCATTCAATCCCAAGTGTTGTTCCGCAAACACTTGGGTATAATTCTTTGTTAATTTCAAATAGAATTAAACGTTGAAAAATTCTCTCTCTTTTACTTTACGTTTATCTTTTAACAAATTATTTTTCATTACACTGCAAGTCATGGAGCTTGGATAGATTAACTTTGTAGTTAACTCTAACCAAGTTAACGGGAACATCAAGTGATATCAGAGCCTCTGGTTTATAAAACTTTTAAATAACAGATTCTCAAAGTTTTTAAAATCAAGATCCTACCACGGTTGATAGTAATGTGCCACAACTAGTCGACAAAAAGGGAGGAAGCTATTCAGCTGTTGCTCCCTGACTTAAAGTTGAGAAATTTAATAAGTGGAAAAAGCGCATGCTTTGCTACTAAAATGGAATGGAACCATACTATATTAAGTGTATTAATGATGGTCCATTTGTCCCTAAGACTACTGAAGGTTTACCCAACACTGAAGCCCAATGGACTCCTTATGAGAGAAGGGTGGTCAATCAGGACCAACGCCTCAAAAGCATCATTATATCTTGTCTCTCTGATGATATAATGGAATCAGTCATTAACTGTAAAACAACCAAACAAACCTGGACTAACTTGGTTCATAGCTTTGAGGGTCCCTCAGATACCAAGGAAAATAGGGTAATGGACCTAAAACTTGAGTATAAAACTTTCAGAGCCAAGATTCTGAAAGTATCTTAGAGACCTATACTCGTTATAAGACATTGCTAAATGAGCTGTCCAATTATGGTGTCACATGTCTAAGTATGAAATTAATGTTGGCTTTGTCAACAATCTCCCTGAGAAGTGGTTAAGCTTCTCTCAGGGTCTTAGAAATGCCAATCACATTCAAAATCTTGAGCTCCCTGAAATCTATGGGAATTTTGTCTATGAAGACAACTTGATCTCTAGGAGATATCCTGATTCAAAAAAGGCTCAAGAGACCAAAAAGGCCCTGGCCATTGCACCCATATCAATTGCATTCTCTTCTAATGGTGTTGTGCAAAATTTTTAAGAAAACTCTGATGATGAGGCTGATGAGAGAACTAGTGAGGAATACCTAAATGATTTTCAAATTAAATTTCAAGAAAGGGCACTCCTTGCAAACTTAAAGTGTTTTATCAAAAGAAACAAGTCAAAAATTTCTGGTTCTAAAGCAAATGATAGCACTAAATGTTTTAAATGTGGAAAAAAGGGCCATTTTGCAAAAGACCGCATCTCAAAAACCACCTCAGAACCCTTATATAAATTTTCAAGAAACAGTTCCTCTTCAGGGACTAGCAAGTTTCAACCAAAAGTGCTTCAGTCTTCTCAACATTTTCAAAACAAAACTGATCAAAAATATCAAAAAGATTTTGAAGCTAAGTATAAAAAAGCTAAAGCTAAACTTGCACTCCTTGAGGTAGCACCATCTCCTCTTTAGGCTACACAGACCTCTAAACTTTCTCAGGCAAGGAATAAAGAGCTTGTAGCTGAAACCTCGTTTGGATAAGGAAGATGTTTCAGATGATGAAGTAAGAGTTAGTGCACTGATGACACTTGTAGAGGGTTAAAAGTTGACTGTTGGAAAAAGTCACGCAAGGAATGGAGAATGGGTCAACATCACCATGAGAAAGGTCAATATCTTACTATCTATGGATGATTATTCTGATTGGCAATCTTATTTAAGTTACAATAATGTGGATCTTAAGTTTTTTAAAGAGCAAAGATTAAATTTGTTTTCAAAATATAATAAACGTACTTTTAAATTGAATTAGTGTAGAGATGAACTTCTTTCTTTAAAACAAGCCAACTTAAAGCTGTCACACTTCAAATTCAAAATACTAAACTTGTAAAACAAAATCATGCTCTTCAACAAGAACTTAAGAAAGAAAAACTCATTATTGAAAGTTGGACAACTAAAAATCCTAGGGTCTATGAGTTTGTCCAAAATCTTATTTGTAGCACTAAGAAGAGAGTACTAGGAGAAGATCAACTCACTGAGTCCATAAGTAACAATCAATGTGAAAAAGCTTTTACTCTTGCTGGCATATCCTTTGAACAAGAATTAAATCCAAAGTCAAATGACTGGGTTGAGCGAGTCAACCCAGACAGCAAGTTGTCTAACTTTAACAATGGAAAATTTTTGGAACCCGAAAGTCAGGCTATCAAAGAAATGCTTAGATGAGCCCAGCCACACTGAGTCCATCATTGAGTCTGAATCAGAAACCCACATACCTTTACCTCCATTGAAAGTCCTTCAGGGAGCCTCACCTAGTTCAGGCCTTATACCCTTAGCCTATTCCTAACACTTTCCAAAAGATAGCATATTCCAACACATTGGATAATCGGCACCTTGCCAATGACCATGATAAGAATTTGTAAGTACATATCTAGTGTGTGATGGAAGGGTATATATATACATGATTTAGTTATAGATTTGATCACCTCTATCATTATATTCCTTATTTAAACCTATACATTCCGTGAGTTGTTCCCACTTGAATCAACATATTAATCGTGTTGATTTTGTACCATGATTGATATTGTTCTATATAAATCACAACTCGAATATGAGTGTAAACCGTTGTTGATGAATGGTATATGTGAAAACATATACCTTTTACTTAATCAAAGCCGGACCAAAAAAACTAAAAACTAACCCCTAAAGCCATAAATATCTAAGTTTTTGTGTTTATGTATGCATGCAGGATATCATAAAAATGGACAAGAAAAGACAAAACGACGGAAAAACGAGCATGAGATATGGATGAGTGCAAAAAAGCCGAGGCGGGGAAGAATTTGTAAGATTGGATCATCATTTTATCAAAATGGCAACTTTAGTCCTTGAAGATTCATCATTGGCAAAATTGGTCCTTGAGATTTATGAAGTTATCAAATTTGGTCCTTGAAGAATAATTCTCTCAAATTTGGTCCTTGGAGTTTGTAAAGTTGTCAAGATCTACCATTGGGATTACTTGTCTAATATTACAACATTGGTCTCTACACTTTACATCTTCTACAAAATCTACCTTAAACCTAAAACTAAAACTATCCTAATCCTAATATTACACCACAACCAGATCCCATTTACCTTTAAATACCTATAGCCCAACCTAGCCCAATCTCATTCCCCCTACCCGTTCTATTAAAACCCCAAAGCCCAAGTCAAACTTTAAAATACTCCGGTCAAACCCCAATCATAAGTCCTTTTGGTCAAAAAAGTAAATACGCGCCCAAATATTACTCCCCTTTATTGTTTATCATCTCCTTCACCTTTTTACCCTAAAACACCAAAATCACCCAACTGATACCTCGTACTAGCATCTATTAGGAAGCCTTCTAGAAAGCTGACAGGCAAGGTGACAAAACATGGAATGACAACTGGCAAAATAAAGCTATCTGATTGGCTATGACACCTCACAAAGATGATCAAGGGTAGAGAATTGATGAGTGGTAACCAAGGGATGATCAATAGACGAAATTAGAGCTTCGGGTCCTTACCAACCCTAGAAGCACCCTCCTCCTCATCTTATAAATAGACCCTCAGTCTACAGTAGATGATTTGTCCATTTTTCATGTTTTAGAAAAGTGTTACCATTTAATTTCCTGTCATTTACATGTTTTCAGTAGTGTAAGCTTTTTAAACTTTCGTATTGTAATCTCTTTTTAGAGTAAATACAAGTTCGTCCCTCAACTTGTACCGAGCATCACGTTTAACTAAACCTAGGCGTTTTCATTGTTGGAGGTCCAAAACATGGGTTTTTAATGCCAAAGAAGTCCTTTGATAACTAATGCCAAAGTCAATGTCCGATTTTTGTTATGTAGTCGAGGATATTTTAGTCCATACACATTTATACTTTGTCTTTTAGTCATCATCCAAGTACCAGTGATCCAATCTCTTATAACCCAAGAACTGCTGAATTGAGTTTGAGCTATTCTCGACCTATTCATTTAAAGACAAAGTAAATCAATGATTCTTTCATTTGCTTGGCCATAGAGAAATAGGTTAGATGGGATACAGGGTCTCTCATACACACACAATGAAAACAAAGGACTACGGAATCTAATCACCATTTTTAGTATTGAAGTAATTCGTGTCAAATGTAGCTCAAGAATGCTTTGTATCAACTTGGGTTATATTAACCTTCAACATGTCAAACGGACAAGGTGATAGTGAAGATGGTATCTTGACCCAAATGGAGAAGTTATGTTCAATAGCTTATAGATAAAAGAAGCTGAACATCAGTACGAGTCACAATTGTCTTCCAACGCTAATCTAAATTAGATGAGTGTGCGCTGATTTGGTGTTTCTATAAAAAAACTATGGATCATGTGGGTAAATTGCTGATTATCCACTTGGTCTAGAAGAAAGTATTCAGATGGTACTTGTAATCGGTAACTGCATTTCATAATTGACCGATATAGGGTTAGATTATTTTAATTCAATGAAAACTAATTACGGGTTGAAACCAGGCCCATAACATTACTCATGTGTAGTGGACCTTCTAGGTAGGGCAGGTCGACTTGATGAGGCTCAGAAGCTCATTAACACGATGCCAATGAAACCTGATGGTGTAGTATGAGGAGCTCTTTTGGGTGCTTGCAAGATTCACAAGAACATTGACTTAGCTGAATTTCATTTGACCGTGTTATTGAGCTTGAACCCTCGAATATTTGCTATTATGTGTTATTGTCAAACTTATACACTGAAGTCAACAATACATATGGTATTCTGCGTATACGAGTGATGATGAGAGAAAAGAGGCTAAGAAAAGATCCATGGTATAACTATGTTATCATAAAGGCAAGACTCATCTTTTTGTAGCCGATGATCATAATCATCCACAAACAAAAGAGATATATGCAATGCTCGAGAGACTTGATGATTTGGTAAATCTTATCAGTAGTAGGGTGGCGGGTATATGGTTCATAGTGAGAGATTGGCTATTGCGTTTGCACTTTTGACCACTGATATTGGGCAAGACATTCTTGTGATAAAGAACTTACGGGTATGTGGAGATTGTCATGTATTTATAGACCATCAGTTCATTATCAGAGATCCGACTCATTTTCATCATTTTAAAGACGACTTTTGTTCATGCAAGGACTACTGGTAGTCGACTTGCTTGTGACTTGTATATATACATACTTGAAGGAATATAATTTTTGTAGAAATCAGGTTAGATGGGATACAGGGTTCTCTGATACACATACAATGAAAAACAAAGCTATTGAACGAGTCTTTAAATGAATGGGATTGACTTTGTCTTTAAATGAATGAGATTCAAGTATAAATGTGTATGGACTAAAATACCCTCGACTACATAACAAAAATCAGATATTGACTTTGGCATTAGTGGTCAAGGGACTTGTTTTGCATTAAAACCCATGTTTGGACTCCAGCGATGAAAAAGCCAACTTTTGTCGAATTGTGATGCGCGGGGTACAAGTTTAGGGACGAATGGTGTATTTTACTCCTCTTTTTATTAATGAAATTTTTGTTTTTTCAATTTAAATTCCATTTGTTCTTGAATTTTGAGAATTAAGCAGTTAATTGTGTTTAGAGCTTTTAATTACTGTTCACAAAAGTTCACATAAGCTTTTTAACTTATGTGAGCTTATTGTTGGTTCACTTTCTTAATTTCACTTTTGCAAAAAGTCGACATTAGTCAAAATTCAAAAGTCAAAACAGTTTTTGGGTTAAATTTGCTTTAAGGTGTTAAAATTTTAAGTTTAATGTTAATTTATGTGTCTATTTTCAATCAAATTTAATCATAGTTTTGAAGTTAATTTGCCATTTGTTCATTTAAAGGAGGTTTGGATTTGGTTCAATTTCAGGTTTAAATGGTTTTGGTTAGTCTATTGAGTTAGAAACTGGTTTTGTAACATTCTAATCATGGTTTAAGTTTGTGAAGTGTTTGATTTATTTTCAACTTAAAATCCAAGTCTGCCAATTCCTTATTACGTCCCAAACAGTCAGTTTCCACAATGAGTTTCATGGTCTAAATCAGTCCTAAGTTTGTAAAATTGGTTTTTCTAGTTGTTGATGCACCTTATTTTATCTGATTATAGCTTTTTTTGCCCATTAGAAGTATCTTGTTTGCTTGAATTGGTAGTTAAATTTTCCAATTTGCCTTGTTCTGCTACTGCCATAGTATCTGTCCATCACAACAACCCCATAGCTGCTTATTCCTTTGATGCTAGGATTTGATTTTGCTTCGTCGTGTGGATTTAGGTTCTAGTTTATCTGTTCTTACTTTTGTAGCTATTTAGAAGCGTGTTAAGTAGCTTGTTTAAGCCTGCAAGTCACCCTAGTTTGCCTTTATTTCTGTTTTGCTGCACACTGTACTGCCCCAAATAGCCTTTTTCCTAGCTCATTTTCTGCTTATCCATTTGGTTTTGTTGCTTGATTTTTGATTCCACTTGTAGTAGAGTACATAGATAATCTGTTTTTGCCTTTAGATGCCTTTTAGAGCTTAATTTCAACTTAATTTTTAGCCAGCAAAAGCACCCCTAGTGCCCTTAGCTCTGCTATAACAGTCTCCCTTTTAGTGCTTATTTCACATTAAATTTAGCTTATTTGATTTGCTTTAGGATGGATTTAGTTTAGTACTTTAGTTGCTTGATATTTTCATTAGCTTATTGTAGGTAGCTTTTCTCTCTTTAGATTTTTAGCTCATTTACTTCATTTAGGAGTATTTGGATTAGCTTAACTGTTTTGCTTCTTTCTGCTGTTTAAGCTTATTTGCTTTTAGTGCTTTTCAAATAATTAGTCGTCAAATAAAAATCTTATCCTTAGCTTATTTTTAAGTTAGTATTAGAGATTAATCAAAAATAAAAAGAAAAAAAAAAAAAAAAAATGCACTGCCTGGGATTCAAACCCCGGAGTCACCCAAATACCAACCCCTAACCACTATGCCCTTGGGACTTGTCCTGTCATATGTTGCAACATCAATTTCCTTATAAACGTTTTCTTTATATAGCTTAATTCCACTGATCTCCTTATTTCAGCTTAATTGTATGCTTTTCCCATTTCATAATTTTCCTAGCTTAATAATTGCATAAAGTATTTTTCTGCAAAATTTCATAATTTTTTCCAAATTCATTACTATTTTAATAATTTGTTTTTACCTTTTTAGTTTTTAATTCATAATAAATATTCAAAAAATCAAAAAAATATTCGCTTTTCTTAAAGTTCTATTTTGTCTTTAAGTACGTAGGAAAATTAGAATTACATTCCTAGGGTCGTTATTTCATGAATTTTACGTTTTAGGCTGGGTTTACCGAGAGCGCGCGCGTTTTTAAGTTTCCTTTACTTTTTAGGTTATAAATGCTTTGTTTTAATGTTTTACATGCCTTATTAGTTTATTTTAGTTTGTGTTTCATTATCGTAGTGTAAAAACCCCATATTTCCACCTTTTATCCATTCGAAATCAAGGAACGCGACGAGAGTTACATACTCCATTCATCCTCGCTAGGAACGATCCGAGGACTCAATCGACCGTTTGAGTTTCTTTTGGAATATATAATTGACGACTGATCAATGAATAACGCGATGATAACGATTATAATGAACGATGACGATCTTGATGAATTAAGAGTGAAATTAGGGTTTGATTGGGCTATGGTTGTTTCATGAGATACAGACAAACAGGGAGGAGAAAAGCACAATTATGTGTGTAAATTATGAGTTTAAAAGAGGGGCAGTTTTAAGTTTTAATTTTATAGTTGATCAAAATGTCTTTGCAGTGTTAATGTTATGTTTAATCCTAACCATCAAATCTAATAGCAATAAAAAGTAGTGTTTTAAAAAGTGAACCGGACCGGATGGTTTAACAAGAACTACTCAAAACCATTAAAAATTGCTTAAAACCGGAAATCAATCTTCGTAACATGCAACTCCACAGAAAAGCCGTCAAAGTCGGTCAAATCTGGCCGGAGATCTCGTTTCTTGAAGCTCTTTTCAAGGTTTTAGACATTGGATGTAACTGTGCGTGAGTCGTAGAGCGCTCGCAAGAAAAAAAGAAGACTGTAAATGTTTAGAAGTGATGTAAATATGTAACACTAAAGAATTGCTCAAAGAAATAAAAAGTACATTTATGTAATTATTGTTTCAGCTATTGCCTATATCAATATATAAAGCAAATTACTTAGAGAGCACAGTATGATAACGTCGACCTTGACGTTATGCCTACGTGGCTTCGCGTTGAGGCACGTTATCATACCGACACCTCCAAAACTAAAGCAGTTTCGTCCCAAGTTGCCACTGCAACTTGGGTTGTAACTCAGGAAATTTTTCAAAAACCCCTCAACGCTAGTTTTTAATTTTTTTCTCAAACTCTCCTCACCAACGAATAGTTTTATTTTATTTTTAAATAAATTAAACCCAACCTTATAAATATAACACCCTATGTTACCTAAAATTTCACATTTAATCCGAAACACTATCATTCATTTTCACATAAACACTATGGCTAATTAACCAAACGAGGTGTGAAATTCTATCCTTAGGCAACTACGGAGAACAGAAGCGGGCTCCAGATGGTTAACAAATTGTTAGCTGAGATGACTCGTTATATGCTACAGATGTGTAGCTGTAGTGAGGAGGAAACGAGGATACATTCGCTGCCTCTCGACCAACCACTTAACAGCTACGGTCTACTATACTGCTAATCAAGTCATAATCAGATATGCGTATCTCAAAAGCCTTGAAGGCCGTTAAGGAAGAAGTGATGAGAACCAAATAAAAGAAACAAGAACTCATCAACAATTACCGAGCAATCTAAAAGCTCAAAATCCATTGAATGATTTATGTTTTTGGATCGTATCGTCATTTGTGTTTTAAATTCTCCGCAATTTGCGTTTTCGTGTCGTAATTTGTTACGTTTTTTTGTATTGTATTTTAGTTTCGTATTGTATTTTTATTTAAATGTGTTTGGAATGTGTTTGGAGTGAAATATTAGTTAAGGTGTTTGGATTTTAGTTTTGTATCGTCATTTGTGTTTTAAATGTGTTTGGAGTGAAATATTGGTTAAGGTGTTTCTATTTTATTAAACAACAACAACAACAGCAGCAAAAATAACACTATAAACAACAATAACACATTAAACAACTACAACAACTACTACTACTACTACTACTATTACAATAACAATAACACATTAAACAACGACAACAACTACTCCATACGGAGATTATTCATGTCATCTAAAAGCTCATGGAGTATTGCACCCGACTGACATGCGTGATTCTCAGATTCCTTTCAATTCTCCAGCATCTTATTTTTGCCACCAACATCTTGTTTCTTTTTTCCAGTATGTTAATTGAAAGATCTTTGACCTTGCGGTTTGAGCACCGTGTTGGTCAAATTCAGTAAGTTGTTGTCATTTACTATGTTTTGTCAAGTCTTTTCAAAATACCCTACATCATAAATCACTGAATTATACCTGTTTGATAACCTCGATATCAAAAATACAATCAACTACCATATCACACCGGTCAAAATCAATTTTATAATTATTTAAATCATTTATAACTAATTCAAATTATTTAGCATGTTTTTAAAAAATCAATACCAATACATACCATATACACTATCACTTTACTTAAACATACTCAACATTTTCTCTTTCCTAATATGTCCATTTTGGTGCGCACGGTTTGCATTTTGGGCACCAAATCATAAACTATCACTATCCACCCCAATGTAGTATGGAGGGAAAGAAAAACATTGGATTTTGGTGCTCAAGAAAAGCTTTTGGCACCATATCATTAATGCTCCTTGAATAACCGACCACAAAATGGTGCTTCATTTACCCCAACTTTGCTAAAAAAAAAAAAACGACCCATGTCTTCTTACTTTGCTATGCTCATTTAATAGCTGTTGGTGGGTGTCATTTACCAAACATCACTATCAACAAAATTTTGTTCATGTTCTTCTTACTTTGCTAAAAAAAACATCACTATCCACAAAATGAAAACAAATCTGAAAAATAAAAGTCGCTTTCACGTTTGGGGCTTGAGTTTGGTGCGTGGGGTTGCTTTAATTGACTTGCGGTTGGTCCCTGTAGTGAATGTATTTTGTCCCGGTCATTTTGTTCCACTTTAAACTTAAAATATGGCTCAAGATGAAGAACATTTACCGGTTAGTGATTTTGCTTTATCAATTCTTAATATTATTATTGTAACACGTTTTATGATAGGGAGAAGCAATTCTCAATTCTTAATATGATATATGTACAAGTTATGACTTTATTTGGTAGTAAGTTTATGACTCTTATTGTAACATGAATTTGGTCAGTGAGGACACAAAACAATTGCAGACAACAAAAAAATAAATAAAATAGGATTAAGTGTTTTTTTTTTTTTTTTTTTAGCGGCAATTGACTTTTTATATGATAGTGCGAAATGTGACTAATTAAGGATGCATACCTACAATCACACAACGACCCATGTAAACAAGTCATTTTTTTTAACTATAGTATACCAACGAATCTTGTTTATTTTAGTACACTTGAAATTGAAAGGGCGGGTATGCGAATATTTTTTTCATTGTCGCTTATTATGTCTAAATTTATGTTATATGTTTTTGTAGTTTTACAATGCAAAACCCACTATAAGTTCTAGAATGAGATTGATTAAGGATATGAAAGAGTTGTTGGGAATGAAATCTGCCCGTCTGAGTTTGTTTAGGGACTGTTGTTTTGGTGTTTGGTTAGATGTCCCCTTTAAAGATCATGATCCTTTTTTGATACATTCTATGCTTCTAAAAAGCAAAAAGTAAACGAGTCCCATACTGAGTATGAAGACTTACAATTTAATGTTTACAAATATATATTCAATTTTGGTCGTAGAGAATTTTGTATATGTACCGGAATGAAGTTTGGTCAATATGATATAAAGCCATTCGAGTCAGCACCTGTTGTCCCTTTTAGAGATCATATTTTTTCTCACGATAATGTAATGGTTCGTCATTTGAAAGAAGTATTTGATGGTGATGCGTGGGATGATATGCCTGATGAGGATGTTGTACGTTTGTGTTTGGTTATGTTTGTTGAATTTGTATTGTTGGGAAGGGAACCTCAATATAAGGCACAAGTGCATCTTTTAGCGTTAGTTGAGGACTTGGATGTATTTAATCAATTCCAGGGGGGTCCTATACTGGGAGTGTGTTGTATAATAGTATTAGGAATGCGCATGGATTATTTTCATCGTGTGAATGTTGGTGATGGTTCTGTCAAGGGTAGTGGTAAGTTGGGTATGCTCGAGAAATGAAAAAAAGCAGCAGTGACAAACTTAAAGGAAAGGAAAAAAAAACAGTGTCGGATGATAGAGGGCCTCAGTACAATCTACATGGTTTTATTTGGGGATTTCGGGTATGTGTTTATTTTCACGTTTTATATATTATTTCATGTTCATATATATATATGAGTATTTTTTTATAACGTATAATTGTATTTTAGACATGGATTTTGGAGGTTTTGCCTAAAAGCCATATATGGTTTACCAAGGCGAATGATAATATGATTCCTAGAGGACTCAGCGTGACATGTAAAAGGAGGTTTGGTCGAGATCGTATGATCAGCTTTTTGGACACTTCGACCATGATGTAAGTTATAATGTTATTACCATGTATTATAATAATTCTTGCTTATTTACCATATACTCTATATTTATGGTACGTTGTATATATATCACCATGTACTCTAAATTTATTTTACGTGTATATAATATTTCATTTAATTTATATAAAATAATATTACTTGTTAAGCTTTTTTAGCTTATAATTGTAAATTTTTTTCATATAGTTCCAACCGAGATTCGACGACTTGAAATGACAGAGCTCGAGAAAATCAATATTGGGGGTCGAGATGAACGTTATTTTGAGGCTTATAGAGCTTTGTATAGGCCTATGATCTTCCACGTAAGCCCATTAAAAACCGTTACTAGGAAGCCTCAACGGTCCAATGTGATTCCTATTTCTACTAGTATGTGGGAGAATTCGGTAAAGGAGATTGCTGATTTGAAGGACAAAATTAACAAATGGCCAGGTTTTGGGGAAGTGGATATAGTTGGTATGGTTACACGCCTTGCAAAATTGGAGCGTGAATTTGAGGAGAATAGAAAGGGTGGTTATTGTGATAGAGATGCTAGGCTTGATTTAGGTGTTGGAATGAAAGACCATGGTAGGTTTGATACCGATGTTAGGAATGATAATGGTTTTTGGATGTCTAGTGGTATTGCGATGGATTCTGGTGTTGGAAAAATGCCTGATTTAAATGTCTTCGAGGACGTTGCCATGGATGAGTCTAATTTTGGGTCACATTCCGGGTGGTTAAATTCTACGAGTACGCCTCAGGGGCAATTTCGCGTTTTTCCCACGCCTAATACACAAGTTAATATGGTAATTTTTAAATATTGTCTCAATTTTCCTGCATTTTTAACGTTGTGATATATCTTCATTTTTTTCATGCTTTCTAATGTATTGTAATTATATTTTTTTCTTTAGGCGCGACATGTTCAAGACACGTTGATCAAACCTATGAATAATTCTGCAATTGTGACACAACAACATGCTGATGTGGTAAGCGGCTTGTTCGTAAGCATCATATTCTTATTTTATTCAACATCCTTTTTCTTAATATTTTTTATATAGGTGATGGAAGATATTATACAAGAGATAAAACCTCATAGGATAAGGAAGAAGGGATCAAAATTGTTGGACCCATGGACCAGCTGACGGATACTACAATTCTAAACCCAAAACAACGTGCCTATGGGTACAAAGCAAAAAATACCCTCCATGACTCCTGAATTCCAAGCCTCTACAATTCCCCCGCTGTCGAGCGTAGTGCTTTGCCATATTTCCAAAACTTTATTGTATACAAAGGTTTTTGGAATCGCATTCTGTGTTTAGAAGATCGCGGTTATCTAGATGATTCGGTATGTATTGTTTTACATTAAAATTTATTCGATGAAAACCTTTTTTTAAGTTCTTTAATATACTCCTTAAAATATTTTGTAGCTTATCAAGGCCTTTATACGATTATGCTTGTTCAAGAGACCATCTGATGCTAATTGGGCTGCAGTTGATACATTCTTTACTATCGCTTTGCTTAAAAGCGATTATGAGAGAGTAATGAAATATGCGACGGGGCACTACTATTATCATAATTGGAAGGACTGCTCAGTTCTAAGTATATCATTTATACTCATACTTTTTACTTGTCAATTTTTTGTTATATAATAATGTGCTTTTATCTTTTTATTAGGTATACATACCTATTCACGATGAGAACTTTAACCATTGGTATCTTGCGGTTTTGATATAAGGGAGCCCAAGTCTTCTTTTTTGATAGCTTTGAGGACCTGAATATCCGGGATCAACCACATTTTAGGTCTTTACTTGACTCATTAACGGTTAAATTACATTTTATTTTGGCCCAAATAGGATGGTTTGATGCTAATAATGTTGATCCAGTCGATATGGATTACCTTTTTTACCATGTCCTCAGCAGTCAGGTTTGTATGGAGATGCGTCCTTTGATGCTTTCATTCATGAGAAGAATGATATCGGGTTATACGTTGAACCTGTTCCCAACACCACTGTATAGGACGTGAATGCCGAGAGGTATTGATTCGCAGGAGTTTTTCGAGCATAGACTAGACTGGGTCACTTAGTTATATTACTACTAGTTGTATGTTTAAAATTTGAACCTTTCTTTTTATGTTAGACTTTGAACTTTATAGTCTTTTGAACTAGTTATATGTTTTACTACTATGTGTCCATTGCATAACAAATCCATTATATTTTAAGAACAAAACATTACATCATTCAAAGTAAAACATGGCCACGTTACAAGACTACATCATATTTAAACTAAAAACATCACATCATACAAGCATAAATAAAAAACCATATTACAAGACTCCATGGCCAACCTTATTTGGACTACATCACAACATAAACACTAAAACAAACAACGAAAACACATGGTGGCAAGGTGGTGTAAAGCTTTAAAGAGGTTTACATTTCATTGTAGTTGTTGAGCTTCGTTGTTTCTTCGCCATGCTTCGCTGATCTCGTTCTAGCCGCCAACAAACTGAAGAGAATACGCATGTCAGCCCCAGTCATCCTCTCAAGGATGTATCGACCATAGTCGACTAAGGGGTGTTCTGGTAGCGCTCGAACCTGTTATTACACCCCTACGCCACGCAATTTGAGCATTAAAGCGTTCAATCAACATCAACATTTGCTCAGCAAGCATGGCTTCGACATCATATTCTTCTTGCACTGACATAACAATTGTTTGTCTCAAAATGGTTTGGGTCAGTGGCCATGGTAATTGAGTAAATTTATTAACAAAAATAAACTTAACAATTTGGTTTGTTGCTAAAGTGTGAAAGAATTTGGTTGCTTGATCAAAGGGTGTGTGAAACGTGTCTCAAACAAGCTTATTATATATAGTATAAAAGGTTGATGAGATAGCCAGTTTTTGCGCACCCTTCAGCTTATGTCACCTGTAGTGACTACTCAACTTTTCTTTTTGGATATGACTACTCAAATTTGGCCATGTCAGCTTTTGACCCAGTTTGGATTTGACTAGTCAACTTTTGCAAGCCATACCATTTTTTTGTCACTTGGATTTGACTACACGACTTTTTCTTCTTTAGATTTGACTACACAACATTTTTGCGCACCATGTCATCATTCAAGAATGAAACTATTACATATACCCCCATGTCTTCATGGTTTTAAACCATATCAAATCACATGATGGTTATTCGTGAATGGAGATCTCCGGGCCAACACGACTTTACTGACGCTATTTACGGTGAATCTAATGATGAAGACGAGTTACTATTTTCAATTAGACTACATCACTATGGGGCATTTTCAAGGAAATTTGAGTGCATAACTTTCAACGAGGGTGTTTTTTGCTACGTGGACTTTTTGAGTATGTCGACCTTTTGTATGGCTGAAGTGCATCAGTTAGTGAATGAATTAGGGTATGATGAAGCTACAACTTGTTTTGTTTATATCCAAAAACCAAACCATACTTTGGATGAAGGTTTAGTACCTTTGATCACTGATAGGATGTGCGTTGGAAATGTTTCCATGTATCTCCCTTGATGATAAACTAATCGATGTTTTTGTTACGCGTCTTCAGTTTTCTCCCACTCAAGTCAGCCTAGAGCCAGAAGAGGATATATTACTTAAAAAAGGAAATGGTTCATGCTCTACTAACACATAGTTCCTTTTATGTAATATTATGCTATTTTCACTAGTTAATTTCAATATAAATGTTTTGTTTAACGAAAGAATTGTGGTTGCTATGATGAGTAATTAGGGGTTCAACATTCAAATTAAAATATGTTACATAAACTTCAACAATAATTATTACATAAAATCCAAACAACAATGTTTAAAGATAAATTAAAACAAGCAAAATTCAGTCATCCTAAAATGATTTGTCCCAATCATTCATGGATCTTTGCGAAGGTGCAGGTTTGCGACACACATCTTTATCATGCCCCCTTGAATTGCATCTACTACAATATGTTTGATTAGGCATCTCTCGTTTAGATCAGATACGATCTTTGTTTTTCGGCCTCCCTGCATGTCGTTTGTTTGTAGAAGGTGGCAAAACAACTAGCACGTTACATGTGGTGTCCCAAGCTTCAATGTCTCCGACTGGGTAAATTGAGTTTTTATATGTTCCTTTATATGTGTTTTTTTGAACCAATGTTCGCCCAAAGCCCCCATATGTGTAACCTTTTTGTCGAAATAGCTATTACAGGACTACAAGGCAATCGATAGTTGCCATTCACGGCAAGTGCATGACGATTGCGCAGATCAACAATGTAGTTTATCTCTTGGCAACAACTTGGTATGTATCGATTGATTCGTGTACACTAAAACCAAAACTCTTTCTAATCCTACCTTCAACTTTAGCATCAACCCAAGGAGTAAGTTCATGTTCATCAACATCTAACCATATCAAAAATGAATTTTATTAAATGCATATTGTTAATACAAATAAGCCGTAAAACGTTTATTTATATTTTACGATCTTCTAATGTTTTGTCAATAACAAACGTAAAATCATTTTAACGAAACAAATAAAATACGTAAATAGTTTGAGCCAATAGTTTTCTAACACACTTACGTTTCACATAAAACACTAAAACAAGTATAAGTGATTTTATGATTTAGATAATATGTACAACAACTACGTGTTACATATTGGGCAAATATATATACATAACTAGTATGTATTATAAATGGGTAAAAACTATAACCCATGGAACATATCCATAACCCATGGTATTGACCCATACCTTTTGACTAGGTACAGTGCACTCATAAGATATATTGTATCTAATAAAAAAACCATGGATCACCCTAACATGACCCATAACCAAAATACCATGGGCAACAGGAGCGTCCCACAGATCCCTAGTTTTACACTAGACGACACTTGGGGAGGGATCCGTGGGATCCGAGGAACGTAATATTTTCTCCTCTATAAATAATGAGCATTATTCTTTTGGGTGTATCTCTACAATACTTTCCCCAAGTATTGTAACTCTCTAACCATGATCTAAGGGATCTTTATAGTAGTTGTCTTTGTTTTTGTGTGATTCTCTAGGTTCCTCTTAAAGCGAGATCACAATTCTTGAAGTCGAGCAAGCTCAAGCATGAGTTGCCAGCTTCGTCATCATCAAGACTATTGAGGCTTGTTGATAGTTATCCTTCATCCGGAGATGTGTTGTGTGTTGAAGGCATTAGGAAGGATGAAGGAAAGAGTCAAGACAAAATCATTAGTGAAAGGTGCTTAACGTCCGTGTCAAAAGCATTAGTGAAGAATGCTAAAGGTGTCAGCGACGAAGCATTAGTGAAAGGTGCCAAGCGTTGTGTCAAAGGAATTAGTAAAGGATGCCTAGGAATCAAATCAAGGCTTTAGTGTGAAGAATCCTAGTCGTGAACCGATGAGTGCACGTTATACATATAGTGATTGTCTATATTCAAGGAGAGGTTGATAGACTTGATGGGTGTGTAATAAGGAGTTGGTCTCCTCTGGGAGGGTGTTGTGCAGTGTTGGGTAGTAGTTCCTCTATTGTAATGGACTCGGGTACTTAGCCTAGTACGGATAAAGGGTAGGCTTACGTCGGTGGTGGTGTGGTTCACCTTGGGGTGAAAGAACCCGGTGGTTTAGCCTAGTACCAGTAAAAAGAGTAGGCGATGTTGTGAAGGCTTCTCCGCTATAAGGAGTGGGTCGTGTAGTGATTAGAACTCTCGAGTAGGTGATCGGGGGAGTGGGAGGACAAGGAAGGTTCTGTAGCGGAACCACTATAAATACTCGGTCGTGGTTATGTGCTTCATCGCTTATCTTTCATTACGCTTGTATATATCTATCTATCAACGTCCAACATACACATCCAAATAGATTGACATAAGTTGATCTAAATATTTTAAAAGGAAGTTTTAAATTGGTAAAACTATTCAACCCCCTTCTAGTTTTCCACAATTAGCATCGAAAGTACAAGTTTTCTTAGGTATGTTGTACTTTAAAAACTTGATACGATCCATGTATGTTTGAAAACTACAAAGAAGGAAATATTTCAAAACATTTTTTCCCTTTTAATGTTGGACATTGATAGATCATTTTAACATATTTGTTTCAAGAAATCTTCATGCTAGAATCTCCTCAAAACCTTCACTTCTATTCAAAGAATAATGAACCTTCAAGAAATGATCTAAAAGTAATCACAACCTACTTACTCTAAGTACAAAGGATTACTTTAAGAGCTCATGAAGTACTTTTGGTATTATGTCTTCACAAGCCAAACCAAGAAGCATAAAGGTATGTTTATCGCTTCATTAGCTAGCTTACATGATTATGTTGATATCATAGTTCTTGTTTGTTTAAAAATTGCTAGTCTCTTAAAAGTCTCTTTTGTCACTTTTCCTACTTACTCTTATATGGGAATAGTATTCCTCTTGATTGCCAAACTAACGCCAAGTCGTCACTAATGGATCCTTGATAATTAATTTATCAAATCCACAACCAAAACATCTTTTTATTTGAAACCTTTAAACTATTTTGTTTTGTGCTAGTTCATAGCCTACTACAAAAATAATGCTAACAACCCCTTTTTCTGTTACAGAGTCGGATCCCAAATACAAGGGATCCGGGGAACCGTTGACGTAACACAAATATAATAGATTTGAAAACCATCACTGATCATTTTCTCTCTCCCCACATAACACAAAAATGACTCAAGAACTGATTTCATCCTCATAAGACTCCATACCCTCAAGTATTCTTCTCTAGAACACCATTGTAAGTAATTACACTAATTTGTTCTAATTTTCATCATCCTCATCCTAGGGTTTATGGTTTCACAATTTCTAATCAATTAATTCAATTAAGGTTTTCATTATTAAAAGGGGCTTTTAACACAATTAGAATTACATTGTGTTCACAACATTGTTAATACAAATCAAAATCAAAAACCCATCTCAACTAATTTTACCTAATTGAAATATTTGTGTTTCTAGGACCAACCATGCCTAAAGCCACTCAAAAAGACCATCATGATACCGTCCATTATCTCACCCATTACTATCGAAAAGATGGATTATCAAAACCTAATCAAAAGTCTTCAAAAGACTCAAAAATCCACTTATCCACGAAGGTCGTATGCTCAAGGAATGTTTCCTTGAAAATACCGACATTCGTCAAGTCTTCTCGGCAATCAACTTTGATTTTCTTCTTGACATAGATGAACAAATTTGTCCGGTTTTTATTTTTGAATTTTACAAAAGCATTAGGGATTCAAACACCGATGAAACATTTCAATCTCCTCATCATCAACAAACAAAACTTCACGCGCCCTCTCAACACATTCGCCAAATTTTTCAGATTCCTTGTGAAGGAATTTGTATGTACTCTCAAGATTGGGCTTATATCTTGTCAATCCTTTGCTCTTGATCCTAACCCAATATACCATACTCCTATTGATGAACCCGAACCGTCGAGACACCATTTTCAAAGTAAGAGCCGACCAATCTCGCTCAACCAAACAAGAAGCTCATTCACCGTGATCCCTTTCAAATGGAACTTTTCAAAATGCACCCCATGTTTAGAAAATGGGAAGAAATCCTTAGGGAAAATGTCATTAGCCTAGTTGGTAACAAGGATCATCCAAATGCATGTCTCGCGGCAAATGATCTATTGTCTTATCCAACAAAAGCCATTTAATCTCGCCTATTACATGGTGAAGAGAATGGCCGGGGTATTCAAAGTTTCCAACATGGTAATTCCATATGGTATGCTCCTAACACGACTTTGTAAGTATGTTAGTGCATTGCAACCATCTCCTATCAACGATGATCATTTTCTTTCCGATCACGTCATGGTACCTCTTACCAAACAACCCCCAAATGGTTCACGTCAATGGAAGAAAACCTAAAGCTCTCTCGATTCCTGATGGTGAAGTAGAAGAAGACGAAGAAGAAGAAGATGCCGACCCCATAGCTAACATCGAATTGGAACCCTTTGATTACTATCGACAACTTCCAGCTATTCCAAATGAGACGCGAATTCAAAACAATTGAGGGGTATGATTCAAAACTCAGCTTATCACTTCACAAAGTCAGGAAAGAGGAAAAGAAAGGATTGATGAAAGAGACTGTAGGACTATGTTTAATTTGGGACATTTGATTAATATGTGAATGACTATATTTTAGCACTCTTGTTAGTGTTAACTTGGATATTGTTATATTCTACCATTATCTATGAGATGTTTTATGTGATGACATGTTTATATCTTTGTTTGGTTTAATGGTTATTAGTGTATATTTCTAGGTGCAAAATCTGCACTTGATTCGTGATGGTTCTCGACCGCAGATGCCGGATCCTTAGGATTAGCGTAGCCGGATCCCTCCCTTGAGGGAACCGTGGGATCCGTGACAAATGACGCAGTACGTATCCCATACATCAAAATAGTTCACTAGATCACTTCACACTAGCTAAACATAAGATTTTAGAACTTAACTAAGTCTTCTTCAAGAATGAGAAAGCCCTAAACCCACTCATTGCTTACATTAAGTGCCCTTTGATTTATCAACTCATCAAAACTCACCATATTTCCGCTTCAATACTCACACAAATTTTCATTTTCAAAACACTTAGATGGACATATTGAACAATTTTAAGAAATTGTTTCTAGTAATCTTTATCTCAAAACGGGTCAAAAATTAGTTTTTCAATTATTTTGATTTTTGATGATTTTCAAACTCCATCTCAAGCTAACATCTGATCTCTAGGATCATTTATTATGACTTGACACCATTAAAACTCTTAGTGTCATCCTTGAACATCCATTGGTAGTCATTTAGTCTCATTTTCCTTCCATTAAAGGTAATCATTAGCTATATCACTCATTGCTTTTGATCATTCAAGTACACCCTCATTTAAGATACTTAGAGGACCTAAACACTCAAGATGGTATAGATCTTAGACCTTAGAAACATCATTTTTATCCTCATAGTCAGCTGAGAGCCTGATCCCGATTAGCCTAGACGGATCCCTCAAAAGAGGGAACCGTGATCCGGTGACGGATTATGTCAATTCTAGCCAAAACAATCATTTCAAGCTCATCTTGATAACTTGAACACTCCACCTCATCTTTATTAAGTCCCTAGATCGAAACTCAACTTGAATTGTGCATGATCATCACATTTCCATGAATCTTAATGGCTTAAGTCTTAAAATGCACTTGCCAAATTCTTCCCTTTATAAGTTATCTTGCTAGAACTCCTTAGTCATCAAACAAACATAATCTCTCCATAATTAGAAACATCTTCCCTTGTTCATTTCATCATGAGAAAAGCTCCTAGTGCTAACTCATCCACCCAAGAACCACCCAAGAAACTTGCTAGGGTCATACACGAAGTTTCCTCAACCGAATCATCTCCTGTTAAGTCCACAAATGCTAGGATTTCCCCTACACCAAATAAACCAATCAAACTAATTCCCAAGAGTATTGTTCACACAAGGATATCATCACCAAACTCTACTAAACTAAACACACCCTTTTCAACCCAACCAACATCATTGGTGCCTAGAGCCACATCATTTAACACTTCACAATCATCTCCACACTCTCACAACTTAGAGGACTTACCCCCTTGGCCATCTCATCCTCCACCATTACCAATAAATTCACTAGAAAAGGTTGTTAACAAAACCAAAGTGTTGAATCAACACTTGCCAATGTCAATTTCTCCATTTCCCCAATAGTCCCGTTTTGGATTATGAGGAGACATCAAAGTCAACCACCACCACATAGAAGTTGACACTTCTACCTCCACCCTCAAAACATTGTTGAGCCATTATTTAATGAGCCTCCACCACCCTCTTTATTTGAGGATCCTCAACCCACTTCACTTGAACCTCCGCTCAAGAAGTTCTCAAAACCATGACAAGGATTGCTAATACGTCAAAATGTTGAAAGGTTGATACATGAACTACGTGAAGAGCAACGTTTCATGTTTAATCACCTCCTCGAACTTCTTAGAGGTCAACAAACCTAAACAAACTATGAGCCTAAAACGGTGGCCTAGTCTCAAGCTCAACCTAGAACGTTTAGGAATCCCATTTCATGATTGATCATCCTTAAGCATGTTGTTGCTTCTTGATTTTAGGTCACTCATTAGTATTAAGTGGAATATGTATTACATGGCTAAATCATTCTCTTAGTTTTAGAGATTTCTTGATTATCTCTTTATATTGAATGATAACTTATTTGTCATATTGCTTTGAGTATATGTTTATTGTTTGTATATATATCTCATCCATACTTAGCACTTATTTGATACCAATTGATATAAAATCGCCATCGCATGCAGCATCCCTAGAAATTTTAGGACGGATCCCACAAAAGAGGGAACCATGATCCGTGGGTACGTAAGAACTATTTTATACTAACTGAAGCCTTATTTGCGTGAAATGCACTATACTCTGTTTTCTAACATGTATTTTGTAGATTTTCAAAATACACATGAAGAACTTGACACCCTAAGCTAGGGAGAGCTTTGTGTCAAACCATACATTGCAAAACCATTTGCAACTTAATCCTTATTTGGATTACACTTCATGACACCCTATTGCAAAGTTGCAATCATCAAGGGGGAGTATTTTCATCACAAGGATTTGAAACCATTTGCATCAAAAATTGCAAAACATTAGCTTATTAGTTGTTATTAGTTACTGACTTTACAAAAGGATGGACTCAGTCAAGTAGGAGTTAAGATGCTTAACTATTCCCCGCTACTTGCTCTTTACATCTTTCTTTTTACATGTTTTTCTAAAAACAATGTGTTAGTTTCTTTTCATTTTTTATTTCGACAAAAAGAGATAGAAGAGAGTAAGTACTTGAACTTTTACGCTTATAGTTTTTCCTTAAAATAATTTGTTTAGTCATCAACAACAAAAGTGGAGATTGTTAATACAAATAAGTCCGAAAAACGCTATTTATATTTTTACGCACATCTTCTAATGTTTTATCGATAACAAAAGTAAAAATCATTTAACGAAACAAATAAAATAATAATGTAGAATAGTTTGAGCCAAATAGTTTTCTAACACACACTTACTTTTTTCACACATTAAAACACTAAAACAAGTATAAGTGATTTTATGATTTAGTAAATATATATGTACAACAATCCAGTGTTTACATATTAAAATATATATGTAATATTACTAGTATGTATTATGTCGGTAAAAATCCATATAACCTATTATGGAACATATCCATAACCCATGGTATTGACCCATAC
>OU343219.1:14715635-14750845 GCA_910596185.1 Chrysanthemum makinoi
TTTTGGTTGAAACTTGCTAGTCCCTGAAGAGGAACCGTTTCTTGAAAATTTATATGAGGGTTCTGAGGTGGTTTTTGAAAAACAATCTTTTGCAAAATGACCCTTTTTAGCACATTTAAAACATTAAGTGCTATCACTTGCTTTAGAACCAGAAATTTTTGACTTGTTTCTTTTGATAAAACACTTTAAGTTTGCAAGGAGTGCCCTTTCTTGAAATTTAATTTGCAAATCATTTAGGTATTCCTCACTAGTTCTCTCATCAGCCTCATCATCAGAGTTTTCTTAAAAATTTTGCACAACACCATTAGAAGAGAATGCAATTGATATGGGTGCAATGGCCAGGGCCTTTTTGGTCTCTTGAGCCTTTTTTGAATCAGGATATCTCCTAGAGATCAAGTTGTCTTCATAGGCAAAATTCCCATAGATTTCAGGGAGCTCAAGATTTTGAATGTGATTGGCATTTCTAAGACCCTGAGAGAAGCTTAACCACTTCTCAGGGAGATTGTTGACAAAGCCAACATTAATTTCATACTTAGACAGGTGACACCATAATTGGACAGCTCATTTAGCAATGTCTTATAACGAGTATAGGTCTCTAAGATACTTTCTGAATCTTGGCTCTGAAAGTTTTATACTCAAGTTTTAGGTCCATTACCCTATTTTCCTTGGTATCTGAGGGACCCTCAAAGCTATGAACCAAGTTAGTCCAGGTTTGTTTGGTTGCTTTACAGTTAATGACTGATTCCATTATATCATCAGAGAGACAAGATATAATGATGCTTTTGAGGCGTTGGTCCTGATTGACCACCCTTCTCTCATAAGGAGTCCATTGGGCTTCAGGTTTGGGTAAACCTTCAGTAGTCTTAGGGACAAATGGACCATCATTAATACACTTAATATAGTATGGTTCCATTCCATTTTAGTAGCAAAGCATGCGCTTTTTCCACTTATTAAATTTCTCAACTTTAAGTCGGGGAGCAACAATTGAATAGCTTCCTCCTTTTTTTTCGACTAGTTGGGGCACATCACCTATCAGCCTTGGAAGGATCTTGATTTTAAAACTTTGAGAATCTGTTATTTAAAAGTTTTATAAACCGAGGCTCGATATCACTTGATGTTCCCGTTAACTTGGTTAGAGTTAACTACAAAGTTAATCTATCCAAGCTCCATGACTTGCAGTGTAATGAAAAATAATTTGTTAAAAGATAAACGTAAAGTAAAAGAGAGAGAGTTTTTCAACGTTTAATTCTATTTGAAATTAACAAAGAATTATACCCAAGTGTTTGCGGAACAACACTTGGGATTGAATGACAAGTATGGTAATTCTCCTCACTAAACTTAAGCTAAGCTTAAGTACAACTATGCTAAACCAACTGAGCTATTCTCAGGGACTTAGTTGTATTTGGAGGAGAGAAAGGTGTTTGTGAATGTCAATGCATTAAATGCACAAACTTTTCAATTTATACACAATGATTTACAACCATTATTGAAGAAGACAAAGATGACCTAAGCTAGTTTGGACAAGATATCTGCGTATTTTGTCTCTGTTACAATGACTACTTTGGGTATAGGACAATGGTGTTTTCTGAATAGCAGTGATGACACTGCTCTTGGTCTTTAGCCTTTCAGGGAAAGTTTGACCTTTGCTTGATATATTCGTTTCAAACTTATCCTGCCTTTACTTCAGTCTTTAACCATCAGTCTCTAGGTTTTCACTTTTTGAGTCTTTAAGTCATTGGTCTTTATAGTTGTTGAGGAGACTTGGGGTTCAGTGAGTTATTGTCATCACTCACTGTACCCATCATCTTCTTATTTGGCTCAGGTATCATTCACTGAGTCCTGCCTCACTAGATGGAAAGTCTTTCTCTTAGGCTTGTCCTGAGCTTCCTGAAGATGACACACTGAGTAACTGTTCACTCAGTGACTTAGTAGATGTTCATGAATATTTAACACTTAGGTTATTTTCTATTCAAATCCTAGTTTAAGGATACTTGGTTACTGAGTAAACCCAACAAAATTGTAAGAAGAATAGGTAGGGAGGTATTGCAACTACAAGTGGGAATGCAGTTAGTGCAAGTGCAGCTGCAAGTGGGAGTGCATCTGGTACAAGTGCAGTTGCAAGTGGGAGTGCAGTTGGTGGGAGAAACTGTATTTTAAATGCGATGGTGGGAGAAATCTGGTGCAAGTGCAGCTATCTGGAGAAAGTCTGGTGCAAGTGTAGCTAGTGGGAGTGCAATGACTGCAAGTGGGTAACAACAACAAGCTGCTGCAAGTGGGAGTCAAAAATAACAAGCTGCTGCAAATAGGAGTCAACAACAAGTTCTTTGCAAGTGCGTTGGTGCAAGTCCTACCAGAAGAAAAATAAAACAAGCTTGCAGGCTCATACCAACAAAGTAGTTGATGTCTTTTATTGCTCCTTTTGTTTTATGATGCTTTTGTGTGTTAGTATTATGTTTCATGTTTAAGAATCTTAGTATTTGGTAAACTTGAACTAATGTGGGCATTTTCATGCAAAGTTTCAATGTAACAAGTTATAACTTGTTTAATGTATGATCTTGCCACCATTTAATTTGGTAAACTGTCATTTGTCATTTGCATTACTCGTTTGACTTGGTAAACTTGGTAAACTGTCATTTTTCATTTGCATTACTTATTTGACACATGTTTCATATTTAAGACCATTTTGTCAATTGTCATTTGCACTTCTCTTTTGCAAAACTGTCATTTTATCACTAACAGTCTATTAACTTGATTTGCATTACTCAAAATTCATTACTCTTTTGCATTAATTGATTTTCATTACAAATGTTATTTGCATTACTCTTTGTACACAGTAAACTTACTAAACAGTCTAATAACTTGATTTCATTGAACATAAACAACTTTACACCAAAATTCATTGACCATAACACATATTGGTCAATGTATAAGTTCAACTAATAAATAACAAGACATAGGCGAGTACATCCTAAAAACAAAGAAAATAACCCAACTACAAACCAACCAAATGTTCAATCTTCAATTTGAAACTCACACTGAATTCATTGATTCTTCAAGTACATTCCTTGACCTTAGCAAACTAGGGATTATCTCAGTTGAACGGGCACACATGGGTGGATCAAACCAATCAAAATATCCATAATAAGTACCCTACAAACACTCATTATTAACTTCAATAAAAGGAGATTAATATCAAATAATTGTTAAGGATGAATGAATTTTATAACTTACAGTTTGAGTGGCAACAACAAAAACGACGTCTTGGGTTATAGCGAGTCCATGAACAACGAATCACACATTGTTTATTACACAAGCAAAGCACCATATTGACTGATTTTGGGTAATCCTAAAAATTAGGGTTTGGGTTTATTCTTATAACCAGATTTGCGTGCTTTGGGGTTGAATAGGGAGTTTTAAATTTGATGGGTGATGGGTGGGTGGGATATTAAAGAGGGGACCATGGTGCAAAAAGACGAAAAGGGCCTTGTGTGCAACTCACGTGCGTTGGAAAATGGATGGGAGTTAACGTCGTTTGAAACCAGGGACGATATATTCCCCAAAAGTTTGTCACAGGGGGCTGTCTTTGCAGTTTCGAAATATTTGGGACGAAACATGCAAATTCAGAAAAAACTTCAGGGACGATTTAGGCAATTCACTCTTATATAAACCCTTCCTCTTCACGAAACACACATTGTGCTTGGTGACAAACAAGTCGAAGTTAATAATACTCGATCATAATAATAATTGAAAGAATTTGGTAATATGGAAATCGGAATTGAGGACGCCCTCCTCAACAATCAGGTCTTCTTTTTCTTTCACCGATTTAGGTTTTTTAATTAATTGGGTTGTTTTTTATTTAGGGGTAAAATTGTTTTTTAGTTGATAAAGATTAGTAATAATACGTTTTAGTGAATGTTATCGCAGAAAGTTGTGAGTGATGAAGCTGGATCATCATCTCTATCACTAAGCTCTGAAAACATGAATTCGAATGATCATGATGTTGATGATGATGAAGGCATGATTGAAGACGATGAGGATGACGTGTTTGATTATGATGACGATGATGGTGATTATATATTTGACAATGATCAAGATAAGGAAGAAGATGAAGATGATTATTTGAGCATGCAAGCGCAGTTCGATAACGTTGATTTGCCTCCTGGCGTAGAAGCGTCTTTCTCCTGGTTGGGTAATCCGGTTTCCGCAGAAGCTAAATCGGGTAATGACGTTGCTAGTAGCAGTTCCGTACCCGTTCAGAGTCCGGTTTGCGAATCTGCAGAAAATGCAGAAAATAAGGAACTAGTTTCTGAGGAGGAATCGAAGATCAAGTATAAAGATTTCAAGTTGTTTGACATTGTTGATGATTTTTCTGATCATCACTTCAATGGTGCGGGTTTCCAAGGACAACAGGTATGCCCGTTACGTTTATGCACTTTGTTTCATTGCATTCTGTTATTCTTTTTGTTAATTATCTGTTTTTTTTTTTGTACCCGTATGATGGTAGCCTCCTAGGAGCTGGACAAAGAAAATTCAGGACGAATGGAAAATATTGGAGAAGGACTTACCCGGTGAGAATGGTTTATTGCTTTCAGTAGTTTTGTTTTTCCATGGCATACCGGTTAAGATACGCCCTCTGAATTCCTGCATAATTGTCTTTTACGTGTTTTCATATTTTGAATTGGGTGATTTCAACGTGTATTTGAACAATGTATCAGTTTGGGCTAGCGTAATTTTTTAATAAAGGTCAAAAAGGATAAAGTAGAAAGAAAAATAAGGATGAATGGCTTAAAAACTAAACTTACTCCAAGTGATTTGATTTGTTCAAAAATAGTCATAATTGTTTTATGTTCAATACAAATGGCATTCTTTTAAGAAATTGTGTTCTTAATCATATAAACTATATAAATATCTAATGAGATTCTAAACAAATAGACAAAAAAGTGTTGGCAGGTCAACCCATACGGTTCTGCCTGTCCTAAAATGTTATAGATCACGACTAGCAATATGTAAAACTCGTCTCTCATTTAAATTACATTCTTTATCTTTTATTTACTTTGACAGGTACTATATTTGTGAGGGTATATGAAACAAGAATGGATCTTTTGAGGGCTGTGTTGATAGGACCAGGAGGCACGCCCTACCATGATGGTCTCTTTGTCTTTGATGTTCATTTTCCTCCCACCTATCCAGACACGCCTCCGGTATATATTATCAATAATTTTTTGTTTATAAGGTGGTATGTTTTAGCTCACTTATCAAGTGATGGATGATATTTCTTTTTATATTTCAGATGGTTTATTACTACTCTGGTGGGCTTCGGTTGAACCCAAACTTGTATGATTGTGGAAAAGTGTGCCTTAGCCTTTTGAACACGTGGACTGGCAGAGGGACTGAGAAGTGGATGCCACATAAATCAACGATGCTACAAGTTTTAGTGTCAATACAAGCACTAATATTGAATGCAAAACCATTCTTTAATGAGCCTGGGTATGATGATAGGTTTCCTGGAGCTGAAGGAGAGAGAAAATCCAACGCCTATAACGAAGAAATGTTCATTTTATCCTTGAAAACAATGATGTATACACTTAGGAGACCTCCAAAGGTATCACCTACTGTTCTCTCTGTTTCAATCATTAATATATTCAGTTTTTGTTACATAGCAAACTAGTGCTTAGAGGGTGCTTGTTTCTTTATAAGGAATGGTACCCTTTTTAACCCTCAAGCTCACCCTTAACAATTTATCTCAAATCTGAATTAATTACGAAGCACTTTCGTTTCAGCTCGGACTTATTTTACCTCTACAAAAGGAGTTGCTAGAGTTATCAGATTTTATTCATAATGCTAAAACTATTTCATTTGGTCTGCATATCGCATTTATGTCTCAAATTAGCCAAAACAATCTCCTCTGAAAAGGATAGTGGATTAATTAACCATTTATAAAGTGATGTGAACGTGACCAATCTATAAATGAAGTGAAACTAAGGTGATGTTTGTCGTAGTTTGTCCTGATTATAGATTGATCACATGACCTAAAGCTGATATGGACCAATCTTTTGAAAAGGACACTAGGGTAAATCATGTAATTCTTATGCTGATATGAACCTAAAGCCGTACATAATGTAGGGTTTAATTATCGAGTTGCTAGAATAAATTTGCTGTGAATTAGTTGTGCGTATGAGTCTTGCAATAGGAGTACCCAACAACATTCAATTCATTTTATACTGAGCATACCACTGTTAGAAGTTATAATGCTTTGTAATTAAACTACAACCTCTAACTAATTCCATTTGTTTACAACAATAATACATTTTGGATAATTTATTCAAACACCTGTCGTTTGCTTGTTTTCATGAAAAACACTTTTATCAGTTAGGTGTTGCTACAAGAATAAAGCAATAAGAAGGTTGTAAAGGATCAAATATGCTACTGATGTCTTTTAAACAGTTCCAGACATGTGGCTTGCTTTCAGCTATAAATTTTGATCTTATCTATTTGACCTGTTACTCTGTTAGCAATAAAATATAAGGCCAGTGACCCATCTTTACATTTGAAGTTATTAGGTCTTTTAAACTGTTTATATGTCTAGGCATAGATGTGAATCTACTACTTCATGTAAGGCAAAATTTGCTCAGCTATGCAACTTATACGCTCAGGATAATGATTATGTATGAAGCTTAATCACAACTCTATGGTTTGTTGTAACAAAAACCCTTGTTTTAAAGCCTTACCTTCGTTAGATATTTTACTTTTAATCTCTGCAGATCTATATCTTTTTCCAATGTGTGCTTGATTTACTCTAGATATGGTTTAAGAAAAAGTTATTACACTCGAAGATAAATTCTTGAATAAAATGAGTTGTAGGTTGTATGCATTAAACACTTACTTTGGGACTTATGATCCACTTAACCTAATGTACTTGTTCCTCTTTTGGAATAAACTTTTTACAATTAACTGGGTCAAAATTTCCACCATCCTTGCATGTATTTGATGCTTCAAGCACAGCCGAATGTCTTTTCTTTATCAAATTATTGTTTATGTAAGAATCCTAATGGATTGCTAAAATGATGATGTTTATTGCAGCATTTTGAGGAGCTTGTTGGTTGTCATTTTCGTACCCGTGCACATGTTATCCTGTCAGCATGCAGAGCTTATATGAAGGGTGTACCAGTTGGTTCTGTTAGCGATGAAAAAATCCCTGATGAAAAAGGTGGATCAAAATCCTTCCAGGAAGCAGTGGCTAAAATGTTAAATGGCCTCATTTCGAACTTCAGTAGATTTGGAGCAACTGATTGTGACCAGTTTCGTGTTTGAAGTTGGCAAGGCAGGTAGCACATAACGACTTTTGTGAAGACTAGGCCTTTGAAATAGATATTAAACTCTCATTTCTTGTTAACTGACATACGTTCAATGGCTTATATAACTCTAGTTATCTAAATGTAAATGACGTAAATATTCTCAGATGAAGAGTATTTTATGCCTATTACTGGTCACTATTTTGTATCTTTAGTTGCAGATTAAGAGATGCTTTGTGCATTCAGATGTATATTAGGTCTCCCTACCGCCTCATATGTAGAATGTGGAGATATAATCCTGGGAGCCGGCCATTCAATTTACCGATATTGTGAGATTAAAGTTTCACATCTACCATTGAAACGTTTATCGAGGGGTTAACACGGCCCAAGTAGGCCTCCATCACCGGTACTTGAGCAACAATGTTCCCTGCTGCTTTTACAATTAGTAAACCTTTAATCAATCAAAACCTAAGGTTATAATAACGCGACATGACTAAGTCTCACGCCTTAGCAGTCAAGACGTAGCTTTTGCATTTTTAAGACGTGGCATGAGGCGGCACAAAATATAAAAATATTCATACATTTATATCATATTTCATATATATTGAGTTAACAAAAAGTGTACATAATGAATAAGGTTAAAAACTAGAGAAAATTTCTTAAACGAACAATATTCTATCCTACTTTTGAAACAGGTTCTCGCACGCGGGTATTTCTGAAAATGAACTTTTAATGTTATCCGTTGGATCTCTTAAAACATAAAATCCCAACCCTACACGTGTATTGCGAGGCCCGGCGGCTGGCCGATGGCTTCTGGCTGCTGGCGTGGGCGTGGGCATGGCTTTGGGCGTGGCGTGGCTGGCCCGAAGTGGCGTGTACAGCGTGGGAGGGAGGTCTTTGCATGGTGGGCTTGGTAGCGAAGTGAGCGGCGTGGAGCAGGCGTGGGAGGTCAGGCATTACGGTGGCTGCGAGGCAGGTGAGCTGGCGTGGAGCTAGGTGGGGGCAGGCTGCGCATGGTGGCTAGAAGATGGTTGCTACAAAAAGTAGACAAAGACAACACACGTGAATGAAACATTTTTGTCACTTTGGTAAAAGTGTGAAAACTGGTTCAGCCAGTTTATATATGAATGTGTATACGGTTCGTTTGGGTAATTTGCTTTAAAAACTATCCTTACAAGCTACGCTGGCCTTGCTTGAGCCTTTCCATAGCTTCTCATTTATTTCTTCATGGGCTTGCTTTTGGACGTAAGCCCATATCTAAAATAGAGGGATGAACTTCCCTCATATTAAATGTTTTAAAATTTTCATATTTAGAATTTTAAGCAAATATACAAGTTACAAAGCATTAGTTACAATAGTTAAAGCACAAATAAAAATGCAAATCAAACTACAATTAATACACAACTTAAAACACCCCTTCACACAACAAATAAAAATACAAATCAAACTACAATTAATACACAACTTAAAACACCCCTTCACACAAGAGTACATATCTCTAATCATGATGTACAACATTTGCTTTACATAAAAACTAAAAACCATGTATAACGATTCTTCTTGACCAAGATACCATTTTCATTTCTTTTCCACAAAGATCAAGACTGCTGTCCATTAGGAAATACCTATATTCAAAGATTCAAATTAATAAAACATATACTTTAAAGTTGCAAACTAGATCAAAATCCCATATCATAACTGGTATTTCTTATTATTTGTATGAACATAGCAGAAGCTTTATAGATTCTTAAAACTCGAAGTACCTGTGTTGGGGAACGAGCAATGCCGTCCCATATGGTTCACATATGTGCATCTGGTTCACACTGACCCACGGATAATTAAATGGATCAAGGTTATGAATTAGAGAGTTAAACTTAATACCAGTGGATGTAAGATGATCTGGTCAAAAAAGAAGTAGAAGTATATTATATGAAAGTATTTACCTTTCCATGTTGACTGTTGGTAACTCGTAACTTCTGAGTTATCGACCCATTACCGTTTCCAGCTAGAGTATTGCAACTAGCAGGTTCCAAATGCAACTGAAGAAACTGTGGATTGGAAAAAGCAAGTCCTCTAAGCAAATCCACTTTTATAAATAAAAACCCACCTTTTTTACCTCTTAATAAAAAAAACCATATTTTTTTTATAATTTTTTTTGCACCATCGTCATAATCAAATTCTAAAAACCCGGATCTTACTTCACCCAAACACATGAAACACTTTTCAATCTTTCACAAATTAACGTTTCCAATATCCCTATTTTCCAATCATGATCTAAAAAGCAAAATAATTAATAGATCTCAATTCATTTTTTCGTGTTATTCAAAGAAAAACCAAGACTTTTCAAGGTCAAACACACGAAAAATACAAATCATCATCGATCCTTGTTGAAGCTTACCTTCCTTAATATCCGAAAAAAAAGAAACGAAATATAACAAGTTTGTTATTTTCTTTCTTTGGTTCGTTCGAATACCAAAACAAGACACGAAAAAAATTGACGAATTTACCCGAGACCTTTTCAAAGATCTTGAAGCTGTAATATCTTGCATCTTTCGTAGGTTTAATGATTCGGACAGAAATATTCAATCAATGAAAGCCAAAATCTTGTGAGAGGTGAGTTTTCGTCTTCAAATGATATGCTGAGATGAGATATGTGATTTGATGAGTTGTTGGGAGATGAGAAATATTAGGTGAGAGGAGAGTGTGAGGGGCGGAAGAAAAAAATAAATTGTGTGTGTGTGTGTAGGGTTATCAAAATGAAATCATGGGTTAGGGTTATACACACTAATATCACCTTTGGGCCGGGTATTATCATTTAAGTTGGATTGGTTTGGGCTCTATGATATATCACAATTATTGGACCGGGCAGAATGACTATTGGACTGCAATATGCATACATGAATTACCGATTGACGCTTCTAAAATGCATAGCGTGGATACTTTACGATTTTTAAATTACGATTAGTTTGATAGTCACTAAAACCTAAAATTATCGTTGTCCATAAAGCCATTATAAGGAAAGCATAACATCAAAAAATATCATTCGTTGAAAATTGTGTTACAGGGTACCCGCCGCCGCATCGCGCGGCACTGCTAGTTATCACTAAATGACAAATCATAAAATGATATTGGAAACGAGACTTTATTTTGCATAGAGTAAACTACAACATTCGTCCTTGTGGTATACGTTGACCATCAAAGATCGTCCTTTGACAAAAAAAAAATGCACCGTTAGTCCTTAAGTGCAAAACGTTACTCAGCGTTGGTCCCTCACCCTAACTGGCGTGAGTAACGGGCGTTCTTTATTTAAGTCGAGGGTATTTTTGTCTTTTTCCACCCACACCACTTTTGTCTTTTCCCACCCACACCACTTAAGTGCATTTTTTTTTTCTTTGTAATTTTATTTTACGTGGAATTTATACAGATTTATGTATATAGTTTATTGTCTTTTTCAATTTATACAGATTGGATTCTTTTCTTGCAAAAGCCTTCTCAATTCTCTTGGAATCTTTTGGATCCATTGTTTTTTTTTGGTTTTATTCATATATAGTGATGATGGTTGTGAAATAAAAATAGATGTGAAAATTTTACATCGTGTGAATATAAATCCGTGACTTAGAACAACAAGACATTATTGCTTATGTTATTCAACACCTTTACAACTCACAATAATTTTTAAATATGGAAAAAACAACCCTTAACACTTGTAAAGTTCAGATCTTGAAAATAGCCATTTACAAATCTTGAAAATAGCCATATACATAACATAAACTATGAATATATGGTTGCTGAATACAAATAATCAATAGGATACGTTCCAGTGAAGTGTCAAAAATTCATTGGGTAACTTGGGATCGGGTAGCTACCCCTAAGAAGTTTGGGGGTCTTGGGATTTGTAGACTGAAAATCAGTAATGTGGCTTTGCTTGCAAAATGGGGATGGAGGTTCAAAGCGGAGAAAGGAAGTATTTGGGCGAAAGTGATTGAGGCGTTACATAACACTGGTAGATGTTGGGATTTCGTTCCAAGTAATAAAGTTTTGGGTGGGTTTGGAATAATATTGTGAGAGTGATATCCAGGACTTGTATTTCTAACATGCCGCTGAGGAGGTTATTTAAAGGAGTTGTTGGGAATAGGGAGAATATTAGCTTTTGGTTGGATCTGTGGGTTAGCAACGAGCCGTTGAATGTCATGTGCCCAAACTTGTTTCGTCTTGAGAAGGAAAAGAAAAGTCGAGTGAAAGATCGGTTAGGTGTTAGTAGTTTGAGTCACGGGGTACGTGATAAGTGGAGATGGTACAAAAGACCTGAGTCAGATCAAGAGTTGGCGGAATTGGATTTTATGAATAGTGTCCTGGCGACGGTGAAGTTGGCTGAGAGAAGGGATAAATGGGTTTGGCTCGGTTGAAATCCGCATGCTTCAGTGGTTAGATCAGTTAGGCGATTGATCTATTGCGAGGCAGACTATAGTAATATCTATGTTTTCCAGTGGTGTAAATGGCTTCCGGCCAAATGTAATGTGTTCATGTGGCGCGCAGAGTTGCATAGGATCCCTACTGCGGATGCGCTCAGAAAAAGAAGTATTGTGGGAGTGGAGGAAACTTGCCTTGTGTGTGGTGAGGAAGAGGAATCGGTGGAGCATCTCTTTACGTCTTGTCGAGTGGCGATGATAGTGTGGAATCGATTCGGCTGGACCCGGATAGAAGCTCATGAACATGTGGGGTTGAAAGGAAAAGAGAAAAAGGTCTTCCAAGGAATTATTTCTTTAAGTTGTTGGGCTATATGGAGAGCGAGGAATAAGTCTAAATTTGAAGGCAAAAGGGTGAAACCCGAAGAGATCATGAGCGAAATTAAGACGCTTGGTTTCTTATGGGTGAAAAGTAGAGGTAAGCTAGATAGTTTGACATGGGGAGATTGGTGTAAATACAATATAGTGTAGGAGTTTGTAGTCTTTAGCCTCCCGGTTTTCGGGTCGGCTTGGTTTGGTTTTAATGAAATATACCTTTCAAAAAAAAATCAATAGGATACGTAACCCCAAGCCAGTATCATCTACATCATCTTCAACCACATGTCCACACACCATCTTGATCACCAATATTTCCGGCTACGACCACAAAACTCCTAACACCACAATTGTAACCACCATCTTCTTGTACTATTTAACAAACCAAACACACAACTTTAAACACAAAATAATCAAACCCCACAAATCAATTCAACGCGCACAAACAAACACACAGATTTAAAGAGTGTCGTCGCCATCCTTCAACATATCTATGATTTTGGTATCAGTTTTTAGAGCGAGTGTTTAGATGGAAGAATAAAACAAATTAAAGTTGTAAATATTTCCGGCGATGATGGTGGTGACTCTGCTGTTGTAGCCGGTGGAGTTGGTTGGTGGTTGCGAGTTGGTTTTTGGTGATGAGATGACGACAACATGGCCATCGGAGATCTGTGGTGATGGCAGTGTGAAAAAAGAGGAGGAAGATGAATCTCTGAGTGTTTTTATTTGCATGGATAGGTTGGTTATGTGTGATATTTTATGTTATTACATGTGGTGGTGTGGGTGGGAAAAGAAAAAAGTGGTGTCGGTGGGAAAAGAAAAAAATACCCTCGACTTAAATAGGCTTAACGCCCGTTACTCATGCCAGTTAGGGTGAGGGACCAACGCTGAGTAACGTTTGGCACTTAAGGACTAACGTTGCATTTTTTTTGTTCAAAGGACGATCCTTGATGGTCAACGTATACCACAAGGACGAATGGTGTAGCTTACTCTTTTGCATACTAAAAAATCATTGCATACTAAGGGATAAATCCCCACCTTCCATCTAGTTTGATCTAATGGTGAGGATTAACCTAAGATTTAATATGTCTAAACCTAAGTCCATGTTTTTTTTCTTGTCTTTTTCTTTTCTTTTTATTTTTCTTATTTATTTTCTTATTATTTGTATTTTTTTTTAATTTCACGTTTTTTTTTTTTTTTTCGTTTTTCAGGTTTTCATCGTTTTGTCCTTTTAACGTTTTAAATGCTGTTTTCATACGTTTTCGTCCGTTTCATACGCTTTCATCCGTTTTAAATCTTTTCTTCTTACGTTTTCCGTTTTCATACGTTTTAGTACTTTTCTTACGTTTTAAATGCTTTTTATGGTTTTCATACGTTTTCATCCGTTTACATACGTTTTCGTCCTTTTTATTACGTTTTCATGCGTTTTAGTCTGTTTTCTTACGTTTTCGTTCGTTTTCATACGTTTTCGTCGGTTTTCTTACATTTTCGTCCGTCTTCATACGTTTTGGTGCGTTTTACTTCGTTTTCGTTCACTTTCTTACGTTTAAATCGTTTTCTTACCTTTTAGTCCGTTTTCTTATTCGTTCTCGTCCGTTTTTCTTACGTTCCGTGTTTTTCTACGTTTTCGTCCGTTTTCTAACGTTTCGTCCGTTTTCATACGTTTCATTTGTTTTCTTACGTTCTCGCCTGTTTTCTTACATTTTCGTCCGTTTTCCTATGTTTTCGTTCGTTTTCTTATGTTTTCGTCCGTTTTCTATCGTTTTTGTCCGTTTCATACCTTTTCGTCTGTTTTCTTACGTTTTCGTCCGTTTTAATACGTTTTCGTATGTTTTCTTACGTTTTCGTCCGTTTTAATACGTTTTCATCTGTTTTTTCTTATGTTTTTGTCTGTTTTCTTACGTTTTCATCGGTTTATATACGCTTTCGTCCATTTTTTACGTTTTCGTCCATTTTTAGACGCTTTCGTTTGTTTTCAGACGTTTTCGTCCATTTTCATACGTTTTCGTCCTTTTTCAGACGCTTTTTTTTCCCGTTTTTATACACTTTTCATTCGTTTTTATACGTTTTTGTCCGTTTTCATACATTTTCGTCCGTCTTTTGCAGTTTTTATACATTTTCGTCTATTTTCATATGTTTTCATGCTTATTATTAAACTTTATTATATTATATGTCTAATATCAATTGTGATATTTTATTATAAAAAAATTAATGTCTAATATCACTTGTGATATTTCATAAACAAACAAGTATGTTTTTTAACCTTTAATATCACGTGAGATATTTCATTCTCTGTATATTTTTATATATTATCACCTATGTGTTTTCTAATATTTTATAATTTTCAGTTACAAGATAGTTTTTGTGCCTTTCATCGCAATTAACAAGCGCATATTGTTTTAATGCAACCAATGTTATCTATCACTTGTGATATTATACTCTTAGTAGAAATAAAAGGGTTAAAGTCTCTATAGGTGAATTCTTATTTTATTCAAAAAAATGCTAATTTAATGCAAAACTTGTATGATTTTGAGAATATGTCAAGTCTCTATTTTCATAGTTTGCTTCATTTTTATTCATTTTGATATTTTTAAATGACACTTATTTATCTCTTGTGATATAACACTGTAAGAAATATGAAGAGTATTACACTCTTCATCATATATGTGTTATTAGTTGTGATACTCAACTAAGAATGTGAAATATTAAATTCATACCAAATGTGATAAGAATTTAGTATTTTACTAAGTATATATGAAAGAAATGATAACAAACATCACTTATTATATTCTTGTGATGATTACGTTCATTTTCTTATTTGTGTTTTTGAAAAGTTTTAGGAAGATTTTTGTGTTTTATGATAATATGAAATATTAGAAAAGGTGTTTAGCGAAAGCAAAAGATGTTATGAAACTTTTGTTAGACTTAATGGTAGATTTTATTTAATGGATACATTAATGCTTGCGTTTCGATAGGTTTTATAGCGGAATTTAAAATATCTATGGTTATAACGAATTTAAAATATCTATGGTTGAATCAGAGCTAAAAGAAGTTATGGTTGAAGAAAGCACACATCTTTATAAACAAAATGAGTAAGCTCAAACACAATGATATCACATGATATCACCTCACAGGTGATATCACATGATATCACTGGTAATATCACATGATATCTATGGTGATATCGCAAGTGATATAAACTATGATATCACACATGCTATCACCGGTAATATCACACATGATATCAACGGTGTTATCACACATGATATCACGTGTGATATCACAAGTAGTGATATCACCGTAATATCACAAGTGTTTGAGCTTTTCCGGTTGTTTATAAAGATGTATGCTATCTTCAACCATAGCTTATTTAGTTTGTTGATTCAACCATAAATATTTTCAATTCCGCTATAAAAACTATCGAAACATGCACAATGTATCCATTAAATAGAAAAATCCACCACAAGTCTAACAAAAGTATCATAACATCTCTTATTTTCAGTTGAACAACTTTTCTAATATTTCATAATATCATAAAACACAAAAATTTCCTAAATATTTTTAAAAACACAATCATCACATTCTTAGTTGAGTATCACAACTGATAACACATACATGATAAAGAATGTAATACTTTTCATTCCTTACTACGTGTTATATCACAAGAGATAAATAAGTGTCACTTACAAATATCAAAATGAAAAAGTCTGAAAATGGACAAAAATGTATAAAATCGAATGAAAAACGTATAAAAATGTATGAAAACGGACAAAAACGTATAAAACAGACAAAAACGTATAAAACGGATGAAAATGTCGAAAAGGCAGCGTCGCTAAAATGGATGAAAACGTAAAAGATGACAACGTATGAAAAGCTCAAAACGGGACGAAAATGTATAAAAGCTGACGAAAATACGAAAACGTAAAAATAAGGCAGCGTCAAAAACGGATGAAAATACATGAAAACCTAAAAAAGACAAAAACGTAAGAAAAGCGGACGAAAGAAAAAAAACGAAAATGTATGAAAGCGTAAAACACGTGAAAGCGTATGAAAAATGGACGCGAAACAGGAGCTGGCGATGTGCGAGCAGCGATAAAACGAACAGCGTAAGAAAACGGATAAAACATATGAAAACAAACAAAACATAAGAAAACGGTAACGTATCAAAGCGGGCGTAAGCGGGGAAAGCGTAAGCGAAACCAAAGCGTATGAAAACAGGCGAAAACATATAAAAAGCAGGGCAAACGTGCAGCGGACAAAAATATCTATAAATGGGCAGCGTAAAAGCGGACAGCGGACAAAAACGTCTAAAACAGACGGAGGCGTATATAAACACACACACGTGCAGCGGGCGAAAACGTGGAAAATGGATGTAAACTTACAGCGGATGAAAACAGGGCGAACGTCTGAAATCGGCAGCGTAAGGGAAAACAATATGAACACGGACGAAAACGTATAAAAAGAAGCGTATGAATACTGATGAAAGCGTGTAATGAAAAAAAACTTGAATAAAAGCGTGAATTTAAAAAATTTAAATAAATAAATAAATTAAAAAAAAAAGATTTAAAAATGAAAACTTGAATTCCAAAAAAACAAAAATATATATATATGTTAACAAATAAAAAAGACCAAAAAAATGGACTTAAGTTTTACATATTAAATCTTGGGTTTATCTTGGTAATTAGATCAAACTAGATGGATGGTAAGAATTTATAATTTGGTAAACATCAAAATAAGAGTAACCATTTGAAAATTCCTCTTGGAAACTTATTCCACCCTCTTTTTAAAATTATAGCGATTATGATCAACACATCAAACAACAAATTAATACTTTTCTGTAGTGTGTTAGATTGGAAATGCGGGACCCTCTACTCATTAAGGAAAAAAAATGGTGACAAAAACCCGAAATTCAGTGTTTTTTTCATCATGAAGGCTGCCTCTTCTCTAATCAACACATTTTTCATGATTAAAGCAACTACACTTAACATAACCTTACTACTTTTTTAGGTGGGTGCTAAAGCAATCAAATCCTCCAACAACAAAAACTAAAACTAAAACTTACACTTTTATATGCATGTTTTAATTATAGTTTAGCCTAATTTACCTTTATTGACAGTAACATAAATTTAACTACAACTTTATCTAGAAATAAAAGTGCGTATATATGCTAGCACACAGTTTCACATGTTCACTTCACAAGTGCACGCTTGTTTAAATATTAAATACTTAAATAAATTCATTTTTGCTTGCTGCAACTTGTATTCTTCCCTTGAGCAAGCAAATAACCTCATAAGTAAGTGTTCTAACTCCATATAATGTTAAAATGTAGTTTTTTTTTTAATATGCATGTGTTTGATGAACGTACTCTATATGTGTAGTGTCCACAAGTGAATGCAGCAGTTTGAAGTCAAAGTGCGGGCTGGAAAACATAAAAGAGGAAGGTGCCGAGAATTGGCTTCCGGTAGCATGTCCGCTGCCAGAAACCCCAACAGAGTCTATGGAGTTCCTTGGGAGGTCATGGAGTGTTTCTTCTGTTCAAGTATCGAAAGCTCTTGCTCACACTTATGCTGTTATTGGACCTGATCAGCATCTTCAAAACCAACCAAATTTATCTGCTGATCATCTTGAGACCTCTACAATCTCAGTAAGATCCCTTTCTCCTTGTATTTTTCCAAACGCATGCGTTAATCAGAAAGGAATATTTTGAAATGTTCCAAAAAAATAAAAATCATAAATGAGCACGAGTAAATGTCTTCTAATAACATGTTGCTATCGAAAATCTGTTTATACATTGAACCATGTTGCTATCGAAATTAGATATTTCTTTTAATCATATGTCACATACCAAGTATTTATAAAGAGTTTATTTCTTTTGGACAATCAAAAGTAAAGTAACAAAGAAACAACTGCCTTCGCTTTAATTTGAGTCGTATTATTTGCAGCAACCGCAACAATTAGCAAAAGAAGATAGCCCTCCAGTTTCTCCTAGAAAAAGTGATGAAATGAAGGTAAGCACTACTCATTGTTCTAGGTATTACCTATGTTTGAATTGCTTGGTTGGAATTCATGCGTTATAAACATGGTCAGAAGTCCATTTAGCTGAAAATTATAACTCATGCTTATATGCTAATCCTTGCTTCTTAGAAAAAATAAATATTTCAGAGAATATGGAGGAGGGAGGCAAAAAGGTCATCAGTGAAAAGGCCATTTCTTTAAAGCAAACTAAAAATTCATACATCCATTAAGCTACACATTAATTATCAAGTAATACTTTGAACCATGAACCCCTTTGGGAAGAACCCATAAATGTACACCTTCACGCGGGTAGGCTAAAATCTGTTTGGTGAAAAAGGCAGATTATTTGTAGAGCAATACTATAAAAGTGATAGTGTACTAGTAACCATAAAATAGAGTACTGATACTCATCATGGATCAACATCAACCCAATTCAACAAAAAAGAATCATCACCTACAAAGTGTTTGAACCGTTTGATCTGTTTACAGGTTCCGTATTTAAGCTAATTCTTTTATATTTGACGAGTTTTACATAAAATAAGGCCTGAAATGACTCGTTCATAAATAATTTGCAAGAGATAACCATTATTAGTAGGGTCTTAAAATTGGAACATCAGCATTAAATGAACTCAATGCAAGTATACAATCAACAATACTCATCTCAAGCAGTATGCTGATAAACTGAAACATAATCGCAAAGCGTTAGCACCGGAACAACTTTCAGTAGCCTGAAGAATGAGAAAATAGTACATAAAACAAAAATCTATCTTGAATATATTTTTTGTATTTCGAGCACTATTCAGCTACAGTTTTCATGTTGCAGGAATTGTATCTAATTCATCAAGCACTGAATCAAGATTTTCTCACTAACCATCAATTACTCAAAAATGGGGTATGTAAAAAGGCGACACTTACTGACCTTCGTTGAACTGACAACCAATTTTAGTATGCGTACTAATAATAGCTTATGAATCAATATTCTACCCAGCTTTACAGGAATATTATGAGAGGACGGACAATGGGTAGATGGATAAAAGACCAGAAAGAAAGGAGGAAGCATGAGCTTAGGACACACAACGCCCATTTGCATGCAGCGGTATCTGTTGCAGGGGTTGCTGCTGCTGTGGCTGCTCTTACTGCTTCATCGGCAACATTAAGCAATAATCCCACTAAGGAACAAACAGCGCATACAAAAGCAGCAAATGCAATAGCATCTGCAGCAGCCCTAGTAGCATCACACTGCATAGAGATTGCAGAGGATATGGGAGCTGAGCATGAGCAGATATTATCAGCTGTAAATTCTGCAACTACTGCAAGGACTAATGGTGACATAATGACCCTAACCGCAGGAGCAGCCACTGGTATAACTTCTTTTTTTTTTTTTTTTTTTTTTTAAATCATAGACAATCGTTGTGTTATTATAATGAAGTACAGTGAATCGTCTCCTATATGACAATTACTCATTAATATCTTTATTACTTAGTCTTTCTGTCATAAAAATAGACCTCAAAAGAAGAATCATAATCTAAGATCTAAAGTTGGAAAAACAACTGGGATTATAATTTTCTCGGATATTCCCAAATATCCACGCTTGGTTAATTCCTACCCATGAATGAATTTTGACCACCATCCTGCAGAACTTGAACCCATCTTTTCACTATTATATATTTATTCACAATACATACTCGATAACTAACACTTGAGGGTGGCTGCACATTACAAAAAAAAAAATGCACAGCATTGAGAGGAGCGGCTACATTACGAGCACGGCTACAAAAGGGCACTACAACAATGGCATTGGGTGAACAACAGGGTGAAGAAGGGAAAGAAGTAAGCGTAGTGGAGCATTGAACTTTGTTTCTAAAGGGGGAGAACTTCTAAAGCTTACAAGGAAAGGTAATTCCACTTAAATTATGTAAAACAGGCATGCACAGATGAATTACAGAAACAATATTGAGTTATTCAATGATTGTTCATGCAGGAGATCTTCACTGGAAGCAAGTTTCTTTCAAGGTCAATGCAAAATTGCAGGTGATTTTAAATAAAATTTCCACAAGGAGTAAAAAAGAATTTTAAAAACTTGCACCTGTCAAAAACATTAAAACTAGCAGTTGTGGTTCTTATAAAATATTTGATCTCTAGAAAGTTCAACCTCTTTTTAAAATTCAATTGCTATCACAGAGGGTTTCCTTTTTACAAGTTGCATGTTTGTTTTACCATCTGCTAATTTTAAATGAACAACAGGTGGTAGCAAAACTGAAAAGCAAGCACATGGCAGGAACATTCACAAAAGTGTAAGTGTATATATATATTGTCATAGGATTTAATGTACCTTTCTTGTTCATATAAAAGTAGCGTGTATTTATACTCCTACAGGTGTAGTCACTGGAGTGTATGTTGATGTCCCAGCATGGCCTGGAAGAGAGTTAGATGATAGCTTTGAGCAGAGGCAATATTTTGGGATAGAAACCTCCGAAAGAATAATACAGTTTGAATGCAGTACTAGAGATGAAAAACACAAGTGGATAGAGGGCCTGCAGCATTTGTTAAACTGCCGAGTTAATATGGCACAGTTCACATATTAGAAATCCAATTAAAGAAGAAAAATGAAGAGAGAAATTACATTGTTGGGATTGTAATTGTACAGTGCGTGGATTTTATCTATCTAGAACAAGTGAGTGATTATGTTTACAAATCAGAGTGGCACGCTTATTTAGTTTAAGAATTGCTGTTTAAGCACGACATTGATTTTTGGATATTAACTTTGTAAATGGATTTGTGAATGCTTGATGACTGCCGAGCTTCTACTACATAGGTGAGGTTTCCTCACTCTAGCTCTTTGATAAAGACATGTTATCGATACATACTTGAAACATGGGATACAGTTAACTGGGATAGTTAAAAAAAACTGTAACAAATATTCAAACTTAAAATTTTTGCAGTGTAATATTCCTGCATTTAAACTACCAGTAATCGATAAAAGAGCACAAGTTAATATTGATTCATGCCAACATAGGTATGGGTGAAATAAATATAAAACAACACTAAACAAAATGTTGCTATTGTAATAAACACCTAAACTATCCCAATTTTGGCATTGCGGGTCTAATGTGAAGGTGTACTACAAATTCATAAAACAAAAAAGTAAGGGTAATTACAAGAGCGAGTCGTTTGGATGATACACTGTTATTAGCAGCTTTATCACTCATCGGTATGCCTAAACACTGACACTTGCATCGTACTCTAAGGATACAATAAGCCACCCAAATTCACAAAACAATAAATCATGTGCATGTGGCCATTGAACCTCTACCCTATAAGGGTAGAGAGACCTCCGGCAAAAGTGTACGTGATAAACTGACCAAATTTGTTGATCACAATACAAATACGTCTCACTGACATAATCACTGCCTTTAAGTAAATAATATTTAAAAAGAAATGCAATGTATACACATTTAAAGCCTATTACAGTAGAAATCCGAGGGGGGGAGCCTTAAGTTTTTCAAATTCTAAGGCTACAACTAACTCGTAACTTTCAAAAGTTTCCTTTTTTTCTTCTACTAGCGAACTAGAATTTGTCTGTTGTTGGGTATGTAGGCACCAAAGATGCAGGCAGAGACACAGAAGCATAGTCATAAGTACCGTATCCATCACCGCGTGTAGCAGTAGCATCTATATCTTGAGAAGGGTAGGCATACTGAAGCCTATGGTTGCCAGAAGTCTGAGAGCTGGGGTGTCTGTAGTCAACCCCATACGAGCTATACGGGGCAGATAATGTACTGGCAGATTGCTGATGTGCTGATTCAGCGAGGAGTTTTTTTCGAGCTAATGCTAACCTTACAGCTTTAGGCGGTCGGAGCGAGCCACTACCACCCCTTTAGCTGGGACGCTTGTTTAAGGGGGTGCTTGTGGATGTTGTTGTAACAGATCTTCTCCTAGATTTAATCTTATCCAGCTCACTGAGACGCGTCTGCAAGTCGGCAGTGGTGAATTGGGATTCAAGTTTGTTGTCTTCTATGCATTTTATGACTGTTCTAATGACACTCATTTCATTGCTGACATCGTCCTGAAACATATGCAATTCGGAATTAGAATTCTATATTTGTCTTATGATTGGTTTATTTAAAAGAAGAAAGTTGACTTTTAAGAGTCAAACCTAGCAATTTTGAGTTTAAGTATGATTGCAATCTTTTTACAGGTTCATAACCATCTTTATGCTTGTTACCAAGTTCAATTCAATTATCACCAAATTAAAGAAAACAGTAGCAGTGAACTATACCTTTGTTTCTAATCTGGTTAAAGGACTTCAAAGTTGTTACTAGACCCATCCAATTTTCAAATGATCCATTATATTTTACAACCAATCAACTTCTGTATGAGAACAAACGTACCTTCTGAAAAGCATTATAATACCATTTATGTTCGTCACCATGTTACAAGGTGTTTAATCGAAAATTCGACATTCGTCAAACAATAAAATAAAAAATAAAGATTTTAATGACCAATGACGATATTATCAATTAAGTAGAGTATATTGCTATTTATTTCAATTACCTATTACCCAAATTACTGTGGGAAAATGCATACTCAACAATGAGAAAATCCATCTGGCCTAGGAAACAGGGTGTTAAGAATATACATACCAACGAGGAGGACACCTTGCAAGTGTTTTCTCGATATTTCTTAAGACTGGATTCGAGTAGAGGAACTGGGGGAAACTGCTCAGTCAGTCCAGCCTCGTGAGCAAAATATACGGCCTCAATCTCCTTACCCTTCTTTACCAAGTCTTCAATTATATCTGCACAAAGAAGACACAAAACAAGTGTGAATCATAAACTCGTTCCATTGTTTTATTAATTTACCCTTAGTTATCTGTAAATAATAACAACTTGAAAACTTTTGAATGAAACAACAACGATCTCACTGCAACCGGTTTCATGGGGCATGAAATTATGTTGCCGGGGGCATGAAAGAGGTTATCAATATCACGGGGTGCACGCCCTCGTATTGGCAAGACCATATTTTTTAATCGGAATTTTGAGAGAACTTAGAAAATGGTGTTCATGGCATCTAGCAAGAAGCTTCTCATAGATCTTAATGGTTGTGCTTCTCATATTTTGATATAAAAGGTAGTTTAAAGCTGATATTGAGTTGATTTACCAAGCTGAAGCTCTACCCCCACACTAGATTGTGTTCTTGTTATTTTCCATGGAAACTACGACCCAGAGTTGGTACCGGAGTTTTGATTGCTCCTAATAGTCACAACTCGACTGAGAATGCAAAAAGGGTGAAGACTTTGTATCCATTGTCAGTCTGATCATAATGAAGCAAATATTCACAACCAGCTACAAGGGGATATATATATATATATATATATATATATATATATATTTTTTCCTTTTTTCTTTAATTCTTTTCTAATTTAGTAGTTTTACTTTTCAATTTTCAGGTTAACTTTATAAACTCCTTGCAATTATCGTTGTAGTCATTTTATCAATTTTGTACTTCTATTAATGGTCTATAAATCACATACCGTATGGTGGGAATAATTTTGGGTTATACTTATTTATTTGACAAAAGGATGATCACGATATAATCTATGTGTTAGTAAATATTAAAAGATGAAGTTGTATAATCCGACCAGACATATAAAATTCACTAACATCTTCATAATTTCGATATTTTCGAATTGATATTACCTTGCTTTTAGTTCTATATGCAAATATTCGATTGCTTTCTGGATATATGCATGAGTAGGGTATAACAGTATTTGAAAATAAGACGCAACCATTACTATCAAAGAGCACGTTTTACACTAGTGAAGAGCTTTCGATATCAAAACGACCCAATTTATTTTAGCAATACTACATAGATAATCAACTACAAGTAACACATCATATTCACAAATCTAAAGTTGACAATTATGTAAAAACTAACCTCCCATTTTATCTCCGAAACCTAACGCTAGTGCAAACTTAGCCATATCCCTCCCACCTGCAAATTCCTTAACCATATTCATCAAAAACCGTTCATCAAACTTGTGCTTCAATCCAAAAGCGATCACAATTTGCAAAAACATGGTAGCTTCCCCTGAACCCGTCCCGTCACTACTACTACCCAACAAAACCCCTTTCCAAGTCTCCAAAACCTTAAACGCCCGTTCCTTCAAACTCCGAGCAACCCCGTGACTAGGCAATGCCAATGCGGTATGTGTGAGTAACCCATAAGCCCAACGCCTATCCGTCATCCCTTTAACTTTGACCACACTCATTTTCAAGCCAACAAACTCCTCAACAGCATCCAACACAAACGTTAACAAATCGACACAAACCAATGCAGCCTTTGCTAAATCCTCCCTGGCCAAAAAAGACTCTCTTCGCTTTTCCAACAGAAACTTAATCAACCCATGTGAATCCATTCTCCTAAAAAACATTTTAATCAAAGTGGTGTCATCAGAAGATGATTCCTCAAAGATGGTTTCAACAGAGGCTGCTAAACTAGCTTCTCTTTCCGGGATGGTTTTCGCTCGAATATCGAGTGTTTCGAGTGTTTTTTGTCGGGTATTTTTGAAATCGGCGATTTGGGTATCTAAAAGTTGTGATTTTTTGAAAAGGGTTTGGTCTAAAGATATGAAAGTGTTGATTAGTTTGGTGTGGGTGTCAGTGATGGTGGTCAGAATGGTTTTGTGACATTCTAATTCTTTGAAGAAATTCTTCAGTTTGTTGTCTGGGTATTCAATGCTGCTCCTCATGATGATGATGATTCTTCGCTCCGTTTGTTTGTGTTGTGGGGGAGAAAATGAATAATAAGATTCCAGGGGTGTTTGTGTAAAGCTTATCGAATAAACTCATTTTTTTTTTTTGGATTTAAGGGCTGTTTGTTTAAGCGTTTATCAGCTTTGGTTTTATAAGTCTTCATTTTTGGGCTTATTTTGATGTTTATGGATTTAGGGTCCGTTTGGTTCAGGAGTGGGATTAGAATCGGATTTGGATTTGGATTTGGTTTTGGTTTGAAAGAAAGGAGGAGAGAGAAAATTATTTAGAGAAAAGTATCAAAAAAATGCCAAAATCTTTTTGGTATTCCCTTTTGTGGTCAATTTTTCACTTAATGTCCAAAATGGTGCGTGCCTTGCATTTCACTCCAACTCCACTTTGAAAATCGACGTAATCATATCCAAGTACACTTTTACTTTTATTCTACCCAAATAACCACAAAATTATGGCCAAGCCCAATCACTCAACCTCCTTTTACTCGACTTGCATTTATCGCGTGCAAAAGTACAAAAATAAAAAAAAAAAAAAAAGTACAAGCGATTTTTATCCGATGTACCGATTTTTTTTCCATGTACATGTAAAGCCGAGAGAATGCAAAAACCATCGGATCATACACAACAATTCATCGATACATGATTGTCAATCCAAATCTGATTATCATTCTCAAACTTAAACACAAACCAAAAAAACATATATTGTCACTTAGATTGAGATGATTGAGTAGATAGGATTTTTGTTTATGTCCAATGGATTCACCCTTTCATCGCGTTGATGTAAGTATCATATTTAAATGTAATAAATGTTTAATCCTTTAGTTAGGTTTGAGATTATTCTGAGATCAGATTGCATTTTAATGATCAAGTCTTTTGGGTATATCAAATTTGGTTGAAAATAGTTGTTATCTTGTATTTTTGTACGGTAACAATATACCCATGAAGACTAAATAATCTTGTAGCTAGTATCATGTATAAATTAGTTTTATTTTTAATATTTTGTTTTTTGTTAACCTAGGTTTATGATTCGAAAGTTAGTTTGAGAACTAAGCTACACCTTCTAAAAACAATAGCAAAGAAGTTGGCAGACTAAAGAGAGGAAAGGTATAACAAGTTTAAAAGTAGTGTTTTTTGTCCTTGGATAGATATTAGAGCGGAGGACCATGATAATCATGTCTGAACTTTTTGCTTCAACACCAAGGATTATCAAAGGCGCTAATCTTGATATGCCTTTTATTTTTGATATTGGTCACAATACATTAGAGTTTGGTAGGAGGGAATTTTGTTTGTTAACTGGTTTCAAATTTGGAAATCCTTCTTTAGACCATTTGAGTAACAGTGTTTCAAATTTCCATAACCGTGTATTTCCTACTCTACCAAGAATAAGGGTGGCGATCTTAAAGCACTTCTTGAAGCGGATAAGGATTTTAAAAAGCTATCTCATGATGATTGGTCAGTGTTTGTCATTCTTTGGCTTTAGAGTATGTATTCATGGAGTAACGAGCTTAGGCGCGTTATAGCGGATGAGATTTTGGCTCTAGTGGATGATTTATCTGCTTTTGATGCTTTCCCTTGGGGACAATATATTTGGCACGAGCTTCACCTTAGGGTGTATAATGTTGATTCAAGACACCGTAAGGATATTTTGAAAAAATTGCAACACGGGAAAAATACAAGCCTCAATATTCTTTGAATGGATTTGTTTTCGTCTTTAAGGTTTGCAACCTTTTCTCATTTATTTCTTGTCTCATGTATTGCTTGTCTCATTTATGTCATTGCGATTAATGTTGACCCACCCACCCATACCATAAATGTTGACCCAACCCAGCCTTTAGTATCTAAATGCTATGTTTGACTCCCTAAATCTACTTTTGAGTTTGGTTTTAATCAACTCTAGAGAACCTGCATTGTTATCGAATATGTGGTCATATGGAATAGAATACCTCATTTATTGTAGCGTTTATATCAATATAATAACATAATCCGATGGCGTAATTTTTCGACTTTTGAAGTATACAGATTTGAGATGTTTTCTCATCCGAAACTCTTAGATTAGAAAGCAGATCTTTGAAACACAACATGTTCATATTAAGCGCAAACTTGTAGGCGAAGTATGATATATCTTTATTACGTTGGCATATACAAATTGTTACATTGACAGTTATAATTAGCGATATTTATTTAGCCATTAAGTTAGTTTAGTTATTTAACATTAATGGTTTTAAAACCTTCTGGTGATTTGGTTATTGGAACTTTTGAATGCTACAAATTGGTGGCACAAGCGATGATGTTGTACCGTTGTGTTTAGGTGGAGTAATGGTATAACATTTACAAAAGGAGATTGTGAGAGTCTATTTTATTCTAGAGAGTCAATTAATTCACTTGTCCCCACCGAAAAGGAGATCAATACATCATGGTGGACATGTAGTTTAGACTATTTCAAGAATGGCTCAACAGAAGATGCATCTCATAGACCTTTAAAAAGGAAAGGTTATTCAGCGTACACATGTTTCTAGGAGGTTCAGCGTGAGGTACATGTTAAATGCTTGAGGTGCATAGCTATGAAGGATTGGATGACCAGCCTTGCCGCGAAGGTTGAGGATATTGAGTGTGCATTTGGGAGTCGTTTAAGTGCACTTGAGAAGTATGTAAAACCTCCCAAGGATACATCTTTTATCAGGATATGTGAGTGTATCGATAATCCTAGTGAAGTTGATCAAGACTCAAAGGTTTGTTGTTTATAAACAAAATTTTATGTTTGCATTGAATGTAAATAAGATTATATATATATATATATATATATATATATATATATATATATATATATATATATATATATATATATATATATATATATATATATATATATATATATATATATATATATATATATATATATAATATGTATATATATATTACCTTATTTTGCTTGATCCTCTAGTAGATTATCGAGAAAATTTTGAACCTCGAGTTGAGCTTATAAAGAAGATTGAGTATATTGAAGCATTCTTTGGGAGATTTAACGACACTTGAGCAACCGTTAAGAATGGCATTACTTGAGACTATGGAGCCTTGTAGTGTACATGATCATGAAGAAAATGTTGTTATCTGCAAATCAAGAAAAGGTAAGTTCTTGAATTTTGTTTCCTTATCAACATAGTATATTATTACAAGAAGGTTGTTAAGGGCTAAGATTAGTTGAATTTTTGTAGCCCTCTGTGAGCGAGACTCAGGAGCCACTAGTGTAAAGGTTAGAAACGAGGTTTAATGATAGTGTGGAGCCCACTAGTGGAAAGGTTGAGAACAACTTTAGCGATAATGTGGGCCCATTGCAAATGAAGAAAAGGTAATATTATTAAGCTCTTTAATTTTGTTTCTTTCATTATTTATATGTATACTCTCTTGAAACGACAATGCAAATGAAGAAAAGGTAATATTATTACATAATGAGAGTATGGATATTATTACATAACACTCGTCATACAATAACGTTATATTTTATTTATACTTCTTATGCGACCCTCAATGCATTTGATAATGATGTCAAATTGCATCCTGACATGGATATTCAACATGATCAAAAGGAAATGGAAGATCATAAATGTGGAATCAACCAAGTGAACTGAATTATTGGATTCAACATATAGAAACATGTTTGACTCACGGTTTCATGCCGGATAGTTAGTTTTACCGTTTGACACACCGAAACATGTTTATTTGATCATATATCAGTTTACTTAAATAGAATGGCTTGATTACTTGTAATTCTACAGGTAGTAGAGGAACAAAAGGAAGAAGGGCATTGAAGAATACGGTGATCCGCTTGGGAACAAGATTTATTGGCGGTGGAGACTCTTATGAAAATATATGTATTTAATACTCTGAAAGGTAAATTTAACAATTAACTTTTTTGGTTTTAAAATCAAATAACCCAATCTTTTTATTCTAATTTTTTAATATATAGGAAAAAGACAATGATTTGGAGTCTCCTTCAATGAAGGATCGAGATTTTGTTCCTATTAATGATTATAAGGAGAAATTAGCAACGAAGCATCCGGATCGTTTCTAGCAATGATGATGGGGAAAAATCAGCAATGAATGATCCATATTGTACCCCTAGCAATGACGATAATGAGAAATTAGTTGATATTCTTGTTATGGTGACGGGCAGCCATCTATTAAAAGATACGGTTCCTTTTGCAGAGACTAGAAGCGAGCAGTATCTTCAAGACCGTACATGAACCGACCTTCAACCACTCCACAAAAGCCTAAAGTCCGTGCTAGGAAGAAGAAATGTGTAAAGCGTTTTCAGCCGTTGGTTTCACATGGTGGTGAAGTGATTCCCCCGTGGATTGAGGTAACTTATTTTACTTATTATTTATTTCAGATTTTGTATCGTTGGTTAAGTACTTTGGACTAGACAATTACGTATGATATATCTGCGGGATCTAACTCGCGTCCTGAGTTCGCGACAATTAAGAGTGATTGTGCCAAAAGAAATTATGGATTTTCTGAATGAAAAGGAGGAGAGGAGATTTTATTTTCCATGGGGAGGAGATGCCATATATATATATCATAATTTTTGGGAAAGGTTGTTGGGCATCGGGAATGGGAGAAATGGTGGCTTTACGATCAGTAAATTTCATGTTAACAATTTTTAAGTTATGGATAATGTTAACTACTTAGCTATTTTTTTGCTGACATCTTGATCTATGGATAATGTTTCTATGGCACTTTAGACTGCCGATCTTTGATTGGGCAATGGCGGGTCCATTTTAGCTCCATGATTCTTACCAGCGAGGATGCGAGTTTTTATGTTGGCGGAGTAACTTATGGTCTCCCCTGGTTTGCTCAATCTGTGGAAAAGGTGTGTTTAAGAAATTTTTGATAGTCGTATAGTAGTATTTCATGGTTCTAATTGATATGTAGTATTTCTTAGATCAAAATCAGGCATGACCATAATAACTAACATTTAGTTTTAGCAATGATCACATAAGGTATTCGTATATGGTTGAAAAGTCATTTTCTAGTAATGTAAGGAAATTCCTAAATAAGGTAATGTGAGAATTTTTTTGGAGCTTATTTTCTAGTTTGAAAAAGGACTTTCAAAACCAAAAGCAAGATACAACAACAAAGTTAGAATAGTGGTAATCCTAAAAAGTAACTTGTTTGTGGAAAGGGCATCTACGACTAAAAATAAACGCTGTGTGTTTTAGGGCCATTTTCTTCTGTCGATGCGAAACGAAGTTGTACAACAGATTTTTAACTTCGACTTTATACTATGCTAGGGGTGATTAGAGTGCACTAAAAGTGAAACTAGAATTACATGGGCATACAAGGATTTAATAAAAACAAAGTTTGCACAATTTGAGTACCAATTAGACTAAGAAAAAGGGCCAAAACGGCGGTATTGTTGCATCTGTGCGATCTTGAGAAAAACGATTCACAGCTCTTTTTACCAAATCCTACCAAAACTTATGAAACCTTTCTCTAACATTCACACTAACCTAAGACTCCTAAAATAAGTTTGACTAGGTAAGACAAAGGGTTAAAACAATTATTTGATCCTTTCCATGCCTTGACCCAAGCTTGACCCTTGTGGGATTTTTGTACTAAGTTCCTATGTCTTCACATTGCTCTTGGTGTGTTTCTTTGGAGAGACAAATGGATATTGGGAGCTAAGTGTGCTTCTTTGGAGCAAATCTGAGCCCTTCAATTTATCTTGGAGAAGCAACCTGTTGTGTCCTAGATTAAGCAAGGTCCTCTTTATGGCTAGCGGTATGCGGGTGATGATAAACTTGTATAGGTTGTCGAATAATCTACCCTTGGCAGTCGATAATACTACTTTGGCAGCTTTGGCATATAGGGAGCGTTTGGTAGATTTCTTTTGGAAATACAAGATTGAACTACCCTTGGCACAAGGCGATAAGTCTCTGACAAACTGATTGAAAATTTGGGGTTGAAATGTGAAAGTGAGGAAGCCTCGACAATGATGTAACGGTGCTTGTGCAGTTTATTGATGTACAATCTTTTGTTCAAATATGTAACCACCGATAAAATTCCCTTTATACAACAACAACACAAAGCTTGATGACAAAGAACCACCCATCATCACAACAACTACCCCAACAATAACACCTACAACAACAACAACAACCGAAACAACAACCATCATTACCATGAGGGGCAGGGAAGGGAGCTGCCGCTTATATACTGCGGGCGGATATGCTAGAAATCTTCCCTTATGCAACCAATGGCAGATGCATCACAATGGGCCTTGTTTTGTTAAATGTGGAAAGTACCCTGAAACCGGTAGGGCCTCGGTGCTAATTTGCGGCGTAGAAGTGATATGCCCGCGGATGTGGTGAGAAAGGACATTACAAGAATCGATGTCCCAAAGCGGGCAACGAGAACAACCTTGGCCGTGCGTGCTTAGCGTGCTAGGAGATCAAACACTCGGCTGGCAGGGTGTGGTCGCGATGCGTTTTCTCTCAATCGACATTTAGCTAAAGTATTGTTTGATCCTTGTGATAAAAGCTTCATATACTTTGCTTCCTTACTTAAACTCACCCATTGCCCTAGACTATTACCATACCTAAGTTTCTTCCATTATCCTATAATCTAATCTACAAAATTTATTCAGGAGTTATTCGTTATTACAGGAAAATTGATAATATGTCATTCTACCAACTATTTACCTCGCTAAGCGAACCAATCTTTCTTGCTACCTTGAAAAGTTGTTTAGGATGCCATTTTATAAAAAAGCGTTGAACACCATCTAAAACTTTTGAAATATGATACTACTTTGGTTGAATCAAGCATCACGTCATTTTTCCTCAATTATACATAGCCTGATCACCTATGTCTAATTTAGGAAGAATCATGTCATGAAAAGCGATCATCTTCAAATTTCCTAATAACAATATTTCAAAAGCAAAACTTGGTAACTTGAAAACTATTCAAACACATCCTTCTAATCAACGCTCCATGGATATCCACATTTTTTCTTTCCCCGAACCATAGCAACAGCAGTGAATCTAGGGGCCGAGATTCCATTTAAGGAGAGGCTGTAACCACGGGTAAAATTCACCTTTATACTAACGATAATTCATTTTTCTCGTACATTTTTTTTTCTACGACTAGATAATAAGCGCACTCACACCGCTGCTCACTCACAATTAATGCCTTTGCTATACACACTCTTAGAGACAATGGAGATCTCACAACAATGTCATACTTGAAACTTCCGACATGGTCACCCATGCGGTTATGCCCTCACACAACATCACGGGATGTTCGTATAAAGTAATCTTTATATTATTAGCATCAATTCAATACAATCATCACAAGTAAATTAAGGTTTACTTAAAGTTTTATAACAATTTCGATACTACGTCATAAACCCTAATGTACGAACCATTAAACTTAATGTACAAGTCTAAGGCATAAAACCACAACTCTAAGGCATTTCGGTTAAAACCTAATATAAAAATCTTATGATTTTATGTAAATAAAATCACATACTAAAATTAAGGATATAAATGAAACATTTACCAATTTCCAAGGTACAAGTTTATTAAACCAATGTACAAGTCATTGTTGCATAAGAGCATTCATTTAATATAAAATTCATTATAAACCTTAGTGTACTTAAGTTTAAGCACAATGTACAACCCTTTCAAGCACAAGTCTTAAAATATATTTTTTAGTAGGTACAACTAAACAATGCTAATGTACAAATATTAAAGCACCAAACTTAAGTCTTTACCTATTATTTATTTACATATGAAATTACTTAAACAAGTATTTGTCTAAATAAATTAGCAACCTAACTAGATACTTATACCATTTACACCTTATGTACAACAATGCAAGCCCTAGTTACTACCCACTAAAGCCTCGCCCCATTTACCATGGTTAAAAATGAACTAGATGGTTATCATTTAGTTACTTAGGTAATACTTGTAAAAACCTTAGCCTCACTAGTTACTTGCATCTAAGAGTTACACATCATGGAGTTTTACCATGGTCAAATATGGTGGGTGAAACTCTTGGCTAGAGTTTTACCACACCAAGCCATGCTCCCTTGAAACCACATGCATCCTCCATTTGGTTAGCTACATCACACCTTGTCTCTCTCTTGCAAGACAAGGTGACTTAACACTGAGAATTCATGCACTCCCATCTATATATATATATATATATGGCCCCATATACCCCCTCCCTTGAGTCCCATGCAAACACACACATGATACCATACTACTCACCTATCATACGCCCCATATAACTTCTCCTATAGTCACAAACATCACGAACATTTATATCTTAAGAAGTGAAGGAAAAAGAATAAACAAAAGCTTAAGGAAAAGTGAAGTACTTGAGGAAAATAGCGACTCTAGGGAGGATTTATCTTGTGGTTAAGCATCATATTAATTGTAAGTACACTCACACTCTTTTCTTTAGTCATTTTAAACATTCAATAAAACATATAAGTAATTATAGACTTGTGTCATGTGGAAAAACAAGGTCAAAATACTTTTATAAACTTATGTAACTTTTTACGTAATGTGCGCCTCATAGACAAACACCTAAATGTAATACGTTTTACTTAAATGTTAGAACATGTTAGGAGTCCATTTAACAAGCAAAATAAACATCCAATCTAATTACCAACACCCTATAGGTTTATACTAAACAAATTGCATGTTTTACTTTTCCCTCTTGAAATTTTAGCCAAAGCAGGCCTCACCCCCCTAATTGCCCCTCATTTATCTACTTCATGTTAGAGGTATTAGGGTCAAGCAAGGTACCGTTGTAAACACCACAGGATACTACAAAGCGCCCCATAACCTTAAAAAGCTTACTCGTTATCTTTAAAAACAGCCATCATTTTGGTCAAAAGTCATGAATGTCAAAAAGCTTTTTACAACAAATATATGGGAAAACATGGGATTTTGATAAATTGATTAGGAACTGCATTAGAAACATTAGAAATGGGTAAAACAATATTTCACAATTAAGCATGCAAAAGGTATGGTTTAAAGCGAAAATTTTTTCACAAAGCAGCGTGCGTGGTGAAGTAGCCATGTTAGGTGGACTTGTATCTTTCTAATAAAAGAGAACTAGGACATGAGACATATACCATTTTAAAAGAGCTTCAGCATAGTTTTTGAAGGGTCAAATGCGTGTAGAGACACTAAGCTTGCCTCGTGTAAAATCTTCCCTCTTTTAGCCCCGTTATTGCCCAAAAACGACAAAAAGCACACAACCCCTACTTTGTAAAGTCATTGCGACCAAACCGTAAGAGCTTAAGACCTATAGTTTGAACGATTGGAAATACCACCAGACAAACTCTTGAAAGGATCAAGAACGTAGTAAAAACCTATTAAGGCCTCGCTTTTATTCACCCGTACTTTTATCTATTTAGGCCAATAACTAGTGAATTTCTTTTATAAAATTTTAAGCATAAAAATTGTAATTTTTGTAAAATAAAGTTCCTTTGGACTAAAAATGTAATTTCTGTGAAGTTAGTCATATAAGGGCTGATTTTGTCAATAACCCATAGTTGAGGGTTTAAAGTGTCATTTTTGAAAGTATGAGGGTAAAAACTGTTAATACTTAAAATTGTAAATTATAACATTTTGGAAACATAAGATATTTAACAACTTTGGTTTTGATAAAAACTTGTTATTAATCATTTAAGTCATAATAATAAGTATGATAAGTATATTAAATTTTGTAGAGACTTCATGTTATCCATAGAACATTCACGTTAAGCATAAACTTGAATCTGAATACTAAATACATGATATAATAAATCGGTCAAGAGTCGGGCGGTTTGTTCATATTTTCTAATTTGTTTTCCATCAGGACTACAATAACACCGAGGTGAGTTCATAGTCCCACTTTTACATATTTGTTTTCTAAACTCGTAGGGAGATACATGCTACAAAAACCGAACACAAGTATTTTTACGTAGGCTATCTGATTGATATTGCCTAAGTTACCTATGATACCACTAAAGTCCCTCATATCATGAACCATTAATCACTTGCGGTGAGCGAATATCGTGAATAGATCGTAGTTGGCCCCATTTGTGTTAGCGGATAGGTAACAAATGCCGCGTTGACTGAGAATACTAGGAGAATGTAAACTCCTAGGAGGGCATTTATTTGCTCGCATCATCACTATGATGTTTGTAACTACGTCATTATTATGGCGTTAGTGTTAATATTTGCGTTCATGAGACTTAAGGCAATATACACTATGTTGCAATGATACAAATCTTTGCAACTATTTGAATATCTTTGTCTTGCAATAATGCGGTTACACTCACGCTTATCTTGTGATTTCCAG
>OU343219.1:14750945-14889495 GCA_910596185.1 Chrysanthemum makinoi
TTTTGGTGTTTTAGGGTAAAAAGGTGAAGGAGATGATAAACAATAAAGGGGAGTAATATTTGGTAGCGTATTTACTTTTTGACCAAGGACTTATGATTGGGGTTTTGGCCCAGGGTATTTTAAAAAAGTTTGACTTGGGCTTTGGGGTTTTAATAGAAGCTTGGGTAGTGGGGAAATGAGATTGGGCTAGGTTGGGCTATAGGTATTTAAAGGTAAATGGGATGCAGTTTGTGGTGTAATATTAGGATTAGGATAGTTTTAGTTTTTTTAGGTTTAAGGGTAGATTTTGTAGAAGATGTAAAGTGTAGAGACCAATGTTGTAATATTAGACAAGTAATCCCAATGGTAGATCTTGACAACTTTACAAACTCCAAGGACCAAATTTGAGAGAATTATTCTTCAAGGATTTGATAACTTCATAAATCTCAAGGACCAATTTTGCCAATGATGAATCTTCAAGGACTAAAGTTGCCATTTTGATAAAATGATGATCCAATCTTACAAATTCTTCCCGGCCTCGGCTTTTGCACTCATCCATATCTCATGCTCGTTTTAGTCGTTTTGTCTTTCTTGTCCATTTTATGATGATAGATGCATGCATACATAAACACAAAAACTTAGATATTTATGGCTTTAGGGGTTAGTTTTTAGTTTTGGTTCGGCTTTGATTAAGTAAAAGGTATATGTTTTCACATATACCATTCATCAACAACGGTTTACGTCATATTCGAGTTGTGATTTATATAGAACAAATAATCAATGGTACAAAAATCAACACGATTAATATGTTGATTCAAGTGGGAACAACTCACGGAATGTATAGGTTTAAATAAGGAATATAATGATAGAGGTGATCAAATCTATAACTAAATCATGTATATATATACCCTTCCATCACACTAGATATGTACTTACAAATTCTTATCATGGTCATTGGCAAGGTGCCGGTTATCCAATGTGTTGGAATATGCTATCTTTTGGAAAGTGTTAGGAATAGGCTAAGGGTATAAGGCCTGAACTAGGTGAGGCTCCCTGAAGGACTTTCAATGGAGGTAAAGGTATGTGGGTTTGATTCAGACTCATGATGGACTCAGTGTGGTGGGCTCATCTAAGCATTTCTTTGATAGCGACTTTCGGGTTCCAAAATTTTCCATTGTTAAAGTTAGACAACTTCATGCGGGTTGACTCGCTCAACCCAGTCATTTGACTTTGGATTTAATTCTTATTCAAAGGATATGCCAGCAAGAGTAAAAGCTTTTTCACATTGATTGTTACTTATGGACTCAGTGAGTTGATCTTCTCCTAGTACTCTCTTCTTAGTGCTACAAATAAGATTTTGGACAAACTCATAGACCCTAGGATTTTTAGTTGTCCAACTTTCAATAATGAGTTTTTCTTTCTTAAGTTCTTGTTGAAGAGCATGATTTTGTTTTACAAGTTTAGTATTTTGAATTTGAAGTGTGGCTTGACTTTAAGTTGGCTTGTTTTAAGAAAGTTCATCTCTACACTAATTCAATTTAAAAATGCGTTTATTATATTTTGAAAACAAATTTAATCTTTGCTCTTTAAAAAACTTAAGATCCACATTATTGTAACTTAAATAAGATTGCCAATCAGAATAATCATCCATAGATAGTAAGATATTGACCTTTCTCATGGTGATGTTGACCCATTCTCCATTCCTTGCGTGACTTTTTCCAACAGTCAACTTTTAACCCTCTACAAGTGTCATCAGTGCACTAACTCTTACTTCATCATCTGAGAAGACATCTTCCTTATCCCAAACGAAGGTTTCAGCTACAAGCTCTTTATTCTTTTCTGCGAGAAAGTTTAGAGATCGTGTAGCAGAAGAGGAGATGAATGCTACCTCAAGGAGTGCAAGTTTAGCTTTAGCTTTTTTATACTTAGCTTCAAAATCTTTTTGATATTTTTGATCGATTTTGTTTTGAAAATGTTGAGAAGACTGAAGCACTTTTGGTTGAAACTTGCTAGTCCACGAAGAGGAACTGTTTCTTGAAAATTTATATGAGGGTTCGAGGTGGTTTTGAAAAAATCTTTTTGCAAAATGACCCTTTTTAGCACATTTAAAACATTAAGTGCTATCACTTGCTTTAGAACCAGAAATTTTTGACTTGTTTCTTTTGATAAAACACTTTAAGTTTGCAAGGAGTGCCCTTTCTTGAAATTTAATTTGAAAATCATTTAGGTATTCCTCACTAGTTCTCTCATCACCTCATCATCGAGTTTTCTTAAAAATTTTGCACAACACCATTAGAAGAGAATGCAATTGATATGGGTGCAATGGCCAGGGCCTTTTTGGTCTCTTGAGCCTTTTTGAATCAGGATATCTCCTAGAGATCAAGTTGTCTTCATAGACAAAATTCCCATAGATTTCAGGGAGCTCAAGATTTTGAATGTGATTGGCATTTCTAAGACCCTGAGAGAAGCTTAACCACTTCTCAGGGAGATTGTTGACAAAGCCAACATTAATTTCATACTTAGACATGTGACACCATAATTGAACTGACTCATTTAGCAATGTCTTATAGCGAGTATAGGTCTCTAAGATACTTTCGAGAATCTTGGCTCGAAAGTTTTATACTCAAGTTTTAGGTCCATTACCCTATTTTCCTTGGTATCTGAGGGACCCTCAAAGCTATGAACCAAGTTAGTCCAGGTTTGTTTGGTTGTTTTACAGTTAATGACTGATTCCATTATATCATCAGAGAGACAAGATATAATGATGCTTTTGAGGCGTTGGTCCAGATTGACCACCCTTCTCTCATAAGGAGTCCATTGGGCTTGAGTTTGGGTAAACCTTCAGTAGTCTTAGGGACAAATGGACCATCATTAATACACTTAATATAGTATGGTTCCATTCCATTTTAGTAGCAAAGCATGCGCTTTTTCCACTTATTAAATTTCTCAACTTTAAGTCGAGGGAGCAACAGTGAATAGCTTCCTCCCTTTTTGTCGACTAGTTGTGGCACATTACTATCATGCGTGGTAGGATCTTGATTTTAAAAACTTTGAATCTTTATTTAAAAGTTTTATAAACCAGAGGCTCTGATATCACTTGATGTTCCCGTTAACTTGGTTAGAGTTAACTACAAAGTTAATCTATCCAAGCTCCATGACTTGCAGTGTAATGAAAAATAATTTGTTAAAAGATAAACGTAAAGTAAAAGAGAGAGAATTTTTCAACGTTTAATTCTATTTGAAATTAACAAAGAACTATACCCAAGTGTTTGCGGAACAACACTTGGGATTGAATGACAAGTATGGTAATTCTCCTCACTAAACTTAAGCTAAGCTTAAGTACAACTATGCTAAACCAACTGAGCTATTCTCAGGGACTTAGTTTTATTTGGAGGAGAGAAAGGTGTTTGTGAATCATGCGCATTAAATTCACAAACTTTTCAATTTATACACAATGATTTACAACCATTATTGAAGAAGACAAAGATGACCTAAGCTAGTTTGGACAAGATATCTGCGTATTTTGTCTCTGTTACAATGACTACTTTGGGTATAGGACAATGGTGTTTTCGAATAGCGGTGATGACACTGCTCTTGGTCTTTAGCCTTTCAGGGAAAGTTTGACCTTTGCTTGATATATTCGTTTCAAAATTATCCTGCCTTTACTTCATCTTTAACCATCGGTCTCTAGGTTTTCACTTTTTGAGTCATTGGTCTTTATAGTTGTTGAGGAGACTTGGGGTTCAGTGAGTTATTGTCATCACTCACTGTACCCATCATCTTCTTATTTGGCTCAGGTATCATTCACTGAGTCCTGCCTCACTAGATGGAAAGTCTTTCTTTTAGGCTTGTCACGAAGCTTCTGAAGATGACACCTGAGCTGTTCACTCAGTGACTTACTAGATGTTCACAGATATTTAACACGTAGGTTATTTTCTATTCAAATCCTATTTTAAGGATACTTGGGTATTGAGTGAACCCAACAAAATTGTAAGAAGAATAGGTAGGGAGGTAGTGCAACTACAAGTGGGAATGCATTAGTGCAAGTCAGTTGCAAGTGGGAGTGCATCCGGTACAAGTGCAGTTGCAAGTGGGAGTGCAGTTGGTGGGAGAAATGCGGTATTTTAAATGCGGATGGTGGGAGAAATCGGTGCAAGTGCGAGCTATCGGAGAAAGTGGTGCAAGTGTAGCTAGTGGGAGTGCAATGACTATGCAGAGTGGGTAACAACAACAAGGCTGCGCAAGTGGGAGTCAAAAATAACAAGGCTGCTGCAAATAGGAGTCAACAACAAGTTCTGCAAAGTGCAGTTGGTGCAAGTCCTACCAGAAGAAAAATAAAACAAGCTTGCAGGCTCATACCAACAAAGTAGTTGATGTCTTTTATTGCTCCTTTTGTTTTATGATGCTTTTGTGTGTTAGTATTATGTTTCATGTTTAAGAATCTTAGTATTTGGTAAACTTGAACTAATGTGGGCATTTTCATGCAAAGTTTCAATGTAACAAGTTATAACTTGTTTAATGTATGATCTTGCCACCATTTAATTTGGTAAACTGTCATTTGTCATTTGCATTACTCGTTTGACTTGGTAAACTGTCATTTTTCATTTGCATTACTTATTTGACACATGTTTCATATTTAAGACCATTTTGTCAATTGTCATTTGCACTTCTCTTTTGCAAAACTGTCATTTTATCACTAACAGTCTATTAACTTGATTTGCATTACTCAAAATTCATTACTCTTTTGCATTACTTGATTTTCATTACAAATGTTATTTGCATTACTCTTTGTACACAGTAAACTTACTAAACAGTCTAATAACTTGATTTCATTGAACATAAACAACTTTACACCAAAATTCATTGACAATAACACATATTGGTCAATGTATAAGTTCAACTAATAAATAACAAGACATAGGCGAGTACATCCTAAAAACAAAGAAAATAACCCAACTACAAACCAACCAAATGTTCAATCTTCAATTTGAAACTCACACTGAATTCATTGATTCTTCAAGTACATTCCTTGACCTTAGCAAACTAGGGATTATCTCAGTTGAGCGAACACATGGGTGGATCAAACCAATCAAAATATCCATAATAAGTACCTTACAAACACTCATTATTAACTTCAATAAAAGGAGATTAATATCAAATAATTGTTAAGGATGAATGAATTTTATAACTTACAGTTTGAGTGGCAACAACAAAACGGCGTCTTGGGTTATAGCGAGTCCATGAACAACGAATCACACATTGTTTATTACACAAGCAAAGCACCATATTGGTGATTTTGGGTAATCCTAAAAATTAGGGTTTGGGTTTATTCTTATAACCAGATTTGCGTGCTTTGGGGTTGAATAGGGAGTTTTAAATTTGATGGGTGATGGGTGGGTGGGTGGGTTATTAAAGAGGGGACCATGGTGCAAAAAGACGAAAAGGGCCTTGTGTGCAACTCACGTGCGTTGGAAAATGGATGGGAGTTAACGTCGTTTGAAACTAGGGACGATATATTCCCCAAAAGTTTGTCACAGGGGAGGTCTTTGCAGTTTCGAAATATTTGGGACGAAACATGCAAATTCGGAAAAAACTTAAGGGACGATTTATGCAATTCACTCTTATATAAACCCTTCCTCTTCACGAAACACACATTGTGCTTGGTGACAAACAAGTCGAAGTTAATAATACTCGATCATAATAATAATTGAAAGAATTTGGTAATATGGAAATCGGAATTGAGGACGCCCTCCTCAACAATCAGGTCTTCTTTTTCTTTCACCGATAAAGATTTAGGTTTTTTAATTAATTGGGTTGTTTTTTATTTAGGGGTAAAATTGTTTTTTAGTTGATAAAGATTAGTAATAATACGTTTTAGTGAATGTTATCGCAGAAAGTTGTGAGTAATGAAGCTGGATCATCATCTCTATCACTAAGCTCTGAAAACATGAATTCGAATGATCATGATGTTGATGATGATGAAGGCATGATTGAAGACGATGAGGATGACGTGTTTGATTATGATGACGATGATGGTGATTATATATTTGACAATGATCAAGATAAGGAAGAAGATGAAGATGATTATTTGAGCATGCAAGCGCAGTTCGATAACGTTGATTTGCCTCCTGGCGTAGAAGCGTTTTTCTCCTGGTTGGGTAATCCGGTTTCCGCAGAAGCTAAATCGGGTAATGACGTTGCTAGTAGCAGTTCCGTACCCGTTCAGAGTCCGGTTTGCGAATCTGCAGAAAATGCAGAAAATAAGGAACTAGTTTCTGAGGAGGAATCGAAGATCAAGTATAAAGATTTCAAGTTGTTTGACATTGTTGATGATTTTTCTGATCATCACTTCAATGGTGCGGGTTTCCAAGGACAACAGGTATGCCCGCTACGTTTATGCACTTTGTTTCATTGCATTGTGTTAGTCTTTTTGTTAATTATCTGTATACGTATGGTGGTAGCCTCCGAGGAGCTGGACGAAGAAAATTCAGGACGAATGGAAAATTTTGGAGAAGGACTTACCCGGTGAGTATGGTTTATTGCTTTCGGTAGTTTTGTTTTACCATGGCATACCGGTTAAGATATGTCCTCGAATTCCTGCATAATTTCTTTCGTGTTTTCATATTTTGAATTGGGTGATTTCAACGTGTATTTGTAACAATGTATCAGTTTGGGCTAGCGTAATTTTTTAATAAAGGTCAAAAAGGATAAAGTAGAAAGAAGAATAAGGATGAATGGCTTAGAAACTAAACTTACTCCAACTGATTTGATTTGTTCAAAAATACTCATAATTGCTTTATGTTCAATAAAAATGGCATTCTTTTAAGAAATTGTGTTCTTAATCATATAAACTATATAAATATCTAATGAGATTCTAAACGAATAGGCAAAAAGTGTTGGCAGGTCAACCCATACGGTTCTGCCTGTCCTAAAATGTTATAGATCACGACTAGCAATATGTAAAACTCGTCTCTCATTTAAATTACATTCTTTATCTTTTATTTACTTTGACAGGTACTATATTTGTGAGGGTATATGAAACAAGAATGGATCTTTTGAGGGCTGTGTTGATAGGACCAGGAGGCACGCCCTACCATGATGGTCTCTTTGTCTTTGATGTTCATTTTCCTCCCACCTATCCAGAACCGCCCCTCGGTATATATTATCAATAGTTTTTTGTTTATAAGGTGGTATGTTTTTAGCTCACTTATCAAGTGATGGATGATATATATATATATTTTTTTCTTTTAATATTTCAGATGGTTTATTACTACTCTGGTGGGCTTCGGTTGAACCCAAACTTGTATGATTGTGGAAAAGTGTGCCTTTAGCCTTTTGAACCGTGGACTGGCAGAGGGACTGAGAAGTGGATGCCACATAAATCAACGATGCTACAAGTTTTAGTGTCAATACAAGCACTAATATTGAATGCAAAACCATTCTTTAATGAGCCTGGGTATGATGAAAGGTTTCCTGGAGCTGAAGGAGAGAGAAAATCCAAGGCCTATAACGAAGAAATGTTCATTTTATCCTTGAAAACAATGATGTATACACTTAGGAGACCTCCAAAGGTATCACCTACTATTCTCTCTGTTTCAGTCATTAATATATTCAGTTTTTGTTACATGGAAAACTAGTGCTTAGAGGGTGCTTGTTTCTTTATAAGAAACGGTACCCTTTTTAACCCTCAAGCTCACCCTTAACAATTTATCTCAAATCTGAATTAATTACGAAGCACTTTCGTTTCAGTTCGGACTTATTTTACGTCTACAAAAGGAGTTGCTAGAGTTATCAGATTTTATTCATAATGCTAAAACTGTTTCATTGTCCGCATATCGCATTTATGTCTCAAATTAGCCAAAACAATCTCCTCTGAAAAGGACAGTGGATTAATTAACCATTTATAAAGTGATGTGAACGTGATCTATAAATTAAGTGAAACTAAGGTGATGTTTGTCGTAGTTTGTCCTGATTATAGATTGATCACGTGACCTAAAGCTGATATGGACCAATCTTTTGAAAAGGACACTAGGTAAATCATGTAATTCTTATGCTGATATGAACCTAAAGCTGTACATAATGTGGGGTTTAATTATCGAGTTGCTAGAATAAATTGGCTGTGAATTAGTTGTGCATATATGAGTCTTGCAATAGGAGTACCCAACAACATTCAATTCATTTTATACTGAGAATACCACTGTTAGAAGTTATAATGCTTTGTAATTAAACTACAACCTCTAACTAATTCCATTTGTTTACAACAATAATACATTTTGGATAACCTATTCAAACACCTGTCGTTTGCTTGTTTTCATGAAAAACACTTTTATTACTTAGGTGTTGCTACAAGAATAAAGCAATAAGAAGGTTGTAAAGGATCAAGTATGCTACTGATGTCTTTTAAACAGTTCCAGACATGTGGCTTGCTTTCAGCTATAAATTTTGATTTTATCTATTTGACCTGTTACTCTGTTAGCAATAAAATATAATGCCAGTGACCCATCTTTACATTTGAAGTTATTAGGTCTTTTAAACTGTTTATATGTCTAGGCATAGATGTGAATCTACTACTTCATGTAAGGCAAAATTTGCTCAGCTATGCAACTTATACGCTCAGGATAATGATTATGTATGAAGCTTAATCACAACTCTATGGTTTGTTGTAACAAAAACCCTTGTTTTACTCTAGATATGGTTTACTTTTAATCTCTGCAGATCTATACCTTTTTCAAATGTGTGCTTGATTTACTCTAGATATGGTTTAAGAAAAAGTTATTACACTCGAAGATAAATTCTTGAATAAAATGAGTTGTAGGTTGTATGCATTAAACACTTACTTTGGGACTTATGATCCACTTAACCTAATGTACTTGTTCCTCTTTTGGAATAAACTTTTTACAATTAACTGGGTCAAAATTTCCACCATCCTTGCATGTATTTGATGCTTCAAGCACAGCCGAATGTCTTTTCTTTATAAAATTATTGTTTATGTAAGAATCCTAATGGATTGCTAAAATGATGATGTTTATTGCAGCATTTTGAGGAGCTTGTTGGTTGTCATTTTCGTACCCGTGCACATGCTATCCTGTCAGCATGCAGAGCTTATATGAAGGGTGTACCAGTTGGTTTTGTTACGGATGAAAAAATCCCTGATGAAAAAGGTGGATCAAAATCCTTCCAGGAAGCAGTGGCTAGAATGTTAAATGGCCTCATTTCGAACTTCAGTAGATTTGGAGCAACTGATTGTGATCAGTTTCGTGTTTGAAGTTGGCAAGGCAGGTAGCACATAACGACTTTTGTGAAGACTAGGCCTTTGAAATAGATATTAAACTCTCATTTCTTGTTAACTGACATACGTTCAATGGCTTATATAACTCTAGTTATCTAAATGTAAATGACAGTAAATATTCTCAGATGAAGAGTATTTTATGCCTATGGTCACTATTTTGTATCTTTAGTTGCAGATTAAGAGATGCTTTGTGCATTCAGATGTATATTAGGTCTCCAATCCCTACCGCCTCATATGTAGAATGTGGAGATATAATCCTGGGAGCCAGCCATTCAATTTACCGATATTGTGAGATTAAAGTTTCACATCTACCATTGAAACGTTTATCGAGGGGTTAACAACACGGCCCAAGTAGGCCTCCATCACCGGTACTTGAGCAACAATGTTCCCTGCTGCTTTTACAATTAGTAAACCTTTAATCAATCAAAACCTAAGGTTATAAAAGCGTGGAAGTGCGTGGCGGCATGACTAAGCCTCACGTCTTAGTGGCCAAGACAAAGCTTTTGCGCTTTTAAAGCGCCTTGAGTATGGAAATATTCATATATTTATATCATATTTCATATATCTGAGTATTAAGTTTACAAAAAGCCTTATACATAATGAATAAGGTTAAGAAACTATCCTTACATGTATTATTTTTTATTTGACTTTTATTGAAGCGAATCCGAAAGTTCTCGATACCGAACATTGGATCGCGTCTTTCTACCATATCTTTAGTAGGTTAAACTACATAGTTAGAGGAGTTGGAGCAGGATTAGTATCGCGCTTTCCACTAACTTCTTGTAAATCATTTGCATTTCTAATAAAGTGATGTTTATAATAATAATAATAATAATAATAATAATCAGATTTGAATCAAAAAACTCGTCACGATTCAGCAAATGCCTATATCGCTTTTTCGTATCCATCTTATGTCCGCCTAGATTCGATGTCTTGAACTATTTCATAACGTAGAGGTCATCCTCATGCTTTAGTATGCCTTAATGCCATGTGTGGCGCTTTTAGAACCAGTCAAAACACACCAAACCCATTATTTATTAAAATACACACCCTCATTAGTTGATTCTAAAGGTATAACTAAAAGTAATTAAAATTTGTAGCATTAAATGAGTTCAATTCATTATTTTATGATAATATAAAAATGAATTTGGTCGTTTCAAACTTAGTGGTCTGGATATAAAAAGAAAACAATAAATAAGCAAACATCCTTGATAATTTAGAAGTTTTAGTAATAGGGGCCATTTATATCGAGACCTCAAGATGATGCTCAAGATAATATGTAATCATAAAGGGCGTTGGAAAATTTGGGGCCTTTAATATTCCGGGGCATAAAGCAATTTATTTAGTAGCTTTACTCTTGAGCTACCACTCCTTCATTTATCCAATAGTAAGTGTCCTCATTGCTATTTTGGTATGTATTATAATAAGTGTTTATTTTATATTTCAACTAACGAGAAGATATTTTAGTATGTAAAAATGATATTTGATTAGTAAAGAATATAACGAGTGAGATTTTCTAAAACTTTTACATTGTAGAAGTGGACATTTATTATGATACGGATCGACTATTACATATCAAAGTAAATGAGTAATATAACCAGGACAATAAGAGCACAAGGTATGGTAATCTTTGCAGGTGAGTTATGGCGTAACTTGGCGCGTTAAGGATGAGGTTACCATATCGTTTTTATGCGTTAATGGTGGGCGTTAAGGGTTGCGTTGCCATGGCAACGCAACGTCGTTAAACAGATTGATTAAAAAAGAATTTACACCTTTGCGTAAGCGATTTATTATGAGCTTGTTGTGCCTCATTTCATTTGTATTGCCTGCGCCTATCCACGTGTCTGTAGTATAATAATTGTTATATGTCGTTGCGTGACCCGTGATTTACCCATGCAACAACTGGCTAAGGTTTCGCTACGCTGGGCCTTACTTGGACCTTTCCATAAAGTCTGATTTATTTCTTCATGCTTTTGGACCTAAAGGCCATAATCATCACTAAGTGACAAACCACAAAATGAATTAGAATTGATTCCCACGTACATATAGTCATTCCACCGTGTTATCAAAGTTATAGCGATTATGATCCACAACAACACATTCGTTTGGTTTGTTGTCAGGAATGATATCGGTATGGATTTATATAGAGTAGGAATAGAATGACTATAAAATATCAATCTCATAAATGTTATTTGGTAAGATAATTAGATAAAAAGTGTAGCATAATTTATGAAGTGATGGGCCGGGAATGAAAAATCATATACTACCTTTTTTGGTGTCTATTATGGAATAAATTTGTATATCATTTCTACGATAGTTATTTGAATCACAAACACTTTGAATCGAATAATATTCATTCCTCCATTCGATTGGATACCAAACGCACCTAATACTTTTGTGTAGTGTGTTAGATTAGAAATGCGGGACCCTCTACTCATTAAGGAAAAACAATGGTGACAAAACCCGAAATTTAGTGTTTTTTTCATCATGAAGGCTGCCGCTTCTCTAATCAACACATTTTTCATGATTAAAGCAACTACACTTAACCTTACTACTTTTTTACGTGAGTGCTAAAGCAATCAAATCCTCCAACAACAAAAACTTAAATCAAAACTTTTATATGCATGTTCTAATTATAGTTTAGCCTAATTTACCTTTATAGACACTTAGACAGTAACATAAATTTAACTAACTTTAAATAGAAATAAAAAGTGCATATATATACTAGCACAAAGTTTCACATGTTCACTTCACAAGTGCACGCTTGTTTAAATATTAAATACTTAAATAAATTCATTTTTGCTTGCTGCAACTTGTATTCTTCCCTTGAGCAAGCAAATAACCTCATAAGTAAGTGTTCTAACTCCATATAATGTTAAAATGTAGTTTTTTTTTATAATATGCCTGTGTTTGATGAACGTACTCTATATGTGTAGTGTCCACAAGTGAATGCAGCCGTTTGATGTCAAAGTGCGGCCTCGAAAACATAAAAGAGGAAGGTGCCGAGAATTGGCTTCCGGTATCATGTCCGCTGCCAGAAACCCCAACAGAGTCTATGGAGTTCCTTGGGAGGTCATGGAGTGTTTCTTCTGTTCAAGTATCAAAGCTGCTCACACTTATGCTGTTATTGGACCTGATCAGCATCTTCAAAACCAACCAAATTTATCTGCTGATCATCTTGAGACCTCTACAATCTCAGTAAATCCCTTTCTTTGTATTTTCCAAACGCATGCGTTAATCAGAAAGGAATATTTTGAAATGTTCCAAAAAATAAAAAATCATAAATGAGCACGAGTAAATGTCTTCGAATAACATGTTGCTATCGAAAATCTGTTTATACATTGAACCATGTTGCTATCGAAATTAGATATTTCTTTTAATCATATGTCACATACCAAGTATTTATAAAGAGTTTATTTCTTTTGGACAATAAAAACTAAAGTAACAAAGAAACAACTGCTTTCGCTTTAATTTGAGTCGTATTATTTGCAGCAACCGCAACCATTAGCAAAAGAAGATAGCCCTCCAGTTTCTCCTAGAAAAAGTGATGAAATGAAGGTAAGCACTACTCATTGTTCTAGGTATCACCTATGTTTGAATTGCTTGGTTGGAATTCATGCGTTATAAACATGGTCAGAAGTCCATTTATCTGAAAATTATAACTCATGCTTATATGCTAATCCTTGCTTCTTAGAAAAAATAAATATTTCAGAGAATATGGAGAGGGAGGGAAAAAGGTCATCAGTGAAAAGGCTATTTCTTTAAGGCAAACTAAAAATTCATACACCCATTAAGCTATACATTAATACTGTATCAAGTAAGACTTTGAACCATGAACCCCTTTGGGAAGAACCCATAAATGTACACCTTCACGCGGGTAGGCTAAAATCTGTTGGGTGAAAAAGGCAGATTATTTGTAGAGCAATATTCTAAAAGTGATAGTGTACTAGTAACCATAAAATAGAGTACTGATACTCATCATGGATCAACATCAACCCAATTCACCAAAAAGGAATCATCATCTACAAGATACTTATTGATGGAGCTGTAAGTCACCTTTCTTGAAATGAAATTCACCATTTCGCGTTGGCAAGATGGCTAGTCATTCAGCATCAATAAGAGGTCAATCAGTGGAAACAAGCCATATCACAAATGCTTTTAGTTCATCTATAACTTTTTGTTAATAAATAGTTAGCGCTTTACTAAAATGTGACAAAAATACATTTTTCAACAATAGAAACAAGAATTAATTACATAAATCGTCCTGTCGATAATATTTCATAAATGTTCCTAACTGCACTGATTGTTTAAAGTTCAGATCCCTACTCTTACCATTTATGAATAGAATGAAAACTGATTACATGCTCGAGTGACCAAAACTAGTATTAATTACATACTTTAGGAAACAAAAGTGATATTTAACAGTGTAGTTAGGAGGGTCCCATTTTGTGAATAGCGAACAGTATCAACGAGGGCAAGTTCTGCAATTTTACCAAGCGACAAGGATGGTATATGTAATTGAATCTATACAGGAAATAGGAGGATGCTTTGAGATTACACTTTGGTGACTATAAACTGTTTGAACCGTTTGATGTAAATGAACTCAATGCAAGTATACAATCAACTCAACCAGTATGCTGATAAACATAATCTAAAAGAGTTAGCACTGGAACAACTTTCAGTAGTCTGAAGAATGAGAAAATAATACATAAAACAAAAATGTATCTTGAGCGTATTTTTTGTATTTCGAGCACTATTCAGCTACAGTTTATCTGTTGCAGGAATTGTATCTAATTCATCAAGCACTGAACCAAGATTTTCTTTGTAACCATCAATTACTCAAAAATGGGGTATGTAAACAGGCGACACTTACTGACCTTTGCTATACTGACAACCAAAGTATGCGTACTAATAATAGCTGATGAATCGATACTCTACCCAGCTTTACAGGAACATTATGAGAGGACGGACAATGGGTAGATGGATAAAAGACCAGAAAGAAAGGAGGAAGCATGAGCTTAGGACACACAACGCTCATTTGCATGCAGCGGTATCCGTTGCAGGGGTTGCTGCTGCTGTGGCTGCTCTTACTGCTTCATCGGCAACATTAAGCAATAATCCCACTAAGGAACAAACAGCGCATACAAAAGCAGCAAATGCAATAGCATCGGCAGCAGCCCTAGTAGCATCACACTGCATAGAGATTGCAGAGGATATGGGAGCTGAGCATGAGCAGATATTATTAGCTGTAAATTCTGCAACTACTGCAAGGACTAATGGTGACATAATGACCCTAACCGCAGGAGCAGCCACTGGTATAACTTTTTTTTTTTTTTTTTTAATCATAGACAATCGTGTTATTATAACGAAGTACAGTGAATCGTCTCCTATATGACAATTACTCACTAATATCTTTATTACTTAGTCTTTCTGTCATAAAAATAGACCTCAAAAGAAGAATCATAATCTAAGATCTATAGTTGGAAAAAAACTGGGATTATAATTTTCTCGGATATTCCCAAATATCCACGCTTGGTTAATTCCTACCCCTGAATGAATTTTGACCACCATCCTGCAGAACTTGAACCCATCTTTTCACTACTATATATTTATTCACAGTACATACTCGATAAATAACACTTGAGGGTGACTGTACATTACAAAAAAAAAATGCAAAGCATTGAGAGGAGCGGCTACATTACGAGCGCGGCTACAAAAGGGTACTACAACAATGGCATTGGGTGAACAACAGGGTGAAGAAGGGAAAGAAGTAAGCGTATTGGAAGCATTGAACTTTGTTTCTAAAGGGGGAGAACTTCTAAAGCTTACAAGGAAAGGTAATTCCACTTAAATTATGTAAAACAGGCATGCACAGATGAATTACAGAAACAATATTGAATTATTCAATGATTGTTCATGCAGGAGATCTTCACTGGAAGCAAGTTTCTTTCAAGGTCAATGCAAAATTGCAGGTAATTTTAAATAAAATTTCCACAAGGAGTTATTTTAAAAGCTTGCACCTGTCAAAAACATTAAAACTAGCAGTTGTGGTTCTTATAAAATATTTGATCTCAACCTCTTTTTACAATTCAATTGCTATCACAGAGGGTTTCCTTTTTACAAGTTGCATGTTTGTTTTACCATCTGCTAATTTTAGATGAACAACAGGTGGTAGCAAAACTGAAAAGCAAGCACATGGCAGGAACATTCACAAAGAAAAAGAAGTGTAAGAATATATATTGTCATAGGATTTAATGTACCTTTCTTGTTCATATAAAAGTAGCGTATATTGATAATCCTACAGGTGTAGTCACTGGAGTGTATGTTGATGTCCCAGCATGGCCTGGAAGAGAGTTAGATGATAGCTTTGAGCAGAGGCAATATTTCGGGATAGAAACCTCCGAAAGAATAATACAGTTTGAATGCAGTACTAGAGATGAAAAACACAAGTGGATAGAGGGCCTGCAGCATTTGTTAAACTGCCGAGTTAATATGGCACGGTTCACATATTAGAAATCCAATTAAAGAAGAAAAATGAAGAGAGAAATTACATTGTTGGGATTGTAATGTACAGTGTGTGGATTTTATCTATCTAGAGCGAGTGAGTGATTGTGTTTACAAATCAGAGTGGCACGCTTTATTCAGTTTAAGGAATTGCTGTTTAAGCATGACATTGATTTTTTGATATTAACTTTGTAAATGGATTTGTGAATGCTTGATGACTGCCGAGCTTCTACTAGTGAGCATCTCTCTCTGAGGTTTCCTCACTCTAGCTCTTTGATAAAGACATGTTATCAATAAATACCTGAAATTTTTGTAGTGTAATCTTCCTGCATTTAAACTACCAGTAATCGATAAAAGCAGCACAAGTTCATATTGATTCATGCCAAAATAGGTATGGGTGAAATAAATATAAAACAACACTAAACAAAATGTTGCTACTGTAATAAACACCTAAACTATCCCAATTTTGGCATTGCGGGTCTAATGTGAAGGTGTACTACAAAATCATAAAACAAAAAAGTAAGGGTAATTACAAGAGAGAGTCGTTTGGATGATACACTGTTATTAGCAGCATTATCACTCATCGGTATGCCTAAACACTGACACTTGCATCATACTGTAAGGATACAATAAGCCACCCAAATTCACAAAAACAATACCCAATCATGTGGAGCGGGTAGACACTCTACCCCTACCTAAGGGTAAAGAGACCTCCGGCAAAAGTGTACGTGATAAACTGACCAAATTTGTTGATCACAAATACGTCTCACCGACATAAACACTACCTTTAAGTACATAATATTTAAAAAGAAATGCAATGGCATACACATTTAAAGCCTATTACAGTAGAAATCCGAAGAGAGGGGGCTTAAGTTTTTCAAATTCTGAGGCTACAAGTAACTGGTAACTTTCAAAAGTTTCCTTTTTTTCTTCTAGTAGCGAACTAGAATTTGTCTGTTGTTGGGTATGTAGGCACCAAAGATGCAGGCAGAGACACAGAAGCATAGTCATAAGTACCGTATCCATCACCGCGTGTAGCAGTAGCATCTACATCTTGAGAAGGGTAGGCATACTGAAGCCTGTGGTTGCCAGAAGTCTGAGAGCTGGGGTGTCTGTAGTCAACCCCATACGAGCTATACGGGGCAGATAATGTACTGGCAGATTGCTGATGTGCTGATTCAGCGAGGAGTTTTTTTCGAGCTAATGCTAACCTTACAGCTTTAGGCGGTCGAGACGAGCCACTACCACCCCTTTCGCTGCGGGACCGCTTGTTTAAGGGGGTGCTTGTGGATGTTGTTGTAACAGACCTTCTCCTAGATTTAATCTTATCCAGCTCACTGAGACGCGTCTGCAAGTCGGCAGTGGTGAATTGGGATTCAAGTTTGTTGTCTTCTATGCATTTTATGACTGTTCTAATGACACTCATTTCATTGCTGACATCGTCCTGAAACATATGCAATTTGGAATTAGAATTCTATATTTGTCTTATGATTGGTTTATTTAAAAGAAGCAAGTTGACTTTTAAGAGTCAAACCTCGCAATTTTGAGTTTAAGTATGATTGCAATCTTTTTACAGGTTCATAACCATCTTTATGCTTGTTACCAAGATCAATTCAATTATCACCACAATATAATAAGAACTAAAATCAATCTTGTACTGGCAGCAACCGCAAATTAAAGAAAACAGTAGCGGTGAACTATACCTTTGTTTCTAATCTGGTTAAAGGACTTCAAAGTTGTTACTAGACCCATCCAATTTTCAAATGACCCATTAAATTTTACAACCAATCAACTTCTGTATGAGAACAAACGTACCTTCTGAAAAGCATTATAATACCATTTATGTTCATCACCATGTTACAAGGTGTTTAATCGAAAATTCGACATTCGTCAAACAATAAAATAAAAAATAAAGATTTTAATGACCAATGACGATATTATCAATTAAGTAGTGCATATTGCTATTTATTTCAATTACCTATTACTTACTGTGGGAAAATGCATACTCAACAATGAGAAAATCCATCTGGCCTAGGAAACAGGGTGTTAAGAATATACATACCAACGAGGAGGACACCTTGCAAGTGTTTTCTCGATATTTCTTAAGACTGGATTCGAGTAGAGGAACTGGGGGAAACTGCTCAGTCAGTCCAGCCTCGTGAGCAAAATATACGGCCTCAATCTCCTTACCCTTCTTTACCAAGTCTTCAATTATATCTGCACAAAGAAGACACAAAACAAGTGTGAATCATCAACTCGTTCCATTGTTTTATTAATTTACCCTTAGTTATCTGTAAATAATAACAACTTGAAAACTTTTGAACCAAACAACAATGATCTCACTGCAACCGGTTTCATGGGGCATGAAATTATGTTGCTGGGGCATGAAAGAGGTTATCAATATCACAGGGTGCATGCCCCTCGTATTGGCAAGACCATACTTTTAATCGAAATTTTGAGAGAACTTAGAAAATGTTGTTCATGGCATCTAGCAAGAAGCTTCTCATAGATCTTAATGGTTGTGCTTCTCATATTTTGATATAAAAGGTAGTTTAAAGCTGATATTGAGTTGATTTACCAAGCTGAAGCTCTAACCCACACTAGATTGTGTTCTTGTTATTTTCCATGGAAACTACGATCCAGAGTTGGTATTGAAGTTTTGATTGCTCCTAATAGCAACAACTCGACTGAGAATGCAAAAAGGGTGAAGACTTTGTGTCATTGTCAGTCTGATCATAATGAAGCAAATATTTACAACCAGCTACAAGGGGATATTTTTTTTTTTCCTTTTTCTTTAATTCTTTTCTAATTTGGTAGTTTTACTTTTCAGTTTTCAGGTTAACTTTATAAACTCCTTGCAATTATTGTTGTAGTCATTTTATCAATTTTGTACTTCTATTAATGGTCTATGAATCACATACCGTATGGTGGGAATAAATTTGGGTTATACTTATTTATTTGACAAAAGGATGATCACGATATAATCTATATGTTAGTGAATATTAAAAGATGAAGTTGTATAATCGGACCAAACATATCAGATTCACTAACATCACTAACATAATTTCGATATTTTCGAATTGATTGCTTTCTGGATATATGCATGAGTAGGGTATAAAAGTATTTGAAACTAAGACGCAACCATTACTATCAAAGAGCACGTTTTACACTAGTGAAGAACTTTCGATATCATAACGACCCAATTGATGTTAGCAACACTACATAGATAACCAACTACAAGTAACACATCATGTTCACAAATCTAAAGCTGACAATTATGCAAATACTAACCTCCCATTTTTTCTCCGAAACCTAACGCTAGTGCAAACTTAGCCATATCCCTCCCACCTGCAAATTCCTTAACCATATTCATCAAAAACCGTTCATCAAACTTGTGCTTCAATCCAAAAGCGATCACAATTTGCAAAAACATGGTAGCTTCCCCTGAACCCGTCCCGTCACTACTACCCAACAAAACCCCTTTCCAAATCTCCAAAACCTTAAACGCCCGTTCCTTCAAACTCCGAGCAACCCCGTGACTAGGCAATGCCAATGCGGTATGTGTGAGTAACCCATAAGCCCAACGCCTATCCGTCATCCCTTTAACTTTGACCACACTCATTTTCAAGCCAACAAACTCCTCAACAGCATCCAACACAAACGTTAACAAATCGACACAATCCAATGCAGCCTTTGCCAAATCCTCCCTGGCCAAAAATGACTCCCTTCGCTTTTCCAACAGAAACTTAATCAACCCATGTGAATCCATTCTCCTAAAAAACATTTTAATCAAAGTGGTGTCATCAGAAGATGATTCCTCAAAGATGGTTTCAACAGAGGCTGCTAAACTAGCTTCTCTTTCCGGGATGGTTTTCGCTCGAATATCGAGTGTTTCGAGTGTTTTTTGTCGGGTATTTTTGAAATCGGCGATTTGGGTATCTAAAAGTTGTGATTTTTTGAAAAGGGTTTGGTCTAAAGATATGAAAGTGTTGATTAGTTTGGTGTGGGTGTCAGTGATGGTGGTCAGAATGGTTTTGTGACTTTCTAATTCTTTGAAGAAATTCTTCAGTTTGTTGTCTGGGTATTCAATGCTGCTCCTCATGATGATGATGATTCTTCGCTCCGTTTGTTTGTGTTGTGGGGGAGAAAATGAATAATAAGATTCCAGGGGTGTTTGTGTAAAGCTTATCGAATAAACTCATTTTTTTTTTTTGGATTTAAGGGCTGTTTGTTTAAGCGTTTATCAGCTTTGGTTTTATAAGTCTTCATTTTTGGGCTTATTTTGATGTTTATGGATTTAGGGTCCGTTTGGTTCGTAGGTGGGATTAGAATCGGATTTGGATTTGGATTTGGTTTTGGTTTGAAAGAAAGGAGGAGAGAGAAAATTATTTAGAGAAAAGTATCAAAAAAATGCCAAAATCTTTTTGGTATTCCCTTTTGTGGTCAATTTTTCACTTAATGTCCAAAATGGTCATGCGCAACCACTCGACTCCGCAACTCCACCCAAAATGCGACACGTGTCATATCCAAAGTACACTTTTTACTTTTTATTCTACCCAAATAACCACCAAAATTGCGCAACCGACGGCTACTCAACCTCCTTTTACTCGACTTGCATTTATCCACGTGCAAAAAGTACAAAAAGTAAAAAAAAAAAAAAAAAAAAAAAAAAAAGTACAAAACGATTTTTATCCGATGTACCAGTTTTTTCTTTTCCAATGTACATGGAAACCCGAGAGAATGCAAAAACCATCGGATCATACACAACAATTCATCGATACATGATTGTCAATCCAAATCTGATTATCATTCTCAAACTTAAACACAAACCAAAAAAAAAAAAAAAAAAAAAAACAACATATATTGTCACCGATTGAGATGATTGAGTAGATAGGATTTTTGTTTATGTCCAATGGATTCACCCTTTCATCGCGTTGATGTAAGTATCATATTTAAATGTAATAAATGTTTAATCCTTTAGTTAGGTTTGAGATTGTTACAGATCAGATTGCATTTTAATGATCAAGTCTTTTGGGTATATCAAATTTGGTTGAAAATAGTTGTTATCTTGTATTTTTTGTACCAGTAACACAATATACCCATGAAAACTCAATAATCTTGTAGCTAGTATCATGTATAAATTAGTTTTATTTTTAATATTTTGTTTTTTGTTAACCTAGGTTTATGATTCGAAAGTTAGTTTGAGAACTAAGCTACACCTTCTGAAAACAATAGCAAAGAAGTTGGCAGCTAAAGAGGAAAGGTATAACAAGTTTAAAAGTAGTGTTTTTGGTCCTTGGATAGATATTAGAACGGAGGACCATGATAATCATGTCCTGAACTTTTTGCTTCAACACCAAAGGATTATCAAAGACGCTAGTACTGATATGCCTTTTATTTTCGATATTGGTCACAATACATTAGAGTTTGGTAGGAGGGAATTTTGTTTGTTAACTGGTTTCAAATTTGGAAATCCTTCTTTAGACCATTTGAGTAACAGTGTTTCAAATTTCCATAACCGTGTATTTCCTACTCTACCAAGAATAAAGGGTGACGATCTTAAAGCACTTCTTGAAACGGATAAGGATTTTAAAAGCTATCTCATGATGATTCAATCGGTGTTTGTCTGTTGTCTGGGCTTTAGAGTATGTATTCATGGGTAACGAGCTTAGGCACGTTATAGCAGATGAGATTTTGGCTCTAGTGGATGATTTGTCTGCTTTTGATGCTTTCCCTTGGGGACAATATATTTGGCACGAGCTTCACCTTAGGGTGTATAATGTTGATTCAAGACAATAAGGATATTTTGAAAAAAATTGCAACACACGGGAAAAAATACAAGCCTCAATATTCTTTGAATGGATTTGTTTTCGTCTTTAAGGTTTGCAACCTTTTCTCATTTATTTCTTGTCTCATGTATTGCTTGTCTCATTTATGTCATTGCAGTGTAAATGTTGACCCACCCACCCATACCATAAATGTTGACCCAACCCAGCCTTTAGTATCTAAATGCTATGTTTGACTCCCTAAATCTACTTTTGAGTTTGGTTTTAATCAACTCTAGAGGGCAACTGCATTGTTATCAGAATATGTGGTCATATGGAATAGAATACCTCATTTATTGTGACGTTTATATCAATATAATAACATAATCCAGTGGATAATTTTTCTCGACTTTTGAAGTACACAGATTTGAGATGTTTTCTCATCCGAAACTCTTAGATTAGAAACAGATGCTGAAACACAACATGTTCATATTAAGCTTAAACTTGTAGTGAAGTATGATATATCTTTATTACGTTGGCATATACAAATTGTTACATTGACAGATTATAATTAACTGATATTTATTTAGCCATTAAGTTAGTTTAGTTATTTAACATTAATGGTTTTAAAACCTTTACAGATTTGGTTATTGGAACTTTTTCCGAATGCTACAAATTGGTGGCACAAAGACGATGATGTTGTACCCCGTTGTGTTTCGTGGAGTAATGGTATAACATTTACAAAAGGAGATTGTGAGAGTCTATTTTATTCTAGAGAGTCAATTAATTCACTTGTCCCCACCGAAAAGGAGATCAATACATCATGGTGGACATGTAGTTTAGACTATTTCAAGAATGGCTCAACAGAAGATGCATCTCATAGACCTTTAAAAAAGAGGAAGGTTATTCCGCGTACACATGTTCACACGGAGGTTCACCGTGAGGTACATGTTCGTACTGAGGTGCATAGCTATGAAGGATTGGATGACCCAGCGCTTGCACAGAAGGTTGAGGATATTGAGTGTGCATTTGGGAGTCGTTTAAGTGCACTTGAGAAGTATGTAAAACCTCCCAAGGATACATCTTTTATGCAGATGTCGAGTGTATCTGATAATCCTAGTGAAGTTGATCAAGACTCAAAGGTTTGTTGTTTATAAACAAAAATTTTATGTTTGCATTGAATGTGTAAATAAGATTATATATATATATATATATATATATATATATATATATATATATATATATATATATATATATATATATATATATATTATTGTTGTATATAATTACCTTATTTTGATCCTCTAGTAGATTATCGAAAAAATTTTGAACCTCGAGTTGATCTTATAAAGAAGATTGAGTATATTGAAGCATTCTTTGGGAGACGTTTAACAGCACTTGAGCAACACGTTAAGAATGGCATTAACGAGACTATGGAGCCTTGTAGTGTACATGATCATGAAGAAAATGTTGTTAATACTGCAAATCAAGAAAAGGTAAGTTCTTGAATTTTGTTTCCTTATCAACATGGCGTATATTATTACAAGAAGGTTGTTAAGGGCTAAGATTAGTTGAATTTTTGCAGCCCTCTGTGAACGAGACTCTGGAGCCCACTAGTGTAAAGGTCGAGAACAGGTTTAATGATAGTGTGGAGCCCACTAGTGGAAAGGTTGAGAACAGCTTTAACGATAATGTGGAGCCCACTGCAAATGAAGAAAAGGTAATATTATTAAGTTCTTTAATTTTGTTTCTTTCATTATTTATATGTATGCAGCCCTCTCTTGAACCTGACAATGCAAATGAAGAAAAGGTAACATTATTACATAACGAGACTATGGATATTATTACATAACACTCGTCATACAATAACGTTATATTTTATTTATACTTCTTATGCAGCCCTCAAATGCATTTGATAATGATGTCAAATTGCATCCTGACATGGATATTCAACATGATCCAAAGGAAATGGAAGATCATAAATGTGGAATCAACCAAGCTGAACCTGAATTATTGGATTCAACATATAGAAACATGTTTGACTCACCGTTTCATGACCAGATAGTTAGTTTTACCGTTTGACACACCGAAACATGTTTATTTGATCATATATCAGTTTACTTAAATAGAATGGCTTGATTACTTGTAATTCTACAGGTAGTAGAGGAACAAAAGGAAGAAGGGGCATTGAAGAATACCGGTGATCCGCTTCAGGAACAAGATTTATTGGCAGTGGAGACTCTTATGCAAATATATGTATTTAATACTCCTGAAAAGGTAAATTTAACATTAACTTTTTTGGTTTTAAAATCAAATAACCCAATCTTTTTATTCTAATTTTTTTTAATATAGGAAAAAGACAATGATTTGGAGTCTCCTTCAATGAAGGATCGAGATTTTGTTCCTATTAATGATTATAAGGAGAAATTAGCAACGAAGCATCCAGATTCTGTTCCTAGCAATGATGATCAGGAAAAATCAGCAATGAATGATCCAAATTGTACCCCTAGCAATGACGATAATGAGAAATTAGTTGATATTTACTGTTATGGTGACGGGCAGCCATCTATTAAAAAGATACCGGTTCCTTTTGCCCGAGAGACTAGAGCGAGCAAGTATCTTCAAGACCCGTACATGAACCAGCCTTCAACCACTCCACAAAAGCCTAAAGTCCGTGCTAGGAAGAAGAAATGTGTAAGCGTTTCAGCCGTTGGTTTCACATGGTGGTGAAGTGATTCCCCCGTGGATTGAGGTAACTTATTTTACTTATTATTTATTTCAGATTTTGTATCGTTGGTTAAGTACTTTGGACTAGACAATTACGTATGATATATCTGCGGGATCTAACTCGTCCCTACAGGTTCACGACAATTAAGAGTGATTGTGCCAAAAGAAATTATGGATTTTTTGAATGAAAAGGAGGAGAGGAGATTTTATTTTCCATGGGGAGGAGATGCCATATATGTATATCATAATTTTTGGGAAAGGTTGTTGGGCATCAGGAATGGGAGAAATGGCTGGCTTTCTGATACGGTAAATTTCATGTTAACAATTTTTAAGAGTTATGGATAATGTTAACTACTTAGCTATTTTTTTTGGCAGCATCTTGATCTATGGATAATGTTTCTATGGCACTTTAGACCTGCCGATGCTGATTGGGCAATGGCAGGTCCATTTTTTAGCTCCATGATTCTTACCAACAGGATGCCAGGTTTTTATGTTGACGGAGTAACTTATGGTCTCCCCTGGTTTGCTCAATCTGTGGAAAAGGTGTGTTTAAGAAATTTTTGATAGTCGTATAGTAGTATTTCATGGTTCTAATTGATATGTAGTATTTCTTAGATCAAAATCAGGCATGACCATAATAACTAACATTTAGTTTTCGCAATGATCACACATAAGTCACATTCTGTATATGGTTGAAAAGTCATTTTCTAGTAGTGTAAGGAAATTCCTAAATAAGGTAATGTGAGGTCTGTTTTGGAGCTTATTTTCTAGCTGAAAAAGGACTTTCAAAACCAAAAGCAAACTACAACAACAAAGTTAGAATAGTGGTAATCCTAAAAAGTAACTTGGTTGTGGAAAGGGCATCTACCTGACTAAAAAATAAGTCTTTGTGTGTTTTAGGGCCATTTTCTTACGATGCAAACGTGAAGTTGTACAAAAACAGATTTTTAACTCGACTTTATACTATGCTAGGGGTGATTAGAGTGCACTAAACTGAAACTAGAATTAGATGGGCATACAAGGATTTAATAAAAACAAAGTTTGCACAATTTGAGTACCAATTAGACTAAGAAAAGGGCCAAGAACGGCAAGATTGATTGTTGCTGTCTGTGCCGCGTCTGAGAAAAACAAGCATTCGCTTTTTTTTACCAAATCCTACCAAAACTTATGAAACCTTTCTCTAACATTCACACTAACCTAAGACTCCTAAAATAAGTTTGACTAGGTAAGACAAAAGGGTTAAAAACAATTATTTGATCCTTTCACAGCCTTGACCCAAACAGCCCCTTGTGGGATTTTTGTACTAAGTTCCTATGTCTTCACATTGCTCTTGGTGTGTTTCTTTGGAGAGACAAATGGATATTGGGAGCTAAGTGTGCTTCTTTGGAGCAAATCTGAGCCCTTCAATTTATCTTGGAGAAGCAACCTGTTGTGTCCTAGATTAAGCAAGGTCCTCTTTATGGAGACTGCGGTATCTGGGTGATGATAAACTTGTATAGGTTGTCGAATAATCTACCCTTGGCGGTCGATAATACTACTTTGGCAGCTTTGGCATATAGGGAGCGTTTGGTAGATTTCTTTTGGAAGTACAAGATTGAACTACCCTTGGCACAAGGCGATAAGTCTACGACAAACTGATTGAAGCTGGGGTTGAAATGTGGCGCTGAAAGGCGAGAAGCCTACGACAAACTGATGTAACGGTGCTTGTGCAGTTTATTGATGTACAATCTTTTGTTCAAATATGTAACCACCGATAAAAATTCCCCTTTATACAACAACAACACAAAGCTTGATGACAAAAGGACCACCCACCATCACAACAACTACCCCAACAATAACACCTACTACAACAACAACAACCGAAACAACAACCATCATTACCAACAGAACCGAGGGAAGGGAACTGCCAAAGCTTATATAGCTGCACCTGCAGGAGGCAGTGGATATGCTAGAAATCTTCCCTTATGCAACCAATGCAAGATGCATCACAATGGGCCATGCTTTGTTAAGTGTGGAAAGTGCCACAAAACCCAAGACTGTAGGGCCTCAGGTGCTAATTTGCAGCCTGTAGAAGTGATATGCCACGGATGTGGTGAGAAAGGACATTACAAGAATCGATGTCCCAAACAGAATGGCAACCAGAACAACACGGCCCGTGCAAGAGCTTACGTGCTAGGAGATGCAAACACTCAGCACAACCCGGGTGTGGTCACGGCAGTGCGTTTTCTCAATCGACATTTAGCTAAAGTATTGTTTGATCTTTGTAGCCGATAAAAGCTTCATATTACTTTCGCTTCCTTACTTAAACTCACCCGACTGCCCTAGACTATTACCATACCCTAAGTTTCTTCCACGTATCCTATAATCTAATCTACAAAATTTATTCCGAGTTATTCCGTTATTACCCCGGAAAATTGATAATATGTCATTCTACCAACTATTTACTACTGCTAGGCGAACCAATCTTTCTTGCTACCTTGAAAAGTTGTTTAGGATGCCATTTTATAAAAGAAAAACTTTGAACACCATCTAAAACTTTTGAGAAATATGATACTACTTTGACTGAATCAAGCATCACATCATTTTTCCTCAATTATACATAGCCTGATCACCTATGTCTAATTTAGGAAGAATCATGTCATGAAAGAAACAGTCATCTTCACAGATTTCCTAATAACAATATTTCAAAAGCAAAACTTCGTAACCAGAAAACTATTCAAACACATCCTTCTAATCAACGCTCCATGGATATCCACATTTTTCTTTCCCCAAACCATAACCAACAACAGAGTGAATCTCGAGGACGAGATTCCATTTAAGGAGGGGAGACTGTAACCACCGGTAAAAATTCACCTTTATACTAACAGTAATTCATTTTTCTACGTACATTTTTTTTTCCTACGACTAGATAATAAGCCGCACTCACAAACTGCTCACTCTCACAATTAATGCCTTTGCTATACACACTCTTAAGAGACAATGGAAGTCTCACAACAATGTCATACTTGAAACTTCCCGACATGGTCACCCATGCCAGTTGTGCCCTCACACAACATACGGGATGTTCGGTATAAAGTAATCTTTATATTATTAGCATCAATTCCAATACAATGTCACAAGTAAATTAAGGTTTTCTTAAAGTTTTATAACAATTTCGATACTACGTCATAAACCCTAATGTACGAACCATTAAACTTAATGTACAAGTCTAAGGCATAAAACCCTAACTCTAAGGCATTTCCCGGTTAAAACCCTAATATGCAAATCTTATGATTTTATGTAAATAAAATCACATACTAAAATTAAGGATATAAATGAAACATTTACCAATTTCCAAGGTACAAGTTTATTAAACCAATGTACAAGTCATTGTTGCATAAGAGCATTCATTTAATATAAAATTCATTATAAACCTTAGTGTACTTAAGTTTAAGCACAATGTACAACCCTTTCAAGCACAAGTCTTAAAAATATATTTTTAGTAGGTACAACTAAACAATGCTAATGTACAAATATTAAAGCACCAAACTTAAGTCTTTACCTATTATTTATTTACATGTAAATTACTTAAACAAGTATTTGTCTAAATAAATTAGCAACCTAACTAGATACTTATACCATTTACACCTTATGTACAACAATGCAAGCCCTAGTTACTACCCACTAAAGCCTCGCCCATTTACCATGGTTAAAAATGAACTAGATGGTTATCATTTAGTTACTTAGGTAATACTTGTAAAAACCTTAGCCTCAACTAGTTACTTGCATCTAAGAGTTACACATCATGGAGTTTTACCATGGTCAAATATGGTGGGTGAAACTCTTGGCTAGAGTTTTACCACACCAAGCCATGCTCCCTTGAAACCACATGCATCCTCCATTTGGTTAGCTACACATCACCTTGTCTCCTCTCTTGCAAGACAAGGTGACTTAACACTTTGAGAATTCATGCACCTCCCATCTATATATATATATATGTACGCCCCATATACCTCCTCCTTTGAGTCCCATGCAAACACACACATGATACCATACTACACACATATCCTACGCCCCATATAACTTCTCATATAGTCACAAACATCCTGAACATTTATCTTAAGAAGTGAAGGAAAAAGGGTAAACAAAAGCTTAAGGAAAAGTGAAGTACTTGAGGAAAATAGCAGCTCTAGGGAGGATTTTTCTTGTGGTTAAGCATCATATTAATTGTAAGTACACTCACACTCTTTTCTTTAGTCATTTTAAACATTCAATAAAACATATAAGTAATTATAGACTTGTGTCATGTGGAAAAACAAGGTCAAAAATACTTTTTTATAAACTTATGTAACTTTTCTGTAATGTGCACCCTCATAGACAAACACCTAAATGTAATGCGTTTTACTTAAATGTTAGAACATGTTAGGAGTCCATTTAACAAGCAAAATAAACATCTAATCTAATTACCAACACCCTATAGGTTTATACTAAACAAATTGCATGTTTTACTTTTCCCCTACTGAAATTTGCGCCAAAACAGGCCTCACCCCCTAATTGCCCCTCATTTATCTACTTCATGTTAGAGGTATTAGGGTCAAGCAAGGTACCGTTGTAAACACCACCTGGGATACTACAAAACGCCCCCATAACCCTGTTAAAAAGCTTACTCGTTATCTTTAAAAACAGCCATCATTTTGGTCAAAAGTCATGAATGTCAAAAAGCTTTTTACAACAAATATATGGGAAAACATGGGATTTTTGATAAATTCGATTAGGAACTGCATTAGAAACATTAGAAATGGGTAAAACAATATTTCACAAGGTCGCATGCAAAAGGTATGGTTTAAAACTGAAATTTTCACAAAACGCGTCGTGGCCAAGTAGCCATGTTCGTGGACTTGTATCTTTCTAATAAAAGAGAACTAGGACATGAGACATATACCATTTAAAAGAGCTTACAGCATAGTTTTTGAAGGGTCAAATGCGATGTAGAGACACTAGCTTGCCTCGTGTAAAATCTTCCCTCTTTTAGCCCCGTTATTGCCCAAAAACGACAAAAAGCACACAACCCCCTACTTTGTAAAGTCATTGCGACCAAACCGTAAGAGCTTAAGACCTATAGTTTGAACGATTGGAAATACCACCAGACAAACTCTTGAAAGGATCAAGAACGTAGTAAAAACCTATTAAGGCCTCGCTTTTATTCACCCGTACTTTTATCTATTTAGGCCAATAACTAGTGAATTTCTTTTATAAAATTTTAAGCATAAAAATTGTAATTTTTGTAAAATAAAGTTCCTTTGGACTAAAAATGTAATTTCTGTGAAGTTAGTCATATAAGGGCTGATTTTGTCAATAACCCATAGTTGAGGGTTTAAAGTGTCATTTTTGAAAGTATGAGGGTAAAAACTGTTAATACTTAAAATTGTAAATTATAACATTTTGGAAACATAAGATATTTAACAACTTTGGTTTTGATAAAAACTTATTATTAATCATTTAAGTCATAATAATAAGTATGATAAGTATATTAAATTTTGTAGAGACTTCATGTTATCCATAGAACATTTACGTCGCATAAACTTGAATACGAATACTAAATACATGATATAATAAATCAGGTCAAGAGTCGGAGCAGTTTGTTCATATTTTCTAATTTGTTTTCCATCCAGACTACAATAACACCGAGGTGAGTTCATAGTCCCACTTTTACATATTTGTTTTCTAAACTCGTGGGGAGATACATGCTACAAAAACCGAACACAAGTATTTTTCTGTAGGCTATCCTGATTGATATTGCCTAAGTTACCTATTGATACCACTAAAAGTCCCTCATATCATGAACCATTAATCACTTGCGAGTGAACGCGAATATCGTGAATAGATCTATTGGCAGTTGACGCCCCATTTGTGTTAGCAGGATAGGTAACCAAATGCACGTTATTGAGAATACTAGAGAATGGCAAACTCCTAAAGGAGGGCATTGTTGCTCACATCATCACTATGATGTTTGTAACTTACGTCATTATTATGACGCGTTAAGTTAATGTTTTGCGTTCATGAGACTTAAGGCAATATACACTATGTTGCAATGATACAAATGCGCAACTATGAATATACTTGTCTGCAATATTACTGATTTTACTAATGCTTATCTTGTGTTCAACTGATTATTATGCAAACACTATGGATTCACTCAACCTTTGTGTTGACTTTTTAGCATGTTTTATCTCAGAAACTAGAGCACAAACTGGCACGGAGTGGCAATGGACTTTCTTATAAAAAGGGCGTCCATTTTTGTTATCATTCACAAGAATAAAACTATGTATTTCCGTATTTCCTTTGGTACCTTTATTTTCTAAAACTCTGATTTAAATAAATGAATGATAACTGTTTTATTTAAAACGTCTCTTTTGAGCCGTTTATCTATTATTATGACTGTGCTCCATGAAGTAATACCCCAACCTTAATTCCGCTGCGTATACCGAATTTGGGGGTGTTACAAAATAACTCATTGATGTACAATCTTTTGTTCAAATAACTCAACTGGTAGTATTTGGTACTTTGGTAGTTGAAACTGTACTAGTAGTTCCAAATGTATTTTGTGCTTTCGTTGTTGAAACTGTAGTAGTTGGTAGTAGGAAACTGAGCATAATCTATTGTAAACGAATGTTGTATGTTTTGTAAACCAATGTGACATATGTATTGTTGAAAAAAATTATGTTTAATCATCTCATCTAGTTAAATCTGTTTGTCTGATTCAATGTGACATATATGTTGTTACCATTAACGGGATAATGAACAAAAATAAGTGTTTGACTGGTTGCAGGTCAAACTGATGCGAACTTGCCCATTTACACCATGTCTACATATAAGAGATATGATTATTTACAAACTTAACACCAACATTTTTTAGTACCTCTACTATAAATTAGATCCTGCAACTTATCAAAGTTATATGAAAAAATATAAAAATTTCATGATTGATTTCCTAGACTTGTGTGCATTCTATAGCTTACTTTTACAAAAGTTTTTCCGTCCGACAAAAGATTCTTAACTATGGTATGCAAGTGAAATGTCTGTCTTTAGTTTTGAATATCTTTCTAACCATATTAACAAGGTGTATTTTTTATTTATGTATGATCAATACATGACCCACAAGTGCCTAAAAGTGACCCACTTTAGGAAAATCTAAAATTGACCATTAAAACCAAATCTAAAAGTGACCCACTCCCTATATTAAAAACTTACCCACTTCCTAAAACTGACCCACTTTAGAACAACAACATGTCATTTCTAAAAGTGACCCTTAAACGACATAAAACCAAAACTTTCTAAAATTGACCCACAAGTGCCTAAAAGTGACCCACTTTAGGCAAATCTAAAAGTGACCATTAAAACCAAATCTAAAAACTTACCCACTTCCTAAAACTAACCCGCTTTAGAATAGCAACATGTCATTTATAAAAGTGACCCTTAAACGACATAAAACCAAAACTTTCTAAAATTGACCCACTCCCTATACTAATCCATGTTGTCAAACCATATAGATGCGATTACCAATTTCCATTACAATGTGATTAAAAAAACTAAAACAACATCTACACTAGAATTGCATATACAAAATGGCAACAAAATCAATAAGGATAAACTAAATACCATAACGATTCATTACCAAAGATAATCAGTTCAAGACATAACTTCAGTCCACTAATTATCATCCAAATAAGTACATATTCAGAAACCATAACCCAAACTATATTTACATAAGAGTTATATATAAATAAACCATAGAAACCAAATTACTTACTAATGTTCCATACCCAAAAGACATTCACATACGTAGACCACTTGAAAACCAAAAAGCTTCAACACAAAAGTGACGATGACACTAAACACCAGTCAAGTCTTCATCAATCTCCATGAGGGTCACGTTATCTTCCTTCTGCTCAATCCCATGACGAATCAAATCAACAGAAGCTTCAAGCCCTTGCAAAATATCACGATCACTAACATTCATGTTCACCAGACAGCCTAAAGCATCCACCCCTTTCTCATGGTTTGGGCCAAGATAATGGAGCTCCCTAACTGTCCCTTCACGCTTCGCAATCACATCACCTAGTTCTCTTCGTATTTCTTCCAATTTGACTAGGCGAGCTTGTGCTTCCATCACTTCACTGTTAAAGAGATGCTTGAACATGGTTGCAATATCATCGGAACCACTAGCGCGACGCAACTCATCTAGATTTGGAGTTAGGTTTGCCATTGATTTTGCAAGGAGTTCGATTTGGGATTTGGGGTTATGTGTACAGTAAAACACGATGAAAATTAAGATACTAGGTAGGGGTGGAATTATTATTACACGTATAAATAAACAAATCCAACACATTTTTACTCTCCCCAAAATTAATTAAAGCATAAAACCGTGATCGAAGAGAATGATTACAAAAGATAACTAAAACCACAACATTTGAAAAAAAAATGAAACTTACAATAGAAAATCCTTACAGTATGAACTAATACAAAAATAAAATAATTACACAAATAACCTTATATTTCAATTACTTTCAAACCCTCCCCTCCTCCCCAAATTTGCTATCTAAATACAACCAAAATGACATGTGACGTTTAGGCTTTTATATATTATACCTAAAATTATCTATACCGTCACCGTATTTCATAATTTTTATTTTTTTCTAAAAGATTCTCGGTCCAGAAAAAAAAAATATAATGTCCGCTTCAATCTTTTTTGACTATAATCCTTGTTAGAGACCATAATATACTGACAACATTAAATACCAACTAATACATTACACGATCTTGGATGACCCACAAGAATTAACACATGTTAACTAAAAGCACTAGAACCTAAATTACAACAAACAAGGCAATGAAACATAACCATTATAAATTACAATAAAAAAATGCCCATCATAAATTATTGTTATCACCGTTATTGGACACATAAGGAAGAGCACTAGAACCTTCATCAAATTCATCATGAGCTGCATCCTCAAAATCATCAAAAAGCATCCTTGGTGTAAATAGACTAGCTTCTTTAAATGGCTTTTCATGCGGTGATCTTAAGTAAGCTGGTTGTTAGGAATTAGAAATTCCAGGTATTAAAGAGTCGGTCACCTCAAGTATATGTAATCGTTAGAAAGCTCGTAGTAGTAGTTATTTTATGTTTAGTAGTATTTAATTATGTAACACCGTGGAGGACGGACGGGTCTTTACCCACTGTATGCCTGATCCACAGCCCGTAGGTGGCGTTTGTTTGTAAGAAACTATAAATACCCTCTACCTCCCAAGGTAGAGGGTTGGAGCTTCAATACTATTTTTCTTTATTTCACATAGTTCCCAACTCTCTTCCTTTCTCTCACTAGAACTTTCTCTCTCTAAACTTAGTTAACGCCCCATATGGTTTTGGTTAAGTGTGTTTGTGAAATCCTATATCTATCAATTGGTATCAAGAGCCATGGTTTGATCACTCATCTTTCATGCTTTTTGTTTTGGTGTATTTCATAAGGTTTTTGGGGTATTAAAGGTTTAGGAGAGTTTTATTCATTTGGACTAATTCTAGTGTTAAAGTTTGAATTTTGCTTGTACTTTTGTGTTTAGGATCATCATATGTGTTTATGTTTTGAATTGGAAGGCTTAAATCATTGTGGTTTGGTTGTTTTTCATTGATAAAGTGGTTATTTTAGAAGTTTGTACGAAGCGAGTTGAGTCTCGAATTTTTTTTTTCTTCAAAGCGAGTTGCTTTGTTATTGGATGCTAGTTGGTACATGCGACTTGGCTGTTTAGCGAGTTGATTTTTATGCGACTTCAGTTCTAAGCGAGTTGTTTCTTTAAGCGACTTGAAATTTAAAGCGACTTAGCTACTAAGCGAGTTGTAAAGCTAGCGAGTTAATTTAAGCGACTTGGTGTTCAAGCGAGTTGATTGTGTTGCGAGTTGATACCAAAACAAGTTGGCTATTTAGCGACTTGATTAATTAAGCGTGTTGACAGTGTTGCGAGTTGATGCTAATGCGACTTGGCTATTTAGCGAGTTGATTCCTTAAGCGAGTTGTCTCTTTGAGCGAGTTGGGTGTTTTGCGAGTTGATAACTAAGCGAGTTGTGTGTTTTACTACTTGTCTAATCTTAGACTTGTCACTTCTTCGTAATACATTCTTACGGTTGTTCTTTTGGTTTAGTAAAATCCCGTGAAAGAATCAATTTCCCGGTATAATCAAAGAATTGTAAAATCCCGTAGAACTTGTAATCATGGCAAACATCGTTCCTACTATCATCTCCATGTTGCGAGGATGTTCAAGCAGCTGGGTCGATACTCGTCCACCTATGCATGACAGAACCGACTACGACTCTTGGGCTCAAAGAATCAGATTGTACTGTCTTGGAAAGGAAAATGGGGTCAACATTCTCAAATCGATTGATGAAGGACCGTATTGAGTTGAGACTACTAGGGACATAATTGATACAGCTGAAGATGGAACGATGATCTATGGAATAGACAGACCAAAGAAGTATGATGAGCTCAATGATAAGGAGAAGAAGAGATTCGATGCAGATATCAGAGCTTCTAACATCATACTGCAAGGTCTTCCAAAAGACATCTATAAGCTTATCAATCACAACACTGAAGCAAAGGTTGTATGGGATAATGTCAAGATGCTTCTCTCGGCTCAATTAACCATGGAAGATATAGAATCACAACTCTATGATGAATTTGAGCACTTCAAGATGAAACCAAATGAGAGTGTCTATGAGTATTACGTGAGATTCCACAAGCTTGTTAATGACATGAGGAACATCAGAATGACTATGCCAAACATTCAGTTGAACTCAAAGTTTGTGAACAACATGAATCCCGAATGGCGCAAGTTTGTCACTTCTGTAAAGCTAACCAAAGGATTGAAGAATACAAACTATGAGCAACTCTATGCCTTCCTTCTTCAGAATGAGAGACATGCCATGTTTGAAAAGAGGATTCTTGAACAATTCAAAACAAATCCAGGAGAGACAAGCTCATCAAATGATTCAACTGCCTTCTACTCAAACATTGGGATTACCACTAGAGCTTCACAAGTTATACCCATGGGTGATGGAACTCACAAACTCATTACTGATCCAATGTTCAAACAAGCAGATGCTGATGCATCTGTAGGAAACTTCAATAGTGAACTAGCTCTCATGATCAGTCAAAACATGAACACTCTCCCACACACCAACAACAACCTCATAACAGCATCCAATCCACACAATCAAGCCACTGTCAGAGATGGGAAGGTTATGGTGCAGCCAGTCCAAGAAAGGCAGTACGATCAGAGAAGGGGTGGAGCAGGTGGAGGCTATGTAGGAAATCAAAACTAAGGAAGGACTGGAAATCAAGGACAAGCAAAGCCAGTCAAATGTTACAACTGTGGTGGTGAGGGACACATTTCAAGGAATTGCACATCTCCAAAACGTCCTCAGAATTTTGAATACTTCAGGGATAAGATGTTGCTAGTGCAAGCTCAGGACAATGGAGCAACCTTAGATGAAGAGGAGCTGCTGTTTCTTGTTGAAGGGAATGCTAAGACATATGATGCAGATGTGGATGAGCAGCCTATTTAGGAGATAGGTCACAATCATCAGAATGCCTTTCAAGTAGCTGACTGTGATGCATACGACTCTGATGTTGATGATGGACCTACTGCACACACAATTTTCATGGCTAGCATTTCTCCAATGGTCTCTCCTAAGGTCTCTTCTTCACCACAAGCTGGACCATCCAAAGACAAAATCATCTCAGAGGTATTAAAATTATATGATGAAGTTGATATGCAAAAGATGCATAATGAAATACAATCAACTGAAATCATTGAGTCAGATATTGAAAATATGGGTAATATCAATGTTGTCCCATATGATCAATATGTGAAACAAAGTGAAAGTGTGATTGTATCAAGTGATGTATCTCCTGCAGTCAATGATGATTATGTCGTGATGAATACACGCATGTGCCCGATGATTCCGTTATCTCTAAACTTAATGCCTATAAAGAACGAGTTGCCATTTATGAACAACGTGCTAAGTTTGAGCTAACTACTCGTGAGCAGGAGTTGGATAACCAAATGCGTACGATTATTAGAAAATGTAATTTTAGAGAAGAAGTGTTAAAACAAGAGTTAAATTCCTTACAAGAAAAGCTTTCAAAAACTGCTAAGCAAAAACAAGAACTTCAAGAAAATGTTAAAGTGCTTAAGCAGGAATTTCATGCCAAGGAATTAAAACTTTTGAATAATTTTTCAATCTAAAAATTTTGAAGAACAAGCTTGAAAATAAGTTGTACGTACAAGGGAATACCGTTCAGACTGCTCACATGGTCACTAAGCATAGAGTTTTAAGCGATAAGCATAGTGTTCCCATTATAGATAAACCCAACCTTGAGTACAGTAAGTTAACTAAGGCTGCTCAAAATGTAATTTATGATGGCAATGAGATTCTTAAACCTAGACAGAAACCTAGCTGCGCTGAGTGCTCTGAGGAAGATAGAATATTAGATGATGCATCTAGGGTGAAAATGAATAAGAAGCTAGAAGATCCTGAATGCAAAACGAATAACATCACGATCAAACCCCATGATTACAAGAAGGAAAACTGGATCTCCTTAAACAAATTTAAGCCTCAAACGTTATTAACACCTGAACAAGTTTTCTGGGAAAAAGGATTTAGATAAGCTAAAAGTCGAAAATCTTGTTGAAATAAACCCTTCCCTTAGGAAAATGCTCAAATGACAGCGACTGTGTATCTTCCAAATACACCGATGCATTTAGTTCCTAGAACTATTGCCACTAAGAGCAAGACCTTAATCAGCCAATATGTTATTCTTCAACTATTTGTCGATTTTGAGAAAACTTGTAAGAAAAGGATCACACCCACTAGGATAACTGAAGGGGAAAGGGGTTTTGAGCAAACAAAAGAATGCTATCTAACTGAGGTCATGCCTTTCTTCAAACTACTAAAAGATCATTTTGAGAGTCTTAAAAAGGGGATAAGTTCGGATATTAAAGGAATGGAAAAGGAATTTGATGCAATGATAGTTGAGGTTAGTGACTATGAGTGAGCACTAAAATATAATGAGATTGAGAGGAAGAACTTGCATACCTTGAATGAGAATCTTATTTCTGAATGTATTGCTCAAGATGTGTTTTACACTGCTACGAATTGCTCCATTAATGCTTCTCAATTTCATGAATTATCTGTTGCTCTGAAAGTCTCCCATGATCGTGTCATTGAGCTTGAAAAGATTAATTCGAAACTTTATGAGAAAATTGATCAAGATGATCACGATAATTTGGTAAAGCATCTTTCTAAACTAGAAGTTGAACATTTTGATTTACAACTAAAATATCAACATCTAAAAGAAAATGTTAAAACCTCAAATATCAAGACATCCTTGGATGCTCCTGAATTTGATGCAGTTTTTGAAATTAGCAAACGTGATGAACAAATTCGAGCTCATTGTAACACGATCAAAAAGTTGAAGGCCCAAATCTCTTAGTTAAAGGGTGAAAAGAACAATGTGACTGGATCCTAAATGCCTCCTCCTTTAGATTCTCAGTACTCTCAAACTTTTCATCTTCAAAACTTAGTTAATGCCTTACAAAAGGAAAACGAGAGTTTTCTAGAAGAAAATGAAAAAGTTAAACGACACTTTAAAGAGTTATATGATTCAATGAAAGTCACTCGTGACCAAAACAACGAAAAAATAACGTCTTTACAAAAGGAAATTGAGAATCTAAGAAGTCAGGAAAATGGGAAACTGCCACTTGTTTTTAATAAGAATGTTGTTTCAAAGTCACCCTTAGACTGCAAATACACTGTGATGGTTAAATATATTCCTCCTCATCTTAGGAATAATGAACCTGCGTTTCATGACTATTGTGCTCACCTTAAGGATAGTCTAGAATGTCTCCGTGAGATTGTTGAAGAGGATTTCATTAATAAACCTCTTGATAGAGAAATTAGGTTTGCTTGCCTCCAGGCCAAACGATCTCAAGAGCTGCTTGAATGTGTAATTGCAACATGTCCAAAATCCTTAGGTGCAAAAGGCAAAGCTGTGATGTCTTGTTCTATGCCTGGTGCCAAGCAGGATATCCGTTCTATGCCCAGTCTTAAGAAAGTAAACACTAATGTGCCTTCAAGTAGTTCAGATTCCATATATGTAAGTGCTAAGAAAGTGAACTTTAGTGTGCCTGCAAATAGCTCAAATCACAGTCTTAAGAAAGTAAACACTAATGTGCCTTCTAGTAGTTCAGATCCTTGCACATCAAGTTCAGGAATGCAAAAATTAGATCAACCAACTAATGTTCCCATTCCCTCTACAGGAGTAATCAGTGACATTAAAGCGAGCAGGTCAAAGTCTCAAGACAATACAAGGAATGATAGGACCTTGCAAGCTGAGAATGTGCATTGGAAGAGCTGAGAATGTGCATTGGAAGAGAGTAGAAGACCAATCTAGGAACTTTAAGCTTGAGTTGAATAAAACGAATCGTGTTGATTCTAGTATTAGCCATAGGCGTACCGTAATTAATTCGAATTCTGATACTATTTGCAAACCTTGTAATGATGTCTTCTTGAATTCTGTTACTAATCATGAATGTGGTGTGAATGCTTTGTCTAATGTTGTCAAATGCCCAGTTAAAATTGTTAATACTAATAATCGTGTAAAGAAGGCTAAAAGGCAAAGACGAAAGATTGTTAGAAAACAATGGAAACCCACAGGAAGAACATTTATAAAGATAGGTTATTATTGGATACCTTTTGGCCATAAGAATAATCGCTTTGTTCTCAAACTGATAAGACTATGCCCACTAGAAAATGGATGCCTACTGGTAGAACTATTCCCTTAAGAAGTGAACATACTTTGAATAGGTCAAATACGACACCAAAGACCGCATCTATTTCCAATAATTCCATTGCTTCTGCTTCTAATATGGATGCTTCTATTTCTGATGTGGGTGTTCCAATCACTGTTACTAACCAAGTGGAACCCATTCTTGCATGGGGATCCCAATTATCCAGTTATCCATTCTTGTCTGTGTTCAACCGCAGATCGTTCAAATCGCTTCGTGGTACCGGACTCAGTCGCTTTCCAAGCATATGACCGGAGACCGGTCGCGCTCATGAACTTCGTGAGCAAATTCATCGAGACGATTAGATTCGGAATGATCATTTCGGTGCAATTATGGCTTATGGAGATTATGTTTTTGGTAAAAGTGTTATCTCCAGGGTATATTATGTGGAAGGTCTAGGTCATAACCTGTTCTCTGTTGGTCAATTCGCGATTCGATCTAGAAGTAGCCTTCAGAAAACATACTTGTTTCGTTAGAGAACTTGATGGTAAGGAACTTTTAAGAGGTTCACGTGGCTCAAATCTATACACCATCTCTATCGAAGATATGATGAAGTCTTCTCCAATTTGCTTGTTGTCAAAGGCTTCTAAAACAAAGTCATGGTTATGGCATCGTCATCTCAATCACTTGAACTTCGGCACCATCAATGATCTCTCCAGAAAGGACTTAGTTGTAGGTCTACCTAGACTTAAGTATGAAAAGGATCATCTTTGTTCAGCATGCCAGTTGGGAAAAAGCAAGAAGTATGCCCATAAACCAAAACCTACAAACTCAGTCACAGAAGTTCTTTATACAATTCACATGGACTTATGTGGACCCATGAGAGTGTAGAATACATTTGGGAAGAAATATGTGTTAGTTGTGGTGGATGATTTCTCTAGATTCACCTGGGTAAAGTTCTTAAAGACAAAGGATGAAACTCCAGATATCATCATCAAACTCATCAAACAGCTGCAGGTTCGTCTTAACAAAACGGTCGAATCATCCGAACGACAATGGAACTGAGTTAGTTAACAAACAACTTGGTGAGTTTTATGAAAGTATTGGAATCAGTCATCAAAGAAGTGTTCCTCGAACTCCTCAACAGAATGGTGTAGTTGAAAGACAAAATCGAACTCTTGTGGAAGCCGCAAGGACTATGCCGATTTACTCAAAAGTTCCAATGTTTCTCCTGGGTGAAGCCATCTCCACTGCATGCTACACCCAAAATCGATCCCCGATTCACACTGCTCATGGAAAAACTCCATATGAACTTGTCCACAATGAAAACCCGACCTTTCATTCCTTCGTGTGTTCGGTGCTTTATGTTATCCAACTAATGAAGGTCAAGATTTAGGAAAACTGAGAGCTAAAGCGGACATTGGAGTTTTTGTAGGCTATGCACCTAACAAAAAAGGTTACCGAATCTACAACAAGAGAACCCGAAATATCATGGAAACAATTCACGTCACGTTTGATGAGCTGACCGGTCAAATGGCTCCTGGACAATCCAGTTCAGGACCCGCACTTCAAAGCAGTCCCATTGGTTCATCTCTTGTACCAAACTCCTCATCAGCAACTCCATAAGGCATCTGTTGAAGAAGCACCCTAAGAAATTCATGAGAAAGCTGGTTCAAACCAAAAGATGTTAAAACCGCCATGAATGAAGACAGCTGGTTTAATGCCATGCAAGAAGAAATTCATGAGTTTGATCGACTTGATGTATGGGAATTAGTACCTGCTCCAGATTGTGCTATGATCATTGCTCTAAAATGGATCTTCAAAGTGGAACTTGATGAGAATGGTGATGTGTTAAAGAACAAGGCTCTATTGGTTGCTAAAGAATACCGTCAAGAGGAGGGTATTGACTTTGAAGAATCTTTTGCTCTAGTTGCTCGAATCGAGGCAATCAGAATATTCTTGGCTAATGCTGCAAGCAAGAACATGGTAGTCTATCAGATGGATGTAAAGACGGCATTTCTGAACGGAGATCTTAAAGACGTCGTCTCACGTCCACCAACATGAAGGCTTTTTGAATCCAGAGCATCCTACTCACGTTTATCGTTTGAAGAAGGCTCTTTATGGTTTAAAGCAAGCTCCAAGGGCATGGTATGATACGCTATCAAAGTTTCTTCTACCGGCTTCAGCAAAGGAGCAGCTTGATCCAACATTGTTCACCAGAAGTCGGAAAACACTTAATTTACGTTTAAATTTATGTTGATGATATCATCTTTGCCTCGACTGACCCCAATGAGTGTGACCGCTTTTCAAATGAAATGAGTTCAAAATTTCAAATGTCAATGATGGGACAAATGTCATTTTTCTTGGAATTACAAATTTCACAAAGTCCCGGAGGCATTTTCATAAATCAATCTAAATATGCAAATGAGATTTTAAAGAAATTTGGATTTGATTCTAGTGACCCTGTTGACACTCTCATGATTGAGCGTACAAAACTGGATGAGGACCACTCAGGGATCATGGTAGACCAAACAAAATATCGTAGCATGATCGGATCCCCGATGTACCTCACGAGACTGATATTCTGTTCGCTGTTTGCATGTGTGCTAGATACCAGGCTAAGCCTACCAAAAGCACCTTGAAGCGGTTAAACGGGTCTTTCGGTATCTCCAAGGAACCATCAACATGGGACTTTGGTACCAAAAGGACACCGGTATGTCACTAACAAAGCATATGCAGATGCATCAAGCAGGGTGTCAAGATACTCGTCGAAGTACGCCCGAGGTGCTCGTTTTTGGGTGATAAGCTTGTGAGCTAGTCGTCAAAGAAGCAAATGAGTACTTCTATTTCCTCTACAGAGGCTGAATACATAGCCATGTCATCTTGTTGTGCTCAAATCCTATGGATGAGATCTCAATTAACTGACTATGGCTTTGTATTCAACAAAATCCCTTTGTACTGTGATAATAAAAGTGCTATTGCTCTCTCATGCAACAACGTTCAACACTCAAGAGCAAAGCATATCGACATTCGACATCATTTCATCAGGGAACAAGTGGAAAAATGTGTGGTGGAACTCTATTTTGTGAGGACTGAATACCAGTTAGCAGACATCTTCACCAAAGCTCTTCCAAGAGAACGTTTTGAGTTTATTCTTCCACGACTTGGCTTGAAAAGCCTTCAACCAGAAACTCTCAAACGTCTTCAGGAGGAAGACGAGGAGTAAAGGTCTATCTTCATCTATCTCTTTGTATATATTTTTAAAAAAAAATACAAAATACAAAATTACAAAACCTTCAAAAATCAAATAGAAAATTATAAAACTTTCAAAAATCCATAAAAATGTGAAAAATTCAAAAAATCCTCAAAAATATTGTCATTTTGTCATGCTTTTCTCGATTCGATATCATCTACGGACTTTGTATTGATATTCAAAGAATGTCACGGGTCTTTAGATGTTCATCGAATGTACACAGTTTTCATATAAAAAAAAATGAGGCGAAGAAAAATGGTGGTTTATTGTCATTTCAGGCAGTAACCCGTGTTAAAAAGAAAGAACAGAGCCATGCTTTATCTTGTTTTTCAAATCTCATGCTCTGATTCTATACAAAATTCTCACTATCCAATGAAAACGAATTGCTTTGAAAAAATTACTCGGGCTCAATTCTTGAAAATCATCTGTACTAAAAAAAATGGTTTGCTTTCAAAAGATATTCAAGCATGTTTAAATATTTGGAGTCTAAAGTCTCAAAATTCGATCCTTATCAGTTAAAACGTTTTCAAAATCAAGTCACAATTCTCCTTAAAAAGCTTTCAAAAACGATTTAAATCTACTGAGATCACAAATCTCAAATGTTTTGATAATTGTGATCGGGGGAGAATTTGCGATTTAAATTGGATTTAAACTGATAATTCGATAGATGGTTTCATAAGTGATTAGTATGTTTGCCTCCCCGCAAGTGACAAACGATTTCAAAATTTCCATGCACACGTTGAGGGGGAGCAACTATTTTAAACCTCAAATTATTGAAATGTGTCTGAATTGTCTCTAAGTGCAGATTCCCTCTAATATGTGCAAAATTCTTTCAAAATTCGAGGCACATATTGAGGGGGAGCAAACTTTTGAAAACCTCATCCTTCCTCAAAATGTTTTATTTTCTCAAATTGATTGGGAAGCGAGGATGATCATTTTAGAAAATGTTAATCAAAAGATTGGACCTTTCATTCTCAATCTAACGATTTCAAAGATCTCTTGCCTCCATGTGCTAAAACAATTTCTAAAATTTTATGCATATGTTGAGGGGGAGCATTTCTAAAATTATCAAAACAATTAAGATACAAAATGCTTTGATTCTATGTCACAAGTATCTTGATTAATTTTCAAATGGTTTTCAATTGGTTCCTATGGCAGATGAACGATACCAAAAAGACCGACCAACTTTACTTTATGTATGGTGATATAAGGATGATAAGGTTAGGTTGAGGTCCCATGATCCGCCAGAACCGGAGGGATCTACCCAGGGACAATCCACTAGATAGTGTAGAAGTCCTTAGGTAAGATGAAAAAAGGAGAAAAATGAGAATAAGGGAAGAGTGCTGACTAAGACTGAGCTAGTACTGGAATAAACCCAACAAGGTTCTAGTTATGAAGTCTCGGTAAGCACTGAAGGGGTTGAAGAATGAAAAAGAATTGAATGAGAAAAAGGGTGAAAAGGAATAGCCCTCCATTTATTCAACCTTAGGGCAGAAACCGGTTCAATTCATATGCTACTGGTGGTTACTAAGGTAACTCTGGTATTGAATACAAGACGTCATGGACCCAGTGACGCACTGCACTAAACTTCCCAAGCTACTCAAGTTCCTCTTAAAAGGGCTTATTTCATTCTCACAGGGAACCGACATAATCTATCGACTTTCTCTTAGAGATAGTTGGTATTGAAGAAGGAGACCCTCTCCCTAGTCTCCGGCATAGGAACCAAATATGCACAAATTGAGTCTAGAGCCACGAGATCATCAATTAATCTCTTTAGGACACTTATTTCTTGAAGACTCACTATTTCACACAATGTGGAATGTGAGATTATATCTTATGAGTCCTACGCACTATCCTTGTGGTATTGCCAAGACTTGATTGTGTCATATGGACCTCATCAGTGGACCGATTCAAAATTGAATCAATCCAGGTCCAAGAAAATGGATTGACGGATACCTTTGAAAAACCGGTCGTTGTGCTTAAAAACTCTTTTCTCTAGCACATCGACCGTGTACAAATATTTCAAATCAAAAGGTGTTTATGATTGATAAATGATTTTTCACTAAAACTTCGTTGTATTGCAAAACAATTTCTATTGAGCGATACACGATTGTTTTTCAAATCTTTTTTTATCAATCAGTGAATCTCTATTCGCTGGTTCACTCACTCCGTGTTGTCTTCTTTGAGACGCTCCGGTTTGAGAACGGCTAGAGCAGCTGCGAAACCCTGTCAAGGAAATTCTTCGGAATTATACCTAATCACATGCAGTACTTGTACTGATCAACGGGGAACCATGGGCCGTGTACCTCAATTCATCGAAAGTGATCAAAGACACTTTCATGCGCTTTATTGCTAACTGTCTTATGCAGGTACACCCCGACGTTTGCAGCTGATCAGAATGGAGCAGTCAATCCATAGCCGCATGCTCACACAACACATTCATATCTAAAGAAATCATGATTGGTGCATCAATGACTCTGATATTTTCACTCCATGCTTCTGCTACGCTGCTGCCAATATCATGAATCAAAGAAAGCTTCCGCCACTCTGATAAGAATAAATCATGATCCAAAATGTGAGCATGTCGGTCCAAAAGTCACAACATCACTAATTACCAACACCATAAAGGTTGAGTCAGAGATTTAATGTGGCTGATGATCTCAAAGCTGGCTCAAAACTCAGTATCACGTGGATCAGTTAAAGACCTCCACTCAGATTATCCAAACATGCAATTATGAAGAATCAAAGACTACGAGCTACAGAACAAAGAACATGGACAAGAATCCAAGAACATTCTCAATGTAATATCTATTTGTATTCTATGTAATTTTAATGTGTGTTTGAGGTGACCTCCCTTAGGGGGAGACTGTTAGGAATTAGAAATTCCAGGTATTAAAGAGTCGGCCACCTCAAGTATATGTAATCGTTAGAAAGCTCGTAGTCGTAGTTATTTTATGTTTAGTAGTATTTAATTATGTAACACCATGGAGGACGGACGGGTCTTTACCCACTGTATGCCTGATCCACAGCCCGTAGGTGGCGTTTGTTTGTAAGAAACTATAAATACCCTCTACCTCCCAAGGTAGAGGGTTGGAGCTTCAATACCATTTTTCTTTGTTTCACATAGTTCCCAACTCTCTTCCTTTCTCTCACTAGAACTTTCTCTCTCTAAACTTAGTTAACGCCCCATATGGTTTTGGTTTAGTGTGTTTGTGAAATCATATATCTATCACTGGTGATTGAGATTCTTCCTTTTCTCATGCACTAACCTCTTCCAACGACATACAATCAAAAACTTTCTTTCTCTTATCATGGTTTTTTAATTGCGTTGTCATCTCCTCATCAAACTCATCTTTATGCAAGTTTTTGTGATAGTAATCAACTAGGAATGCTTGAGGAGTATGGGAAACATATACCTCAATTTTCCCATAGAGCTGAGCCAATTCATACATGTTCTTAACATCTCTATCACTTTCCACTATAGTCAAACCTTCTTCTAAGCTACATTTTGGTATACAATTAAACCAAGCCCAAATATTCTCTTTTATTTTTTCTAACAACATGTCACACATTTGGGAATACGACAACGTTTTAGACATAGATAGTTTAATTTCAAGAATTTTTCCACCTGCGTACCTTAGGGGAAAGACGTAGAATATGCTTTTATTGAAAACTTCGAATACAATATCATTAGAATTATTAGACATCTTGTGTTTAATTGAAAAAATCTGAATAAACAAAAAATAATTCAGCCAAAAATAAATTCGTAAACGTTACCGAAATATTAGTGAAGTGTACACAAATTCTTCTAGTATTAGTGAACAAACACAAATGAAGTGTGTAAATAACAAAAAAAAGATTAATATAGTGATCTGAATGGATATTACCTGATGGATAATAGATCTAATTCAAAGTCGAGTGGTCGAGTAGCTGATGGTCGAGTATCCTAACATGTATTAATTACAACAACTAACACCTATTAATTGATTACATTAATATTGATGTATTAATTACAACAACTAACCTTTTCTCAACTAACACATAATATAATTTATGTGATGGGGTATATGATAATTATATAAATAGAGGTGAGAAACATATGATAAGATTACCAAACCTTAAAAGCTATGCAATGAATTCACCACCAAATTACGAGTGGGAAGAATTATTTGATATAGACGACTCTGATCTCCGATTATCCGCCACAACACAAAACACAATATCCTCTCAAGTTGATAATTATGTTGAAAACCCTGTTAGAAAAATACCCGGTCCTGCAGGTATTCGGGATGGTGTGGACGATGGTGTAATGATGACACAGGAGTTTGTTAGGAAAGTTGTTGACGATTTGGTTGAGGATTCGGATTTTAAAAGTGGTCCATGGGTTAACGCGATTGAGTTTATGAATGCTGATGGCGGGATCATTGTTGGTTGTTTTGCCGATATCAAAAAAATTCTTAAAAAAGGGAAACTTGAAAAGGTTGTTGCTATAATCAAGTCTTGTACTCTGAATGTTTTGGGTGATCTAAAAGTAACATTGAAAGACGTTTCAGGGTTTATGTCAGGTACAATACATCACAAAGTTGTTAATGATGAGAGGTTTAAAAACCAATTTACCGTCGGAACTGTCTTGATACTTCAAAATGTTTCTGTATTTTCTCCCAAACAATCCGGAAATCATTATCTTAACATCACAATAAAAAATTTGGGCAAGGTTTTATCCAAGGATGAGGTTCTTGAAAGTGGCAGCGGTGATGGTGGTACTGGAAGTGAAATATTTATGTAACCATTGGTGTTTGATCGAATGTATTTTCATTTATATGTTAAAATATTTTAACGAGTGGTTGTAGTTTGTTAAGTGTCTAGTTACTAGTTTGGTTGTAGTATAACTTATGTTGTAGTAAATCAATTAATTCGAAATTTTAGTTTTTACATATAACAAATTTACTCGTTAATTCGAAATGTTCATCAACTATACATTAATTCGAAATTTTAGTTTTTGCATTTAGTATTGGACCTACTACATGTGTGTGTTAGTTTTGATATTAAGTGATATGAATAAATATGTGTTTGGTTTAAAAATTTATGTAGTAATTAATGTAGTAGATACTCGACTACTCGACCGACGGCTACTCGACCTATGGTTGGGAAGATGTGGTAATTAAATGTCCACATTAATATGTATTTAGTATTGGACCTACTACATGTGTGTGTTAGTTTTGATATTAAGTTATATGAATAAATATGTGTTTGGTTTAAAATTTTATGTAGTAATTAATGTAGTAGATACTCGACTACTCGACCGACGGCTACTCGACCTATGGTTGGGAAGATGTGGTAATTAAATGTCCACATTAATATACATTTAGTATTGCACCTACTACATGTGTGTGTTAGTTTTGATATTAAGTGATATGAATAAATATGTGTTTGGTTTAATAATTAATGTAATAATTAATGTAGTAGATACTCGACTACTCGACCCACTTATATTCAAATATTTCTCACAAACACTACCAATTTATTTAATAACTAGATGAACGGACATGAAATTAGATGATAGGACATGAAATACATTGTTCTCAAAATAAAACAAAAAATTAAAAAAAGGAATCATCCGAGACCCAGCCCTCGTCACTTGAAGTATATGATTGCTCAGGTCCAAGCCCCATTTCCCATCAGTATTCAAATTCTCGTTGTTCCCGCTCCCTACGAGCGCTTCCCCGCCCCTACGAAGCAGCTTCCTCACGTTCCTCGGCTAGTTCAAACTCAATGAGTACTTCCATATCTTGTTCAAGTAGTCGAAGTTGATCCTCAGTTAACCCAAACGGATTGGGATCGTATTCCAAAGGTGGGTTATTTGCCGGCTCCTTTTCAAGTGGGACGTTTTCCACTTCATTTTCATTTGGGATTACCGGTAACGGAACTTGCGGTTGAACGTTTGCTACTTCATTTTCATTTGGGAATACCGGAAAGAGATATTCCGGTGAAGCGTCAAAAACATGCTCATTTTGTGGTGGACTAGGGAATTGTTGAGAGAAATCTTTGTGTGACATTTTTGAAAATCCGTGTGTGAGTTGAGTATATGAGTTGTGTATGTGTTAAGTGTATGAGATGATTGTATGACTTGAATGGGTATTTATAGGCTAGGTTTTTAAATTTAAACTTGAATCCAACAACAAACAAATTCATAAATTAACCAAACAACTTGACAATACAAACATTAAAATTAACATATACAACTTCTTAATTCTTTGTTGAAAAATACAACCACTAAATTAACCAAACAACTTGAAAAATTCAAAAGCTATAAATGATAACCATGACAAAACCAACAACTTCTTCATTCTTTGCTTTCCCCTTTGTGCTTCCAACAATTGAGCTTCTTGCTTGTTTCTTGCTCTCAATAGACCTGGAATAATTGTTACAGCACGATGGCACATTGGGGGATCAAGCTAATCTACTATACCCTAGTAAACAAGAAAGGTAACATATTAGTGATTTCAAATTGTAACCCTAGTTTTTACAAAATAACACTTACATGATCTGGGCATCCATAAAAACGTCTTCCAGGGTTTTCATTTGTCCAAGATGTGATAACGTTCGTTCTTCTACCGCAAAAACAATGCATCATGGCTCTAGAATCTGCAAATGTTTACTCTAAAATCGAAGATAAGAAGAGTGGAAGAATAAGATGTATTTGTGTGTGGGTGGGGGTGCGTATTTATGTAACACGAAAACAAAAAGTGATGTTGGAATATTGAATGACTAAAATACCCTTCAATATTGGTCACTTGGTATAAGTTTTTAAACCCACTAACACACATATGTAGTAGATGGATTATTAAATGCATATTAATGTGTACAATTAATTACTACATCTACCCAACCATAGGTCGAGTAGCCGTCGGTCGAGTAGTCGAGTATCCAGTACATTAATTACTACATTAAGTTTTACAACCAAACTTACATTTATTTATATCATTAAGATTCACAACTAACACACGTATGTAGTAGATGCAATATTAAATGCATATTAATGTGTACAATTAATTACTACATCTACCCAACCATAGGTTGAGTAGCCGTCGGTCGAGTAGTCGAGTATCCACTACATTAAGTTTTACAACCAAACTTATATTTATTTATATCATTAAGATTCAGAACTAACACACGTATGTAGTAGATGCAATATTAAATGCATATTAATGTGTACAATTAATTACTACATCTACCCAACCATAGGTCGAGTAGCCGTCGGTCGAGCGGTCGAGTATCCACTACATTAATTACTACATTAAGTTTTACAACCAAACTTACATTTATTTATATCATTAAGATTCACAACTAACACACGTATGTAGTAGATGCAATATTAAATGCATATTAATGTGTACAATTAATTATTATAGGTCGAGTAGTCGAGTATCTACTAAATTAAATACTACATTTATTTTACGTCATACAACTAACATACATAATTTACACCAAAGAGCTATATATATTAATGTACTTATTAGAAAGAATTAGATTGTTCACTCAAAAGAAATGGGAGAATCGGGTACTGAATTTAGTGTATATTTGGTTTACGGAGATGTGACTTTTGGTGTTTGCCTTAAAAGAAATATTACTTACAATCAACTGGTAGCTATTGTGAAGAAAAAGTACAAGTTTAACGATACGTGCAAACTCATGTTTACGTACAAAGTTGGTACAAAGTGTGTCCACATTGTAGACGATGATGATGTGAGATTTTACACAAACGAAATTTGCAAAGGGAAAGGTACGCCACATACTATTTTTATTGCAAAGATTGAGCAATGCTCTGTGGGAAATCCTTCTTCTTCTAGTTCTTTGGGTATAGATCTTAACGTTCCTTTATCTCCTTTTGATTTAAACCCACAATACACTGTTTACAATGATTCCCGAATACCCAAACAAGAATATTTTGAAAATCACCGTAATTTAAACCAACAATACAATATTTACATTGATTCAAAATTACCCAAAAAATAAAATTTTGATTGCCATAATGATTTTATGGCAAGAGAATAGTTTGAGCATAATTGGCAAATGAATACTTTAAACAACATTCACAATCCACCAGATCCACAACCTATTATAAAAACTCCAAAAGGAAAAATTGATCATGCTAGATGTATTTTGGAAACGGGTGAAACATTTGATAATAAAAAATGTGTTATGAATAAAATTGGTTATAAAGCTCTTTTAGATGGTTATGAATTTAAGGTTAGAAAATCATATCCGGTAAGGTATGATGTAATTTGTGTGCATGAGGGTTGCGAATGGAAAATAATTTCAAGTAAGAGCAAATTTAGTAGTGAATGGGAATTAGGAATGGTGAACGACCATCACACTTGTTCAAAAACAAAAATAGGTATGCATCACCGTAATGCTACGAAAAACTTGTTGGGTCATTTACTAGTACCTAAGTTCAAAGACAACAGCCGTATATATACGGATAAGGACATACAAAACGACATAAACCTAGAATTCAACATTGATATTAGTTACAAACAAGCATGGAGATAGAAAAATGTGGCATTGGATACGCTTGAAGGTTGCCCGAAAGCATCTTTTGAACAGTTACAGGTTTATTGTCATAATTTAGAATTGACAAATGACGGTACTGTAACACATATTGATACTGATGATGAAGACCGGTTTAAGATGGTTTTCATAGCTTTTGGTGTTGCGGTAACCATATATATATTTTTTTACTATAAAATTTATTTTTTTGAGTATTATTATCATATAACTAATCGTTTAATAATTAATAAGATTCGAAGCTTTCTGCACCATATGCGACCATTGTTAATAATTGATGCAGCTCATCTTAAAGGTACTTACCTTGGAACAAATCTGCTGGCAGTTGGAATGAACGGGAATAATCAAATTATACCTATTGCAACGGTTGTGTCACAGGGTGAGACTGGTGAATCGTGGACATGGTTTTTGTCAAAATTGAGAGAATGCATTGGTGAAGTTCCAGATTTAACTATCATATCTGATCGACATGTAGCAATACAATCTGCATGTGAATCTGTTTTCCGGAATGCATTCCATGGGCATTGTTGTAGGCATTTGATGATGAATTGTAACTTGAAGAGTAAAAAGCATAAGGCTTTATATTGGAAGATGTGCAAAGCCTACTTAATCGATGATTTTAATAGAGCATTAGAAGAGGTTAAGGGAAAAAAAAGAAGCCTACGACAAACTGATCGAAGTTGGGGTTGAAAGGTGGTCTAGGGCATATTCCGCTGGTAATCGTTACAATTACATGACATCTAATAGCGCTGAGTCAATCAATTCGTTAACAAGAGATGTCCGAAAAGTACCCATCACTAACCTAATGGAGTGGTACAGAGCCCTTGTCCAAAAGTGGTACTTCAATCGTCGAGAAAAATATAAAGGTACACGGTTTATGTATTTTTTTTCCTAAAAGTATACTATTTACCTTATTTATTGTTTTCCAATCAAAAAATACTAACGAATATTATAATTTAGATGCACAAATGGATGAACTAAGTGATTGGGCAACTGCAAAAATAACAGACCAAATGTTAAAGAGCGCTCATTGGACTGTGGCCGGCATTGAGATGAACAGATTTACCAGTGTCGACGATCGACAAAAAATGCATATAGTGGATTTAGGTCAACGTTCATGCACATGTAGAAAATGGCATGTTTCTGCTTTGCCTTGTGGTCATGTTTTAGCGGTTTGTAGAGTTATGGGAATGACGGATTGTAATCATTTGGCCAAAGCATGGTTTAGGAAAATTCAGCTTAAAGCTACGTACCAAGACTTGGTATATCCTGTTGGAGAAGTTTCAAGTTGGCAGTGTCCTAGTTACTTGCAAGTTGTTAAGCCACCACTTATGGCTAAACCCCAATTTGGTAGACCCAAGAACAAAGATCGTATTAGATCCCAAGGAGGGGAACCGGTACCAGTTAAGTGTGGATGGTGCGGTAATGTTGGACACACCCGACAAAGTTGCAGAGAAACATTGCCAAAGAAAAAAGTAAGTTATGTATTGTTATTTAAAGCTCATTATTTAGGATACAGATTATTAACTCATAACTTGATTTACACAATTTTTAGGCAAAGGTACATGCTAGAAGAAGTTCACAGCAAGCAATGCCAAGCTCACAAGAAGAACAAGTCTACTCACAAGCTGTTAATTTGGATGACCCATATAGTGGCATACTTTAGTTTTTTCTAGTGTGTATGGAAAACCGCATTAGACTTTTAATGAAAGTTGCAAGTTTTGCGCTTTAAAAGCTGATTATTTGCTACATGGTTCAATTGAAACACAACACAGTCATCAAACTTTGAATATAACAGTTCACAAACATAGCATAGCCAAAAGCAACACAAATAAGTTTTGCCCAAAAAGCAACAGTTCACAAACACAAAACACAATGTAGCTTTTGCCCAAAGGCAACAGGTCACAATAGCAATCACACCTAGACAAATATCTTGTGCTTGAAATAGAAACGGGCCATCTGTTCTCGATATGCAAGGGCTGTCTGGACTGCATCTGCAACAACCAATGGCATCCCATGAGATAATCTGTTTAGAGAACAAGAAATACCAAATTAAAATCATGCATAAAGATAACCTGTATTGGACTAACAAGTAACAGTTAACCTGTACTTGACTCACAAGTAACAGTTAAAATGACTCAAATATTTATGCCAAATTTTGGCAGGATGAATAGCTATTTGCAGTCATGAAAATGCAGTCATGATGCAGGCATTGATGATGCAAAAGTAGCAGTCATGAAAAGCTGTTTTTTGACTAAAATAGTGACTAAAAACAATTTGATCCTACATTATATAAGGCCACAATCTCAATTGCATTTTCATCACACATCTATAACAAAAAACAAATAACTGGAAAAATGAGTGGTAAAAGAGTTACGTTTGAGCATAATCATGATGATAGGGAGTGGTCAATAAAGGTAGCAAGAGAGGTAATGTTTCCAGAGATATATGAATTGTATGGACCAAATGCTGAACCAAGTTACCGATTACCAGCTGAAGTGCTAGAAGAACTAAGAAGACAGATATACGGTCAGGAACAAGAAGAAGTTATAGAACCAAGTGGCGGTGTTAAACTTAAGCAACCACATAGGCAATTTGCGGTCCTAGTAGTAGTAACACTATTGTTGGGAAGCAACCTAAAAATAATGAGAATCTAACAGGCAAGTCAACCATTTTGCACGAGTGTAATGATGATCCAAAGAAAAAAGGAAAAAAGAGACTAAATGTGATTTCCTAGTTCCTGAAAGTGTGTTTGGTTACATGTATGAATATATGATGTATGTATGCAGTTGGTTTAAATATCACTTAAACCAAATTTAATAAAACTGTTGTAACCAAATCTATCAATGAAATGGTTTATGCTTATGCAACACTGCTAGTTCATAAACACTAGGTTAATGCCATGTAAAGGTTAGTGGTATACTATTTCATTATACTTCTATGCAAGGACTCCTAGGCTAACATGCTTGTGTGTGAGTTAAGTACAGGTTATGAATTCCAAACTAAGTAGGAAAAACACTAGCCTACATCATTTACCTAGACACTATTAAAGACAACATTAAAGAAATAAGGCTTAAAACTATGTAAAAAACAAATTTAAACAATCAGGCTTCAAAAAATTACTAACCTGTAAAGAAATAAGCATACAAAGACGCCGCAATCACCAAATACCCCACCCTGTTTGGGGACGTTATATGCATTCCCAAACTTAATGCTGTATTCTAGGGGATCGATTCCTTTTCTTGCAAACACATCAGTCTTCTCTAGAACTACCGGAAGCTTACACTCCAAACACCTCCTCATATTTAAATACCATGGACGAGTTTCAGGTTCTTGATATCCTTCACTGTCATAGAATGTAACGATTCCAGTTTTAATGTCAAACTGCGTTAGGGACCAATGTTTCTTGGGTTCATTTATGGGTATGAAGACCTACAATGTTTAAAAATAAAATTGATATAATCCACATAAATAACTATCATATTCTAAAAGATTGGTTACCAATGAATACCTGTTCCACATTCCTCCACGCAAATGGGTAAATATCATCGGTTGCATAAAACAGTGGCATTGAGTCTTGAAGTAGAAGCATTAAAAAGTAGCAACTAACCATTGACCAATCTGCGGAAGATGGTCTGAAATACCACATATACCATACCCAAAGATCAATGTGTCAGAGGCAATAAAAGACGTAATTCAACAAAAATTTTACATATAGCGAAAAATAGTTTTATCCAAAATATACTGTAAATGGTTATTTTAACGTACCTCGTCAAGTAACCAACCTACACGTTTATCGTCAAGCCCAACTAAAGCATCCCGAAAGTACGATCAACGATAGCGTCCACTATACCAAGGAAACTTGCAACGAGTCGCCCGGGGTAATCGAAACTTCTCCAACTCAAAAGTACATGAAATTTTATCGATACATTTGAATGGATGTCTTGGTTCCTAAACAAAACAGGTTAAAGTTGTATTATAAGACTTAATTGAGCCAAGATCTGATGCTGTAGTTGTAGATTCATAAAGGTAATACCTCTTTCCACGGTTCGAGATCTTCACACCTTTCAATCATGAATGCATCAAGGACATTTGTACGTTTCTTTAGTGCATCCATGCTAGGGACGTATAAAGGTAATAAATCTTCCCATGGTTCCATCTTCGGCCTGACCACGTTGACATACCTCCTCTTGAAAGTTCCACATCGCTATAAAGCAAGTTTCATGTGACTGGAATTACTATGCTCTATACTCTTCATCCTCTTTTCTTCTTCCAAAATCAATTTCGTCCTCTGTTTCCTCTGCTCTGCCACCCTATAAATCTCAGCAGCTTGCTTTTCAGCCTTCACACAATCATCCTGCAATTACATTACAAAAATCGTTGTTATTACCTAAGATAAATCTTGAAAACAATTAATATATTATTGAAAACATGTCTGTGATCACCTCAGATAAATCTTCATCAGAAAATTTGTCCACTTCAACCCCACCATTCAGTGTAAAGTTATGAAAGAAGTTATAATGAAAGGTACAAGACAAATTAGAATAATTTGAAAGTTGTAGAAATCAATTACCACATAAACTTTCTGACAAAAATTATCCAAACCATCTACAAATCCATTGGCAGTGTGTTTGTTGGATGTTCGAATAGGCGAATCAAATAATTCAAAAAAATCACCATCTAGATTACTACAATACTCGTCACCCAGATCACACTCCACGTTATCCTGTAACATGTGTGCACATACTTAACTAAGTAAATGACAAGAAAAAATAAAATGTGCAAAGATAAATATATATATATATATATATATATATATATATATATATATATATATATATATATATATATATATATATATATATATATATATATATATATATATATATATATATATATATATATATATGTATATCTTTTGAACAGATGAGGTAACTTTGTGCTCGTGTCCGCCTTTTGTTTTCCGAGTAATATACTGCATCACAAAGTATTTTGCAAAACATGATAATTAGACATTAGTTAAATTGGGGCATACGTAGAAAAGGGTTTGTGTCAAGACTAACATGAATAATACTCTCCAGTTTGTAGACACGTTCTTTCAAACTCTTGATCTCTTTAGGTAGAATCAACAAACTGTCACATAAACGCTCCAAAGCCTTAACCCGGAGCATACAACACTACCTAAGTGGATGTGCCTCTCTATCTTTGTCCTTAGTTGTGCGAGCTGATGACAATTTTTTTAGATAATCACCAAACCCCCCCCCCCCCGTATTCAACAGGAGGAGGTGCTCTTGGTGTATACCACTTAAAAAAAATTGGCTTTGTCTAAACCATTCTGATTGGCCCTCAGCACTATTGGGATATAGGTCATAATTTGGATTTTTGGCCTAAGGCATATAAGGTTACAAATAAACTTTAAAAACAAATAAATAAACTAATTTACAGACTAGATAAGCATTTAAGATTACAAAACATCTTAGATAAGCATAAAACATGTTAAGCATATATGCAATTAACCTACACAAGAACTTATAAATCTTACAAAAGGAAAAAAGTTGGCATATACGCATTAACTGACCTGGGGAAAAAGTTGGCTGTATAGCTCCCAATTTTGAAATGGAAAATGCTTCGACCAGGAACATCCTCTCGGGATCACATCAGGGTCCTTAATCCACCAACGCTGTGTTTGAGATGAAGACTCTAGAATCCATATCTACAAAAAGTTAATGAATAAGTCAAATGACAAACAAAATCTTTGCATAAAATAACTTGACAATGATTTGGACTAAAAATACAGACCTTGAAACACAGGATAAATCCAGACAATGAATACGATGGAACAAACTTTGGGTCTTTGTCCAATGCTTTATGGTGCTCATCCTTATGATTTGATTTAACATTTCTAATGGCAACGTATAACTCCCACCAGATGTGCTCTCCCCAAGCAAACTCATCCCAAGCATCTAGATTATATACCATCCTTAGATATACATCATCAACAACAGATCCTAACTCACGACCCATAAATATAACTTCCAAAGATAACAAAAGACAAACTCGTATTGAGTCTTCATCTGATAGTTTCGTGAAACGCTCTTCATCCTCAATCACAGATAGAAGATCTATGTTTTTAACATAGCGACCTATCTTCTCCGGAAATACACGATCACGAAAACTGATATCACCCTCCCTAAACTTGCGGAAACTGACCATCCCAAACTTGAATGCAGTTATGAGGCAAAATTCACGACGACCAAAATGTGGCAAATGATTGTTAACATTATAAATGAGGGGTAAATCATAGTGATCATTATTAGAGAAGACTTGCTTCTGAAGCATAAAATGTATAAGACCCTCTTCATTGTCAACATAATCCAAATCCAGCCACCACCCAAAACATGTCGACCTAAACAGTACAGATCGGTCCAAACCTAGTATGTCTTTCATTAACGGAAAGTAATTGAGTTTGCTTCTAACATGTACCCTCGCATGATATTCCTAAAGAGATTACAAGATACAAGAATCAGCATCGTTGGGATAAGATAACAAGATTATGCAGACACGAAATAAGCTAAGAAGAACTTTTACTTGTGGGTTTATACTTGCAATATGGGATTCTCTAAACAATTGAAATATCGGCTTATATACATCAGAATACTAGGCTTATAACTAGTTTCACACTTTTCAAATATTCGACCTAAACAGTACACTTAAAAGTCTAATTTGAACCAGTTTATAAACACTATAGAATAGCATTGAGCAATGTTAACATATTTGCAAGCAGACATGATTAGGCAGACATATATAAGCACTTAACACATAAGACACTTCAAAATTAGCCAAAAAAACACTTCAAAACAGTTGATTTTCTTTAAAAAAATACCCAAATAAGCACTTCAAATCTGCTTAGGTTATTAAAAATGACCGAATAAGCACTTCAAAACAGCTTATTTTCTTAAAAAAGGCCAAAGAATAACTTGAAACTGATTAACAAGAATAAAAGCAAGCAACCCATTTTCAGAAATACCATTTTCAGAAATACCCAAAAGGCAAACACCCAGTTAGATCTAACAATGAATCAAAAAAAAAGTTAGAAGGGTACCATCGGCTTCATGATGGAATGAAACAATAATAGGATTGAGTGTGTGATTATTGAGTGTGTATTTGAGATCAAAACAATAAATCAATAAATCAAACACAATAAAAAAAAAGTAATCAGATAATAATTCAAACCTAGATCGGATATCAAGAAAATTAATCGGATATCAAGGAAAGCAAAAAAGTCAACGTACCTTTATGTCACATCATCACCGTCGGTAGCGCAAGCCGCCGGTTGAGTAGCCGGCGGTTTCTCAATAAGAGAAGTTATTTTGGTAGAGTGAGAAGATAAAAGGTGTATTGGTAGTTGGGACACGTGTCGCATTTTGGGGGGAGCTGCGGAGTCGAGTGGTTGCGCATGACCATTTTGGAGATTGAGTGAAAAATTGACTACAAAGAGGACTACCAAAAAGATTTTGGCATTTTTTGGTACTTTCCTCAATTATTTATTAGATTTTAAATTTATATTTGTTTTGTTAAGAAATTATAATAAAATATATTATTTAAATATAAAAAATATAAATAAGATGGATACTTGAAATATATGTGGTACATAAATTTTATCAAATAAAATAAGCTAATTCCCCCTAACATGTTTTTTGAAACCCACCAAGAGACTAGGAAATGAAAATTTGATATGAAATGATTACTTTACTACTGGATATGAGTACCAAACAAATAATTTTAGAATTGAATGATTCTATATCTTGTGAAACCGTATACCAAACTGCTCCTTATATGAGTTTGTCATATTGTAATAGTTATGTAAGTCTATAAATCTCAAAATAAGCTATAAAATTAAAGCTTATTTAATATAAATCGAAAAACAAATAAACTTATAAACCCATGTAGGTTTTCCTTCAATCATTATCATCACACAATGTTAACGATGTAGAATTTGAGAATAAACGAGAGAGAGAGAGAGAGAGAGAGAGAGAGAGAGAGAGAGAGAGAGAGAGAGGCGAGGTAGGAGGAAGAGAAGTGAGAAAAATAATATTACTATGTGAAAGAACACCTACAAAACCCTTTCCAACCATGCCCCTTACCATGAGGTAAGGGGTATTTATACTACTTTGGTCAGCGAGGTAGAGTCTGGGCCTTAATGGGCCGGACTCTCGTACTTCGTTACAATTGGGCTGCCTACCTCACTCCTTATTACATTATTATTATTATTCTAAATACAAGATTAAGACTAATAACATATTACAAGACATAGAATAATAACACTTCTAGAATGAATCCTAACAATATCCCCTAAGGGTTGATTATTCAGGTCTTGGCTCAAAAACTTCATGTCTTGATCTTGTATCACCTTGGTTTCCCATCATCACATATGTAAACAAAGCTTGATACGCATCTCTGAAAAATCCATGCTAACATAGCCAAAATAATCCACATTTCTACGTGATGTTCAAAACTTTATGTTGAAGTGATTCCCGTGATCTTTGTTATTAACTTTCTCCCCCTCAGGAGTACCATTTACTTGGTGGTCCTGAGAAGGTTCTTCGTGTTCGCTCTAATGTCTTGTCTCTTGATCACTAGAAGCACTTTTCTTTAAAACTTCAAATAACTCGGGATCTTCGACTTGTAATGTTGGATTGTTGAGCATGTAAACGTACAAACTTCGTCTTTTCTCCGTGAAGATCTCCTTTTGCACCACCTCACTCATATGCTTATGTACTTCAACAATTAAGGCCTTTCTAATTCCGTCCGATAACTGATCATGTTGGTCTCTAGTGATGAAGGTATCTCTCATGACATTTCTTATTTGCTCAAGTTGAGCGGGAGTGAAGTTATGTTGAGGAGATGTTGGTGGTGGTGATGAGTGAGATCCCGTCGGTGGAGTAGTTAGGGGTGTAGAGGGTGGTGCAGTAGAAGTAGGTTGAGACTGCTCATGTGCGGTCTTAGTGGCAACATCGTCCAAGTTCTCTGGTACCTGTACCGAATCCAAAGGATTCGTTTCTAAAACTAGAGAGGGAGCATGAACCTCCGACTCATGGATGAGTATATCGTCTCTAATATTAATATTAGGACTCACACCAGCTTTACCAGATTTCTCAGGATTTCCTCCCGATCCCGGTAGATCGGAGTCCACCACACGAGTTGTTGCTTCAACAAGATGGGTATCATCTTGTGAAGTCGTTTTCCTAGGGGATCTAAGGTTGAGAGAGCTAGATTTTTCTGCACTAGACTATTCTTCGTTATGAGATATGATGTATTGATCTACATCATCATCATATTTTTTCTCATATGAATCATATTCTTCATCTTCAGGTGTCATTTTACTTTTTCCCATAGCCTTTGACACTTTCTCCCCTTCTTCAACCATTTCTTCTACATCTTCAAACAACGTGGCTTTTTCGATGAGTTCTTGTTTTGCTCGTTTTCTAGCATTACGTTTGCTTATTTTCACAGCAATGCTCAAATCTGTGGCTTCTTCAATATCAAGTTCTTCAATTTGAGCAGCTGTTAGAATAGAGGTGTCAATCTTTCTTTCCTGTTTCCTTTTCAACTTTGGGATTTTTCTTCTTACACGTCTCCTTAATTTCCCTAATTTTGACTCTCGCACTTGATTTCCTTCTCTTATCCCTAGGGGTTCTGGTGTCACAATTCCCGATTTCTGGTCATTTTTCAAATTTACTATTCATCTCGGGAATTTACTATTCATCGGTTACTATTCATTATTTTACTATTCATCGTTTTTGAAATCGAGTTGATATTTTGAGAAGTTATTTCAAAATTTTACTATTCACAAACACTTCATCCCCGGAGAAAAATTTATATTTACGACCATTATCTGCATATTAGTTCATGCATGGGTTCGCATATTTCAATAACGTATATTTTTCTATTAAATAAACGCTATCGCACGATCATTTATTTTGAACAATTGATCCGACACTTCCAAAAATTGTCCTAATATATTTTTATACTCATTTTAAGACTATAAAAATAATATTATTAGTTTACCCGATGTTTTGAATTTATATTGTATATCAATCGTTATGTGTATATATTTACGACGGTTTTCGTAAATTCAACTCGATAATTATTTATTCGCTCAATTTTTGCGAGAAATGTATTTTTATAGTTTTTATGACTTCAATATATTTTATTTTGTTCCGTTAAAATCGGTTTCTAGTTAACGCTACACTAAATAATTAATTTTATGCACCAAATACACATTATACTTAACTTTAATTACATTTTACCATCAAAACACAAAATACTTCTACCCAAATTACCCATTGCCGCCCCCCCCCCCCCTTGTCATCAATGTGATCAAATTGGTTTTTACTACCTCAAAGTACACCTACACATCTTTTGGTAAGATATTTGCAAAGTACCAATAATATACTAAATCCTAAACACATACATAACACATATTGAAGGTGAAAAACAAAGAGAAATCCTCTCCTTCCTTGTGCGTGGCCGGCCAAGCAAGAGAGAAAAAGAGGAAACCAAATATTTTCAAGATTCAAGTGATTATCAAGTTCATGTAGTAATCTAGTTTAGGTTTTGAAATAAAAACCTCTAGATTAATTAGGTATATTTGCAACAAAAAAACTCTTCAATCACTCAAGTAAGCTTCTAATAATTTTTTCTAATCTTTTATACTCTTACTTGATGTATTTTTATGATCTAGTAAGAAAATCATGCAAATATACTATGAAACATACCACTTTCAATTGTTTTTAGTACTTATTATGAGTTATAATCATCCTATAATTAATCCCTTGAAACATATCATTGTTGACGATGTTTAGGAACCCATGACACCCTAATAAGGTGTATGGTAGGTTTAGAATAGATTTTGCGTTGATTTGAAGTGGTTGAAACAAGTATTACGCTAGAAAAATCATTTTCGACAACATTAAATAGTAGTCTGATCGTTTTTGTAAAATCTGAAATTTTCGTCAGGTCAAGGATTATTATGGGCTAGATATTCATAAAATATACTTTAAAACGAAACCGTGGTCGCTTGAACGGGTTAAAACGGATTTATAACGAAGGAGATAGGCTATTTTCAAGTTTAGCGGCAAAAACTATATTTCCTGAAAAATGGTAAGCTGTCAAGAGTTATTTTAAAGGCAAAAACAAGTTTTAAACATTGTCTAAATGAGTCAATTTGTCAAAAATATATTAGTATACTTTGACACGAAACTAAGGACATATAAAACGTAGAAAACGGACTTATAACGACTAAATTACACACGTTTAAATAAGGTTATCGTAACTATTATTTTTCACAAATATTAACACTTATATATATCTATTAGGCCAAAATGGTTATCGCAAGTGACCTTGTTTGAATCCGTTTTTCCTATCGATAGAGTACTTTTGAGAAAATAATGTCTTTAAGTAAAAGTGAGTTCGCCTGGCCTATTTTCCAAAATGTTCAACCGTTCGTCAAACGAATTTGTAACGAGTAATATACGATCTCTCGAACTTTTCCGAAAACTACTTATAAACTATAATTTCTTGATAAATCACTAAGCAACTATTGTAGGATTTCGTTTCAACGTAAGTACTTGTAAAGTATTTTATAACATGACGAGATGTCATAAACGTGTATTTCGACAATAAACTTCATTTTCAAAAATGTGCAAGTGGTATGGATATCATATGAGTTTGCATGCACGACATTGTTTCATGACTTACATTAGGACATATCATTCATATTAGGTTGTGTAATATATAGGATTTCGCAAACACATCAAACCAAATCCATATGGGGCGTATACAATGTTTTAAAGATAGAAAGTTCTAGAGAGATAAAGGGAAGAGAGTTGGGAACTATGTGATACAAAGAAAAATGGTATTGAAGCTCCAACCCTCTACCTTGGGAGGTAGAGGGTATTTATAGTGTTTTACAATAAATGCCACCAACGGGCTGAGGATCAGGCATACAGTGGGTAAAGACCCGTCCGTCCTCCACGGTGTTACTTAACAAACTACTTAATAACATAACTTGACTACGACTACGAGCTTTCTAACGAATACATATACTTGAGGTGACCGACTCTTTAACGACTGAATTTTCTAATTCCTAACAATCTCCCCCTAAGGGAGGTCACCTCAATTTACACATAATACAAATTGATATTACATTAAGATTGTTCTTGAATTCTTGTTTAAGTTCATTGCTCTGTAGCTCGTAGTCTTTGATTCTTCATGTTTTGCATGTTTGGATAATTCAAGTGGAGGTCTTTAACTGATCCATGTGATGATGAGTTTTGAGCTACCTTTGAGATCATCAGCTTGAATAAATCTCTGACTCTTCCATTGTGGTGTTGACTTTATGTGATGTTGTGACAGTGGACCGGCATGCTCACATTCTGGATCATGAATTCTTTTCATTAAAGTAGCGGAAGCTTTAGTTGATTCATGATATTTGCAGCAGCGTAGCATAAGCATGGAGTTTTGAATATCAGAGTCGTTGATGTTTTTATCATGATTTCTTTAGAGATGAATGTGATGTGTGAGCATGCGGCTATGGATTGACCTCTCCATTCTGATCAGCTGCAAACGTCGGGTGTACCTGCATAAAACAGTTAGCAATAAAGCGCATGAAAGTGTCTTTGATCACTTTCGTTGAATTGAGGTACACGGCCCACGGTTCCCCGTTGATAAGTACAAGTACTGCTTGTGATCAGGTATAATTCCGAAGAATCTCCTTGACAGGGTTTCGCAGCTGCTCTAGCTGTTCTCAAACCGGAACGTCTCAAAGAAGACAACACGGAGTGAGTGAACCAGTGAATTTGAGATTCACTGATTGATGAAAAGAGATTTGAAAAACAATCGTGTATTGCTCAAAATAAAGTGTTTTTGCAATACAACGAAGTTTTTAAAGAAAATCAATTATCAATCATAAATACCTTTTATTTTTGACATATTAATACACAGTCGATGTGCAAGAGAAAAGAGTTTTAAGCACAACGACCGGTTTTTCAAAGGTATCCGTCAATCCATAACCTGAACCAGGATTGATTCAAAAATTTGAATCGCCCCATTGTTTCTGTTCAGTTGTCACATGGTTGATCTATTGGATAGATCTCACATGCCACCTACCAAGAGCTTGTTTGATGTTGGCTCTAGAAGGCTTTCCATCTTCATTTTGAATATGGTTGCATATCACTCAGATGTTCTGGCAATACCACAAGGATAATGCGTAGGATTCTAAATGTATATTCTCTCTTTCGACATTGAGTGAAACAAAGAGTCTTCATTGATTGTGTCCTAATGAGATTTATAGATGATCTCGTGGCTCTAGACTCAATTGTGCACATTTGGTTCCTATACCGGATACTAGGGAGAGGGTCTCCTTCTTCAATATCAACCATCTCTAAGAGATAGTCGATAGATAATGTAGGTTCCCCTGTGAGAATGAAACAAGTCCTTTTAAGAGGAACTTGAGTAGCTTGGGAAGTTGTAGTGCAGTGCGTCACTGGGTCCATGACGTCTTGTCTTCAATACCGGTGTTACCTAGGTAACAGCCAGTAGCATATGAATTGAACCCGGTTTCTGTCCTAAGGTCGAAATAATGGAGGGCTATTTCTTTTCACCCTTTTATCATTCAATTCTTTTTCATTCTTCAACCCCTTCAGTGCTTACCAAAATTTCATAACTAGAACCTTGTTGGGTTTGTTCCAGTTCTAGCTCTATCTCAGTCCGCACTCTTCCCATATCTCACTTTACTCCTTTTATCTTCATACCTAAGGACTTCTACACTATCTAGTGGATTGTCCCTGGGTAGATCCCTCCAGCTCTGGCGGGATCGTGGGAACGAATACCTAACCTAACCATCCTTATATCACCATACATAAAGTAAATTTGGTCGGTCTTTTGGTATTGTTCATCAGCCATTGGAACCAATTGAAAACCATTTGAAAATCAATCCAAGTACTTATGATACATGATCAAAACATTTTGTACCTGAATCGTTTTTGATATTTTAGAGAACGGCTCCCCCTCAACATGTGCATCATATGTTTGAAATCATTTTGGCACATGGAGGCAAGAGGAAGAATTCACTTCTTTGATAAATATTTTCTAAAAATCTCGACATTACTTTCCCGATCAAAATCAGTGTTTCAATACAGTTGAAGATATTTTCGGGAAAGAATGTGGTTTTCAAAAATTTGCTCCCCCTCAATATGTGCATCTGATTTTGAAATTGTTTTAATCCATTTTGGTTTGATATAAATGCTCCCCCTTAACATGTGCATGGAAAATTTGAAATCGTTTGGCACATGCAGGGAGGAGAGCTTGTTAATCACGTATAAAACCATTTATCAAATTATCAGTTTAAATCCAATTTAAATCACAAATTCTCCCCCGATCACAATTTTCAAATCCTTTGAGAGTTGTGATCTCTATTGATTTAAATTAAATTTTGAGAGCTTTTGAGGAGAATAGTGACTTGCTTTTGAAAGACATTTTAACTGATAAGGATTAGATTTTGAGACTTTAAACTCCATTGACCATTCATGCATAAATATCTTTTGAAAACATAACAATAGCCAAGGTCTTGAACCACTTGTATAAAACATTGTTCATTTTGATTATCCAAAAGTAGACCTTGCTCTTTTACGTGCCAATTGTTTGAAAAATAACCTTTTTGATTGAATTGAAATCATTCTCCCCCTCAATCAATGACATGAGTTGTTGATTGAGAGTTAGAGATTTTGACAAAGATAAGCCCAGATGATTTTCAAAAATGGATAGAGTACGAGGTATTTTCAAAGAAATTTTGTTTTCATTAGATGACAAATATTTTTCATAAGAATCATTAGACGGAAAAATATTTGGAAAGAAAACATTTGTCTTTTTGGTGAAAAACATTTGTTTTAAGAATCAGAGCATGAGATTTGAAAAATAAGATTAAGCTTGGCTCTGTTCTTTACTTTTAAAACGGGTTACTGCCTGAAATGACAATAAACCACCATTTTTCTAAGCCTCATTTTTTTTAAGCAATTTATGTACATTCGAAGAACATCTAAAAACCCGTGACATTCTTTGAATGTCAGCACAAAGTCCGTAGATGATATCGAATAAAGAAAAACATAACAAAATGACAATATTTTTGGGATTTTTCAAGATTTTCTAATTTTTATGGATTTTGAAAATTTTATATTTTTCTATTTTCTTTTGTGGGTTTTGATTTTTTTTTTTTTTTTTTTTTTGTTTTTTTTTAAATATGTATATACAAGAGATAGATGAAGAAAAAAAAACCATTTACTCCTCGTCTTCCTCTTGAAGACGTTTGAGTGTTTCCGGTTGTAGGCTCTTTAGACCAAGTCGTGGAAGGATAAACTCAAAACGTTCTCTAGGAAGAGCTTTGGTGAAGATGTCTGCTAACTGGTATTCAGTCCTCACAAAATAGAGTTCTACCACACCCTTTTCCACTTGTTCCCGTATGAAATGATGTCGAATGTCGATGTGCTTTGCTCTTGAGTGTTGAACGTTGTTGCAGGAGAGAGCAATGGCACTTTTGTTATCACAATACAGAGGGATTTTGTTGAATTCAAAGCCATAGTCAGATAATTGGGATCTCATCCATAGGATTTGAGCACAACAAGATGACATGGCTATGTATTAAGCCTTTGTAGAGGATATAGAAGTACTCATTTGTTTCTTTGAAGACCAGCTCACAAGCTTATCACCCAAAACCGAGCACCTCCGGACGTGCTTCGACGTGTATCTTGACATCCTGCATGGTCAAAGATCTGCATAGGCTGTTAGTGACATACCGGTGTCCTTCGGGTACCAAAGTTCCATGTTGATGGTTCCTTGGAGATACCGAAAGACCCGTTTAACAGCTTCAAGGTGCTTTTTGGTAGGCTTAACCTGGTATCTAGCACACATGCATACAGCGAACAGAATATCAGGTCTATTGGCTGTGAGGTACACCAGGGATCCAATCATACTTCGATATTTCGTTTGATCTACCATGATCCCTGAGTGGTCCTCATCCAGTTTGGTACGTTCCACCATGGGAGTGTCAACGGTGTCACAAGTGTCAAATCCAAATTTCTTTAAAATTTCATTTGCATATTTAGATTGATTAATAAAAATGCCTCCGAGACTTTGTGAAATTTGTAATCCCAAGAAAAATGACATTTGTCCCATCATTGACATTTGAAATTTGGAGCGCATCTCCTTAGAAAAACGGTCACATTCATTGGGGTCAGTCGAGGCAAAAATAATATCATCAACATAAATTTGAATGTGAATTAAATGTTTGCCCGACTTTTGGTGAACAATGTAGGGTTAACTGCTCCTTTGCTGAATCCAGTAGATAGAAGAAACTTTGATAGCGTATCATACCATGCCCTCGGAGCTTGCTTCAAACCGTAAAGAGCCTTCTTCAAGAGATAGACATGAGTAGGATGCTCTAGATTCACAAAACCTTCAGGTTGGCTGACGTATACGACTTCTTTAAGATCTCCGTTAAGAAAAGCCGTCTTTACCTCCATCTGATAGACTACCATGTTCTTACTTGCAGCATTAGCCAAGAAGATTCTGATTGCCTCGATACGAGAAACTGGAGCAAATGATTCTTTAGAGTCAATACCCTCCTCTTGACGGTATCCTTTTGCAACCAATCGAGCCTTGTTCTTTAATACATCACCATGCTCATCAAGTTTTACTTTGAAGATCCACTTTAGAGCAATGATCATAGCACAGTCAGGAGCAGGTACTAATTCCCATACATCTAGTCGATCGAACTCATGAATTTCTTCTTGCATGGCATTGAACCAGCTGTCTTCATTCATTGAACTTTTAACGTCTTTTGGTTCGACCTTGGATAGTACAGAGTTGAAGAAGCACCATAAGGCATCAGTTGCAAGTTTTTTACGTGTGGATACTGGACGAGAGGGATTTCCAATGATGTTGTCCAATGGATGATCATGTGTTCATTTTCTAAGGTGTTCGTGTGGTTGTTGTTGAGGAACTGAAGAAGCAGAGTCGATTTCTCCTGATGAAGATTGTTCTGATGATGATTCAGGAGCAAATATGTTTTCAAATGGGGCATCTTCGGGAGTAGCAAAGGGATTATCTCCATCAAAGGTGCGGACACAATTCCATGATGTACACTCGATGATTGATGATTTGTTGATGAGACAGAGTGATCAGCAGCAGGCGCTTCTTGACTTAATGACATAGAAACTGAAGGGTTAACTTCATTGACAGGGATAGGAGCAGCCTCTGTTGATGGAATTGACATATCATTAGCAATTGGCTCATAGTGTTCATCAAACATTGGATCAAACAATTTCTTCAAATCATCTTCTGAAGGAGGTACATAAGGAGTTGCTGGCGAAAAATCATGTACAAGAGTATAACTGATGGGACTACTTGATGAAGGTTGTGATGCGGGTCCAGAACTGGGTTGTCCTGGATCCATTTGACCAGTCAGCTAATCGAACATAACATGAATTGTTTCCATGATATTTCGGGTTCTTTTGTTGTAGATTCGGTATCCTTTTCTGCTTGGTGCATATCCTACAAATACTCCAATGTCTGCTTTAGCTTTAAGTTTGCCTAAGTCTTGACCCTCATTAGTTGGATAACACAATGCACCAAACACACGAAGGAATGAAATATTAGGTTTTCTATTGTGCACAAGTTCATATGGAGTTTTTCCATGAGAAGTGTGAATAAGGGATCGATTTTGAGTGTAGCATGCAGTGGCAATGGCTTCAGCCCAGAGAAACATTGGAACCTTTGAGTAAATCAGCATTGTTCTTGCGGCTTTCACAAGAGTTCGATTTCGTCTTTCAACTACACCGTTCTGTTGAGGAGTTCGTGGAACACTTCTTTGATGACTGATTCCAACACTTTCATAAAACTCACTAAGTTCTTTATTAACAAACTCAGTTCCATTGTCTGTTCGGATGATTCTGACAGTTTTGATAAGTCGAACCTGCAGCTGTTTGATAAGTTTGATGATGATATCAGAGTTTCATCCTTTGTCCTTAAGAACTTAACCCAAGTAAATCGAGAGTAATCATCAACCACAAATAACACGTATTTCTTCCCGTAAATATTTTGCACTCTCATGGGTCCACATAAATCCATGTGAATGGTATGAAGAACTTCCATAACTGAGTTTGTAGGTTTGGGTTTGTGGGCATACTTCTTGCTTTTTCCCAATTGGCATGCTGAACAAAGATGATCCTTTTCATACTTTAGTCTAGGTAAGCCTATTACTAAGTCCTTTCTGGAGAGATCATTTATGGTGCCAAAGTTCAGGTGATTTAGACGACGATGCCATAACCATGACTTTGTTTTCGAAGCCTTTGACAACAAGCAGATTGGAGAAGACTTCATCATATCTTCGATAGAGATGGTGTATAGATTTGAACCACGTGTTCCTCTTAAAATTTCTCTACCATCAAGTTCTCTAACGAAACAAGTATGTTTTTTGAAGGCTACTTCTAGATCAGAATCACAGAATTGACCGACAGAGAATAAGTTATGACCAAGACCTTCAACGAAATATACCCTGGAGATAACACTATCACCAACAACATAGTCTCCATAACCCATAATTTCACCGAAATGATCATTCCCGAATCTAACAGTCCCGATGAATTTACTCACAAAGTTCTTGAGCCGTGACCGGTCTCCAGTCATATGCTTGGAACAGCCTGAGTCCAGGCACCACAAAATGATTTGAAAGATCTGCAATTGAACACATACAAGAATGGATGACTGGATAATTGGGATCCCCATGCAAGAATGGGTTCCATTTGGTTAGTAACAGTGATTGGAACACCCACATCAGAAGTAGAAACAATGGAATCATCAGGGATAGATGCAGTGCTAGTGTCCATATTTGACCTATTCAGAGTATGTTCACTTCTTAAAGGAATAGTTCTACCAGTAGGCATCCATTTCCTAATGGGCATTGATCTAGATAATTTAGGGCACATCTCATTAAGATTGAATTTGCGGCCAGTAGGTATCCACTGATAACCTATGTTACTAAATTTCCTTCCTGTGGGTTTCCAATGTTTTCTAACCTTCTTCCGCCATTGCTTTCTACCCCTCTTAGCTTGATTTTTGGCATTAACAATCTTAAGAGGGCATTTAACAGCATTACTCACATCATTCACAACACATTCATGATTAACACCAGAAATCAAACATTCATTACATGTTTTTCAAGTAGTAGTAGAATTCGAATTAATTATAGTACGCTTAAAGCTAATATTAGAATCAACACGATTCGTTTTATTCAATTCCAACTTAAAGTTCCTAGAGTGGTCTTCTACTTTCCTCCATTGATTACTCTTAGCTTGCGAGGTCCTATCTTGCTCTGTATTGCCTTGAGGCTTTGACATGCTCGCTTTGGTGTCACTTTTTACTCCTGTAGAGGGAATGAGAACATTAGTTGGTTTTGCTACTTCTTGCATTTTAGGTTTAGAAGTGCTAGGATCTGAACTACTTGAAGGCACATTGAAGCTTACATGCTTAACTTTAGGCACTGAGTGAGGCATATCAAGATTGGCATTCTTAAAATCAGGCATAGAACAAGGCACAACTATTTTATCCTTCTTACCATCGGATTTAGGGCATGTTGCTCTTAAGCATTCTAACAGCTCTTGAGATCATTTGGCCTGAATGCAAGCAAACCTAATTTCACCATCAAGGGGCTTGTTTATGAAATCCTCCTCTACAATTTCATGGAGACATTCTAGACTATCCTTAAGATGAACGAAATAGTTATGAAACGCCAGTTCGTTATTTCTAAGATGAGGAGGAATGTATTTAACAGTCACAGTATATTTACAGTCAGCAGATGACTTTGATGCAACATTCTCATTAAAGACAAGTGGCATTTTCCCTTTTACCTGACTCCTCAGATTCTCAATTTCCTTTTGTAAAGACGTTATTATTTCGTTGTTCTTGTCACGAGTGACTTTCATTGAATCATATAACTCTTTAAAGTGTTGTTTCACCTTTTCATTTTCTTCTAGAAAACTCTCATTTTCCTTTTGTAAAACATTAACCAAGTTTTGAAGATGAAAAGTTTGAGAACACTGGAATCTAAAGGAGGAGGCATTTGGGAGCCAGTCACATTGTTCTTTTCACCCTTTAATTGTGAAATTTGGGTTCTCATTTTTCTGATCGTGTTACAATGAGCTCGAATCTGTTCATCACGTTTGCTAATTTCAAAAACTGCATCAAATTCAGGAGCATCCAAGGATGTCTTGATATTTGAGGTTTTAACATTTTCTTTTAGATGTGGATATTTTAATTTCAAAGCAAGATGCTCAACTTCCAATTTAGAAAACTGTTTCACCAGGTTATCATGATCATCCCGTTAAACTTTATCATGCAATTTAGAGTTAGTTTTCTCAAGCTCAATGACACGATCATGGGAGACTTTCAGAGCAACAGATAATTCATGAAATTGAGATGCATTAATTGAACAATTCGTGGCAGTGTAAAACAAATCATGAGTGATACATTCAGAAATCAGATTCTCATTTAAGGTATGCAAGTTATTCCTCTCAATCTCATTATATTTTAATTCTCGCTCATAGTCATTGACCTCAACTATCATTGCATCAAATTCCTTTTCCATTTCTTTAATATCTGAATCCATCCCCTTTTTAAGACTCTCAAATTGACCTTTTAATTGTTTAAAGAAAGGCATGATCTCAGTTAAATAGCATTCTTTAGTTTGCTCAAAACCCCTCTCCTCTTCAGTTATCCCAGTAGGTGTGATCCTTTTCTTACATGTCTTCTTAAAATCAACAAATAATTAATAAATAACATACTGACTGATTAAGGTCTTGCTCTTAGTGGGAATAGATCTAGGAACTAAATGCATTGGTGTATTGGGGGATATACAGATGGCGGGAAGCATTCTCCTACATGGGGATTCGTTCAACAAACTCATCAGCTTTTTCATGTCCATATCCTTTTTCCAGAACACTTGTTCAGGGGTCAGTTGTGTTTGAGGTCTAAACTTGTTAAATGCAATCCAATTTTCCTTAGCATAGTTGGGTGTTTTATAACTGATTTTCTTTTCTATGCATGAAGGGCTATTAAGTTTTTCATCCAATTTCTTTCTAGTGACTTCTTCTAACTGCTTATCTTCCACAGTATTCTCAGCGCAACTAGGTTTCTGTCTAGGCTTAAGGATTTCATTGCCATCATAAATTACCTTCTGTGCTTCTCTAGCTTTCTTACAAGCCTCAGGGTTTGGTTCATCAACTAATGCAACATTATGTTTGTCACTTAGAACTCTATGCTTAGTGATCATGTGAGCAGTCTGAATGGTATTTCCTTGTACGTACAATTTGTTTTCAAGTTTATTTTTAAAAGTTTTGATTCCTTAGCATTAAATTCCTGCTTAAGCACTTTCACATTTTCTTGAAGTTCTTGTTTTTGCTTAGCCGTTTTATTAAGCTTTTCTTTTAAGGAGTCTAGCTCTTGCTTTAGTATTTCTTCCCTAAAGTTACTTTTTCTAATAATTGTACGCATTTGGTCATCCATTTCCTGCTCACGAGTGGTTAACTCAAACTTAGTGCGTTGTTCATAAATGGAAAGTTGTTCTTTATAGGCATTCAGTTCAGAGACAACAGAATCATCAGGGGCACGTGTAGTGTATTCATATAAAACATAGTCATTGTTGACTGCAGAAGATGCATTACTTGGTTCAATCACACTTTCACTTTGGATCACATATTGATCATATGGGTCAATATTACTATTACCCATATTAACAATATATGTTTCACAAGTTTCATGTGATTGCACTTTGTCATATATCTTTTGCTCATCAACTTCATCATATAATTTTAATACCTCTGAGATGATTGATTCTTTGGATGGACCAGCTTGCTTTGATGATGAGACCTTTGGAGAGACCATTGGAGAAATTCTAGCCATGAAGATTGTCTGGGCAGTAGGTTCATCATCGACATCAGAGTCATATGCATCACAATCGGCAACTTGAAAGGCATTTTGATGATTGCGACCTATTTCCTGAATTGGCTGCTCATCCACATCTGCATCATATGTCTTAGCATTACCTTCTGCAAGAAATAATAGCTCCTATTCATCCAAAACAACACCATTGTCCTGAGCTTGCACAAGCAACATCTTGTCTCTGAAGTATTCTGCATTTTGAGGGCATTTTGGAGATGTGCAGTTCCTTGCAATGTGTCCATCACCACCACAGTTGTAGCACTTGATTGGCTTTACTTGTCCCTGATTGGTATTTCTTCTACGATTCTGATTAGCCACATACCCTCCACCTACTCCACCTCTTCCCTGTTCATACCGTCTTCCTTGAACTGGTTGCACCATAACCTTTCCATCTCTGACAGTAGCTTGATTGTGTGGGTTGGATGCTGTTCTGAGGTTATTGTTGGTGTGAGGAGTGGTATTCGGATTTTTACTAACCATGAGAGACAGTTGATTGATGAAGTTTTCCATGATTGTGTTTGAGTCTGGAGGCTTATATGTTGGATCAGGAATGTGCTTGTAGTTACCATTACCTGTAGGTATGACTTGAGAAGCTTTGGTGGTAATTCCAACATTTGTGTAAAAGGCTGTTGAATCATTTGAAGAACTTGTTTCTCCCTGTTTAGTTTTGAACTGTTCAAGAATCATTCTTTCAAACATAGCATGCCTCTCATTCTGAAGAAGGAAGGCATACAGTTGCTCATAGTTGGTGTTCTTTAATCCTTTGGTTAGCTTCACAGAGGTGAGGAATTTGTGCCATTCGGGATTCATGTTGTTCACAAACTTTGAGTTCAGCTGAATATTCGGCATGGTCATTTTGATATTCCTCATATCATTCACAAGCTTGTGGAACCTCTCATAATATTCATAGACACTATCTTCTGGTTTCATCTTAAAGTGCTCAAATTCATCATACAGTTGTGATTCTCTGTCTTCCTTAGTTAATTCAGAACCCGAGAGAAGCATCTTGACATTATCCCAAACCGCCTTGGCTTCAGTGTTGTGATTGATAAGCTTGTATATATCTTTTGGAAGACCCTGAAGTATAATGTTTGAAGCCTTGATATCAGCATCGAATCTCTTTTTCTCCTTATCACTGAGCTCATCATACGTATTTGGTCTGTCCAATCCAAAGATCATTGTTCCATCTGCAGCAGTATCAATTATGTCTCTTGTAGTCTCAATCTGATAAGGTCCTTCATTAATTGATTTGAGAATGTTGACCCCATTTTCCTTTCCCAAACAGTACAACCTGATTTGTTGAGCCCATGAGTCATAATCAGTTCTGTCAAGCATAGGTGGACGAGTATCTGATCCTGCTGCTTGAACGTCCTCAGCTACAGTAGAAGTGATAGTAGGTACGTTGTTAGACATGATTACAAGTTCTACGGGATTTTACTATTCTTTGATTAAACCGGGAAATTGATTCTTTCACGGGATTTTACTAAACCAAAAGAACAACCGTAAAAATGTAGCACGAAGAAGTGACAAGTCTCAATAGACAAGTAGCTAAACAGTCAACTCGCTTAAAAGACAAGTCGCTTAAAACTCAAGTCGCTTAAAGAATCAACTCGCTAAATAGCCAAGTCGCATACAGAGACAACTCGCTTAACCACCAAGTCGCTTAAACCAACTCGCTGACAATACAACTCGCTTAATAGCCAAGTCGCTTTAAAACTCAAGTCGCTTAAAGAATCAACTCGCTTAATTGCCAAGTCACATATATCAACTCGCTGCTAATACAACTCGCTTAATAGCCAAGTCGCTTCCAATAACAAAGCAACTCGCTCCTAAGAAACTCAACACCGTAGCTCAACTCGCTTCGTACAATATTTGAAAACAACCACTTTATCAATCAAAAACAGCTAAACCACAATGATTCAATCCTTCCAATTCAAAACCTAAACACATATGATGATCCTAAACACAAAAGTACAATCAAAATTCAAACTTTAACACTAGAAATTGACCAAATGATTCAAACTCTCCTAAACACTTATAACCCCAAAAACCTTATGAAATCCACCAAAACAAAGAGCATGAAAGATGAGTGATCAAACCATGGCTCTTGATACCAATTGTAATATATAGGATTTCACAAACACATCAAACCAAATCCATATGGGGCGTATACAATGTTTTAGAGAGAGAAAGTTCTAGAGAGATAAAGGGAAGAGAGTTGGGAACTATGTGAAACAAAGAAAAATGGTATTGAAGCTCGAACCCTCTACCTTGGGAGGTAGAGGGTATTTATAGTGTTTTACAATAAATGCCACCAACGGGCTGTGGATCAGGCATACAGTGGGTAAAGACCCGTCCGTCCTCCACGGTGTTACTTAACAAACTACTTAATAACATAACTTGACTACGACTACGAGCTTTCTAACGAATACATATACTTGAGGTGACCGACTCTTTAACGACTGAATTTTCTAATTCCTAACAGGTTGCGGATAGAGATCGCACCTCATTTCATTGTATCTACTTTTGTCATCATAATCATTGCATCAGGTGAGTTCGTAGCACCACTTTTACTCGTTTAATTGTTTTATAAACTCTTTGGGGGAGATACATGTTCAACTACTTGCTTTTACTTTACATTTATATGAACTTAAATAACTGTTGTTTCACTACTTATGCTAGTAAGTAGATTGTGCCCGAACTAAATTGATCGCTATGTTATGAACACTATTATTTGAACCACTTTCCTTGATTTTGAGCCCTTCGACATATATATTTGAACTCTTTTAACTTGATAGGAACATATTGGTATAGATTTGAACACTTTAACTTGATTTAATTCTTTCGACATATAATTAATCTCTTTTAATTGATTTAATTATTTTGACATATAATTAATCTCTTTTAACTTGATTTAATTCTTTTGACATATAATTAATCTCATTTAACTTGATTTAAAACATTTTGACATATAATTAATCTATTTTAACTTGATTTAAAATATTTTGACATATAATTAACCTCTTTTAACTTGATTTAAAACATTTTGACATATAATTAATCTCTTTTAACTTAATATTGAACCTTTTGACTGTTTTGAACTTGTTTGACTTTATATTGAACCCTTTGACTATTTTCAACTTGTTTGACATAATATTGAACCCTTTGACTATTTTCAACCTTTTAATATGTTTTGAGCTCTTTGACTGTTTTGAACTTTTGAACTCGACTTAAACTCTTGAACTTAATTGCGAACTTTTGAATGGAACACTTGAACTTAATTACAAACTTTTGAATGGAACCCTTGAACTTAAATACAAACTTATGACTTGTTTGAACTTATTGAACCGTACGTGCTATGACCTTGACCTAAAGTCTCCCATGATCGGAGCATCACTATAAAGTCTCCCATGATCGGAGCATCACTATAAAGTCTCCCATGTTCGGAGCATCACTATAAAGTCTCCCTATGTACTAAGTCTCCCTTGTACGGAGCAGTGCAAATTCTCCCATGTTCAGAGTGTTCTTAATTGTATATTAATAGTTGTATGATGTACTGTTCGTACATTCGCATTGTTAGTCTCCTATTAGTAGGTAGCATGGATAGCGCTATTAGAGGTCGGCCAACCTCTCGTCCACTATGTTACGGGACGCATATTATTTATTCTAGGGGCTTTGCCTTTCATACATTATTATATACGTGGTGCTTTATTGTGAACTATTATGACAGCGTATACTCGACCACTAGACACACTATATTTTGTGCAATGGGTTGTGAACACATAGGTTGCAAGTTTTGTATGGGCGGAACTTGGAACTGAGTGGATTTACAGTGCCTTTGCTTTGTGAACTATTATGATAACGTGTACTTGACTTCTAGACATACTACTTTTGGCAGTGGGTTGTGAACACACAGGTTGCAAGTTTTGTATGGGCGGAACTTGGAACTGAGTGGATTTACAATGCCTTTGCTTTGTGGACTATTCTAAATGACCAAGAACTTTGCCTTTGCCGCATGAACGTTCTTTAAAAGTTTTACATGTTTAACAAACTCTATGAATTCACTCAACCATTGTGTTGACACTTTTTAGCATGTTTTATCTCAGGTATCTAAGGCATTCACTTCATGGCATGCATGTGGACTTATCATAGAGTCGCGATGTCGACGCGTCTCACATATATTTTATGCACTTAACTATCGTTTGATTGTAACAAACTTATTTTGGTACTTTGGAAATCTATTGGGACCTATTCTTTGTAAACTCTGATTATTTTACTTAATCAAACGATATTTTCAAAACGACACTTTAGGTCGTTCGATATAACTGTAACTTTGATGCTATGACAGTCATCCCCCAGGTATTCCATTCCACTGCAAAATAGGTAATTTGGGGGTGTGACATCTGGATTCTTTCATATTAGTTCCTTGGGTAGGCGTCACCAATTTCGGTCTTGCCATTGGAACTTCTATACCAGCTCTGTCATTAACATAGTCTAAATATACCTTTGTATCTTTTACAACATCAACTAGTAGCCATTCAAGAATTGCCATTCCTCTTGCCTAGGTATGAGTTGCTTCAATCTTTATCTTTGTTGCCGTTAAGTCATCATTGACGTTATGCTTTGAAGCGTCAGCTCGTTTTGGAATGTTCGGGTGAGTGTTAAAGACATAGGCAATAATGAGCTTTGTGGATCTGACGAATGGCACAGTCTTGCCAAACTTTGAACTCTGGAATATCATATCTTCCCAAATCAATGAGGCGTGGTCATCATGTTTGTTCATCACCATTCCCCAGAGCATTCTTAACGTGTTAAGTGTTGACCCGTCAAGCCAGGTAACCATTGTTGTAGTACATCGGTTGAGAATTATGAATAGAGTGTCCACGGCTGAGGAAGAAACTTTCTCTTGAACTCCGAGATACTAGGTTCTTTTGGATCGTCAAATTCAAATGATCTCAAAAAATCCATGATATCATGCTTGAATGGAGGAAGTGCAACAAAGTTTTGATGTTTATTTGCTATTTTAGCGGGGTAATCTCAGTATGGCTCTGAATTCATTGAGGGTGAGTTTGACATTAATAGTTCTAAGTTTGAATGTACAATGAGTTGGGTGGAAGGTTACGGTGTTCCAGAATTTTTTTATGTAAATGACGGGTATGGTTGCGGAGTTGGTGAGTGTGGAGGCTATTGGGTGATTTTGAGGATTTCAGGAATGATCTGGTACTTAGCATTGCAGCTTATGGTGTCATGGTTGACTCTGCCGTTGCAAGCTGCAATTCTCATGAGTGAATGTCTCGGTACCAGTTGTTGTGGAGCTTGTTGTGCCATTTGAGTTCTGAGATTAAGACATGAATGAATTAGATTCATACTGAATACAAGGGATTTTGATTTTTTTTCTTTTCAATCTGTTTGTTTTTATACGTTATGGCAATTCTTTTTCGAACGTATTTTTCTCATTTTCTTTCCCGTGTGCCTTGTACTTGCTTTTTCTGACACACGATGTACGCTCTTTTCTTTTCACGTACGATTTATTTTATTTTTCTGTTTTTGCTTTCTCTCTTTCTGTTTTCATATATTTCTCACCAAGAAAACATAAAAATTAGTGATACTCTTTCCAAATTTGAAGTGATGTTTTGTTTTGAATTTATGAATCTCATTGATATAAGAAAATTTAATAATCAACTCCGCCTTTGAAAATATGTTTTGAAAGAGAATCACTTATTTACTTTATTCATGAAAGCACACCAGATATAGTTTATTACTAAAGAGCCTAGGAGGGACACTTTTACATGGATAAACTAATAAGAATAAATCTAATTAGTTATCGGAAATTATTACCTATTGTAGGTCTCTAGAGATAAGAACAAATCTAGGTTTTGTCATGGTGAACATATTTTTCACTGTTTCTTTGAACTTTAAGAGAATACGTAGTCAGAAAAGAGTTGGCGCACAAAGTATAAATTTCATCTTAATGAATATGGGAGGGACACACTTACATGGGTTGACTAATACGACTAGGTCATCTTAATCACCGAAAATTATTACCCGTCGTAGATTCAAAAAGAAGAAATTTAAGCTTTTAATGCTTTTTGTCAATGAGAATTTTGTGAGAAAAACTGAGGTTTTGTGTAAGATCATGCTAGACACGTTTACATCACTGTTTAAACACGAATTTCATTACCAACTTTGAGGTGATAACAAGTTCAGATTAAATGGCTTGAAATTACTACCCGTTTAGATACTTATTAAACCACATTTTTCTCAAAACATGTCCTTTTGAAAACAAAATCCATGTATTTGAATCACACTTTTCCTCAGTTTGAGTTGTGTCTTAATCTTTGTATCTCACGAACTCCATAAACTTCGTTTTTTTATCTGAATCATAGATATTTGAAAAACAAGTTTATTGTGATTTAGAAACTTTGAAAAGCCTTTTGATCTTTTGGAAATGATTTTTCAACAAAATGTTACCTCTTTGATTTAAAGTTCTAAGTTTGAAAAACTGAGAGTCAAATAGTCAAAGTCAAAGATTGACCGTTGACCGTTGAGGTAACAAGTTTGACTAAAGCAGCTTGGTACAAAGTTTTACCGTTTGACCAACGATGAGCTACCTCACTTCAGCTAGCGAAGTAAAATCAATCCAAATCTAGTACGTTTAAAACAATCCATTTAGTCAATCAAGCTTCCGATAGTAGTTGTTGTGGAGCTTGTTGTGCCATTTGAGTTTTGAGATTAAGACATGAATGAATTAGATTCATACTGAATACAAGGGATTTTGATTCTTTTCTTTTTCACTCTGTCTGTTTTTATACGTTCTAGCAATTCTTTTTCGAACGTATTTTTCTCATTTTCTTTCATGTGTGCCTTGTACTTGCTTTGTGTGCCTTGTACTTGCTTTTTCTGACACACGACGTATGCTCTTTTCTTTTCACTTATTTTTCTGTTTTTGCTTTCTCTCTTTGTGTTTTTCATATATTCCTCACCAAGAAAACATTTAAATTAGTGATACTCTTTCCAAATTTAAAGTGATCTTGTTTTGAATTTATGAATCTCATTGACATAAGAAAATTCAAGAATCAACTTCGCATTTGAAAATAACTTGAAAGAGAATCACTTATTTACTTTATTCATGAAAGCATACTAGATATAGTTCATTACTAAAGAGCATGTGAGGGACACACTTATATGGATAAAGTAACAACAATAAATCGAATTAGCTATCGGAAAGTAAGTCTCTAGAGATAAGAACAAATCTAGGTTTTGTCTAATATTGTGACACGTACTCCCTAAATATCTTAGATTTAATGAAGGTATAGATGTCACAAAAATGATTGGTGCTTGGTAGTTAGATTATTGACATGTATCATACAAGTTCACGACCCTTTTCTCTCGTTGTCTCCACATATGTCGGTTGCCTCCATACGTTGACACTCTCCCGTCCTTTCCACTTATACTTTTGTAACGGCATTGCCAACAATAACACAAATCACACCTATATCTTTTTTTTTTCTTTTTTTTTAATGTTTTGACGTGTAAAAAATATAATTCACTTGTATTTGAGCTATTTCATGTCGTTAATGTCTAAAGTTGGTGTAAATGACACTACTTGCTAAGTAAAAAAGAACTCAAAGAGGTGAAGTTTGCAAAAGTTGAACTTATATCGAATATTGATGATTACATTGAGCCATTAAAGTTAAACATAAGTTGAAATATATCAATCCACTAGGATTATGGTACCTAAAAAATTATGTCTCGTTACTACTTGATATATGTAGATACATAAAAGATGAGTTATAAAATATTGCAAAATAGAACGTTTTAGTGTCAATTGTATGAAAAACCGATTCGTCTTGTTATTAAACGCAGTGTGTGCCTAAAGAATGCGAAATTTATAAATCTTGTCAAACATTTATCGAACCTTAAAGACCAAATCGACCCAAATACGCAATTAGTTTCCAGTTTAAGATGTTTTACCCATCCCATATTGCCAATCTTGTAAGAATTGCATTACTCTCACATAACACCTAACTATAGATCCCATCATATTGTTTGAACACAATTCTATTTGCACTTCTTTGTTATTGAACACATTGCGTTTTAACGCTTCAACGAAATAGTTTCCATTTAATTAAAAACTACTTCTTAGGTCACTCCAACAAGTAGACCTGGCAATCTAAACCCACACAGGTTTATATGAAAAAAGTGATAACTTGAACGTTGATAAGACATGAGTCATGGCAGGCTATACATGCCAAATAAGACATGAGTTTTTTTGCAAGTTTTTTCAACAGGATCTAACTTTGATTCAATGAACCCATTACTTAGCAAGTTGTCTTGATGATTGATCATAACCGTTCTTAAAAAGGTCTATGGGAACTCTTGCATCGCCATGGTTTTCAAACCTAACATCTATCCTAGTTCAAAAAGCACTAATCTTGGACACAAAATTCATCAAGTAACTTTTTTTCTGGAATACATAAAAAAGAGAAAGATACGATATTCATCCTATTTGATCAGTAATGTTTCTTTTTACCTCTGCTCTTGTTACTCTTCTTCCCCTTGTTTCCTTTCCTTTTCTCGTTGTTACCATCCTGAGTGTTCTCACATTCGCTTTGATTTTCTAACACCACCGAAGCTTCATCACCTGTTTCTTTAACCTTTGTTACCTGACTCGTGACATGACGTTTCAATAATATATCTATGTTTCTGAAGAATTGATCTACATAATGCCTGGCATTCTCCAGCGCATCCACAGTCATTCTCAAATTCTTCCATATAACTGAATGATTATCTGCAACAACATGCGCCTCCTTGATAAAAATTGCAGTATTGTTCTCAACAATTCTCAAATCCTTGACAGTTGAAGAATTCAATGCACGTGAATAAAAATCTTCTGGCACACTGAAAAAGATAGTAACAGGAAAAAAAATCTTAATACGGATTCCAGTTTAACTTGGTTTAAAGAATAAAAACTACTACAAAATTTACGATATTGCAAGTCTAACCGCGTGTCAAATGCAAATGAAAGCATCTTCAGACCTTCATTTACATGAAATACAAATGTTTCAAAATTTGAAAATCTGTATGGAGTGCAAGAACTTTGAGCCGCAACAGCAAGAAGGAATATGGCCCTACTTATATCAAGTTCATTCTGGAAAGAAAACAGATAAATGAAAAGGAATCAAACTTATAGTAATGACGATATAATTAACAGAAATCATTCAACACAAACACAATGATGTACATTACCATAATCCTAGTTGCAGCAGGTAACTTGTTCGGTGCCACTCCCTTCTTCTCATTAATAGCCTCAGATATTTCTTCTATAACTTTCCAATTCATTCGCAGTTTCACACGATTTATATCCATGACAGTATCTGGTAATGTTTCTGAAGACGACCCCTCAGGAATTACAGTACTTGAAGAAGTGGACACATTATGTGTATTTTTCCTTGGAAACAGTACTCTCATTATCTCCTCTTTAGATTTTCTAAGGTCAACAAATATAGCACAAGGAGCTTTGATTTTGGGACTACCGTCTTCGGAACTTATAATCAGCAAAGGATCATCTATGCTAGAAAACGCTTCTGCAACAACTTCTGGATCCAAGTTCAGTTTTTCATTCTTACTTTTCCTTAAAAGACCAGATACAAACTTCTTTGGAAGAAAATAAGCATAATTGCCGTAACCTGACAGATGCTGAAGTAGCCAATGAGAATACTCCGGTAATTTCAGACATATTAGGGACAGTATCATAACCATCTTTAATACTAAAAGTGGATAATAAGAGGCTTCAATTTTTGATCTTTGAATCATTCCTATACCAAATTTACTACAGGAGAGGATATCATCAATTCTTCTAATCACAACACTTAGATCCAAAGAAGACTGTTGGACAGATAAAGTTGAAGCAGAGTGAATATGTGTAAACGATCCAACAAAACAAGATCTTGTTGTGTAAGATTTTCGTGAAGAGAAAGACTGCATTAAAAAACGACGGTCCAATAGATACCCGAAACTGTGAAGTGACAGGAAACTGGAGGTGGCTCCAAAGCTATTGTCTAAAGCAAGTTGAAGTGCTCGAGCAACAGAAACATCTTTCAACCCACGATCCCTAAATTTCTCAACAAATGATTTCCATCGATCTTTATTTTTTAGCTTATTAGAGAGATTCTTGTAAACTGCTACCGATACTCTTGAACATAGACATATTATAATCACCCTTTCCAGAGCCTTGATGTCAACAGTTTGAAGAATAATCTCCTCAAGTAAGTTCACCGAAAGATCAGTCTCCCTTAGGGAAACCAAGTCCTCGTCGACTGATTTCCGCCAGTCTAATGGAATCACAATATCAATGTAACTTAATGAAATTCCGAGGAAATACTGCAATCTCTTTTTATAAGGATTTGTGAGGTTATGACACTGAAAGTCTAAAAGAAACTTGGAGACCTCAAAAATGTGTAGGAGAGATGTGCTTTGGTGAAATGCAGAACCGTTTGACTTTGACTTATGGAGGGCCTCAAGAGTTTCAAGTACCTTCATACTCACAGAAAGTAATTCGGACTGCCAATAAGACCGAATAGCAGACACCATCTCCCTGGCATCAAAATGTATACGCTTCTCGTCCCTCTGAAGACCCTTGTTACAAGTGTTTCTTATCCAATCGGCATCCTTATTGAATGACAAGTACAACGTCTTTCCTTTTGGAAATTGTTTCCTCACCCCAAAATAATATAAACAAAAATCAGTATGCCCCGAGGCTTTAATTGGTTCCTCAATTTCCAGACTTTCAATACTTCTTAAAATATCCAAAATATGCTTCTTCCACAGATTCCAATAAAAAATAAGAGTTCTAACAGAAACTCGGTTCTGAAATATCTTGTCTTCACAGAACTTTTCTATATCCGCGGGTAATTTATCCTCCCAATCATAATTTGAGGAATTCATTTGAAGATGCTTATCTAAGATTTTCCTAATCAACAAGATTTCACCCCTTAGACTCCTATACTTCCGAGAAACGTATAAATCTTCCTTCAGATCAGGCAAACTATTGTGCTGATCAGAGAGTATCCTAAGCTCGCTGCAAACAAAATTATACATAACACCAGAATCGCTTTTTGCAAGCAACTTCACTTTATTACAGAGTTCTTCCTTTTGAGGAAACTGCTTCAGTGGCCAACTTATGTTCCCGTCTCCCCATAACGAGCTAATAAACACATACCAAAGTAATAAAAGAGTAGCCTCCTTGAATTTTCCAGCCTTCTCCAGAAGATCAGCCTCTTTTAGAAGAGCGCCTGATGACCTCGCCAACTCAGCATCTTCAAGAAAATGACCCGATTCTTCTTTCAACAACAAAAGATCATGGTAACCAAGAGCACAATTCTCCAAAAATTCTTCTAACTCTTTACTTTTCAAACTAAGATGTTCTTCTAGTTCTTTATCAAAAAGTTTCTCACTTTTGCAAACTATCTGACAATTGGAGAACTGATCTCCTTTGGCGTAGGCTTTTGCGGCTTCACTATAACACCCAGCTAGAGTGAAACACTCCGCTGCTGCATCAAACTTTCCACACTTATGCATATAGATTTTTCCTGCAGAAACCCATTCCCCTATTAGTTAAAATGATAGTATTAACAGTCCAAATGTTGAATCAATTTCTTTTTGTATTAAGGGTACTTAAGATTAGATAAAGATATTACCGGCTCTTTCATACTCCCCCAAATCACAATAAGATGATGCAGCAGACTCAAATTTCCCAATAGACTCGAACATTCTCGCTGCTTCTCTAAGATAATCAAAATAAGATTCAGGATGTGTTGCCCGTATTTGATCAGCCGATGCTCTCAGCCCACAAGCCTTCGCCAACTTCTCCCACATTTTGTCTCCCGCTCTTTCAAAACAAAATGTTGCCATCCCAAAATTTTTCTCATAAAAAAGCTGAAAACCATATAAACATCATGAAGGCGTGTCAGATAAGATACTCAAATAATCATACAGAAATACGTAGGAAATCAGTGGCACATATCTCGTTTATCATGTACAAAATGAATTAGTAACTGAAGAAACAAGTTGAACGAATATGTATTGAAATTTATAGTTCTTGTATGTTCACGCAACCTATATAAACTTTTGGCCTGTTGAGCATTGGAGAATGATTGGAACCTTCTAACTCAATTTATGGGTATGTGTTAAAATTTTAAGTTAACCTGTTTACTCTTTTCATATTTTTACTATAAGTTAGTATGTTTGAATCTAATCCACAATAACCAACATGTCCTATTTAAAGAGGTTTTATATATTTAAACACGAGTTAACTTTTTTAGTTAAAAGTATATGTTGGGACAAAAGTTGGTTTGGGAATGGAGGAAGTATTAGGCAGAGTTGCCTGTGTCAAGTATCTTTAAACATATATTATCTTAATTCTATAACCAAATAGGAATAACATCACAAATATGAAAGCATGTCAAATAAGATAACAGAAGCAGAAATACGGAAATAAAATAACTGGCCTTTTTCCCACGTTCCTGCCACTCCAGAGGGCTGCTTGCAACCTGCATAGCCTGTGCCATTGAGTCATCCAGCTTCCGAATTTGAACGAGTCCCTTCCTTTTCCAGTAGTCAAACATTGGTTTGGAGAGCTCCTCTTTGTTCTCACAAATCCATAGCCTTTGTCTTGTTCGAGTTATGGCCACATACAATTGTTTCAGTTCAGAACACAAGAGACTATGTCTTGCTTCATCGAATGTCGGGAAAGACTGTGGAAGTTTCTCGTCGAGCCAGTTATGTTTTTTCATGTATCCATATATTACTCTCCATTGGTCTTTCAAAGGGGATGTCCCAAAAAAGTTGTAAAGCAATACATCCTAAAATAAATAGGGCAATCAAACATTAGAAAACATTTTTGACAATTTGAGATCACTAAAATGATACTATCTTTGTAAAATAAAGAATAAGAAACTGACCTGAAACTCAAGACCCTTACATTCCAATATAGTGAGGACAAGAGCTTGTCTTCCAACGTATTCAATAATTTCAGTTCTTGCACGATCGTCACGTACCAATATAACTTGTTCAGCACCAAACCCCACAATTGCTCCACCACTTTTACGACCACCAAATATTGTCCTGATTGCATTTTCATCATTACAAGACTCCAAAAAAACAGGAGCTTCCCCAGAAATAAGGCTAGTTTCAGGCTCTAAATTGTCAATTGAGTGAACAAAGTAACAATATAAAATGTCAAGTACACTCTGAGCTAAATCGAGCACACCAGCATGCGTTCTGAAATTCTGTTTCATCTGTTTTATCTCGGACACAACACCTTTTTCTTCTTTTCTAGATTTTTCGGTGCATAAGAACTCTTTATAGAACAAAGATCGTATATCTTGAAACCTGAAATCTATTCCTTTTGCAATGGTCTGTGCAGTGTCACCCGCAAAAACAAAACCTTCATCGACATTTTGGCAAATATATTTAAATAGAGAAATTTGCCTCATACTAAGATCTTGCACCTCATCGATATAAACAAAATCTATTTGGTCCCCTTCGAAGTTCCCACTTCTAAGCCTTTGATGAATGTCATTCACGAAATCACCCAAATCAAACTCCCCACGCTCAGTTTTCATCTTTTCATAGGCTTTAAAGAGTGTGTAGATAATCTCTCTTTTTTGTTCTGTTAAAGTGGAAGAACGACTTTTGGCCAACAAAGAATAACCCTCAAAGCTTAACTTTCCTTCACTGCCTCCTTTTATATGAGATATAATCTCGGTGAACACTCTTGAGGGGTCAAACTTTTTGGTTAGACTTGAATTGAAGTGTGGCCAGTAAAGTGAACAAAACCTATCGAAGGTAACCTCCCTTAATCTTATAAAATTTTGCAACGCAACAGATCTTGAACGTATACGGTTACCATCAAAACCTTCTCTTGCCTCTAGAAATTTTTCAAAGAACGAATTTCCCAATGTGCCATCCAACATCATTAAAAATATATGAAATGTGATAACAAGAGGGTATATATTCCCGGGGATGTCAATAAATGTGTCTTGGATATCACTGAACTCTGATGTAATATCCACATCGTCAAGACCGATCTCTGCTGATGAATTCCCATTGCTTGAATTACTGTCAAATACATATTAATTCTGGAAGTTAGAAGATATATTCGTAGCAAAATAAAATAGAAATAAACAAGTATTTTCGCACCTTGTTAGGTGGGAAACATGTTGTTTAACAGCATAACACAATTGTGGGCTGACTGTCACAAAAAGCTGGCGAAGAACAGTCGGTTTGTTAGTTTCAGGATCGTGAACAACCTCAGCCTCTCTAAGTTGGTTGTTTTCTGCAGCATAAGTCCCTACAGAGTCGTTGACGACACACTGCTCGTTTCGTAACAACTTCCTAGTCAAAATAGTTGTTTTCCCGGTCCCTGATCGCCCAATTATAAATGAACTTTTGCTAAACAATATTACATCCATCTGTTCATCAGTCACTTGCAAGGGTAGATCGACTTGTCTACCAGATAGCAAATGGCACACCACTTCATACGACAATAAGTAGAACTTCATCAGCAATAAGCTTTCACTCACCTTTGAGTTTTCAACATAATTTCTACCACCACCAGGATTTACACTCACTTCATTATGACTTTCATCACTGACTAGATGACGAAAGCGGGTCATTACTTGAGATGCTGGCCAACAACTAGGAACTTCCAAATACCTGAATAACATTAAAACAAAACAGCAATATTATTAAACTGGAATGAGTATGTATAAATCCTAATCACTACTGCAAAATTAGTAGACTGGAAAATGAGCATACCCCTCAAATCGATTTTCTGTGCAACGATTGATATACTCTTCCGTGTATGCATAAAGAATGTTCTCAAGTCGTTTTGTCAATTTGGGAATCTCTTGAAAAGGTAATATATCCCAAACCTTCAAAACTTGTTCATATTGGATATCCTTGATGATGTCAAGTGTACAAATAATATACAACCCTTCAACATTAAATTGTTTTAATCCTTTTGAGGAATTTTCTTGGCACAAGCCTAAGCTTCTCTTAGGCCGCCATCCAGTAGAAAGTCTCAATAAAAGATTTAAAACCAATTTCTTCAAGCGATCACATGTAAGCATTCCAAATGATCTTCTAAAGGCATCACTGAAGAGAACCTAATGGCATAAAGTCCAATAAATATGAAAAACATGTTACAGATCATCAAGTGATTCTTTCTCTTTTTCATATTGTGGTTAAAAAAATAATAATACTTAAATACCTTCCATTTTGCATCCATATAAAGTACATTATTCCTGTTAACCAGATCATCAAGTGATTCTTTCTCTTTTTCCACCTACAAATGATGCATCAAGTCATCAAAAAGATTCAAGTAATGTATAAACTATCTAAACAGTACACGAACTCAGTTATATAGAGCAGTATTTAAACAACGTTCATGTTTTTTTCCCCAGCACAAATGGGGTTCTTTAGGATTACTTCATATATCATATAAAGTGATTATTGGCTTAAAATTGCATAAGTGCCAAACTTCAGCGTTAAATAAGCAGATAAACAGTGTTTGCCAAACCCTTTAATATGTACATAAACAGATAAGCACTTATACAAATAAGCCCAAATACCCTCATAATCAACAACTTTCATGTCACTAAATCAACAACTATCATGTCACTAATATGGGAAAAATACAAAAAACAACCTAGTGCACGTCAAGGTTGTGTGTCACAGATACCCCTCAATGCTATGAGAATCCTCACATTAATGGAAATATATCTAGACCAAACCCCTCAACTACTTATAAGCATGATCAACAGCCCACAAGACTAATAAGTAAGAAAGAAAATAGCCATCAAGATTGTGCCATTAGGTGCTAAATTCAAATAACAGTTTTGAGACTAGAAGCAAGTCACACATCAAAACCACTGGTGTACTTGAGAATAAACACTATCATTGCGGCAGATAAACTTCCAAATATCAGACCTCTAACAATAAACACACAACACAGAACAAAAATCAGCCAAGTGAGACAAATCAAAGAATTAATGCAAATTCAGAAACTAGCATGTCGACATATCTTAATATACATGTGTAAGACGTATTTTCATATCTCAATTTTAGGATAAACACAGAAGAACATCAGCATTGAAAAATCAATTAACACAACCAGGAATCAAAAGTTGAATCTAAATCAAATTTCACTTGCAACTTAGGTAAACAAAACCACAGGTCAAAAAACCAAAGCAAATTAATCGCAGAGGTTAAAACCGAGCAATTTTACCTCCGATTCAGATCAAATTCATTAAAGCCCCGACCCATAGGTACATCATGTTACCACAAACCCCAAACAATATTTTACCATACACAGGCTATAATTCCTAAAGCTTAGAGGCTTAAGCTATTAACTTGCTTAGCAAATTGTAAGACGGTAAACGCAATCAAAGTGACAATCAAACAGCTTAAACCCGGCTCAAATTACAAGTCTTGCATAAGCCAGGCTTTAAGAAGCTTATCTGTAGAGAAAGATGGCCACATACTTGTACTCTATATGCATGCACAGATGCTAACACTGACACATTCAACGAGAAACTTTGTACGAACAAAAATACTGTGAAGTAAACAGGTTAATACTTGATAGTGACATAACATAGCTCATGTTACAAGTCAAGGTACCACAAACAACTGCTAGAAATTAATGATGTATACATTAGATTCAGTTTAATCAAGTAACATAAATGAACAATTAATTTACCCTGCACGCAAGGATGGTATCACATAACATTCAGCAAATATCTTAAAGTAACCAAAAAGAGCATAACGTAGACAATAAACCACAATAACATAACAAAATCAACAAGAGTAGCATAAAACATCAACAACATACCCAATCCCGCCAAAGCGGAAGAGTAGCATAAAACTTGCACAAAATGAACGTTGACTTCTAAGTCAAATGAATTAACTTCAACTTCAATATAAAAGAGAAAAATTAATTTAAGAGTATGTCTCAGATTGCTTATTTATTCTGGTTATTCTTCTGATACAACTAAAAGATAAGCAGTTCAGGAATAAGTGCTTGGATTTGCCTATATAGACTTAACTGCTTATCTGCTTGAAAAATAAGCAGTTTAAGCATAAAAAGAAAAGAAAACCTAAAAACACTCTAAACTTACTTTGGTTTCATACAGCAATAGTAGAACAATGTTGATGTTTTTTTCTATTTCTCAACATTACTTATCTTAAAGTGTTTATCAGCATAAAAATAAGTCAGTACCATACTCTTACCGTAAAAAAGCAGATAACCAGTTTTTGTTTGTAAAAATAAGCACTTATATGAACAATTCCAAATACTCTCGTAATAAAAAAATCTGTCATGTCACTGATCAGGGTTAAAATAATAATAATGAACTTCTAAGTCAAATGCGTCAAACCTTGAATACAAAAAAGCTAATACCAAGTAATAGTTTTAGGAGGTGTTGTCTAAGCTTATCAGATGAGCTTGTTGAAAAACTGATAAGCTATTTTTTTATGGCTTATGAGCTCAAATAAGCTATAACCTTAAGTTTATAAGATTGTTAGTCCATGGAATAAGCTAAAACAAACACCCCCTAAAGTAACCTTTAGGAATATAGCTTAAATAAACATCAAGAGGGTATCTCGGATTGCTTCTTTTTTCCTTTTTATACAACTTGAAAATACGAAATCCCAAACAACCACTAAGCTAACTTTTTTATTTTATTTTTTTTATAAAAACCACTTGAATACCAATATTAAGAAGATAAACAGCTTTAAAACAAACACCCTCTAAACTAAAAAACAAAATGGTAGTATTTCATATCACCAATAATAAGTTCATATACAAACAAGAAAAAAGTAATAACAACAACAAAACAATATACATAAATAAGCAGTTAAGCTTAAAAATAAAGAGTTCATGAATAAGTGACTGGATTAGCTTATTTAACAAAAACAGCTTAAAAATAAGCAGTTAACCTTAAAAAAATAATAATAATAAAATAAATAAAAAATACACACTGTACATAATATAAGAACAAAAACAACTCCAACAATAATTTTTTTTTTTAATATATATATATATATTGAAAAAAAAAAGGGGGGGGTACCCACAAGATATTTACATTATTATTATGTTATAGAAATTTGATACAAGTAAAAAAAAAAAATGTTAAAAATAAAGACCTTGTAGTTGTTGTGATGAATAGACCATGAAAATATCAACTTTGTAAAATCTTGCTCAGAAAAACCTCCTTCCTTCATCATTCACCTAAAAAAATACATAAAAAGTCAGTTTTGTAAAACATATTTATTTAGTTTATAAAAAATGAAAAGGGTACTCCTTACAGCTTAATCAAGTGTGCCAAGAATCAAAAACACATTTTGAGGGTTTTGAAATGTGAATGAGACAGGGAATGTGTATGTAACAAAGGATGTGCAACTATATTAGCGTATTGTACAAGTTCAATATGCAGGCCAGGGTTTAGTCTTTTCAATTTTGTCTTGTTCTGGGTTTCGGTCATCCTTTCATGTAGTCACGCATGTTTTCTTTTGCCTTTGTCTACACGTTTCTGCACCTATTAAATTTTAACCGTCAACAAAATAAATACAGTAACAGTCATGAATTGATTAACCGAAGGGAAAAAAATAATCTCAATTTGATTCAATTCACTCGTTTAGAGCACTCCCAACCATAACACTATAACACCAATAACACCGTCCACGTCAGCGCCACATCAGCTTTAATATTTAATATTAACATCCTCAAAAAAACACCCACAACCATAACATCCCAATAACATCAATAACATTCCCAACAATTTACAAAAACAACCCCTCATTTAGGGGCATAAATGAAAAAAGAAAAGGAAAAAAAAAAGCAAATAACGGGCGTTAGCCCTGTAACACCCAGGGACTAACGCCGTTATAACGCTGCATGTCCAAGGGTTAACGCGCATAACGGGCGTTATTTAGCCCATCAACGCCGTTATGGCGTTAACTTTGTAAGTGCTCTTATACCGGTTTCAACCGGTCATTTCTGTTTCGTTTTTGAACAGTTTTTATTAGCTAATCGAACCGATGGTGACTTCGGATTTTGATTGAACCCGCTGGGCCGGTTTTCAAAATCATAAGTATCATCAACTTGTTAGCATATACAGTACATTGTATAAAATTTTGTGTGTTTTATTTGTTTATACAATTTGTATAGTAACATATATTTTTCATCATGGGGTATTTAAAAAATAATATTAATTAGTGTGTATAATAACATGTTTTATGGTTAACGATTATTAAGGGTTCGTGCTTGGATGGGTACGAGTTTTGCTCGTGAAAGATACCTCCAACACCTCGTCTTGCTGAGATTGGAGGTCGTATGTTAGTAACAAACCATCTCCGATTCTCGTCCTTTCGTTCTCATGGTAAATCCGTCACGTCATATATATATTTTTACTTTCTTTTTGTTTGACAGATCGTATATATTGACTTGTGTTGAGGTTTCATGGATAAACGTGGTAAGCAAATTAAAAACATAATGGAAAGATGTAACAAATCTGATAAAAACATTTCGGAAATATATTCGTGTGGTATGGAAACATATTCGTATGAATCTGAAATGGTTCGTATATGATTAGGTTAGAATCGTTTTGGATAATGATTGATTGATATGGTTTGGTCTCGGATCTGTTAAAACTAGGGTATGATTAGTTTCGTTGAGGTGTTTGAATGATTGTTGTTCGCTGTGAAATGAGACAGACTCGGTACGCTGAGTCGGGTCAGGACCCGTACGGGTCGGGTTTGACCCGAATGTTCATACAATGGGGTTTGTTGGATCGATGTACTCTAACCAAACTAACTTAAATAGCTTGTTAAGGGTTTAATAACCTCGGATAAATCCTTAGTTATTAACAATGAAACACTGAGTAATCTTTATCAAGTATGCGGAATTTACTTAACAAAGCTAAGAAGAATATAACTTTTAACTTTCAACGATTATATTAATAACTCTAATTCTGCTTGTTATGCAGACTTCTTTAACAACTCTAATAATGTCGAACTCTCTAAAACTCTAATAATATGCGTACATCTAATACCAATCTAGGGGTCCTTTTATAGGCTCAAGGATAACCCTAGTAGGTTTACAATTTGTATCCTTGTACGACAAGTAATCTAATAAAGAATATTCTAGAATTACAAAGCTTTCCATAAACGAATATAACAGTTCTTTTAGCCTTGCAGTACTTTGACTTCAATAGCAGTACTTTGACTTCTTCTTTAGCAGTATTTTAACTTTTCCAGTACTTTGTCATTCTTCAGCACTTTCATATCCCAATAATCCTCCACTAACTTGAATTCTACTTGCTTGACTTCAAGTTCCTTTGTGAATTTATCTTTAACAGCTCCATCTTGAAGGAAAGATTGTGTCTTTGCCTTTGGATTGTATCTTTGTAGACTCTGTGCTTATATCATCATTTATCAAAGTATTCTTTAGAATTTATTCTTTACAGCAACATTCAGCAAGCTCCATCTTTTCAGCAACATAAGACAATTTGTACATTTAATTCAGTTAAGTTCCAGTCTATTCTCATCACTTCCAGGGGTGTAAACTCCTGTGAGAGGTGAATCATTGAAAATTTAATGGATTTGAGTTCTCTTTACCAAAGCCATTAACTCTGGAGTAGCCAAATGTTTTGATGTGTAAGATCATGGTACATTGATAACCATATGATTTTTAGCAAATCATCAGCTATCAACAGATTTGATTTGTCTTTACCAAAAGCGGTACCCTTTTGGACTAGTTAGTTCTTTCATCATGGTGAACTAATTACCATATAATGGTTTTTCCACAGCCTTTACCACAAGCCATTTTCTTGTGGGCTAGCCAACTCTTCACATTACTGATATGGTGAGTTGATTACCATACAACTTATTAGCAAGTTGCCAACTATAAAACGGATTTGAAATATCTTTACCAGAGCCGTTTGCTTATGGATTAGCCAATCCTTTTGTAACCATGGTGGATTGATAACCTATTGGTGTTACCATCTAAAAAACCATTTAGTTCTGTTAACCTTTGTTTCAAAAAAATTCTAACACTTAACAAAAGTTTTTTCTTTTCAAAATCAGTAACTGGTTTTAAAATTCAAGCAGTACTTTGATTAAAGTACTGTTTGATCAGCATTACTTTGAATAAAGTACTGATATATCAAAAATTTAATCAATTAAGATTCATACCAATTATTCATCATCATCACAATTGTAGTCCATCGATAAACAGTTTGATGACCAAACGTGCAATTTCATTATCTTCTTCAACTTCCATTCCATGCTCCAACATCCTCCTCATGAGATCTGATGTAAGAGGATATCTTCTATCAGCTAGCATGTGAATCATTGTCCCATCTTCTAGCTCTAGAACATGTACTCCAGATTCTTCAAAGAATCTCCAGCAAGTAATCTCCCAATCTTCTTGGTTTTTCCAGATCTCAGCAGTACTTGTTTCTTCAGTTTCCCAAACAGTTATGAGATCTCCAAGTAAGACTAAACCAAATCCTTCTGATTGATTGTGTTCAAAATATTCTTTCACCACATGATATAAATGAAATAAATCCACTCTATCAATTATATGCAATAAATCCCATAGCATATTGAACACCTTGAAACTTTCATCTTCTTTGTGAAACATCAGATAATTTCCTTCTTTTGACTCTACAACTTCAAAAGTAGTTATTGGAGATTTGTTCATCTTTAATTCAACATCATCTTTAGAATACTCAAAATCTATTACTCTTAAGTAATTCCTTAGCTCATCATTAGTATCAGACCTTAACTCAACTTTCTTTGATGACTGTTGATCTTTAACTCCAGTTATTCTTTTTATTTTTAAGCTTCCTTTTCTTTCTTCTTCTTTGTAAGCATCATCATCTTTAAAATCTTTAATATTATCAACTTGTTTCTGATACTCTTCTCTGACAGCATCATACAACTCTTTCATCTCAACATACTTCAACTTATTCAATCCAATATATCCTCTTCCTTTCAGATAAGCCATCATTGCATTTCTTTCCTTAGCAAGATTTGGTCTTCTTGGTAGAGAAGAAATAGGAATAGGTGACTCTAATATTTCATCAGCTTCAGCATTCAATTCCTCTTGCAATTTCTTAGTCGCTTTCTATTCTTGAGCTTCTTCAATTTCCTTAGCTTCTCTATCTTTAGCATTCAATTCAGCTTGAAACTTTCTAGATGCTTCCTCATTCATAGCAACTTGAGCAGCCCTTATCTGTGCTAAAGTAGGTTTATTTTTCTTCTTTGTTTCTACCAATATACCTTTTCCTTTATCTTTTGGATCAATAACAGGTTGAGAAGCTCTTGGTTGTTCTTCTGTAACTCCTGGAATGCTAACACCCCTTGGCCTTGATAAATCATGCAAAATCTTAGCAATGGTTTCATCATCACTTGCAGTATGTATAGGTTTAGGTGTATCAGCTTCCTTTTCTGGTATGACAATTGAAGGACCAGCTTCCTCTTCAGTTAAAACAGTTGAAGGACCAGCTTCTTCTTCAAAATCTATCAACCTTGGTGAAATTAACCCTTGTCTGTAAGTTCCATGAAAAGCAGTACTTTGATCAGCAGTACCTTGATCATCAGTACTTTGAACTTGAACATCAATAACTTGCTCCTCAGTACTTTGAACTTTGATTTCTTCCTCATTACTTTCAATAACTTGTTCTTCAGTATATTGAGTTTGAATATTTGTACCTTGAGGTTCAGCTTCAGATTCTTCATTCAAATTCTTATCTTCCAAATTCCTCCCCAATTGGAATGAAGATGATTGTTGTTGAACCTTCTTGCCTTTTGTTTTCTTCTGAAATTGCCTAACAGGCTTGCCTTGCTTTCTTTGAGACTTGACCCATAGACGATGATGTTGAACCAAAGGCCAGACAAAATGCTTGAGTCTTCTAAACTTGAGCTTTAACTTCTTAATTGCTTTAGCTTGAGCCTCAGTTGTTTTCTTCAAGCTGACTAACTCCCTTGTCATAACATAATTATCCAATACCAAACCTTCGGGGTATAGTAGTGGATCATCTCCTCTAATTGGTGAATGTTCTTCCGTTGAGAATCAAGAACAGATATTTGTGGAGATGGTGAAGGTGAAACTGCAACATCATCTTGAACTTCGACTTTGCAAAGCAAGTACATCTTCCGATCTTGTACTTCCGATGCAATATCTTCCGATGCAAAGACCTTGGGTAGAGGCAATACCTTCTCTGTCATCATCCTCTGCAGCATCAGCTCTGACAGCTTGAACAACTTCCATCATAGAAGTAGTTAAAGGAGTGTCCCTTCCAGTGAATAAATCTCTCTTCCTAGCCATGAAAGTGAAAATCTTGGCTTGTTGTACCACAACAGGTAAAATACTTGTAGGCTTTGGTACATCTGAAAGTTTTTTATTTAGGAATACTTGAATAAACCTTGGATACATCAACCATTTTGAACTATGAGAGATGTGTGAAAGCATTCCATCTAGGATTAGCCTTGAAAAGTTGAAAATACGATCTGTAGCCAAACCCACTATAGCAGATGCTATGTTAGACCCAAATTGCTCCCATGATGTACTTTTAGCACTAATACAATGAATCAATACATGTACTAAAAACTTCTAGTGAGGACAAAATAAGGGTTTCCTAATTGTTTGTTCAGTTAAGGACCCTTCATAACCAATGTCCCTAAACGTATCCCAAATCAGTTGCTTATCAAAACGAACTGCCCCTTCTTCATCATCAAACACTAAATCTTCACGAATTGAGGCTTCAGTAACCTTTACAGTTCTCCCAACAACTGTAGCTTGAATATATGAATCATCATTCTCCATATGAACCCTAGCAGTCGCCCAAAATTGTTGAATCCAGGGCTCAATGATATCTGGTTCCACTAAAAGCGCATAACTAATCGGTGACCCAGTGAGAAAATCAATGATATCATGAAAGATCTCATTGGCTTCAGTCTTATCCAAATTTGACACCATGTTATGTTTAGAAACGGTATTACGATTTGCCATTGATGATAAGTTTACACAGAAAGTGATATGACGAATAATATGGGTGATAGAGAGAGAAATATGGAAAAGATTATAAGGTAGTAATATGAGAGGGAAATTCGGAGAGCAGTTATTTATAGGTGAGATTTAAAAATCACAGCCATTAATAACAAAGTTACCGTTAGTAGTAGTTACCCCTCAATATTACCGTTGGAACAGACTTCGATAAGACAAACAAGATTTCCACGTGTGCGTACTTTCCAAGCAAGACTTTCATAAAATCAAAAGCAAGATTTTTCATTCTCCTCTTTACAATATCAAATACAACAAATAAACATGAATATCCTCCCCTCAAACAATGCATAGGACTATACTTACACATAATAGTCCTCCCCTTAAATGTAGCTCAGTAATTAATCATACCAATACTCACCACCAAGTGAGTAAATCTTGAAACATCAAATCCTTTGGTGAGTAAATCAGCTACATTATCATCCGTATGCACCTTGACAACATTAATGAGCCTATGCTCATAACAATCTCTGATGAAGTGGTGCCTAATCTGAATATGTTTGGTCTCGGAATGATAAACTGGATTCTTCACAATGCAAATGGTACTCTCATTATCAATATTCTTCTGACTTGCCATCAAACTTACCCAAATGATCAATTGTATTAAGAATAGTAAGAGGGCATCCAAAAGGCTTCATAAAACAAATATTAGGTTTGTTTCCCATCAGCAACTCATAATGTGTCTTCATCTGTGGTTTGGTGACTGATACTCTGTTAAGTACATAGCAAGCAGTACTTACAGCCTAATTGAATAGGTAAGTGGTCTGCAAGCATTGTTCGCCGCTTCAATCAAAGTCCTATTCTTTCTCTCTCAACACCATTCTCTGTGGTGTTCTGCAATACTGAACTCCCTATTGATTCCTTTGTTAGCACAAAATTCATCCATAAGCTTGTTCTTGAATTCAGTTCCATTGTCACATCTAATACCTCTAACTTTCAGCTCGGTGGTTTTCAAGTGCTATAATAAGATCATGAATTGCATTAAAAGTATCATCCTTAAATCCCAAGAAAAATACCCAACTGAATCTACTGCAATCATCTGTCACTACTAAGCAATACTTCTTCTTGTTCAAACTTGTAATGATACAGGACCAAATAGATCCATATGTAACTGCTCCAATGGTTCTCTAACAGTCCTTTCCTCAAGCTTCTTGCAAGAAGCTTTATGTTGTTTACCCTTCTTACATGCCAAACAGGAGTGATCATTCTTGTAAGTCTTTGAAGGTAAACCTCTAACTAAATTTCCTTTGACCAATTTGTTGATATTCTTGTAATTCACATGGCCCAATCTTCTATGCCACTGATGTGCTTCTTCAAGGGATGCCTTTGCTACTAAACATGTAGCTCTTTCAGAAGAGTGAAGACTCGTGAAGACTCTTCATATCCAAACTGTACACATCATTGGTTCTTGGCACTTTGAGTATCACCAAGTTATCATCATCAAGTTTGAAATCAGGTGAAAGTATGAGACATTATGTGTCAGTGAACAACACAGGATGCTTTTTGTCATAGATTTGAGAGACTGACAAGAGGTTGAACTTGAGCTCCTTCACATATCTAACATTCTCAAAATCTATGCTTCATGTCTTGATGGTTCCTTTTCCACTAATTCTTCCTCCACTAGCATCATTCCCAAATGCAACTCTTCCTCCACAATATGGCCTAAAATCTGACAGAATCTTCTTGTCTCCTGTCATGCTTCTAGAGCAACCACTATCCACAATAAGATGATCTTTAAGCTCCTCTTCCGGATTGCCCCGCACAAAGATAAAATAGTTAGTGTCTTTTAGGAACCCAAGCCACATCGACTTGTGTTCCCTTTGTGGAGTAACATACTCAAATTCCTTGAGTATGTAATCTTCACGGTTTTTGTAGACAGAATCAAGCATTATCTTTTGTTTCAAAACTTGTGGTGGATTTTCAAAGAAAACTTTCTTTTCAACAAAACCTCCTTTTCTTTTTCAACAAAATCATCTTTATCAAAAATCATCTGCTTCAAAGCATTTGTTGAAAGTATTGTTTGTTCATCATCAAGATTTTCTTTCTTAACCCATTGAGTTTTAACTTCTGGTGAAGAGTCTCTAGATCTAACTACTTTATTGGAGTTGTAACACCTTCTAGATTGATAGTAATTAGATCTCCTAGGGTTCCTATTCCAAGAGGTGTTTGGTGAAATCGAAAGCAAGACTTTAAGAAAGTATGGTCTTGGCTTAGCAACATCTTGGAAATTATTTGAAGGTACTGGAGGTTTTGAAAAGGGTCTTCGATCGTGAGGGTACCTATAGTCTGGTGAGAAGTTTCTATGGTTAACCCTATGTGAATGATTCCAAGCTGGTCTAGTTGCCCTTGGTTTTTGGTTGGCAGTTCTGTTCTTTGGGAACTTACTTAAGTACTCTGAATGTAAGTTACAGTCCTTAATCAGATGGTTAGGACTAAAACAAACAAAACATAGTTTTTGATCTGTAATTCCAAAGTTTCTTCTTCTATGTGTATGACCAAACCTATCATTTCTTCTAGGTGAATGATGAAAACTGTTTTGACCAAAATTATCCCAAAAAGGTTTAGCAGTATGTTGAAAAGGTTTTCTTAAAGGTACTGTTGAAGGTGTAGTAAGACTTTGAGGTGTAGCAGATACTTGGGGTGAAAGTAATTGGCTTTGAACATCATCTACCTTAGGTGTTTCAACAGCTTTTGAGATTTCGCACCTAGATTGACCTTTAAGTTTCTTCCTAAACTCTAAGCTATCTACTCGAAACGAGAAACATCGGGCCTAAGAGGTTGATGACTACCAGTGGGATGAGGGACTGCATGATAGGCATTATCTTTCTTAAACTCGAGAGGTGGTTCACTAACTGATTCCTCATTACTAGATGTGTCTACATAATTAATGAGTTCATCATCACTAGTGTTTATATCCTCAAAATCACATTCATCCTGATCACTAGGTGGGTTTTCTATGTTATTAAAATCCATACCAAAACCTAGGCCAGTTTTAATGTAAGCTCTTCTCTGTTTTTCAACATAAGTGACATGAGAAAGACCTGATTGTCCCAAAGCATTAAACTTTTCTAGCAATTCATCTCTCTCCTTAGTTAGTTTCTTAATTTCAGAGATCTTACAGTTTAACTTCCATTCACTTAGTTTTAACTGATAATCTTGTTGTTCATACTTTTCTGCCCAAGCCATTTCATTATTTTCATGTGTTATTATTTTGGCTTCCATAGATTCTAAGGTTATTTGATAACCTGCTACCTCAGACCTAGCCCTTATACAATTATCTCTTTCAGCCACATAACTATTCAGACTTTTGATAAAAGTCACGACAATTGGAACATACCTCAGAGATAGGGGTGAACTTGGTGAAGTAGCCACCATTGCAAGTAGAACAGAATCATCTTCACTCTCCATGCTCCAATCAAATCTTCCTAGACCATCTCGGATTCCAAAGCAGATGTTCAGGTTCCTCATCAAAGGTCAGTGCTTCAATTAAACTTTTCTACTGACTCCTCCATAGCTACCATACAAGAGGTTACTGGTTCATCATCAAACTCAAGACTCCAGTCAACCTCTAACAAACTCTTGAGCAACCAAAGCTTTTGTTTCAGTAATAAGAATTTCTTTTAGCTCTAGCTTTGGTTTCTCTGTCACATCCTGTTTTGCTTGATATTTAGCGAATCTGCATTCCCTTGCAAAGTGTCCAGTCTTTTGACAGTTGAAGCATTCAATTTTGTATTTGTCAAAAGTAATACCCTGTTTTGGTTTGAAGTCAATGCTTTTTCCTGCTTTCTTCATATACTTCTTGATCCTTGCAGTGATCATAGCAACTTGCCACCCGATATCAATTTCTTCAAGAGCATCCTCTTCAATCTGTGAGAGATCTTCATAAGTTTCTACGGTAGAGAAGCTTGTTGTGCAAAGAAAGAGCACACAACTTCATGTGAGTGTAGGGTATGTGTTGGTGTGGGTTGCTGAGAAAAGGTGGGGGTAGAATAGGAAACAGATTTGAGCCACAATACTTTGAGTAGAGAGGCAGACTTTTTGGTGGAAGTACTGCCCCTCTTTTCGATGACAAAAGGCAATACTGTGAGATTTGGAATTTGTTTGGCCATTCATCTCATGCTCATACACCTTCAGATGGTTGTAAAGATCATCAAAGTCCATAACATCCGCACCATGTTGTCCTCTGATCATTGTAGCTATCACATGCCATGTCGATGGCAAACTCCTTAAGAACTTAAGATTAGCATCTTCAACTGAAACCTCTCGCTGTATAGCTCAAAGATATTGAGAAGGTTTGGAATTGTCCATAAGCAGATCAAGGCTTTCTTCTCCAAAGTGAATGTTTCAAATTGTTGCTTCAACAGATTTCTGTGCATCTTCTTGGAAGCATCATTACCTTCAAACCTTGTTTTGAGAGCAGCCCAAAGTTGCTTTGCATCTTTAGCATCATGGAACTTGAGTAGATGACCATATGGAATGGCGCACAAGAGAATGTTGAGTTCCTTCTCTTGATTCCTTAATGTAGCTGCTGGTAAGACTGCCTTAGGTGCTTTGGGTTGTCCAGAATATCAATAGATTCGAACGACTTCATTACCATTGACAATTACATTCCACACTGCATGGTCTGTAATTGCAATGTACTGCCTCATCTTCATGCTCCATAGGTCGTACTCTTCCTTCTTGATGATAGGTATCCTAAGTGAGGTGATGGATGGTGGTGGAACAGCTTCAATCGACATCTTTAGGTTTTGTTAACTAGGTTTTAGGGTTTCTTCTTAGTCAGAGTTTCCACACAAGCTCTGATACTACTTGTTGGATCGATGTACTCTAACCAAACTAACTTAAATAGCTTGTTAAGGGTTTAATAACCTCGGATAAATCCGTAGTTATTAACAATGAGACACTGAGTAATCTTTATCAAGTATACGGAATTTACTTAACAAAGCTAAGAAGAATATAACTTTTAACTTTCAACGATTATATTAATAACTCTAATTCTTCTTGTTATGCAGACTTCTTTAACAACTCTAATAATGTCGAACTCTCTAAAACTCTAATAATATGCGTACATCTAATACCAATCTAGAGGTCCTTTTATAGGCTCAAGGATAACCCTAGTAGGTTTACAATTTGTATCCTTGTACGACAAGTAATCTAATAAAGAATATTCTAGAATTACAAAGCTTTCCATAAACGAATATAACAGTTCTTTTAGCCTTGCAGTACTTTGACTTCAATAGCAGTACTTTGACTTCTTCTTTAGCAGTACTTTGACTTTTCCAGTACTTTGTCATTCTTCAGCACTTTCATATCCCAACAGGGTTTTTTATGTCTTAACTTGTTAATTTGTCATGTGGTATGGGGGTCACTTGGGGTTCGTGATTTGCTTGTTCTTGGGTCGAGTCAAGTGAGTGACCCGTGTTAATAACGGTTAGAGATAGTTAGTAATGGTTATAATTGGTTATTGAAATTGCTTGTTGAGTCGTGATTGTCATAATTTTGGGACATTGAAACTAACGAAATGGTCACTTGCATAAGTTAAACGGCTAAAATAAAAGTTAACTTGTAAACAACATGGGAACAATGACTTGACCAATGTGATATCGATAACTTTGATAAGTATTTACAAATTGTGATTCGGACTTACAATGCTTGGATAATACACTTCGATAAGACTTACAAATTGGACATATTGGGCTTATTTGGAATGTGTATTAACTTGTAAATAAATAGTGAATTACTTGACTACCGGTAATTATTCGTTACTTGTAATATTGGTTAACAATGCTTGGTTCATTTTGGTATACTTAAATTGTAATTCTTCGTACATTAAATGCTTGACTAACGGTATTAATTTGCTACTTGAGATATTGATATGTTTCGGGAAATTTAGATTGAGACTTGAATTTGGATAAAACGAATATATAATCGGATTGGACACGTTAGAGTTAATGAATTGTTATTAATAGACAATTGGACAAATTGAACATTTCGGCCTAGAGACGGATACAATATATTAGACTCAATACGAATTTAATATATTTGATTCGTAAGAGACTTAAATATTCAATTGACAATTATCGCACTAATAACAAGAAGTTAACCTATCAATTTCCTAAGAATACGGTTTAAATAAATTTCAAGTCCTTATTAACTACAATTCAAACTTATATTTTTATAAACATAAATCAACTTTTCCAAAATATTTGGGATTATAGGGAAAGTACCGAAGCTTACCTATTGACCGATTTATGTTATGTGGGTAGTTGACGTCATTTCTTGATTTTCTTTGGTTTGCTTGAGTGTTGTCAGTATTTCTTGACTTTGTCGATGTCTTTTCCTCTTCGGCGTGAGTTCTAGTCTGTATGTCTCGACTATGTCGACATCTCCTCCTCTTTCGCGTGAGTTGTATGTCGAGTCTATGCCTCGTCAAGCCCATCTCATTTCCTTTTGGGCCTCATTGCCTCGTCAAGCCCACGAGCCAAATTCTTAACCGGGCCTTGATGTAGTCCGAACCAAATAAAAACCAAGCCCAACACTTAATTAATTCTCACCTTGGGATTCCATTTCAACCCACCCCAATCCCACTAAACCTCAAATATACATGTAACTAAAATATGGAACTAGTATTTCATGTTGTTGTGAAACGTTCGAACCAAACTAGCAAAACACAAACTCCTCCTTTGGTCACTTAATCGAAACATATGTATAGGGTCAAGGGAACACAAGACCACCTCTAAGCCACCCTAACCTATTATTTAATTACCCTAAACCCACCAAGACCCATTGACCACACTTGAGACTTTGTAATCCAATGTGTAATATGTTCCATATGAAAATTTTGAGTCGACTAGGCATGGGCATGCCTCAACTTTGGCTGCCACACTTGCACGCCCAAGTAGCAAAGCTCACATGTTTGAGAACAATCTTGGAACTTGGAAGATCAAACATATAATAATCCCAAAGCCATAACTTGTCTTCCTATAAGAAACTATCCTCAAACAATTAGAGTCGCACACACTTAGACAAATCCTCACAACCAAACTCACAAGAAACCGCACTCATTTCTATCGAAGGAGAAATAAGGGATATGCAAGAGTTTTGGGTACTAACGCTAGGAGTAAAGGAAGAACTTGGAAACTTGGGTAATTCAATCAAATTATAAGGAGAACAAGGGGTTCTCAAGCTCGTAATTGATGAGTGTGTAAATACTCATCATTTTTGTACAAATTAAACTGCAAAAACATCTGAAAACACTCAGAAATGCATCAAAATGATAAAAATATCACAAATAAGTGTTTTATGTGTTTTAAATGCAAAAATATCAAAATCGGATGAAAAACGTATCAAGTTTGCATAATTGGCAGTTTTAGTCCCCCAAGTTTCAAAAGTTGTCAAAAATAGTCCCTGGTAAATCTAAATAAAGAAAAATCTCATTTTAAATCCTTAGGGATTCTTAAGTTGTCAAAATTGGTCCTTGAGATTTAAAATTGCAAATTTACAACTTAAGTCCCTGAACTTTGAAATTTGGCAAAAATAGTCCTATGAGAATTAGAAAATGTCAAAAATGGTACTTGTACTATTAAAGTTTGTCAAATTCAGTCCTTATGTTAACTTTGAGAAATTGGCAGTTTGGTCCCTCATCTTTCAGAAAGTGGCAGTTTTAGTCCTTGTATAATAAGCCTAAGCCAAGACTTATCAAAACCAAATTGACCCCTGCCATTTCACCATTTGAACCCCCCTGTCATTACCTGTTTTTGAACCCCAAGTCAAACTCCCCTTCCCGCCACCTCCTGCTTATCCTCTTCCCCACCTGTTGCCTGCAAACACTCAACATATCCCATCACCTTTTCTCCTCAAACCACCCACCCCATCATCACAAACCCACCACATTAAATGCCACCCCCCCCCCTAGTTGATGAAATGCAGAGCTACAAGTCAAACTGACTTTCCCGCCAAATTGATAAAAACGGCTAAAACACTCAAAACTCTCCCATTAGCTCCAAAAAGAGGTGGGATTCTCTCGTGACACATGGAACTCAATTGGAGCATAAAAGAGAGAGGAGGTGCAGAGAAGAAAGAAGTCTTTAGTTTTTTAAATTTTTGTATGTCGTATCTTTCTTAAATTGTCTTAAGAATCTTTTAAATTTGTAATTCCAAGTTTTATTGTACTAGAAAGAAGTTATTTAGCTATTGTAATTCAGTTTGAACCTTAAAATCAAGTTTCATTTAAATTTCAAGTTTCATGGTTTACTGTTTCCAATCTCAATCTTAAACTATTACATCCAAGCTTCAACAAGCTTATTTTCAAGTTCAAATAAGCTCATTGAAGCTTATTATAGCTTTTAGTGAGTTTATTAAGTAGGAGCAAGCAGTTTTCATCCAAGGTCAACAAAAGTCAACTGATGAGGATGATTTGAATTTGGTGATGATATTGGGTGATGCAGTGCTTGGAATGGGTTGGAATTGACTTAGAATGGTAGTGTATGGTTTGGTTTAAGCTTCACAAATAAGCTGGGAACTTGTAAGGTTGTATCTCTTTTTCATTTTGTATGCAGTTTTCATTTTGTGTTTATTTTGGAACCAGTGGTCATTAAATAGTTTATACATGTTTAATTAGTGGTAATTAAGGTACTAAAGTTAGCTTAGGTAGTTGAAAGAGTTAAATCAGTGATTAGCTTAGATTAATAATCAAAACAGTTTCTGAAAGTGGTGTTTGGATCAGTGGATTACAAGAGCTTAAGCTCTTGTCTGTGCTTGATACCTGTCTATGCAGTCTTAATATAGTTCATTAGAATCATTTGGGTCATCATATTACTCTCTGCATAGGCCAAAGTCAAAATCAAATTGAATATGCTCTAACCTAAGCACTGTTGGATTTTTGGAATAGCTAAAGCTTGATTCATGTTCAATTATCACTAGAGTAGCTTGCATCATTGTCATTATACCATATTACATCAATATCAGTTAACAAATTAGGATCAAAGTTCACAAAAGTCAAACTTGTCTCAATTGCTCAAAAGTCAAATACTTGTACAACTCAGTTTTGGCCCAACTACAAGGATTTTTCTTGGGTTCATTCTTGGACCAAATCAAATGAAACTCTGGGTTATAAAACTTCAGTTGGTCAAGATACTTGTTATGATTTTTACTGATTTTTAGAATTTTTCTAAAAGCTTCAAAGCTCTTCAAGCGTGGCTTATCCGCCTCGCCACACACCTCAGAAAGCCGAGTTTTCTCACTTATTGTTAAGCTTTGTCAAAAGCTCCACAGAGCTTCTCTAGGTCCAGTTTTTGGTTTACATGTTCTTAGCCAGGTCTAGTATAGTTTCCAACATTTGGTTTTCATTTATAGCTTATTAATAAGCAAGTGCTTAAGCTCAAAGTAGCACTCGAACTGCTCTTAGCATAAGTGCTCAAATCAATCAAATCACAAGCAATTGCAATTCAGAGGTCAAGGTCATTTGTAATTTGTTGTTTTAAAGTACTTTTAGCATTTCATAGCTTCTGTGTTAAGTTGGTAGCTTGTGGTGATCATTTGGCTTATTCAAGTGCTTATTACATAAGCACTTATATTGCAGTTTCTTATTCCTCTACATAACCACATGTTTTTCTATTTTTCTTAGATTCATAACATTATTTTAGAGTTTTCCTGAAATTTTCATAATTTTCCACAACAGTTTGCTATTTTTCTTAATTAAAAACAGTTTTTAGGTAATTTTAAATAGCTTTTAATACAATTAAATCAGAAAAAGTTCAAAAAAATAATTTTTCAATTTTCTTAGGTTAAGATAAATATAAAAAGTAAAAAAAGTAATTTTCCAGATTTTTCATAGTTTATTTTGTAATTTTTAGCAATTTAATTAGTTTTAAATAGTTTTTAATTCCTAGAAAATAGAAAAATAATCAGAAAAATATAAAAATAGTTTTGAAAATTCTATTTTGATATCTTAGATTTTTCTAAGTCATAGTTTTATTTTTCTAGCTTTATTTCATATTTTCTTGTATTTTAGATTAATATTTAATAGTTAAAAATAGTTTTTAATTAATAATAATTAATTTAATAGTTATAAAAATAATTTTCTTTTTCTTAAAATTTTCTTATATCATTAGGTTTGTAAAAATATCATTTTCATATTTTCAGGATTAATATTGTGTAAGTTTCACGTTTTTATTTGTACGTTACGTAGTTTTTAATTCAGTTTTATAAAAACATCAGTATAAAATTAGTGATAGCGTTTATTTAAGATAGTTTAACTTTTTAATTTCCTTTAATTTGTATTTAAGTCACTGTAATTTATTAATCTTTTCTTTAGTTATTAAATAACTCAAAATCCTTATTTGATCACTATCCTTAGTGATCATTCGACATCTGATTGTGTTAAACACCAGTCATCCTCCGTGGGACTTAACGACCCTGAATCCACAGTATTCTCCTCGATCTAAATTGCATTTGGTGTTTGAGCTGTTTTAAGTTCCTTACGGTTAGTCATTCACAAGTGGCTAGCTTGCGTGAGAAAACTTGACGGTTTTACACCAATCAGTAATCTTCGTTCAAATCGTCCCACACCACTCCTAGTGAGTGAAGTAAGTATCTCTCCATTCATTTCCCTGATTTCATAAGTTATCACACGTTATCTAAGTGAATGCACCATATATATAGTTATATACACCTCGACATACATATATTAAACGAGTGTAGCATAAATCTTGTTGCCACAACGCATACACATGTATAGAGTGTTTCGTAAACACCTCACACTACACTCACAACAATGATAAATGATTCATAAAACCTTTTGAAACTCTCCTAACCTCTCGTCTGTTTTGATAAACCAACGCAAAACCAACGGGCCTTAAAGCCCATAACATAAGCCCAAACACTCGTTAAAAGCCCAAACGACCCTTTACCGGGCCCAATCAAAAGTAAAATAAGCTAAAAGCTCTAAAAATAAGCTAGGAATAAGCTTGTAAATGTTTTGTAAAGTTTTTGTATGTTAAAAGGAGCTTTGGACTAGAATTGCAAAACGTGTAGTTTTTGGGTAGAAAGTGAAACGTTTTCTAAAGTAAAAGGGTAGTTTGTACGTAAAATGAATTGCATGGAAAGTATACGGACTAGATGTGAGCATAATCGAAAGATAAAGGTTAGATATATACGCGTGCATGTATGCATGAAAACTACAAGGGCTGTTTTTGTAATATGACAAAACTAGTTATAATGAAACTTTTGGGTCGAAAATGTAAAGTTGGAAACTTTGAGGTAAAAACGTAAAAGTGTAACCTTGGGGGTATTTACGTAAAATAGTTTCATTAGGGGGCTAAAACTGTCAATTTTGGAAAGTTGAATATAAAATAGTTTCGGGGCAAAAAGTTTCAATTTCTCAAAGTTGAGGGACTAAACTCGTACAATTTGAAACTTGAGGGTAAAAAGTGTAAATTTGAGAAAAAGTTTAGAAAACTTATAAACTTATCACTACTTCATAAAAACGAGTATTTTGATCATTTTAAGTGTTTTAAAAGTATTTTACCTTGAATATCATTAAACTTATATATATATATATATATATATATATAATTATAAAGTTATAATTATATATATATATATATATGTAACTATAATCCGGTAAAATGCACGTGGGATCTAAACAAACTAAAACACTTAATAACATCATCATTTTCACAAGATCACAACGGGGAACATTTCACTTATGCGTAAGTGAGGATCTTTGATTATTATCAAACTAAGACAATGTAGCACGTAAATTAACTTAAAACGTTAAGCACGCACACACCCTATTGAATTGGATAATTCAATGATCTATTGAATAAGTATATTCAATGCTCTATTATTTTGGTCGCGAACCAAAATGTTTATCATATTCTGAGACTCGCCATCTCATCATTTTTAGGTTTCAGTTTGGAACCTCCGCTACATTGTGCTTGACCTATTTGTGCTTGTTCATTATCATCAAGGTGAGTTCATAGCCTCGCTTTTATTTGCAAACCCCGCGAGGGAGATACATGCTCTAAACTAAAACACAAGGTTTTTCATAAGTGTTCGCTTCATGATTATTGGAATTGCCTAAGTATTTAGCCATAAGTCTTCTGTATCATGAACCATTAGTCACCGCGAGTGAAACCAAATATCGTGAATAGTACTATGGGGAGTAACGACCCAGTCTTGGTTATAGGAAATAACCGGGGCGCACTATATTTGAATTGCATTAGGCAATTGGTTATTACCTCCTTTGGGGCAAACTTACGTACACCAGTAATTCAGTGTATGCAGTTGAGTCTTGGTTGCATGAGCATAGCGCATAATAATCTATGATTTTCTTTATGATATATTGTTAGTTTATAATTATCATGTTCATATTCTTGTGTTCGACTATTATTTTAACCTATGGATTTCACTCAACATTATTGTTGACCTTTTTAAGCATGTTATCTCACTAATCAGTGAAGATTATGTCCGAGGCACGGAGCGGGGCATACCAAGACCTTTCTTGTGGTGTAAACATAAAGTTGTCATTTCTTTCAAACTCATGCTCTATATTTTAGGAAAACACTTGAACTATTTGGAATATTTTGTAACAACTATGAGTTTTCGATGAATGATAACTATTTGTAATAAAACGTCTCTTTCGAGTCGTTTTCTATGATTATTGACTATGATCTCCATTCGAGTAATACCCCGATTAGTCTTCCGCTATCATTATGATCTCGGGGGGTGTTACAGATTGGCATCAGAGCCAAGGTTATAGAGAACCAAAGAGTTTTTCAAAAACATTTGGACTGCAACCGCACTTTTAAAACGGGACTATTTTACACCACTGCCCTATGCCCTTCCGTGACCATTCTATGCATTAGGATTAATGCATCACTAGATCATAAGTAAATTACATTCATTTTAGTTAGGCATGGAGATTTGCTTGGCAGATGTGCACAACTAACTAAAATCTTGTTGATCATATTATTTGGCATTTTACTTACAACTATTTTATGGGTTGTTATAGTACCATGTCTGCTTCCCACCCGGTTGTTGTGTCCTCAGACACTGAGATGGAAGATACTATGTCCTCTACGATTGTCACTATGCCAGTTCATCCCATCCAGCTATACCAGCCACTGCATCGGACGAGACCGAACATTTTGAGGAAGGCGAGGTTGCCCGAACTCCCATCATTCCTGCTATGACTGTTCGCTCTCAAGAGCGTACTGCTTTTGCTTCCATGACACTGGATCAGTATTATGAATCGCAGCAATGGCTACCTGCTTCAGATGTCGCAGTGGATGATGGAACATCCAAGTCATCCAAGAGCACTGCTTCTGTCTCATCGGACACTTCTGCATCATCTTTCTTACCGATCCGTCGTCGTCAACGTAGAGTCCGAGTCCTAAAGCCATATGAGCCTGAGCCATTCGGAGTGCCTTACAGATTGCATCCTAAGGGCACCATCTTCAAGCATACGGCTAGGAAGCGTGTGCGAGGCATTACCATGACCCGTGTGTCACCATCAGCTCAGTAACCACCAGCTCAGTCACCACCTGCTCAGTCATCACCAGTTCCACCCACTTCTTCACCTACTGCTACTTCACCACTACCGCCACCTATTGTATTCTATCACCAGACCACTACCGTTCCTCCTTTAGCATCACCACCATTGGATACTTTCAGTGAGCCACCTTTGCCACTCAGTGTTAGATGTTATTCTCCGTCACCATCTAATCCTTACATGACTACTCGCGTGGACATTCGGCCTGGACCTAGGAAGAAGGCAGGCGCTAGACGATGGTCATTATTGTTACCTCAACTTTGTCGTTGGAGAGACGATGAGGGAGCACCGAGTACCTTCGAGCTTGGGGAGAGCTCAATGACTGCACCAGCTATAGTTCTGCCAGTGACCAGAGAGCCAGCTAATGTTATTCCTCTCTTAGCAGCTAGACTCGTCAGGCACGAGGACCAGCTGAATGAGCTCCTGGTACATTATGATGAGATTATGTTGGTCAGGATAGAGAGCTTGGAGGAAGAGGTTGAAAACCTCGTGATTGGTCGTTATTCCATTGAGATAGTGTTCGACATGATGAGCGCCCAGATTGTGGAGGCGAGAGATGCCGTGACCAACTTGACCCAGAGGCTTGAGACTACCATTCGAGATGCCAGTACTTTGAGAGATATTGCTTTAGGCCGAGAGAGAGAGCCTTACACCATGAGTTTGCATCTGCTCATGCTCACACCACCATACTAGAGCAGAGGATTGATGAGCTCGAGGCGAGAGATAGAGCACGTTAGCAGCAGATCCGAGATTTGACAGGTATAGTTGAGGAGATTCGCCGCCTTCATGAGGACGCATCGGGCGATGCATAGGTCCTAGTCATATTTATTTGTAGTTTGTATCATAAAGCCTCCGTGTGAGGTATTAAGGCTTGTATCCTTTTGGTTTGTAACTATGGAACAAGAATATTGATGTTGTAACTTATAGTTGTGAACAATTACTATGTATCGATGTATTCTATGCTATCTATGGTTGTATTTCTATATTCTTGTGTTGTGATATTATTATTCATCAGTCGTATATACCGAACCGATCATTACGTCTTTATATATGTTATGATTTTGCTGAGATAAATCATGATTCACTTATTCCTGTTTATAACGATATCATTTCATTGATTTAAAGTGATGATGTTAACTATTATGATATTTATAATATGTAATCACTTTTATTATCGTCGATGATTCTTAATCTTGGTGTTTATTTCTTGGTGATTTTAGAAAAAAAAAGGTCAAGAAGAAAGCTACCTCATCTACCATCACTCCAATTGCTGTCCGAAAGATGGTCGCTGACAGTGTTAGCGCTGCCATCGCTAAGCATGTCATTGAGGCTGCTAGAGCCAAAGCTACACACATTGCTGAAGCCGAACGTATTGCCCAAGAGGCACGTGAAGCTGAAGCTGCCGCAAGAGAAGCTGAGATTGCAAGAGAAGCTGAGATTGCCCGAGAAGCGAAGATTGCTCGAGAAGCTGAAGCTGATCGTGTTGCCCAAGCAGCACGTGAAGCCGAGACTACTCGTCTTGCTGAAGCCGCATGTGTCGCAGCAGCAGCACGTGTTATTGAAGTGGCCAACTCAAATGAAACCAACACACCAACCAATCAAAGTGAGTCTTCCGTAGCTCGTATGTGTAGATATAAAGGATTCATGAACTGCAATCCTACATTCTTCAAAGGCACATAAGGTGCTATTAGTCTACTTCATTGGTTTGAGAGATCCGAGACAATGTTTCAACTAAGTGACTGCACAGATGATTGCAAGGTCAAGTTTGAAACTGGAACTTTGCTAGAAGATGCGTTATCTTGGTGGAAAGCTTATGCCCAACCAATCAGAATGGAAGAAGCTTGTAGGATTTCATGGTCTGATCTGAAACAACTGTTGATGAAACAGTACTGCCCAAGAACTGAGATAAAGAAGCTAGAGGATAAGTTTTACCATTTGGTCTAAAGGTAATGACCTCAAGCCATACTTCAAGAGATTCCACGAGCCGAGAGCTCAGGTCCTCATCTGCTCCTACCAATGAAAAGCTTTTGGAAGCTTTGATCAGAGGTTTACCTCGGAGCATTGAAGGAGATGTCATCGCTTCTAACCCAAAGACTGTTGAGGAAGTTGTCACTATATCCCACCGCCTTATGGAACCGATATTGAAGCTTGCAAATGCACAAGGCTCAAGTGATAATAAAAGGAAGTTTGATGACCTGAAGAACTCGAATTCCAACCACCACCAATCCAACAAAAACAACAATCGGAACAACAACAACCAGTACCACCACAATAGAAACCAGCATCACAATCGGAAAAATCAAAGACAAGAAGCCGCAAGGGCTTATGCTGCACCAACCGCCGGAAAAGGATATGCCAGACCACATCCCCAATGCAATAGATGTTTGTTACACCATTCTGGACCCTGCACTGTGAAGTTTGACAAGTGCAACAAGGTAGGTCATCAGGGTAGGCATTGCCGAATCCCTGGAAATGGAAACAACATGCCACTGGCAAACATGAGTTGTTATGGATGTGGATAGAAGGGTCATTTCAAGAGTCAATGCCCGAAGAGAAATGCCGCTCAACCCAACAATGCGCGTGCAAGGGCGTATGTGCTAGGAGATGGAGACGTGCTGTTGAACCCTGATGTTGTGACGGGTACGTATTCTCTTAACAATCATTCTGCAAAAGTCTTGTTTGATTCTGGAGCTGATAAGAGTTTTGTATCTACTACCTTTGCACCATTACTTGAAATTGCCCCAATTGGCTTAGATACAACCTACGAGATAGAACTAGCCGATGGAAACATAATAGGAACCAACATCGTAATCCGTAATTGCCCTATTCTTTTACAAGACTACTCGTTCCTTATAGATCTTTTACCAATCAAGCTTGGTAGTTTTGATGTCGTAATTGGCATGGATTGGTTGTCTAAACACCATGCAAGGATTGTTTGCGACGAGAAAACCGTTCATATTACAATCAACGGTGAAACCTTAGTTATCCAAGGAGATCAAAGTAGAAGGTACTTGAGTATCATATCCTGTGCGAAGATGATAAAGTACATGGAGAAAGGATGTTATGCCTTCTTAGCTCAAGTAACGGAAAAGAAGTCGGAAGAGAAATGAATAGAGGATGTACCTGTAGTTAGAGAATTCCCTGAGGTGTTTCCTAAGATTTTCCCGACTCCCACCGCCGACAAGTCAATTTCAAATCGATCTTATACCCGAGCTACTCCCGTAGCACGAGCACCATACCGCTTAGCACCCTCTCAAATGCAAGAGCCGCTCTAAACAACTAGAAGAGCTATTTGACAAAGGATTCATTAGACCGAAGTTCCTCACCCCGGGAGCACCAATTTTATTCTTCAAGAAGAAGGATGGATCATTTTGGATGTGTATCGACATGTAGAATTGAACAAGCTCACAATCAAGAACCGCTATCCCTTACCAAGAATCGATGATCCGCTTGATCAGCCATAAGGCTCAAGTGTATACTCAAGATTGACTTAAGATCCGGATACCATCGCTAAGGTAAAAGAGGAAGACATTCCCAAGACCGCATTTTGAACTCGATATGGTCATTATGATTTCCAATTAATGCCATTCGGTTTAACCAATGCACCCGCTGTATTTATGGATCTCATGAATAGAGTCTGTAAGCCATACCTGGATAAATTTGTCATTGTGTTCATTGTCGATATTCTTACCTAATCTCGTGATAAAGAAGAACATGCAGAACATCTGAGAACTGTCCTGAAGTTACTCAAGGATGAAGAATCGTACGCTAAGTTTTCCAAATGCGACTTTTGGATCAAGACAGTCCAATTTCTTGGTCACGTGATCGACAGTAAAGGTATTCACATGGATCCCGCAAAGATCGAATCTGTAAAGAACTGGTCAGTACCAACCAACCCCGCTGAGATCCGTCAATTTTCTGGTCTTGCCGGTTATTACCGAAGATTTATCGAAGGTTTATCAAAAATAGCTAAACCATTGACGGAGTTAACCCAGCTTTTGAACTCCTTAAGAACAAGCTTTGCGAAACACCTATCTTGGCACTACCCGAAGGAGTAGAAGATTTTGTGGTATACTGCGATGCTTCACATATGGGTTTAAGCGCTGTTCTCATGCAAAGGAACAAAGTGATTGCTTATGCATCCCGTCAACTCAAAACTCATAAGAAGAACTATACCACTCATGATCTAGAACTCGGAGCTGTGGTATTTGCACTCAAGTTGTAGAGACATTACTTATACGGAACCAAGTGTATAGTGTACACTGATCACAAAAGTCTTCAACACATCTTGGATCAAAAGGAACTGAACATGCGTCAACGCCGTTGGCTAGAATTGTTCAGTGATTATGACTGCGAGATCCGCTACCATCCCGGAAAGGCGAATGTTGTTGCTGACGCCTTGAGCAGAAAAGATCGCCCTAAGCCACTTAGAGTGAGATCATTAGGAATGGTAATCAATTCACCCTGCCATTGAAAATTCTTGAAGCTCGTGATCAAGCTCTCAAAGAAGAAAACAGCCTAATGAGAAGATTTATGGCATGCCGGAAAACGAAAATGGATTCGTGAAAAGATCGCATGTAACGCTTATGTTTCAAGGATCGAAGTTGGATTCCACTTTACGGAGGTATCCGTAAACTCATTATGCATGAATCACATAAATCAAAGTATTCCATACATCCCGGCCCCAACAAGATGTATCAAGATCTAAAACTTTTATACTGGTGGCCAAACATGAAGGCTGATATCGCCGTATATGCTAGCAAAGGCTTGACATGTATGAGAGTCAAAGCAGAGCATCACAAACCGTCATGATTATTAACCCAACCGTAACTTCCCATATGGAAATGGGAAAGAATCACAATGGACTTTATCACTAAGTTGCCGAGAACTTCTAATGGTTTTGACACCATTTGGGTCATTGTTGACCGTCTCACGAAATCAACTCATTTTCTGCCTATCCAAGAAGACGACGAGATGATTACACTCGCTTGGTTGTACATCAAGGAGATTGTTTCTTGCCACGGTGTACCGATCTCTATCATATCTGATCGAGATAGCCTATTCACCTCGAGATTTTGGCAAATACTACAAAACGCCATGGGTACCAAATTTGATATGAGTACCGAATACCATCCTCAAACAGATGGACAAAGTGAAAGAACGATCCAAACTCTGGAAGACATGCTAAGAGCATGTGTGATCGATTTCGTAAAAGGATGGGATAAACACTTACCTCTGGCAGAATTCTCCTACAATAACAGTTATCACGCTAGCATTAAAGCCGCTCCATTTGAAGCGCTTTATGGAAGAAAATACCGATCACCTGTTTGCTGGGCGGAAGTTGGAGAAGTACAACTCACAAGCCCTGAAATTGTCCAAGAGACAACTGACAAGATAATGCAAATCAGGCAACGACTACAAGCAGCTCGAGATAGACAAAAGAACTATGCAGATGTCAGGAGAAAACCAATGGAATTCCATGTCGGAGATCGAGTAATGCTCAAAGTATCACCTTGGAAAGGAATGGTCAGATTTTGAAAAAGAGGAAAACTCAAACCCCGATACGTAGGACCGTTCAAAATTCTACAAAGAATTGGTCCAGTAGCGTATAAGCTCGAGCCTGTAAGAGCTCAATCGAGTACATGACACTTTCCATGTTTCGAACCTTAAGAAGTGTCTATCAGATGAAACCCTTGTCGTACCTCTAAAGGACATACAACTCAATGACAAACTTAGCTTCATAGAAGAACCCGTTGAAATCATGGACAGGGAAGTCAAGAGGCTTAAGCAAAGCCGCATTCCTATCGTTAAAGTTCGATGGAATCATAAGAAACGAGGTGCCGAGTTCACCTGGGAATGCGAGGATGTAATGCGTCCAAGTATCCCCACTGCTCACCCAACCACCCATGACAACCTCTGCAAGTTAAACCGCGGGACGTGGTTCTCTTAAGGGGTAGGTACTGTAAGCTCCGTAAAATTTCATTGTACTTAAGACTTTAATCATAAATAAAGTACGATTTACATCATCATGAAATTTTTTACTTATCACATTGGCATATCATCTGGCATATGCATGATCAATGCGACTTGAGCGTTCAAAAATATACCGTTGTGAACCGAACGAAATTCCCCACGATCCCGATATTCTTAAAATACTTAATATATAAATAAAATTTTATAAAGAAAATATAAAATAAATAAAAATAAAAATAAACTTTAATATGACCGGGCCTAGAAATCTCGTTGGGCCTCAACTCGAGCCCAACTCACCATCTCATTTCCTTTTGGGCCTCATTGCCTCGTCAAGCCCACAAGCCAAATTCTTAACCGGGCCTTGATGTAGTCCGAACCAAATAAAAACCAAGCCCAACACTTAATTAATTCTCACATTGGGCTTCCATTTCAACCCACCCCAATGCCACTACACCCCAAATATACATGTAAATAAAATATGGAACTAGTATTTCATGTTGTTGTGAAACGTTCGAACCAAACTAGCAAAACATAACCCCCTCTTTTGGTCACTTAATCGAAACATATGTATAGGGTCTAGGGAACACAAGACCACCTCTAAGCCACCCTAACCTATTATTTAATTACCCTAAACCCACCAAGACCCATTGACCACACTTGAGACTTTGTAATCCAATGTGTAATATGTTCCATATGCAAAATTTGAGTCGACTAGGAATGGGCATGCCTCAACTTTGGCTGCCACACTTGCACGCCCAAGTAGCAAAACTCACATGTTCTAAAACAATCTTGGCACTTGGAAGATCAAACATATAATAATCCCAAAGCCATAACTTGTCTTCCTATAAGAAACTATCCTCAAACAATTAGAGTCACACACACTTAGGCAAATCCTCACAACCAAACTCACAAGAAACCTCACTCATTTATGTCGAAGGAGAAATAAGGGAGACGCAAGAGTTTTGGGTACTAACGCTAGGAGTAAAGGAAGAACTTGGAAACTTGGGTAATTTCGATCAAATTATAAGGAGAACAAGGGGTTCTCAAACTCGTAATCTTCGTTCAAATTGTCCCACACTACTCCTAGTGAGTGAAGTAAGTGTCTCTCCACTCATTTCCTTGATTTCATAAGTTATCACACGTTATCTAAGTGAATGCACCATATATATACACCTCGACATACATATATTAAACGAGTGTAGCATAAATCTTGTTGCCACAACGCATACACATGTGTAGAGTGTTTCGTAAACACCTCACACTACACTCACAACAATGATAAAAGATTCCTAAAACCTTTTGAAACTCTCCTAACCTCTCGTCTATTTTGATAAACCAACGCAAAACCAACAGGCCTTAAAGCCCATTACATAAGCCCAAACACTCGTTAAAAGCCCAAACAACCCTTTACCTGGCCCAATAAGAAGTAAAATAAGCTAAAAGCTCTAAAAATAAGCTAGGAATAAGCTTGTAAATGTTTTGTAAAGTTTTCGTATGTTAAAAGGAGCTTCAGACTAGAATTTCAAAACGTGTAGTTTTTGGGTAGAAAGTGAAACGTTTTCTAAAGTAAAAGGGTAGTTTGTACGTAAAATGGATTGCATGGAAAGTATACGGACTAGATGTGAACATAATCGAAAGATAAAGGTTAGATATATATGCGTGCATGTATGCATGAAAAATACAAGGACTATTTTTGTAATATGACAAAACTAGTTATAATGAAACTTTTGGGTCGAAAATGTAAAGTTGGAAACTTTGAGGTAAAAATGTAAAAGTGTAACCTTGGGGGTATTTACGTAAAATAGTTTCATTAGGGGGCTAAAACTGTCAATTTTGGAAAGTTGAATATAAAATAGTTTCAGGGTAAAAAGTGTCAATTTCTCAAAGTTAAGGGACTAAACTCGTACATTTTGGAACTTGAGGGTAAAAAGTGTAAATTAGGGAAGAAGTTTAGAAAACTTAAAAACTTATCACTACTTCATAAAAACGAGTATTTTGATCTTTTTAAGTTTTTTTAAAGTATTTTACCTTGAATATCGTTAAACTTATATATATATATATATATATATATATATATATATATATATATATATAGAATGAGGTTCATATGAGATAGTTATTAAAATAAGTTAGTGTAGGAAGCCAATAACTTAATGACAAGTGGAATTAAAGATCTAATTTGAAATGAGATTATTAGTTAAATTAAAAGGGCAATATAGGTATTTTAGTATCTCCTAGTCTTTTGCTTTAAACAGAACTTTCCTGAAACCGATTTTAGGCATGTCATCTTATCTTCTAATCTTCTATTAATGCTAAAAATATGTCTCTCTCTCATATATCAAGTCAAAACAGTCAATTCTTCCTGATATTGATAACTGCTCCTCAAATCTCTCCAAATACACAGGGCGATATTCATCCTTAATTAGTTTTTCTCAGACAAATCCGGGCATCCAGCATACTATGAAATATGTATCGAAATTAACCTCTGTTATCTGCCCATTCCCGCGATCTGCTTCTAATTGACCGGGAACGTCGAGGACCTCTTTTTTGAATCACGAAGATCTTCATTTTGTGAATCATGACTACAATCAAAGACTGTAAATTTATATTTTGGTGTATTATTGGTTTGAGTACATGTGTTGCATGTAAATGTACTTAATAGTTATACATTTTAAAATAGGTGTGTATTAATGGTGCTTTTTGTGTATTATTTGTATCAGTTGATAGTTTGATACTACTCATGCATGTATGATTTATCAATGAGACATTAGTTAAATAAATATTACTTTTTGTAAATCAAGGTGCATGAGGTTGCATAAATGCTTTAACGTTTTGATTCCATGTTAAATCAGTTCCTGGACGTTTCAAATGTGTTTATAATGGATTTATGGTTGTGTATGATCAAGGCTTTAAGCATACAAAGACCTACACTAGTATTTGAAAGATATGTATAACACATTTATTGTGCATATATGAGCAAGTTTTTGTTGTGAATCAATCAGCTTTTAATATAATTATGTATCATTTTGAGTTATTCATAGTATCAATATTACTAGTATTATTTAATGAAATACACCCGTATGTGTATCGACTTTTGAAGAGTTCTGGATAAGTATATTGCCTACTTTTATAATTGAATGACAAATTTATGTTAAGTTCAAGAAATAATAAAAGGGAAAATTGGTCAAATAGACCGCGCGCCCTGATGCATATCACTTTCTAGACCACTTTTATTTTTAATTTAAAAATAGACCAAGGGCAACCGCTGTCATTGGGCAACTCAGCCACATTGCGACAAGTGTCCCGTATGTGTAAGGTATTGTTTTTTGGGCAACCAAAAGTCGCTGGGCAACCGTATAATTTTAAAAGGGGTTCTATCGTCATTTTACGTTAGACAAAAAAGTACACATTTGAATAGTAAAAGTACAGTATCCATTAATTAAGAGAGTTCAAAATCCAAAAGTCACTGACCCATAAAGCATCCATAGTTATCGGTATTCTCTGCTTTTGCTTCTCGCAAAGACTATTTTCACAAATCAAACCGCCTTCTTCGTTAGCCCCGCTTTCTTCCTTGTAACGCCGCTTATGTCACCATCTTTAAAGCTACAGTGTTGATTGCAAAACCACATTCGATTCATCAAGTTTTAAAAAATGTTCCCAAATATGGTACGTAAATATTCTTCTCGTTGTTTATTACATATGATTATTTCCAATTGGTTCAGTGTTATAATAAATCGTTTTTGTTATTCGATGAATACCTATGTTAGATTGGTGTTAATTCCATTTTATAATCCATTGCTCTTTTTATGTGTTAATTCCAATGGTTCTGTGTTATAATAAATCGTTTTGGTTATTCGATGAAGACCCTTTACCCAAAAATACATCTTTCTCGCATTGGTTCACCAATGTTTAGAGCCTTAGCAATATGTCTAGGTGCAGGGATAGGGTGAGATTGCTTTTGGTTGACCAATTGTATGCTAATCTCATTGTCAGCCTTTTTTGGTTTTGGTTTTGGTTTTGGTGTTGGTGTTATTGATGTGGTTATAATTGTATCAATGGTTGCCTATGCAGTGGAAACGTCTGAAGTGGCAGATACTTGTGTAATAATAGCAGCAGTGGTTACTCTAATACTAGCAGTGGATGCAACAATACTGGAAGTGGTTGCCTGCACCCCTTCATTATCCTTTTCTTCAATTGCAGCCTTTAAAGAATCATCTTGACTCTTGAGGTTTGGAAATTTTATGTTTCCTAGTGAATAATATCAATAACTAATGGAATTTTGAGTTTAGTATTGCAATTAAGTCTAGTTAGAGTATATTCGCATGTGAAGAATATCGAGATTAGTTATTATTTTCATTATTTATGTTTTCACAAATGATATCATAAAATCATAACATAAAATTTGATGAAGTAATCTAGTACCTTGTTAATTAGATAAATACTTATTACCTTACATACCTAATCAGTCCAAAATAGCACATTCTTAAACATATACAAAACACATTCATAACCCTAAAAATCATCAAGATCACCGCAACTTCTTTGAGTCTGTTGATAAGATTGTTGGCACATTCAACCATCTCTTGATACTTAGCTTTGACAACAGCATTATGATCTTTCAAATTCTTAAAACTGGTTTGCATCTCTTCATACTTCGCTCAAAGATCGATTATAATCTTTGTAAACCTTAAAATCAGCTATCGCCTCTTCACACGTTGCTTCCAAATTAGCATTATCATCTTGGATCCTCTTGAAACGCTCTTTCATATCTTCATACTCACATTCATACTCTGGAAGTTGTTCAATCATTCTCTTCCTCTTATCAATCGCTCTTGTTTCTCCCTAAAATTTCCTTCTATTGGGAAAGTCTTTTCCGGCTCACAAGCAATTACCATTCTCTTGAAACGGTCTATCATGTCTTTAAATAAAGAATCGTGCAAATTAGTACAATTTGGAGTGCATGTACCATCTTGACACAAAGAACACGCCATTTCGTAAATGATTGTGATGATTGATAATCTAATTGATCTAAATGTCAATTTACTAAAATATCACAATAGAAGTGAAAGGTAAATTTCACAAATGAAAAGGTGTTTTTAGTTTTTGTGTAGACAATTGTATTATTTATTGACAATTTGAATTGGTGTATAGTGTGAATAATCCAAACTAACTGTAATAATTGGTTTTTGCAAATGGGTTTTTTGTGGTCACAAAGAGTTAGAGTATCAGTGGCCTCTCAGATTTTTCTTTTTGACTTTTTGTGAACTCTAGGTCTCTACCATTTGCCTATTTTGTTTTTAATTTTCAATTGCTTATGTAAGGATGTCAGTTTCTTTTTGGGAAATAGTTTTTGTATTTTTAAATCAAATTAATAATCTTCAACTATCAACATCCACACATTCCTCGAAAGCATTACAATCCATCAAGTCATAAAAGACTTGATGCAATGAACACAATTAAATGGTTGAGGTAAAAGCTTTTGCAAAACCAACTACTCCACGCAAAAGCATTTGCATATTCAATGTTGGGTGAAAAATGAAATTTTATAAATACAAAAGCTTTTTGACAATACAGCTTCAAACACTTAAAGTCTTTACTAGTGTTTTTGTAAAAAGTCTTCTTCAAAGTTATTGCCACAATGGAACTAGTCATTTGAATATCTTATTAGAATAGTAAAAAAGTCTTTCACCAAGTTGCCATTGCGGATGCTTACACTTTCATCGAAAAATCCGAATAAAAAAATCATTGTCCTTTTCTTCTTTTTTATAAACAAATCTAGGTTTCTTGTACTCCCCCGTGTGTACTTTGTGTGTACTTTGTTACCTTATTCGTTCATATATTTATAGAGTACATGAATATAAATAAATGTGCAGCTTTATATTTTATATTCTATTATTAAATATTTATTTAATTAAAAGTTATTGAAATTGTTATTAGGGTTTATGTTTTATAGGACATGGCGGAAACCAAAGAAGTCATATTTAAAGTGCACCACAACGGGAAATTTGAATTTCAGCCACTCCGCTATGTAGGCGGTCTCCTTGCTGATGTCTGGTGTTTTAGCTACACAAGGGTTGCATTTACTAGGGTGCTTGATCATGTTTTGAATGATATTGGAGGGGAAAAATGGGCTTTATTTTATGCTGCACCAAATAATGCACTAGAAGATGGTTTAAAATTGTTGCACACTGACAATGACGCTTCACTAATGTATGACCTTGCTGAGGAGAATGGATCCATGGACGTCTACATTGTGCACGAGCTACAGCCTTTGTCACAATTTTATTTCAAAAACATGGTATGGCAGAAAGAGGACGATGGCATGCGGTGCGGTAGTGCAACACCTTTCAAAAGAAGAAAGTTAACAAAGCGTGTTTCTATCACGAAAACTGAAAGAGGGTTCGAGATCATAGAAAAAAAGGGCTAGTAATAATTATGAGTTTATGCTGCCAACCATGCGATAGTGCTTCTATGCCAAACTTAGTTCTGTTAGGTTTATGCTGTTAAGTGTATCCTTTATGATCATATGGTTAAGAATTATGGTTGCCCGATCGTACAACTAGTATTGCCCAATGATGCCATTTAGTTGCCCAGATTGCAAATTAGAAGGTGGAAACTTTCGTGTGTAGATACTAGATGACGATAACGGTTGCGTTTGCTCATTAGAATAGCACAATTGGGGATAAATACGCCTAAAAATACTAACAACTGCTACAAGAGTTAAAACAGTTGTTTTGAAAGTACAAATTAATTTTGATTAAATTGGGGATAAAAAACCACAACATGGTTGCGTTTTTGGAAAAACCAAAGGAGGCTACATGGTTTGTCAAACGTGCTTAAGCAACATTTTCAAAACCAACAACAGATGTACTGACATAGCAAACTTTCAAGACAAAAAAGGATGATAATAAACCGATAAATTCAAACGCTTTGTAATTACGGATAAGTCTTATCCAAATACCAAAAAGGAGAGAAAATCTGCAAGTAAATATTCACGTTCCTTCCCTAGAAATTTTATGACAAATCCAAGCAGAAAAATAGATGCCCGTGAGCCTAGGCACGTGCCTACCCACAAAACAAGAATGGAAATTATTATACCGCGGCAAGAACAAGAAAATCCTCGCTTTAAATAAAGGGAAAGCACATAAAAAACAACCATTCCTCCACCAACAAAAAACAACAAAGAGAAGTTGAAAATGTTAACCCGCTGCCCAAGCACCGCTCGGTTCCAAAAAGCCCATACATAGCCAAAACCTTTACCCCCAAAACAAAAACATAAAGCGGAAAGCGCTTGCCGCCACAACCAAACATGTTCTTAAATGACTACTAAAACAATTTGTCGTCCTCTCGTTGATTGCAACCCGCCCCCGAAGCAAGTGTACGCCTACTAATCCCGACGAGCTTGCGGCCATCGGATAAATTTTAGAGCAAACCACATAAATAATTGTAAAAATATCACATTCTATCGTGTAGGGATGATTGGTGTATTTTGTGACAGCTTTTCTCCTCACTCCAATTCAAACCTATCACGCCAAGATGTGGATGTATTTTTTCTGAATCATCTGTGGTTCTACCATTGCTCTAAAATAAAATCTGCGTGGATTGGAAAAGCAACCCCACTAAAAGCTCTTCCAGCATCACACATAGGGCGATAGGGCGATTTACATGGGAAACCCGTTGAGAAGCCTATTGAACTTCTGCAGGGAATCCCATATGAAAATACGGCCGCCTGTGAGAACCAAACGACGGGAAATCCTTCAAGAAAATGATAGCAAACAAGAAGGAATCCACAATCCCAATTAAGTCGCAGAACACCGCTAATGTAGTTTTTCACTGCTAGTATCATTGTGTCGGTTTAATATGTAACATTCTAGAATTTATTGGGAAGGATGTTTTGTATTAGATAAGTATGCTAAGTATAATTATCTTGTATATTGTAAAGGACTCTTTAGCTTATAAAAGGAGGTCCATGCTAGAGTTTGATATAACTTTTCAGCATATTTAGAGTCGATACACTTCAAGGTTGTAATCGCTAATACTATTCACAGTATTCGTGTATTAATATTATATCCATGTGTTTTATAGACCATAAGTTATTGTAAAAACGTCAACATCTTCACTTTCACGTAAGCACATAACGCCGTTTATTAGATGTGTAAAGTGAGTTGATTATTTTGAGGTTTATGCGACTTTTCTAAACGTCAAAAATGGTAGAATGCTTTTATGCTTGGTTGCCAAATTACAACTGCTAGTTAACAAATACTACCGCTAGTAAACAATAGGTTGTATACTTACAACTCGCTAGTATTATACGCACAACCGTTAGTTATTATAACAGCTTGCTAGTGATAGAAGTTGCCCTACGCTTCAACAGCTTAGTTGCCAAATTGATATTTGGAAACAACCGCCAGTTGGCAGATGAAATAAAAATGGATAATGGAAACAGAGGAAATACTAAATACGTTGACATACAATGTTTCATACGTACCAATCGCTACAGCTTTAACAAAGGAGGCGCTTTTGGAAAAACAAAGGAGGCTACAACTCACAACATGGTTGCGTTTTGGAAAAACGAAGGAGGCTACATGGTTTGAAAAAATTCTCAATTATATGCATATTTTAATACGCAACCATCGCTACGCTTTAACAAACCATCGCTAGTGTCGCCAAACCACCGCTAGTGTCGACGCAAATATCAACTTTGTTTCTTTTCCAAATGACTAGTTGAAGTTCAAATTTTAAAAGTGAAATTTAAAGCGCGGATATCAATTATATGCATATGTTAATACCCAACCACTGCTATAGTTTAACAAACCACGCTATCACGCTCAAAGCACCGCTAGTGTCGACGCAAATATCAACTTTGTTTCTTTTCCAAATGACTAGTTGAAGTTCAAATTTTAAAAGTGAAATTTAAAGCGCGGATATGAATGATTTACTTCAGTTTGACAAACGTGCTTAAGCAACATTTTCAAAACCAACAAAGTATGTATAGACATAGCAAACTTTCAAGACAAAAAGGATAATAAACCGATAAATTCAAACGGTCTGTAATTACGGATAAGTCTTATCAAAATACCAAAAAAGGAGAGAAAATATGCAAGTAAATATTCACGTTCCTTCCCTAGAAATTTTATGACAAATCCAACAGGTAAAATAGATGCCCAGGAGCCTAGGCACGTGCCTACCCACAAAACAATAAATGGAAATTAATGATACCGCGTGCAAAAACAGTAAAATCCTCGCTATAAAGATGCGAGATAAATAAATTTAAAGCACATACAAATAAACTACCATTCATCCACCAACAAAAACCCCCAAAGAGAAGTTCAAGATGTTAACAACCCGTTGCCCACGCACCGTCGGTTCCAAAAAGCCCATACATAGCCTAAACCTTTACCCCAAAAAACAAAAACATAATCGCAAAACAGTTGATACGACAAATGAAACATGTTCTTAAATGACTACTAAAAACAATTTGTCGTTTCTAAAACGACAAAATGACCAATCTCCGCGACCATTCACAATATTCCTTCAACCAAAACCCGTGTCCTTTGAGGTTTGTGGAAGCTCGCCTCGACCATATGGCATACCAAAGGTTGGAGTTTAAACCGATTAGACTCAGATTAGCCATTTGGGATGTTCAAAGTTCAGCTGTTCTTTCTAACCTCGCTCTTCCCGAGCGGAAGAAGGATGTATATCATGGGTATTGGGTTGAAGGAGTGGTAGAATGTGCAAAGAGAGGCAAACAACACGGCTGAAATTTCTGGTCTCACCTTCCTGTTGGTTGCAGCCCGCCCCGAAGCAAGTGTACGCCTACTAATCCTGGCATATCGGGTTGGATAGATGGTTAAAGGTAAAACGACGAGCTTGCGGGCACTGGGATAAATTTTAGAGCAAACCACATATATAATTCGTAAAATAAATCCCATGCTATCGTGTAGGGGATGATTGGTGTATTTTATGACAGTTCTTCTCCTCACCCAATTCAAACCTATCACGCCGTGTTGATGTATTTTTCTCAATTATTTGTGGTTCTACCATTGCTCTAAAATAAAAGCAGCGCTGATTGGAAAAGCAACCCCACTAAAAGCTCTTCCCGCATCACGCGCATAGGGCGGATTTACACGGAAACCCGCTGAGAAGCCTATCGAACTTCGCAGGAATCCCATATGAAAATACGGCACCAAGGAGAACCAAACGACGGGAAATCCTTCAAGAAAATGATAGCAAACAATAAGGAATCCACAATCCCAATTAAGTCGCGTAACACTGCTAATGTAGTTTTTCACTGCTAGTATCATTGTGTCGGTTTAATATGTAACATTCTAGAATTTATTGGGAAGGATGTTTTGTATTAGATAAGTATGCTAAGTATAATTATCTTGTATATTGTAAAGGACTCTTTAGCTTATAAAAGGAGGTCCAGACTAGAGTTTGATATAACTTTTCGGCATATTTAGAGTCGATACACTTCAAGTTTGTAATCGCTAATACTATTCGAGTATTCGTATTAATATTATTTTCGTGTGTTTTATAGACCATAAGTTATTGTAAAAACGTCAGCATCTTCACTTTGACGTAAGCACATAACGCCGTGTTATTACATGTGTAGAGTGAGTTGATTATTTTGAGGTTTATGCGACTTTTGTAAGCGACATAAAATGGTGTCGTGTCTAGATAGTAGATGACGATAACGGTTATGCTTTGGTGATTAGAATAGAACATTTGGGGATAAATACGTCCAAAAATACTAACAACTGCTACAATAGTAAAACAGCTTGTTTTGAAAGTACAGATTAATTTGGATTCAATTGGGGATAAAAAATAGAGTTACAACTGCTAGGGCAAAACATAGTTTAGACCCACACACATCATAATTCGCAACACCTAACAATCTGTGCAATCAATTTCAAATAAACATCAATGGTGCCCAACTCTTCTGCCGCAACTCACAACATGGTTATGCTTTTGGAAAACCAAAGGAGGCTACATGGTTTGAAGAAATTCTCAATTATATGCATATGTTAATACTCAACCATCGCTAGAGTTTAACAAACCACTGCTAGGTTCGCTCAAACCACCGCTGCTACTTTCCAAAAAAAAAGTATATAGAGACATATATGGTCATATAAAAACTCTGCAAGGTAAATATTCACGTTCCTTCCATAGAAATTTTGGGACAAATCCAACAGGAAAAATAGAAGGGTAGGAGCCTAGGAACGTGCCTACCCACAAAACAATAATTGAAAATTAATTATACCGCGTGCAAGAACAGTAAAATCCTCACTTTAAATAGGCGCGGTAAATAAAAGGGAAGCACATAAAAAAAGGGTAGAACCATCCCTCCACCAACAAAAAACAACAAAGAGAATTTGAAGATGTTAACCCGTTGCCCACGCACCGTCGGTTCCAAAAAGCACATACATAGCCTAAACCTTTACCCAAAAAAAAAAACATAAGTGATCGGTCCCAAACGGTCAACCCAAATTAACCAGGTGAATGGTCAACAAGAGTCAATCACTTGAGAACGCAATGCAATTATCCAGGAGAGTTTAGTATTTCCCCGGGTCGTTAAGTCCCAACGAGGTGTGTAAACTGTAATACAACGAATCTGTGATCGGGTGATATTGAACAGGAAAGGGGTTATGATTGATTAAGTGATTAAATTAAGGAAATTAAATCTATAAAAGACTTTGAAGTCATTTTAATTCTATATTTAAAAACGATTAACGATTAAAACCTAAAACGTACGTTTAAATAAAATTACGTAACGTACGAAATAAAACGTAAAAATAAAGAAGTAAAATACCTACGGATATGGAAAATATATTTTTACAATCCTAATGATGCAAGAAAATTATTGGAAAAATAAAATTATTTTATGACTATTTATTTAATTATTATTAATTAAAAACTATTTTTAACTATTTAATAATACCCTAAAATATAAGAAAATATGAAATAAAGCTAGAAAAGTGAAATTATGACTTAGAAAAATCTAAAATATTATAAAATTTATTTTAAAACTGAAAATATATTTTTTTAGACTTTTTAAATAATTATTATTAATTAAAAACTAATTTAAACTAATTAAAATTAAGAAAAATAACAAATGAACAGTAAAAACTATGAGACTTTACAGAAAAATCTAAAATATTATTCTAAGCCTGGGAAAAATATAAAAAGTTAAATAATCCCACTAATAAGCTGAATTGGGCAAATAAGCAGTTTGAATAAGCACTTGAAATAAGCAATAAGCTATCCAAAAGCTACCATAAGCTACTACAGCCTAAATCTAACCTAAATTGAGCTAATGCAACTGATTGGGACCTAAAAAGCACAAGCAACAGAAAAAAAACTCGCGACCAGATTTTAATAACTATATGCCAAACGGCCTCTAAGGCCCTACTTTAAGCACTATATTAAGCTATCTAGAAAAATCACAAAAATAAACTAAAAATACCTAGCTGTAGATCACCAACCAAAGATCTTGTATCCCAAATTTCAGCTCAAATGGACTTATAATGAATCTGTGAAAATTCCACAAAGTTTGGTTAAAAACTGACTTGACACGAAACATTGGATGGATCAGTTGGCAATTTGTGTTGGTCATGTTGAACGTGTGGGAGGTGCAGGAGGTCACAGGTTCAATTCCCACCTCGTGCCTTTTGTCACTTATTTATTTTTTGAACTTTTTCTCTTTAACAATCTAATAAATGAGCTAAGTAATTGACTTTTTATTTAAAACAACTATTTCAAAACAAGGCAACAAATCTGAATGACAGGTTGCTTCAATCACAGATTCAAGAACATATGTAAGCTAAACCAAACACTCCTAGTACTAATGCACTAAAAGATCTTAAACGAAACTTACTCTACTACTAATAAGCTAAAGGTAAACTAACTACGTCTAATCCTAAATAAACAACTGATCTAAGCTTAAGATGAAATAAGCACTAAAATGATACCAACTTAGCTGCTGGAATGCAGTCCCAAACAGGCCCAACGGGGTGAATTATTGAAGCAAATTTGAATAAGCTTAAAGTGGGAGTGAGCTTATAAGCTCATGGATCCTTGAAGGCAAGCTGGGGGGCAAGCTTTTTCCCCTACAAAATCCTAACTAGAAGTCAATTGAGGGTTGCAAAGGTGGCCGTGGAGTCAGCTGTCTGGGACGGATGACATTTTTGGCCTCCTACTCAAGAAGTTAAATTGCAACTCACAACACTTGGGATCTCAAAAATGACTACAACTACTTCCTAAGACTAAATTAAACTGGTTTTGACCCAAAATGGGTCAAGACTCAATCTGTGACCCAAAAATAGTGCAAAGCCAAACACTCTTGTTGCCATTTTTTTTAAAGCACAAATAAGCATGAAAAACAGTAGGCAAGCAAGTCTTATGAACCAATAAGCTAAGACATGTTATTATCTATCTAAAATAAGCTGAAAACAACAAAATGAGTGGGGAAATCAGTTGGGAAATAAGCTACAAAAGGGGAATTCCTAAGCTAGAAAATGGAAAATTAAGCACTCAAATTCTTAAATAAACACCTAATAAGCTAAGATTAGACTATCCTAAACTGATGCACTAAATGGACAACAAAAGAAAACTGAATAAGCTAAAAATAAGACAAGATAAGCACAAGAAAGAGGTCCACAAATGCCGTGAACCAACAAACCAAACAGCAGACTTGAGGTGGTTTTCAAAGGCAAATCGAAGCTATAAGCAAACACCAAATATCAAAATAAGCACAAACTGATGAACCTAGCACTACTAACTACTTGCAAAAAACAAAACCAAGTCCTAAACCTAACTAGAAACTACTTAAAATTAAGCTAAAAAGGGAAGTACCAGGCTGTTAGGACAAAGAAAAGAACAGATGACTTTTTCTTCAAAACTCGTTTTGCAAGAAAATCAATGGGAAACTTTGAATCAACTTCTAACTTGCCTAGTGCAAGACCCAAAGTGGGTCAAAATGGGTAAACGTGGGTTTTGACCCAAGCTTAAGCTTAAACCAAACACTACCTTGGAGTGTTAAAACGGATTTTTGAAACTGAAAAGATTGAAATTTCAAGGGTACTAAACTACATCATCAACAAAAAGTTAACTCAAGCTAAAACAACTTTTACCATGCTTCTAACAATATTTTGACAGAAATTAAAGAACATATAAAAGAAAAAAAAAATAGATTCTGCATAAACTTAATAAAACTAAAACTTAGATTGCATTCAAAATTAAAAGGGTACAATGACAGTAATAAAATTGGACTAGAACAATAAAATTCTAGACTACTACTAAAAACTAAATTAAAACTAAAAAAACTAACTACTTGCCTTATACATTCAAGGCTACAATGTATTTATACTACAACCAGGTCTTCATGTGTGCTTCTTCTCTTTGTCTTGGCCATTGATGTGGTCAATTCGATCTTGGCCCTTGATTTCTCATATTGGCGCCAAATTGATGCTACAGGTCCTGTAACGTGTGAAAAGGGAAGGCAGCATTAAATGCATTTTGTATTGGTGCGGATGTTGGAGGGGACAAAGCGTGGAGCTAGGTTGAGTGTTTGGTGACTTTTGCAGGGCTAGTTGATGAGGAAGGAGATAGGGAGGAGGGAAAAACAAGTGGCGGGGGCGTGGGTGTCTCGGTGGATTTTATTAATAGGAAAAGGGTTCACAAAGGGGGTTCAAGTGGGTTTGATTTGGTATTAATAACAAGGACCATACTTGCAATTCCACAAAAACCAAGGGACTGAAACTGTAATTTTCCAAAATTATTACAAGGACCAATTTTGACAAGTTAGAATTACCAAAGGACTAAAATGTTAATTTTCCAATTTAAAATGTCCAGGGGTAAATTCTGTCAATCTTTGAAATTTCAGGGACTAAAGTTGCCATTTTGCAAAACTGAGCTTTATAAGGCTAATTTTGACAACTTAAAAATTCCTGAGGGCCTTTTATGAAAAATTACATGTTTTGAATAACCAGGGACTAGATTTTGACAATTATTGCATAAAATACAGTCTAAATATTTTTTCTGTCCTTTTGAGACTTTTCAAAGTGTTTTTGACTGTTTTTGGAGTGTAGAAGGAACAAAAATGATGAGTATTTAGACACTCATCAATAAGCGCAAAGCAGTTGCTGCCACAACTGAAACATGTTCTTAAATGACTACTAAAAACAATTAGTCGTTTCTAAAATGACGAGAATGATGACTAATAACACATCCCCGCGACCATTCACAACATTCCTTCACCCAAAACCCATGTCCTTTGAAGTTTTTGTAAGCATGCCCAGACCATATGGCGTACCAAAGGTGGGAGTTTAAACCGATTAGACTCTCATTAGCCATTTGGGATATTCAAATTTCAGCCAGTTACTTCTTAACCTCGTTCTACCCGAGCGAAAGAAGGAAGTATATCATGGGTATTGGGTCGAAGGAGTGATAGAATATGCAAAGAGGGCTTAAAATTATGGTCTGCAGTCCTCTGTTGATTGGTGGCCATTTCCCAAAGCAAGTGTACGCCTACCAATCCCGCAGATCGGGTTGGATAGACTGAGGTCAAGGTAAAATGACGAGCTTACGGATAAAATAAAGAACAAACCACTGCTAATGTAGTTTTTCACTGCTAGTAGGATTGTGTCGGTTTAATATGTAACATTCTTGAATTTCTTGGGTAGGATGTTTTGTATTAGATAAGTATGCTAAGTATCAGAGGCGGACCTATGTTGTGTTTAGGTGGTAACCGGGAACCACCTTAGAAGAAAAATCCTTTACAAGTTTATATAGTAAATTTTTCAGGAACCACCTTATAAAATCACAAGGAACTACCTTGGAAAGCTTGGATCAAATGATAGAAAGAAAAAAAAGTAGAGAAATGGAAGAAAATAAATTATTGCCGGAATCGAGATATGTTGTTGCACCTAAGAAGATGAAGTAGATGAAAGTTCACCAAAGTCTTTTATTGAATTTAGTGCAAAAACTCTTTCACATTAGTTGCTTTTTTCTGATTTTAGTAATTTTTTATTTTGAATATAGAAAAAGAGAGCAATTTGTTCCAATATAGCAATATTGAGACGGGTTAAAATAAATTTCTTTTTCTCTTTGTCAGACTCATTTCTTTGTAGACATCTTGCTACTATACATTCTCAATAATTATACAATAGTACCAATAGTGAATATTTGATTTATTACAACTAAAGTATTTTTCTCCTTTTTAGATATACATACATATTGTCAGTCAATAGAAAGAAAAAGTTTTCTATTTTAATCGTCAAAAAACATTACACACGACATTGTGCAACCTTATTGTGTAGTTCGACAAGATACTACGTAACCCGACCCGTTGAGTTTTTGACTTGTTGATCCGTTAATTTTGTCGTATAAACTAAAGGACTCCTTCGACTATGAAGGACTCCTTAGACTATAAAAGGAGGTCCGGGCTAGAGTCGATACACTCCAAGGTTCTACTCGCTAATACTATTCAGTGTATTTGTCTATTAATAATAATATTTGTAGGTCTTTTATAGACCATAACTTATTGGTGTGAATTTAATTTGTTAACATTAATATTTGTTTTCAAACATACTATTCAATTGAACACTGATGAAACGGAAATGTTGATGTATTGTAACTACTTAGATTAAAAAAATGTTACATAATTTTTGTTAGGTCACGGATTTTAAAAATACCACAAAATTGTTATAAAGGAGCAACACAATTGGTTGCTCCGAATTGGTTGATTATATGTGTAGAGTGAGTTTATCATCAGCTTGACGTAAGCACATAACGCTTCATGTTATTAGATGTGTAGAGTGAGTTGATTATTTTGAGGTTTATGCGACTTTTCTAAACGTCAAAAATGGTAGAATGCTTTTATGCTTGGTTGCCAAATTACAACTGCTAGTTAACAAATACTACTGCTAGTAAATTGAATAGGTTGTATACTTACAACTGCTAGTATTATACGCACAAGTGCTAGTTATTATAACAACTGCTAGTGATAGAAGTTGCCCTACGCTCAACAGTTAGTTGCCAAATTGATATTTGGAAACAACCGCTAGTTATTATAAAGCGGTATTCAAACCATACATAAAACTACAAACACTAGAACAATTTTACAACGATTGTGACGGAAGATCGGGGGAGTTTCAACAGCTTCCTAGCGAACTCCCAATTGCCTTGATATTATCATAACCATCGCCCATCAAATCGCCGCCCCGATATACATTTTCTTTAACAACGTGGAACAAGCAAGTATAAACTTGATTATGTGTAATTCATTCTGTGATCTAGGAAAGGATCGAGAAATCATGTCAATCCGCCCATGACTGAATGTGGTTGTGTCTAAATCAAATGAAGGTTGTTCCAAGGGTAAAACACTAAGCGTGTGTGCGTACCGAAAATCAAATAGTATTGAGATAGAAAAACATGGCAGCCATCGATGTTTATTTGATACGTATGAAATACAGTAATAAAGTATTACACTTACTCTGGTTTCTAGCTTTTTCAAGTTTGGAGATCCGCGAATCATTTGGACGATGAGTGACACGATAACAGTCTCGCCAAAATCAACTCCTTTTAGATTCAGATTAACGAGGGATACAAACGGCAAAGGGACATTCATCCTGAAATTACCATCACGCATCAACTACAACAAGTCGAGTTTTGGGTTAGATTCAAAGATTAAATGTCGTTACAGTTACACATATATTTAACATTGTAAAATTAGAAGTGTAAATCTCAAAACGGTCTTACCGTGCAATAGTCAAAATCCAATGTAAGGGTCTCAAGAGATGGAAGTCTTGTCAGGTGAAAGATATTAGATGCTGTGATTGTCGTGGACAAAGATTCGAAATACCGAATGACAAATGTAACTTCTTCAAATTCCTAAGACTTGAAAGATTCCATAGTTTCATCCCGTTTGTACTCTCAACATCCAATCTAAGAGACTCAAGTAAGGGACAACCAACAATTAAATCCCAAACTGTACCGGTAAGAAATTTGACTAAACACAATTCTAAGCTCAATAAATTTTGAAAACTAGTGAAAAACACCAAACTAGGAAAATCACAACAATGAATTTCAAGATGTTTCAATTCAATACGCCCGTAAAGTTCGGTTGGCAATGTTTCAATTCAATACGCCCGTAAAGTTCGGTTGGCAATGTAACTGGTTGTCCGTAAAGTTCAAGTCTTCCATTCCAGACAACGGTTTGGGATCTACAGAGAAGACAAACTTTTTTATGAGACCCGTAAGCTGATTTAAAAGTCTAGTAACATGGCTCCCATTAAACTTATATGTTAAATAATAAAAGAAATCCTCATCAATTATGACTTCGTGAGCAAGGTCCACTTAAACCTCCAATTTGTAGATAAAATAGAGGTGGTCACCGCTTCTCTTATTGGCAACCGATTCAAAATGTTACCGATCATCTGATCGCATGTTGCTAATATAATATCTCATAATGGTGATAACATTAGCTCGAAACGACATGGTTTTCAAGGAAATTTTTTGGTTTTTTAATTGTCGTGAGGCTTTGGATGAGGGTTGTTGATTTGCAATTTATGGTCAGAACGAGGGTGTCTTATGATCATTATATGTGGTTGTTGGGTTGGTTCATTGATTAGCTCGGCCAAGATACAAGATTTTCAAATTTGGTCCGTAAAATATGGCCAAAACCCATTTTACTGCCTCCAACTTGGCTAATCGCAATTCCTGCTACCCCGAACTTTTAAGGGCGGACGGTACCTGAACTTGGAAAATAGGTCATTTTACAACCATCCGTTTACTTATCTAGGTCATGTGCCGTTAAATACTTGATGGGCCCAATTGAAAACATTGAATCATGAAAGCAACGCCAAACATTGAAAAAGAATTGGTTGTATACTTACAACCGCTAGTTATTTTACTACCTCTATAGTTAATTTTACTACCGCTAGTAAAACTGGTGGTTGTAGACTTACAATCGCTAGTCATTTTACTACCGCTATAGTTATTTTACTACCGCTAGTAAAACTGAATGGTTGTATACTTACAACCGCCAAAGATACGTGTTACTACTGCTAGCTATTTTAACCATCGCCAGATAGAACACATCAACGAAATGATGCCACCTTCGGCAATACCGTTGTGTATGGCGTGTTTGTGCCGCCTGTGTAGGTGCCGCCGATACTAGAAGGACTCTTTGGTTTATAAAATTTGTCAATATGGAAAATAAGTTGCCCTACATAGAACAGTTAGTTGCCACATTGTTTATTGGAAACAACTGCTAGTTCCCCAGATTAAACAAAGATGTATAATGGGATTAAAAAATATAGGAAATAGTAAATACGTTGACATACAACGTTTCATATAGACAACCTACTACATATTACGATTACTATATAATTATGAGTTTAATGGTTACATAATATATAACCACTTGATTTATAAAATTCCTACCGCTATAGTTATTTTTACTACCGCTAGTAAAACTGAATTGGTTGTATACTTACAACTGCCAGTATACAGGTTACTACTGCTAGCTATTTTAACCACTGCTTGTGATAGAACTGTAGGATCGATATATTTATGTGTTGATGATTCGGGTGGTCTTGGATGATCAAAATACATGTTTTCCATTTTAGAGAGAGAAAGTAGAGAGGGTGTTCTTGCTAGAGACTTGGTTCTCAAATGTGAAAGGTTAGATTGAATGAAGCACCACCCCTTCCATGGATGGAAGGGGTATTTATAGTTACAAGAAATACGACCTCCTATCGGCCTGTGGATCAGGTATACATTGGGTAAAGACCCGTCCTTCCTCCACGGTGTTGCACTAAGCTATACTACGCTACAAAATAATAAATAAACTACTAAATAACGTGACTAACGACAAGTCTACGAGCTAACTTAAGCTAGACAACATTTGGGGTGACCGACTCTTCACTATGGAATTTTCTAATTCCTAACAATCTCCCCCTAAGGGAGGTCACCCCATGTTTTACATTTCGAATCCTAGCATTCTATTCTTGACTTTGTTCTTGAGCTCGTAGACTTCAATTCTTCAATTCCGCAATCTTTGTGCTTAAGTAGCAATTCTTCAAAGTCCGCATTGATTTGTACTTTTAGTGGAGGCCTTTAACTGATCCACATCTTTGATGATCTTCGAGCTTTCTTTGAGATCATCACCACAGAAATCTCGATCACCCTTTATTGTGTTGCCATTATATGAAGTTGTGACTTTGGACCGACATGCTCACACTTTTGAATCATGACATCTTTCCATCGAGTAGCGAAGCTTTATCGCTCATGATATTTGCAAAGAACGTAGCGTAATCTTAGTATAGAAATATCGAGCCGTGTTATGTAGATATGCACCACCATGATTTCTTCAGATTAAGTGTGGATGCAAAGTGAGCATGCGGCTTTGATTGACTCCTCAATTCGATCACCGCAACCGCCCAAATGTACCGCAAAACAACGTTAGCAATAAAACACAAGAAAGTGTCTTTGATCACTTTCGCGAATTGAGGTACACGCCCACGGTTCCTCGCTGATCAAGATAAGCACGCCTCAGTGATCGTAGGATTCCTAAGAATCTCCTTGACAAGGTTTCGCAAATGTTCTAGCGTTCTCAAACCGAACGCCTTAAAGAAGACAACACGGAGTGAGTGAACCAAAGAAATTGAGATTCACCGATTGATGAAAATGATTTGAAAAACAATCGTGTATTGCTTGAAGAGAGTTTTGCAATACGATGAAGGTTTTATGAGAAAGATCAATTTTCAATCAAAATACTTTTGTATTAGAGAATGAGTACACATTCGACGTGCTAGCTAAAAGAAGAGATTCGCACATCGAACGGTTTTTCTAAAAGTATTTTTCAATCGGAGATACTTTTTGAATTTGAAATGAATACACATTCGACGTGCTAGAGAAAATAAGGTTTGCACATCGAACGGTTTTTCCAAAAGTATTCGTCAATTCCATTCCTAGACCAAGGTTGATTCACGAATGAATCGCCCCATCGCTTTCTGCCCAGCTTGTCACAAGTTTGATTTTTAGAAAAGATCTCACATGTCACCTACCAAGAGCTTGTTTGATGTTGGCTCTAGAAGGCTTTCCATCTTCATCGTGAATATTGTCACATATCACTCGGATGTTCCGCAATTACCACAAGGATAATGCGTAGGACTCTTAATATATTCTTACTTTCCACATTATGTGAAACAGCAAGTCTTCAAGAATTTAGTGTCCTAATGAGATATTATGGATGATCTCTTGGCTCTAGACTCAATAGTGCACATTTGGTTCCTATGCCAGAGACTAGGAGAGGGTCTCCTTCTTCAATATCAACTATCTCTAAGAGAAAGTCGATAGATTATGTAGGTTCCCGTGAGAATGAAACAAGCCCTTTTAAGAGGAACTTGAGTAGCTTGGGAAGTTTAGTGCAGTCGTCGGGTCCATGACGCCTTGTCTTCAATACCAATGTTACCTTAGTAAACACACGTAGCATATGTATTGAACCCGGCTTCGCCTCTAAGGTTGAATTGTTTGAGGGCTATTTCTTTTCACCCTTTTCACATTCAATTCTTTTTCATTCTTCAACCCCTTCAGTGCTTACCGAGACTTCATAACTAGAACCTTGTTGGGTTTATTCTAGTTCTAGCTCTATCTCAGTCCGCACTCTTCCCATATCTCATTTTCTCCTTTTTTCAATATACCTAAGGACTCTACACTATCTAGTGGATTGTCCCCGGTAGATCCCTCCGTTCAAGGCGGATCGTGGAACGAATACCTAACCTAACCATCCTTATAACACCATGCATAAAGTAAATTGGTCGGTCTTTTGGTATTGTTCTTTCCTTCATGAAACCAATTGAAAAATCATTTGGAAAAACCAATCAAGGTACTTATGATACAAGATCAAAGCATTTTGTACCTTAATAGTTTT
>OU343219.1:14889595-14986177 GCA_910596185.1 Chrysanthemum makinoi
GATCATTTAGAAAACCTCCCCCTCAACATGTGCTTATGATTTAGAAATTGTTTAGCACATGGAGGCTGTTGGAATCACTCCTAAACCTTATTCAAGTGTTAGTTACTCATATGTAATAGTTAGCTTAGTATGGCCTTTATGTTTGTTATTAGCCTTAAGCTTATGTAGAAGGCCCATGAGCTTAGGCCCAAGCCCATAGGAGAAAGGGAAGGAGTAGGTGTGTTGCCCTAGCTCCTTGCCTATAAATACCTTATGTAAACCTTCATTTGAAGGTTGGTTGTTCAAGTTATTTCTTTCACTCACTCTACGCCTAACCCTTCTTCATTTATACGTGTGTGTGTGAGTGTAGATTGTTCATCCGCCTCTCTTCTCCTCTCTATCTATTCTCTTGATGCTTGTGTTGTAAAACTAGTGACCTAACAGTGGTATCAATCGCCATCTAGTTGGGTGAAACGGTTTGTTTTTTGTCTACTTGTAAGGTTCACGTTTTTTAACCTTTCTCACGCTTAAAAACTCATTTTTTACACTTTTCAATCCAAGATTCTTGTACTTTAAAGGTTATTGGGTGTTAAAGTTTAAGTTTTTGGCAAAAAGTTTGAAACTTTATGTGTGTAGACTCGCTTTTAAGCTAGTTTTTGTACGAGGGTGTTTTCCTACGCGTAACTATTTTAGAAGCTTTGGATCATCAAGTTTCACACTTTTGTGTTATTTTGGTGATATTGAAGCTATTTCATCACAAAAATCTGGTTTAGAAACATCTTTGGGCAAAATCAATATTACGAGTAATCCTACGCGTAGTAAAACCCTAAAACTACGCGTAAGTTATTCCTTGGTTTGATCTTCGTTGGTTTACTCCGTGTTTTCTTGCTTGGATAAGCCAGAAAATACGTCGACTTTGGATATCTTTTGCACTGTGATAGTGTAAAAGATCATTTGGGGAAAACCCTAATCTTACGCATAAGCATAAGCTTACGCGTAGAAATTCCTACGCTTAAGATTCATCTTACGCGTAGACCTAGTCTTACGCGTAAGGTGATCCTACGCCTAAGTTTTCTACGCTAACTTACGCTTACGTAACTTTAGTGCTTTTCCCCTGCTTACGCGTAAGCTAAAACTACGCGTAACTCTCATTGTTACGCGTAACTTTGGTGTTTTTACGCTTAAGTGCTACTTGGTTATTGTGATTTCTACGCCTAAAGACACTTCATCAACATCGTTTCATTCGACTACAAAGATCCACCAACACAAGTTATCAAAAAAAAAAAGTTTTTTGGCGGGAAAATTTGAGTAAAATTTAATTTTTCGAGGAGACTAAACGTTCAATTTTTACGCGAGATTCAAATTTTGGTTTAACCGTGAAAATTTTGGTCAAATATTCAAATTTTTGGGCCCAAATTCGAATTTTTCGGGTCAAATTTAGCGTCAAAATTGTCATAACTCAAAATTTTCTTTCAACCTTAGAATTGGATTTTATAGTGAATTTCAAATTTTGAGAGTCAAAATTTTTTCAAAATTATTTTTGGAGGGAAATGAGATTCACTATATCGACCTTCTGTGTGCTATATCGACTTTGCACCTTCTTCTCTTCTGCAGGGGAGTGAAATGGATTCTGATCATAAAGATCCATTTGTGGCATTGGAAGAAGGATACATGGCTCGCTCGGCATTGAAGCGTCGACATCATCAAATTCCCAATATCCCGCAGTCATGCAAGGTGAAAGAGTTGATGTACATGAAAGGAATGCTCAAATGGACGTTGAGAATGTTGTGATTATGCAACTGGGTAATGCGGACAATGAGGTTGTAGCATTGGAAAAGCAGGATGACAGCAGCAGATCTCGAGAAGATATCATACTTAACTACGACACCGAGCCCAACTGTGACAAAGAAATGGTTGAGGAAGATATCTTACCCACCTATGACACGACCAACGTAATGATGGTCGAGGTACAATCTCTGTTGATCATATTACCGCAAATGCGACACAATATACTGAGCAACCTGAATTTAGTAATGAAGGAGAGGTTGACCAGTGTGTTGCACAATGTCCGCATAACTATCTCATGTCTTAGCCCTTACTTGTTAACAATTCAACTGAAACGTCAAATCAAACTCTTGAATCGAAAACATTCTTCTCAAAAAGACCATTGCTCGGTTTCATAAAGATTTTTCAAAACTAGAGGCACATTGTATCTCTCTTGAACTTAAATTACAAAACAAATCTTTTCTTCGAACACAATGGTCACTCTTCAAATGATCAAAGTAATCGTGTGGATACATTAGTAAATGAAAATGAGCATTTAAAGGCTCAAATTCAAGCAAAGGGGCTTGCACATGTTGCTTTACAAAACAAATTGAGAAGATTAACTGGCAAGAGTGTGGATACTAAGTTTACAAAACCAACAATCTTGAGGAAATCGTCTCTTCAACCAATCGAAACCAATCAAGAGTTAGACAACCAACCGCTTTTAAATCGAACGCTCAAAATCTTCAAAACCACGGTTTCCCTCCCAAGTTGTTGAGAATAATCATTTGTCAAAACCACACTCCACATTCCGCCAATGAATAATGCTTCGCTCTCTATTAATCCTGCTTCTGTTATACCTGCTTTTATATCTCAACAAGTGACTGCTCCTGGCCAATCTAGGACTAGTTCAAACACTGTGTCTAAACTGAGCATTAAAAGTAAAGATTCATATGATTCAAATGACGCGTACAAGAACTGTGATCTAGAAAAAGCTAGGAAAAGGGCACTACTCCAAAAGGATGGAATCTTAGGTTCACGACCTTCTAGTGTGTTGCATAACACTGCATGTAGTAGCAATCCAAAACCTAAGTTTACTCAACAAATAGTTATAAATAAACCCGTTGATCTAACCGTAAAATTTCAGAAACCTACTAGGTGGATCAATATAGGACACAGACTCTTCCCAAAAGAAGTTTCAACATCCCCTAGATCTTACCTTAGATGGATTCCAACAGGTAGAGTTTTCAACACTATTGGTCTTAGGTGGATTCCTACAGGCAAGATACTAAGTAGTTGCATCAACACAAGTGTGAAACCCACAACATCCATCCCGAGGTAGGAAAGGAACTTATCAAAATAGCTTGTTCAGGTGTCAAGATGATAATTGACACTACATCTTTATGCCTCTAACATCCGGAACCCAGTTACACTTGGGGATCCATGTTTCTTCTTTCTTGCCCCCCCCTTCTATTTTTCTATGCAGTACAACTCGCTATGGCTTCTACTTGCAATACGTAGGACCCGCTTTCTCACCATTAAAAATATCATGATCCATCAGCTGTTCCACCATTGTACTTAATCGTCATGAATTGGAAACATTGCTTGCTCCTCCGGTTAAAGATTCTGCCAAAAGTCGTGCTTCAGATGTATCGAATGTTTCCAGCACAACCGATTATACTCTAATTTCAGATACACCTGAATCTACAACAACAACCGAATCTTCTATAACATAAGATCAAACTGCTTCCAACAACAATGACACAGCTGATGATCAACATTATGAACAGAGATGTTTTATCGCAGTTGACTCTCTCGAAATATTTTTGGTACTTCACACTTGTTCGATCAATTGGACATACATGGTTTCACTGTCTCCTTATACATGGTTTCACTGTCTTCAATTCATCATCAACATACGTGGTGTATGATTCTGAATCATTGAAAACATCGAGGGGAGAGAGTGTGTAGGTGGTCATTGCTTCCTTGTTCTTCTACATGCTTCTTTGTGAAAACCCAATGCCTTCTTGAATTCCTTCAATTAGGGGGAAGAAATAAGACGATATGTGGCTCAAACGTCTCACTTTGGTGTTATCGTCTTGATTTCACGGGTGATCTTGTGTGAAGTTACCCAAATACGTGAGAAGATCTTGTTGATTTCTGGCATGTTACCCTCGAACGGATCTTCCGCAATTAGTCAGATTTTCTTTGTGTGGTTTACTGCTCATCTACAAATTCTGCGCATACCAAACCTTCAAACGTTAGAGGAAATGTAGACTTCATCAAAGTTTCAAATCTGCTAAAGATAGTTGTCAGTTTGGGGGAAACTGATTCAAACTTCTTCATAATGGCTTCGAGTATAACGACTTGGAACCCGGTCACAACCGTTAAACTTCCCTCAAACCCCATCATCACCGCACAAAGCCCCCGTTACTCGTCAACAAATGGAAAGGTTATTTGCTCCGTTCAGGACGAACTTGATGAACGTGCTCGGTGTATCCGCTTTTCCGCTCAACCCGATAATACTCTTATACCGATACACTGCTACAACAACTACATTGCGATGCACCTACACCAGTTGACTCCACCACAACAGTTGAACAAACCGCTTCCAACAATGATGAAGTCGCTGATGATATTCGAATGTAGTACCCCCACCTACAGATTTTGATCCAAATGCGTTCTTCAACCCGTTTGCTAACGAGACTGCTGCACGATGTCGCGGAATCTTCAACAAACAATTTGAATCCTCGAATGCACAACGTATATCAACATCAACCCTCCACACATAGATGGACGAAAGACCATCCTCCGGAAAACATTATTGGCAACCCGAATCAACCAGTCGTTACAAGACAACGTCCTTCACAGACGGTGAACATTGCATTTATGCACTCACTGTCTGCCAATCTGAACCTAAAACATCAAAGACGCAATGACAAAAGACAACTGGATTGAATCCATGCAAGAAGAACTCAACCAATTCAAACGTCTTGAAGTATGGGAACTGGTTGAAAGACCAACAGGGTCTACGTCATTGGTCTCAAATGGATTTGGAAAAACAAATTGGATGCCGAAGGAAATGTTATCGTAAATAAGTCACGTCGGTGGCTAAGGGTTATCGCCGTGAAGAGGTATTGACTTTGAAGAATCTTTTGCTCCGGTTGCTCGTCTTGAGGATGTTCGGATATTTCTAGCGTTCGCGGCTCATATGAATATGACGGTCTATCGATGGATGTCAAAGCTGCGTTTCTCAATGGACAACTTAAAGAAACGGTTTATGTCAGCCAACCGGATGGATTCGTTGATCCCGAAGTTTCGAATCACGCCTACAAATTGAACAAAGCTCTGTATGGTCTCAAACAAGCTCCTCGAGCATGGTACGATAAGCTATCATCCTTCCTCATTGCTAATAATTTCACCAAAGGTTCGGTTGACCCAACTCTTTTTATACAATATCACGGGGAACATATCTTAATTGTTCAAATCTATGTGGATGACATCATTTTTGGGTCTACACATAAAAAGTTTTCAATCGCTTTTGCAAAACTAATGAAGAAAATTTTTGAAATGTCCATGATGGGTGAACTCACGTTCTTTCTTGGACTGCAAGTTCATCAATCACCACGTGGTATTTTTTTGAGTCAGTCCAAATATGCCCTTGAATTGTTAAACAAATTTGGAATGAAAACCAGTGACACCTATGCCACACCAATGGCTCATACCAAGAAGCTAGACGCTGATTTACATGGGAAATTGGTGGACCCTACAAAATACCGTAGTATTATTGGGTCTCTCATGTATCTAACAGCTAGCGATATTGTCTTTGCCGTATATCTTTGCTCTCATTATCGGTCGCGACCAATGAAACTCACCTCTCAGAGGCTAAAAGAATCCTCCGATACATCAAGGTAACCATTAACTTGGGGATCTGGTATCCGAAGGATTCTGGTTTTGAACTAATCGCTTTTGACGCCGACCACGCAGGATGCTTAGACTCACGGAAAAGTACTTGTGAGCTTTACAATTTCTTGGTGATAAACTGGTGTCATGGCAATCGAAGAAGCGAGATTGTACATCGCTGTCATCAACCGAAGCAGAATATGTAGCCATGTCCGCATGTTGTGCTCAAGTCATCTGGATGAGAACACAACTCAAAGACTATGGTTACGTATTTGACGGAATCCCGATGTACTGCGACAATCGGAGTGCCATTGCGATCTCGTGCAACTCAGTTCAGACTTTCGAAATCAAAGCACATCGATCTTCGATATCATTTCATCAAGGATCACGTGGAACAGTCGTTGAATTATATTTTGTGGGTACAGAATACCAATTGGCTTATCTTCTCACCAAAGCCTTGCCTCCCGCTAGGTTTAATGAGTTGGTCCACCGGATTGGTATGAGGTGTTTGACTCAAGAGGAATTGGATGACCTCCTAAAACAGTCTTAAAAACCTGTCAAACACCAAAATCTCTTTTGTAAATAATTCTTTCAAAAACAAAATACAAAAGTATAAAATCTGATAAAACATCAAAAATATTCTTCTATCTATTTTCTTTCAACATTGCAAGTACGTTTCTTCCATCAACACTATAATCTTTCAAAATTTAATATTTTTCCGATCAAGTGTTGAGGGGGAGAAAATAAATTCTTAACCGTTTCATATCATCTGTGTACTTGCATGTTATCGTATCCCTGTTGTTTCTTTTATCAATGGTGGTAAACTTTTCTGGTTAAATGACACTCCTCGAACTAAAACTAATAACCTTTCAATATTTCTCAAGTCGAGGGGGAGTGTCGTCAAGTTTCTTTCCTAAAAATCTTTGTTTGGTAACCAAAATGGAAGTTAAATGGCTTTGGTTGAAAAAGGAAAAGGTGGAGGGACCAAAACTGTCAAAATGTTAAAGATAACTTTAATAAAACACCTCACCTAACTTATTCACTCATCATTTATTACTCTCAACCATATACATCTACGCCTAAGATTCATTCAAGTTATCCGTCGATTTGATCATCATTTTGTAAGTGTTTTAACGATCTAAACATGTTTTTAAGCCAAGGTTTTTAATTTCATACAAATCCAACGGCTAAAAATTGTTTTACGCGTGATTGGGTGTTCAACGCATAAGCGTATGAACACACAATCATTGTGTGTGTGTTTTTGGTTAAAAGGAAGGTGTCAAAATGTTCCAAATACATCAAGAATATCATTTTAACCATCAAAACCTACTCAGAAACACTTATTAATGATTTTTGAAAATTATGGTTTATGAGTCGAATTGGGTTTTTCCAAATGTGAAGTGTTTTGGTCTAAAAGATTGTTGGGTTATGGTCATATAAGGTTGAATTGATGATTTCCATGGTTGTTAACCACCCAGAAACACTAATTGTTTGACAATTTGATATTAGGGTTTAAAGTTCATAACTTTGGGTAAATTTGATTCACAACGAGTTAGATGTTATAACTTGGTTTATAGACTCTCAACACATCTTAGAACTACCAGAATTTATTTGGTGCAATTCCCATGGCTAGAAATTATACGCGTAAATCTTAACCCTTAGGGTTTTGACCTACGCGTATGACTTTCTACGCAGTAATCTGTTATGAATGTTCATTCCATAACTTGTTGATATAATGAATGCTTGTGTTAATTTTGATGATTTGATGAATTTATTTCATGCTTTGCTACGCTTAAATATTCAGAATCAAGGTCATTTGCAACTCTACGCATAAGGATTACCCTACGCGTAGTCAAGTTATGCGTAACAATCCTACGCATAACTATTACGCGTAAGGTTCTACAATGGGACTACGCATAAACAGTGACCTCTATGCATAAGGTCAACTCTTACGAGTAGCCTTACGCGTAAGGTATATATATACGCCTACGCGTAAGCCCTACGCATAAGGTCCCCTTTCCTACGCGCAACATTTCTTACGCGTAAGTTAGGATCCTACGCGTAAGCTTTCGCTCACGCGTATATCATCATCGCCACGCTTAACTTTGTCTAAACTACGCTTAAGCCTGGATTGACCTTCATAATGAATTGTTACGTGTACAAACTTGTAAATAAACTAATCATGACGTCACGAATCCAATAATGTCACTAATAAACTTAATCGTTTGATATGTTGTGAACAATAAGTGATAACATAAACTTTAAAACTTAAAGTTAACTAACTCACGAAAACATTTCACGACGTCCTTGGACTATTGAACAAACAAGTGACTTAGGACTCGTAACAATCATTGACACCGTACATTCAATAACTAGACAATAAGACCTTCTGTTGACTAACACTATGTCTTTCGATATGTTGGTTCTTTTGGCTAATGTTATTTCGATCACGACATGGTGAACAAATGATTGTGGATGCATCAGAGGTTCTTACAATTGCCGATATCTTTCCAGAGGGTTATCCGAGAAAGATTGGAAAGAACAACCTTAGGGTTGACTTTGATACCCTCACTTGCTCGAATCTTCCCGCTTGATTGCTGTGGATATTCTCGTGAATCATCCCTACCGTAACATGCTCTCACACTCGCCACGCCCAGAGGTCTACATTCAACAATTCTGGGATTCTATGCAGAGGATCACCGGTCAAAGTGCAGTGAATGTGACACTTAATCACAAACAAGTCACTATCACTCCTGCCGACTTACGGGCTGTTCTCATCATTCCTGACATCGCTCCAACCGACTTCTTTGCTACCCCTACTGAAGAGACAGTCATGAAATTCTTGATAGATATTGGTTATGATGAAGCTTCAGAAATCATTACTAAGCACTCTCACGTAGAGTCAAGAATATTCCTCAACCATGGAGAACACTCTACATGATCATCACCAAATCGGTCTCGGTCGTGGCGGTGGCTATGAGCATCTCAAGCTCATGGAACTACAAATTTTCTGGTCGTTGATCAACAAGAAGGACATTGAAATCGAAGCACGGATATGGGAGGACATGATGGTATTTCACAAGAAGCTTGGCTCCAAGATTCCCTATGTCGATACACCAAACCGTTGATCCAGAGAGCACTTGGACTTCATCCTGATATCCCCATGAGGCTCAATGACCCGGATAATCACGACATATTGACTGAACCCATACTATCTGTCAGAATCAAAGAATCGTCAACAAAGAAACAGGGTTCGGTTTTACCCGATCACCTTCTAACCACTGAAATCAAAAAGCTTGAAACATATAAAAGGTATCGGTTAGCCGTAAAAGAAGGCAAAGTTGGTCATCTCGGATGAAAAATCTTCGTACACCTACCGAAGGACCGAAAAGGCAAGGGAAGTGTTACAAGTACAGATATTTATAGGAAGCTTCCCAAAAGGAATCCTCCTCGTAAAGGATTGTTCCCGTAAAAGAAGCGAACCTATTCCCATACCCGAACCGCAAAGAAAGCTTGTGGACGAAAGCTCAAGGTACTGACACGATGAAGAGATTACCTACTCTGAAATCAGAATAACACCTCCTTCAAGCTAAACCTCCAAGTCCGCCACGACAAAGAAAAGGGAAGACTCTTGTACTTGTACCGTATGATGAAAGCTCGGATGAAGAAGAAGAGCAACCGGATATATCATACGGAAGAAGTTTAATATTGTTAGACACCTTCAAAAGGCTGAAGAATTTGCTAAAGACCAAATGGGTGGTCCCGAGGATCAAGTGGTGCGCCACTCAACCATCTCCCGATGCGGTTAATCAACCCGATAAGGGAGTTGGTGCCACCACTCTTGTGCAACAACAAACGCTTGTGGAGGATACTATCGAATATGAGTTTGAGGAACCGGAACCGAGAAGTCCGAAAAGATCAAGATGTTGATTATGATACGTTTCTTCTAGATAGTCCTGAACGATCAAAGGAAGAAACCTCTGAACCTCCGAAGGATCCAGAGTCTCCTCATATCTCTTCATCATCGGATTCGTCTTCTCACTCCTCGCCACCACCATCAAAGAAGTCAACCAAATCATCATCCAAATCCGTGAAGAAACCATCTAAATCTTGGATTTCTCAAGCTCATGAACGGATTACCAAAGCCGCAAACAAGTCGAAAGAAAAACGTGCTCAACAAAAAGCTAAATTTCTTTGTTGATCACATACAACATATGTATGACGAGCATGAAAAGATAAAAGGAGAAAGGAAGTTTGTTCAGAAATTCATGAAAAATCACCGTCAAGAGGAACTGAACGAAATGATCAAGGCTACAAAAAGTACCTTCGAGTACGTTCCTAAAGTCACAAAGGAGTTGTTCACCAAACAACTTTATCCAAATCTCATGCGGATCGCCAAGCAAACTATTCGATCAACGCCCTTAACCGTCACAATCAATCCAACCGATCCGGTTGTTTTCTCGAATAATGAATTGGTGGCCAAGCTTGTCACACAAATGTCTGCACGATCTGGGACATTTACTTCGATGAAGGAAAGTTTCAAGCATTCTTTGGACTACCAACTTCACGAAGCTTGTAGATTTGAAGCTGAAAAGTCTAAACGTCCTAGAGACGATGAAGACAAGGATAAGGATAAAGACTCGCACCTAAACGTCCGAAGCGCCGGTGAATCTTCTTTGATGCAACCTCCTCTACAACGGGCTCCTGTTCAACAAAAATCTCCTCCTCGTTCTTCTATGAAAAACCTCGGACGATTCGAGTTACCACCCTTGACTCAGAAAACCGATGATCACTTTGAGTATACGGGTGGTGACGATGAAGAGGTCCTTGAGCCCCTACAACAACCCACCTCTCCCAAACAAGTTCAGAAACCGGAATCATCATCTAGGCCTTCGAAAAAGAAGAAGAAGAAGACGCCTCAAACTGACGTCGTATCATGGCTAGATGACGATAAAATAGAGGAATTTGAATGGTTTGCTAATCTTGTTAAAAACACTCCCTACCCTGAAGAAGGTCAGAATTTGGTAGACGGTTCTACATTGGAGCATGCAAAAATTCGGCAAGAAAAGTTCCATGTGAAGAAAATGACGAAATCTGAAATGCGAATCAAAAATGAACCATTTCAACTTCTAAAAGACAGCTCTGAAAGTGCCCTCGAGGTCGAATATCACCTTAAAAACATTGCTCGAGCTATGTTTAACAACATGGATTGGCTCAACCCGGAAGCAAACATTGACTTCACACAAAGGGACAACCCTCCATACTACACCGATTGAACCAAACCTCTACCAACACTTGGACAAACAAATGAACCAAGGATTCCTTTCAGATACTTCTTCAACAAAGACCTGGATTTTCTTCTACACGGTGACGATGATTCAAGAAAATATGCTACTTCGTTGACACTTCCATTCCCAGCCTACTCAAACTGCATAGCCATTGAGGAACGTGCCAATCACTTGTTCTCCAACACGTGGAGGCATACGCCGAGATGCATTGTATGGGATTCATCATCGGCCGAACGCCGAATCTACTATAGAAGCCGCCAGTTAAGAAGTCTCAACATGCTGTGCATAGTTCTAAAGATATCGTTGCCATCATACACGTTGACCTTTCGTCTAAGTGGGACTACACATTCCTAAAGAAGATCGTAGTCAAACGACAAGATGAACGGGACTATGCTTTCTCTGAGGTTGACTTTGAGAATTTGTCTCTCAATGACATCGAAGACATGTACCTTGCCAAGGTACATGGTCGCATGAGACAATTCTCAACTACAACGTGAATTTATAAAGTCACTTCTCATCTTCATAAGACGGATTGTCATCAAGGAACGTGTAGAAGATCTCGGGTCTGTTGAATCTTATCGACGCGTGTCAACTTCACTCCTCCAAAGTGATCTTCCGATATCAACCAGCTATCTCAATATACACTCATCAGCAAACCTTTCGCGTTGTTTACCGTAGTGAACTTCAAAGAAACTGCTTAATGGCGTGTAGCGAACTCCACAAGTTCGGGATCATACTTTGAAGCTGGTTAGGGATGGATTGGCATACAGGTTGAAGGATATACGCCGAAAATTGGGTCTCCTAAGCGCCGGAATTCTCAGGAAAGGAGGGATGTGAGACGGATCATCACAATGATTGATGAACGGTTGTTTCGAAGGGATCAGTTCGGACGATTGGAGAGTTATGTCGGTGGTCGACCCAGGAGAAACATAACCGATTTCAACGCCACATGCACACTCACGGGAACATCACTGCAATTCCTGGTACCCCTTGAATTGTTTTCTTCATATCATTTTGGATGTTTGATTAATTATGTCAATGGCTTGTGCACACATTACACTGTACAACCCGTACTTGTAAATAAAGGACCCCGTGGTACGCTTCAGTGCCACAATCCTTATAAAAGGAGCGAAAGCTTCTTACTTTTGAGTAAAACCTATCAAACCTTTCACTTTTCAAGGTTTTGCTCAAAAGAACAAGTACTTTCCTTATGATTTTCAAAACCTCAACCGTTTATATCACTCGTTGAGGGGGAGTACTTGAATTAAAACTTTGTTCAAAAATTGTTCTCAATGGTCATTCTTCCCGCAACACTCGAAATGGTCATATTGATTCTCAAACGTTTCAAAAATAACACTTTAATATGCCATTTTTGAGGGGAGAAAATGTGTGATAAGAAATATGTTATGTAAAATGCAAATGAATCTGTGCTTCGACTTAACCAACGAATTGACGATGCTTAACTGTTAGTAACTCGAAAAGACTTGTCCTAGACGGGTAATAATTTCAAGCTAGTTCGCTAGTGATGTAAACGTGTCTCGCAAAGGACTTGTCGAAGTAGAATGTACCATTCGAGAAACTCTTGATAAACATGAACTCTGACGGGTTTGACGACCATTCGAGGATTGTCTACACCTTCAAGGTAGTTATTAGAGCTAGTTGTCACCTAAAAGCGGACAATGCAACTCTTTAACTATGCCACGTAACCGTGTCTCGCGGGGATTGTCTATCTTGAGTGAATCAATTCAAAATGTGCGCGCTCTTTCCTCACTGTGCATTTTAACCGTTAAAACACTTAAGCACATGTGGAGGGGAGTATTTATGCAAAATCTTATCTCAACAAGTGGTACTAAAATGTTTTTCATTCACAAACACTTTGAGAGATTTTTCACAACATTGGTTTTATGGCAACATAGGTTAGTCATGGAGTTATAAGGTGACTAAGGTTAGGAATAACCATCCTATGATCCGCCAGAGCCGGAGGGATCTACCCCAGGACACCACAAATAGTTAGTATTTAGAAGTCCTTAGGTATGATTGTAAAAAGGAGAAAATGAGAATCGGAGAAAGAAGGAGTTGAAGAATTAAAAAGAAATGCAAAGAAAAGGGTGAAAAGAAATAGCCCTCCAGTTATTCAACTTAGGGCGCATAACCGGGTTCAATTCAGATGCTACTGGTTGTCACTTTGTGACGCCGGTATTGAAGATTAAAAGTCGTCATGGACCCAGTGGCGCATGCACTAAACCTTCTTATCCACTCAAGTTTCTCTTAACAGAAGATTGTTTCATTCTCACTGGGAACCCTACGTAAACTATCGGCTTTCTCTTAGAGATTCCTGGTATTGAAGAAGGAGACCCTCTCCCTAGTCTCCGCTCAGGAAAACCAAAACGCACTATTGAGTCTAGAGCCACGAGATTCATCAAAAGATCTCTTAGGTACACTTGACATTTAATCACTTGATGATCAACAAATAAGGTTATCGGTGGTTCATATCGAGTCCTTCACAGATCTTAGCAATCTGTCGAGAACATTTATGAGAGGTTCACATTTGTGATCCTCGGTGAATGAATGGAAACTCTGCCGGGTCAACATTAAACAGCCCGACACAGGTCGCTTAAACGGCAACTCCCCGTGGATTGCGCTTAGTGGTCTCAAACGGTCTACAGTCGTGAGGTGATGCTTCGGTGTACCTCGGCGACTCATCTGAATCGTAGGTGTACTTTGGTACATCGTGTTATCTCACTTGTGGGACTCCGATTCAGAACGGCCTTTGGAAGAATTAGAGTTGTGTTTTCACACTATGTTGTTGACACTCTCGAAGTTCAAACTTGTAAGTGCGGAATCCGCTTATTACTAACCGTTTAAATGTTTTCTTCTTATGGAAGCTCAAGAGCGGAATGATCGTGCAGATTCTTCTCATGCTCACGCCAACATCATCACTAATGGAAGTTCTATCCAAAAGCAACACAACATTCAGAATGATTCTTCGTCAATACAGAGAATCTACAAAGTTAAAGACTTAAAGAACTCCATCGATCTGAATTCCAACGTCAAAGAGTGTGAGCATGTTGAAGAACGACGTGGAGACACTGTAGCAAGCGCACTGAGGCGGACTTGATACGACAACAACATACTATTACTTTCACCACAAAGAACAATGATCAAAGAACAAGGTTAATGATGACGTCAAAGCATAACCGTTCAAAGTAAACTATCTCTCTACACTGGGGAGATTGTTCAAATCAAGGCAATTCTTCTCACAAGAAAGAAGAATGTCGGAAGACGTCAAAGCTACTATTACATCAACGCCTTCACCGTTTTCATCACCAACACTTGAGTGTTTGCTACTCATATGTAATAACACTTGAGGGGGAGATTGTTGGAATCACTCCTAAACCTTATTCAAGTGTTAGTTACTCATATGTAATAGTTAGCTTAGTATGGCCTTTATGTTTGTTATTAGCCTTAAGCTTATGTAGAAGGCCCATGAGCTTAGGCCCAAGCCCATAGGAGAAAGGGAAGGAGTAGGTGTGTTGCCCTAGCTCCTTGCCTATAAATACCTTATGTAAACCTTCATTTGAAGGTTGGTTGTTCAAGTTATTTCTTTCACTCACTCTACGCCTAACCCTTCTTCATTTATACGTGTGTGTGTGAGTGTAGATTGTTCATCCGCCTCTCTTCTCCTCTCTATCTCTTCTCTTGATGCTTGTGTTGTAAAACTAGTGACCTAACAGAGGCAAGAGGACTTTGAAATATTTTTTTTGATCACAATTTTCATAGAAAAAAGCCATTTGATTTTCTTGGTAAAATTCTCCCCTCAATATGTGCATAGGATAAAAGAAATCAATTTAACACATAGAGGCAAGAGTTCTTTTGAAGCACATCCACGAATCACAAAAGCCATTTAGAAAACCATTTGAAAACTCAATCAAGGAACTTTATGTTAAAACATAAAAGCTTTTGTACCTCAATAGTTTATTTTCTTTAAAATGCTCCCCCTCAATATGTGCTTCGAGATTCGAAAGCGTTTAGCACATAAGAGAGAGCATCATGCACATTTGAATCAAAACGATCACCTTTTATCAAATTTCATTATTAAATCACAAATTCTCCCCCGATAAAAAATATCAAACCCTTTGAGATTTTGGATCCCAAGTGATTTAATTAGGTTTAGAAAACATGGGAGAAAATGTGGCCTTGTTTAAATACTTATCTGGTTTTTGGATAAATCCTCCTCCTCAACATGTGCATTGTGTATTTGAAGTCGTTTGGCACATGGAGGCAGGAGTGCCTTTGAAGGACTAAAACCAATTCCATAAAAACAGATAAGAGATTTAACTCACGATCTCTACCCCGATCATAATTTCAAACCTTTTGAGATTTGTGATCCCAATTGATTTAAATCATTTAGAAAATTTTTGGGTAAAGACGTGGCAAGATTCAATTTTGAAAGATGAAAGATAAGGACCATTTAAAGACACTAAAGATTGTTAGTGTCAGGTATGATAGTTTTTAAGAGATCTTTTAGTAAAATAAAACAATTTCACAATCAAACAAGAATAGAAAAAAATTCATTTTGAAAGACCTTGATTCAAAAGAAAAATCATACCATGACATAACATTAAATCTTTAGATCACCACTTATTATCGTACAAGACAGAACTTTTGTGAAGAAACATCATTTGAAAATATTTTGTTTTAAATCACTCTCCCCCTCAATCCATGACAGAGGTCAATAATTCAGTGACTTAGGTTTTGATAACATGAAGTCCGGTGATTTTCAAAAATTAGTCCAATATATTTTCAAAACAATGTTTTCCATTTTCAAAACAATTTAATCAAATTATTCAAAATTGTTTAAAAATGGTATCCTGCACAAAGATACGTTAGGTGGTTGAGAAGCTTTTGTTGTTGTTGCTGTAAGGCAGGAAGAAAACCGTCTGCAGATGTAGTGAGACTTCTTTTCTTTTGTTGCATTTTTTTTATGCCAACTGAGGTTCAATTAAGCTCGGTTTCTTCATTTGATGATGAAGAAAACCATCTGCTGATGCAGTGAGACCTCTTACGTTGCATTTATGCCAACTCTCCATAGAAGTCCAATTAAGCTCCGTTTCTTCATATGTCAACCCAAGATATAGTTACCCTTTCCTTTCGGCATCCAATCATCTTCAATAGTGGGATCCGGATCGGGAACATTCTTATATACCAATATACCTGCATACGTTATTGAACACACATACAGATACATGGTGGTCGACATCACCCATAACAGCAATCGACTAATTAAAGTCAATTCAACATATCAATCAGTTCATATAAGGTATGGGATTAATGTGTTCATCAAACTCTAATCATCTAAACCTAACAATCATATCCTAGAAACCTAGTCCTTCAACATAGGCAATTATCATTTTTAATTAAGCACGTAGGATAATTAAGAAAGCCCGTTAGAAGATATAGATTTGAAAACATTATCCCCCTCAATCAATGACTCAATTTATAAAAGATTTTAAAAGTCCTGAAGTCATTGATTGAGTTTCCAAATTTTATAAAAACTCACGAACTGATTGATTTTAAGCATCTCATTTTCCACCATTTTTGAAAACACAACAAATATTTTTCTGAAGAATTTTAGACGGAAAAACATTTTTGTAGGAACAGCAGTCTTTATGACGACATGCTTTCCTTGTTTTGTTTTAGGATAAGTGCCCGAAATATTTGAAAAATTGGTTTAGCACAACACTTTCCTTTCATGAAGAACGGGTTGCTATCAGAAATAATAGCAAGCCATAGTTTTAGCACGGGTTACAGTCTGAAATAACTGCAAGCCATATTTTGAGACATGTATAGAAAAAGAATATATACACCTTCAGCTCGAACTTCATCTATGGTCCCGTGCCATTATTGAATGACATTTCTAAGACCGTAGATGTTATCGATACCGTAAGACATGTCATGAGAAACCATATTTTTGGTATTTTTGAAATTTTCTGATTTTTATGGGTTTTTGTTGAATTTATATTTTTCTATTTTGTTTTTGATGGTTTTATATTTTTGTATTTTGTTTTTGATAAATATTTACAAAGATAAAGAAGATGATATAGTTAAAGAAGATGATGATACGAGTACCGAGATAAGGATATCGGCACGTCGTAGAAGATAGAAGTCATCAACTCTTAAACATTCACCACCAAAGCTTCTAGGGCTCTTGAATCGAAGAAAGAAATTGAACCATCTGAAAGTGAGACTTTGGCAGCTTCCCCCCAAACCGAAAATCCTATAGCAGAGCAGATTCAAAGCTTTCTTTCAAGCTTTCATTAGCCAGGTGCACAAAGACGCACACCATTATCATCGATCTTGCTGCTCTCTTTAAGAATAATCACCGTGATTTTTCGTTCGAGGTTATATCATCCAATAGAACAACAACAACGTATCATCCCACACATAAAACAATCTTCTCAAATTTCTTTTCTACTGACGTCCGAAGCGATCCATTCCAAAAGGTGTCAAGAGAATAATTCCCCCAAGTAGTTGAATTGATGTAGTCAGCTTCTTTGTATAATGCTCAAGAACTCTCCTGAATACACATCATGAGGGGAATGAAAACACCTTCCCATGTTCACATTTTTCTTCCCGGATGATCGTGTATGAAGCTCAAGAACCCGAAGTACACCAATACCCAAGAGCTCTCCCAAATACACATCATGAGGGGAATGAAAACACCTCCCCATGTTCACATTTTTCTTCCCTGATGATCGTGTATGAAGCTCAAGTATCCGAAGTATACCAATACCCAAGGAAGGAATAACCGATAACATTGAAGAGGCAGGCCAAGTCACTGATTATCTCTGCGGATGACAATCTCTACGGATGTCAACTCCGGAATAAGTGATTATATCTCTGAATCATTGATTAAGCCCTCAAGTGAAACAAATGGCGCCCCCAATGTACACACTCTCTCTCCTCGATGATCGTGATAACAACGAGATCATCACGCACTTGTGTACCTCTTTTATCTTCAGAAACTAACACTTTCATCGCTTCCCCCACATAGTTGGAATAAGAATACTAAATGCCTTGATGAGTAAAACCTTGAGTTTCTCTGCGGTCATGACATTTGTTTTCGCGGGATATCTTCAATCACTTAGAAGAATTAAGTTCATCAAGTTTACTCGCCATGAGTCAAATCTTGAGTTTCTTTGCGGTAATAACATTTGTCTTCCGGGATATCTTCAATTACTTAGAAGTATTAAGTTCATCAAGTTTACTCACGTTTAGATGCTTGTCTCCTTACCCCTTGCTGGTTTTGACACTTCGGACTCAACAACTCTTTGTAAGTCCGTATACTAGAAATATTTTTGAGAAGAACATCATTAGCTCAGATGTATCTGTGAGAATCAACATGCTGAATAATGTGAGCAAGTCTAATTAGGGATTAAATTTGGCTTTACACTCTTCCCTAATTAGTGCTCTCCCCTAAACCGACAATCTTTATGATGAATGCTTGAATTGAGAAGAAGTCTTTAAATAATCAAATGCAACTCGTCTTTAGTCTTCTAACATGTAGCGAAAAATGCAGAATCTAGACTCGACCTTCTTCAAGATTGTCCGAATGGGGAATAGAATGTTAACATCTTCAACTCACACCAAAAAGCATCCCACCAAAAGCATCCCAATTAACTTACATCTTGCAAATCCCCTTAACTAAAATCCCTCCCAATCAAACAAGAACAGAAATATGTTCATCAAGGAAATCGAAATCAGCCGCAACTAACACACAAGATGGTAACACCAAACTACCAATCACATCAAACAAGAACAGAGATTGTTCGGAATCATCATGTTGATGTATATGTGAAGCATTAACCGGAAGCACTTTGTTGATAAACTCATCAATCCGAGTGAAGATGTCAACCAATGGCTCTTAGAAAAGAAAAACTCCATGTGAAGATGACCCGATAAGAAGAAGCTCGGTTCTTACATGAGTTTAGAGCCGTATGACCATTTATATTCTCAAATATCAATCAACCATGCAAAAAATTCACACTTCTTCTCCCCTTCAAGAATTGCATACGGAGATTCCATTCTTGACTAAATAAGTGAAAATCATCCGAATTTTCTATTCACACTTCTCTCCAGCAAAATAAGCACATGATGTCGCCATCTTCATTATAATCGAGCACGTGGAATGAGAAAACAATCAGTGGTAGCCCGGTTCACTTTATGACTAAAGCGCATGGAAAAAGCATGAAGCATGTTGATGAGAATGGTCATTAATTAGAAGATTTCTCTTCTTCAGAAGATAAAGCGCACTGACACGTACACCTTTCTTTTCTTTAGAGTACGAGGCATGAACTGTTGTGTTCATACGTCATAAGAAGCTTTCTCTTCTTTGGAAGATAAAGCGCACTGAAACGTACACTTTTCTTTTCTTTAGAGTACGAGGCATGAACTGTTGTGTTCATACGTCATAATCTCTCTCTTTTCAATCTCTTTTGGCAAAAACATGTAATTACCCCATTATTATTCAGTAGACTCTTTGAAGTGACAACTGATGGAGAAAACCCAGTATGATGAATTTGACCCTGAAGTAAACTACCCGAACTCGTGACTTAAACTTGCACATATGTAACAAAGAGCGGTGCCGATTTCCATTAGCATCTCTAAGTACTCTCTATGTACTCTATACTCTTCAACCAACCAACCATCAAGTATAAGACGTACATTACCTCTTGAAAATCCACAATTGAATGTGACACTGAGCACTACAACGTAACTCCTTAAAGTGATAGTTATTTTGTAGTGGTATGAGCCCAATTCCCCCAAGTGGTAAAAGAAAAGGTAAAAGACACCCAACAATAACTAGATTTCCAAGTCTTTGTTTTTGATAATAAGCTCGAACAAGGATCTTGAAGAATCTTCATCCAACCATCCCCGATACCTTCAGATATTAAGTACACTCGCCCGTGATATTTCACTTCAACCTCAAATGAATAATACTGAATTAATGCCGTTGTCACATCTTCTGATTAAAAGCTAAAATCTAGCCTCCTTTGACGTTTTAAGTGAACTATGATAATGGTTTTCATCCCGACCATGGTTAAAAGCACATCACCCCGTAAAACCATGTAATAACCAAACTGCCATGACGACTATCCAAACACACATCCAATTCATGAAGTACACCCTTTTATCCCTTATTCGAAGTAGAAACCGAAGTACCAGCATCAGAAGATCCCGAAATTCGCTTTCCTTTCTCCAAGATGGTTCCATCAAAACGGGATTTTACAATTCTATGGTTTAAACCGAGAAATAGGTTCTTTCGCGGGATTCTACAAAACTAAGAATAAACCGTCAGATAAATCCGGAAATGTACTTTACTATTACCAGGATGTTTCCATTGTCACGGGATTTTACAAGTCTATGATTTAAACCGAGAAATAGATTCTTTCGAGGGATTTTACAAAATCAAGACAAAACCGTAAACAATGTCAGGTTGAATGTGTTATGACAACTTTGGTTTCAGTGAATATATGTTTTAGGGGAACATGCAGCGGTTCATTATCCAACATCAACAAAATCAACAATTCTATACCCATATGTAGACAACTTCACAAACCATACTAAGTCGAGTAGTGTATACTACTTCCCTAAAGGTTGAACGTAGAACATCAAAGTACACGTTTGTTTTGAACTTTCGGAAGCATCATTAACTTGTACGACCATTTGCACGAAAAGCTCTAGTCATAAGCAAACATCTCGAGAAAGTATGAGTGACACTGAAGATTCTTGAACTATTTTGCATAGACTGTGAAGTATCATTGACATTTTGTGGCGTCGAATATCTCATGGGAATTGCTGAAATTGAACGACATTGATTCATCGGCTAATAGTAATGACCACTTGGTGAAGTAAACCCGATATGACAAACTTGAAAATGAAGTAAACATCCCAACGTTGTGACTTGCTGCTTGTTCTATATTCTTGATTAATTCACAACAACGTGTGATACTGAGTACAACAACTTCCTTAAGTGATAGTTATGCTCCAACAAGTTATCTTGAGATATGCAACCATCCAACCAACGTCTCAAAGATAAAGAAGATCACCCATGAAACGTTACTTCATTTCCGCATCAATGATACCGTACAAAAACCCCGTGATCATTTCAAATCTTCGCTCAAACCGTGAATTTTGTATCCCTTCGTGAAAATTTGATCATACCAAAAATACCTCTCTTAACCAAAGATTAAAAAATATTGTATCCAATAATTCCTTTTAATGAGAAAATTAAATTTGGATAACAATTCTCTTTTACATTCATGTAATCACGTGAATATCATTAGCTAAGGCCAACTCTCCACCAGCCCAGTTCCAAAAACAAACACGAGCCCAAAGCACATCGACCCAAGTCCAAACCAGTTAATCAAACCCGCTCCAAAATTAGAATAAGGCCCGAATGTGAAAATGAAATCCCAGATCCGAATGTATACAAATAACCGGTTATGACCTAATTATTCTCACATTGACTATCCCTAAACCTAATCTCACTCTCACAAAAATACGCCTCCCTCACCAACATGTTCTCTCCAAACACAGATCATCTCAGAAATCTACTCATCATCTCCATCATATCTAACTTATCTCTTCATTAAACTATTCTTCTAAAACCCTCCATCTCATCTTATCTCAAATCCATCTTCTTTGTTCGTTTAAGTATAACAAGCATACCCTTTTGATACCATGTTTACAAATAACCTATGAAGAATGAACCAACGAGGGCTTCAAGATCCTAGGATGGGTCTCGGGTAGGTGTAATAGACTTCGATTTAATTGATTAATTTCTGTTTTTATATTATGAACGAACCAAGATAAGAAAATAACATTCTTGTTAGTTTTCTTCTCTTTTTGTTCGGATAGTGTAATGAGGTATAAACTTCAGATATGATCCGTGATGATATTATTTCGATTTAGTCTAGATGTGGCTTTGAATAATACGAAATAATAAGTTGAGATCAATAGTGATTAATAATGGATCTGTGATGAGTGTTGATGGGGTAGGTTAGAGTTGTTGGTGTGCGATTAGGATAAAGTCATGTTTGGCTCGATGGTGATGGATTTGGTTTTGATGTGATGTTAAGGTTTTGGTTTCTTAATGTTTTTCAGTCATCTTGCTTTAGTGTTGGTTTAACATGGACTGAGGAAGTAATAACTGAGGTCGTAGTAGTTTTGGTATTGTGGTTGTGGTCGAGTGGTCAATGTCTTTAACATCTTCTTCATCCTTTCTGTCAAGTCGGTTATGGTCACAAGTCGCTAGACCATACTTACACAACTCGCCACGACTAAGTCGCCACGACTAAGTCGCTATCGACCTGAGTTGACTCAATAGTCAACTCGAATTAGACCAAAATGACAACTGCATCTTCTTTTGAAACTCAAGTCGCTAAATAATCATTACTTATACGCAACTAGCTTTACTAGGTGAAGGGTAAGTCGCTATTAAGAAAAAAAACCACAAGTCGCTAGTAGGATTTCCGACCAGTTATTCCGACTACTTTTCTGACCATCTTCAAAAAAAAAGACCCAAAAACATCATATGAACTGCATCTTATGACTGTTTTGACTTCAAGATAATGACCAGTTTGACCATTTAAGACCATGAATACTTCACTGAAATATTTGGTACAAAAAGTCTATGCAAAGATGATAAAAAATACTGCCTTGGACAAAAGATTGAAACAAGACAATATGTAAACAGTGAGAGACCACAAGTATGTTAATGTTTTGACCAAAAGAATACACAAAAAGCTTGTTAAACACTGATAACACAAAAAAGTAGGAAAAACAATTTTCCGACAACAATAATGATTTAAGATCAGTTTAAACAAGGTTCGAACCACATAAAAATCATCAAAACACAACAACCTTGGCTCTGGTACCAATTGTAGGATCGATATATTTATGTGTTGATGATTCGGGTGGTCTTGGATGATCAAAATACATGTTTTCCATTTTAGAGAGAGAAAGTAGAGAGGGTGTTCTTGCTAGAGACTTGGTTCTCAAATGTGAAATGTTAGATTGAATGAAGCACCACCCCTTCCATGGATGGAAGGGGTATTTATAGTTACAAGAAATACGACCTCCTATCGGCCTGTGGATCAGGTATACAGTGGGTAAAGACCCGTCCTTCCTCCACGGTGTTGCACTAAGCTATACTACGCTACAAACTAATAAATAAACTACTAAATAACGTGACTAACGACAAGTCTACGAGCTAACTTAAGATAGACAACATTTGGGGTGACCGACTCTTCACTATGGAATTTTCTAATTCCTAACAAGAACGCATCAACGAAATGATGCCACCGTCGTTAATACTGTTGTGTATGGCCGTGTTTGTGCCGCCCGTGTGTAGGTGCTGCTGATACTAGAAGGACTCCTTGGTTTATAAAATTTGTCAATAAGGAAAAGAAGTTGCCCTACGTAATGGTGTAAGGTAAAAATAAAACATTAATAGAATGGTAAATTAAAAATAAAACATACTATAAACAGCATGGTCTGGCTGATTTAACAAAAGAAGTGATTCTTTGTATGGGGCGATGTAGAAAGATCCTGCATCTCCTAACATTCCCATGCAGACAAATAATTCAACTTCTTTGTTGTACACAAATACTGATTGACCCAAATGATTGGCACTGTACGCTTCCACTATTGGAGCTTGATCCTTTGTAAACCCAAGCAAACGAACCGAATATAGGGTAGGGATGGCGAATAGGCTTCTAAATGATGTTATGGAAGAACCATTGACGTCCAACAACCATCCGCAAAACAATGGAATATCTTCACCAATGATAGTCCCAGAAATCACTAGAGAGGTTCCAAGATCGAAAACATTGAATGGAACTGGGAGTTCATTTTTAAAATCTGTGGTAGGTCTATAACTTTAAATTGGTTGGTTACCAAATCAAAAGAAATCAACATATAAATCTTATAAATAACACCGTCCTCATTAGTTAACTTTTCACTAGCAGTCCAATAGATAAAACGACCCACAAGTGCCGAGTTTTACGTTTCGTTTGATTGTTTCACGAAGGGGGTGGAAATTTTCAAGGCGTGTCCACCTTAAAGAGTTCAAAGAAAAGACGGAACACATACCGAAACCACTTTCGAAAACAGGGATAGGAGACCTTCACAATCGTCGGGTCAAGAGTGTTCGGACGGACGGCAAAACCAAAACAAATCTTTTGACGTTCGATTTGATGCGTGTAAACCGGGACAAATCGCAAGTGATTTTTTGATTGCCGGGTTCCAAATACTTGATCATTTGATTAGAACCATAGACAAAACACCAAAGACCATTAGAATTGCCAACTGTAATCATAGATAAAAGCATTAAATCTGTATTAAGTGGCGTAGTGATTAGCTGTTCATCTAAAGCTAACACAAAACCTTGGTCACCCATATCGAATGTTAGCATAAATAAACACTGATCATTACGACGAACACCGTAATTAAAGATGAAGCTTCCACAATCTATACTAGCCTTCCATAACTTGCAAACACTACGTTGAGTATAGACTTAGGAGGTAGCATACGGATGATATCTAGTTGAACATCCAGGTGGGATATTGTCGACATATTTTCTAAACAAAAGCAGAAAGATTGGGATAAAGATATGAAGTCAATAGACCATCAGAAGAAAGAAAGATTTTGTTAAACAAATTGTATTGAAGAAAGAAGAAAGTGAGTAGGAACACAAGACATTAAAGGACATGTACCGTAAATCTGTGTTTTGTGGGCGTTTGTTTTTTTGTTTTTTTCGTTTTTTTAAATATGAAATGACAAAACTATCCTCGTGTATAAATACAAGTTGCCCAAAAAATATAAAGATGCCCAAAAAATAATACGTTACAATAAATGACATATACCTTCAAAATACGTACTTGTGTCATAAGTTGTCGGACACATGGCAGCCCCTGTTTGGGTCCAAGAAAAGCGGTGGGCAACATGTCTATTTTCGAATTTTAAAAGGGCGTGGTCTATAAAGTGATATGCATCAGGGCGCGCGGTCTATTTGACCAATTTTCCCATAATAAAATTATATGAAGCATTTGCTTGAAAATGTATGTACTATGTAGACTAAAAATTGGGTAGGATGTGTATCAATGCTTCAAATATAATGCTACTAAAAATTGGGTAGGCCGTATATCAATGTATCGATGCTTCAAATGTTGCGCAATACGTTCTTTAATAGGTACATGTATTAAATAAAGAACAACAAATTGATGTCATATTAAAAACAATAATTAAGACCGCAATAAGTTTAAAAAACTAAAATACTAAAAACCAGGTGTTAAAAAAAACAAAAAAAGCATAACGCATGGAAGAGGATGCTGGGCAAGAACTCCGTTCCAAAATTCCCATTCATTTTTATAGATTTACCAAAATGCCATTGTGTTAATCTTAACCTAATGACATCATTATTGATACATCTAACGGCCTACGTTGCTTCCTATTCTTCCTATTTTAATGACTATCTTACGTTAACCTCCCTCTCTCTCTCTATATATAAATATATATATATATATATATAGATATATATATATATATATATATAGTTATAATTATATATATAACTATAATCCGGTAAAACGCACGTGAGATCTAAACAAACTAAAACACTTAATAACATCATCATTTCCAAAAGATCACAACGGGGAACATTTCACTTATGCGTAAGTGAGGATCTTTGATAATTATCAAACTAAGACAATGTAGCACGTAAATTAACTTAAAACGTTAAGCACGCACACACCCTATTGAATAAGTATATTCAATGCTCTATTATTTTGGTCGCGAACCAAAATGTTTATCATATTCTGAGACTCGCCATCTCATCATTTTTACGTTTCGGTTTGGAACCTCCGCTACATTGTGCTTGACCTATTTGTGCTTGTTCATTATCATCAAGGTGAGTTCATAGCCTCGCTTTTACTTTTATTTGCAAACCCCGCGAGGGAGATACATGCTCTAAACTAGAACACAAGGTTTTTCATAAATGTTCGCTTCTTGATTATTGGAATTGCCTAAGTATTTAGCCATAAGTCCCCTGTATCATGAACCATTAGTCACCGCGAGTGAACGCAGATATCGTGAATAGTACTATGGGGAGTAACGACCCCGTCTTGGTTATAGGAAATAACCGGGGTGCACCATATTTGAATTGCATTAGGTAATTGGCTATTACCTCCTTTGGGGCAAACTTACGTACACCAGTAATTTGGTGTATGCAGTTGAGTCTTGGTTGCATGAGCTTAGCGCATAATAATCTGTGATTTTCTTTATGATATATTGTTAGTTTACAATTATCATGTTCATATTCTTGTGTTCGACTATTATTTAAACCTATGGATTTCGCTCAACATTATTGTTGACCTTTGTAAGCATGTTATCTCAGATAATCAGTGAAGATTATGTCTGAGGCACGGAGTGGGGCATACCAAGACCTTTCTTGTGGTGTAAACATAAAGTTGTCATTATGCTCTATATTTTGAGAAAACACTTGAACTACTTGGAATGTTTTGTAACAACTATGAGTTTTCGATGTATGATAACTATTTTTAATAAAACGTCTCTTTCGAGTCATTTTCTATGATTATTGACTATGATCTCCATTTGAGTAACACCCCGATTAGTCTTCAGCTGTCATTATGATCTTGGGGGGTGTTACACTATGCGTCTCTACTTATATGGAATTCCTGTTTGTCGTCGTCGATCGTAGTTCGCCTTGGGTCGGGTTAGACCCGATTGGCACCACTTAAACCCGAGTTGCTTATCTTCATTCGACCTCGAATCATCATTCGGCCTTGTTCCGTTGATAATCCTATTGGAACCATCATTCGGCCTCGAATTGTCATTCGGCCTTGTTCCGTTGATAATCTTGTTGGAATCGTCATTCAACCTCGAATCATCATTCGGCCTTGTTCCGTTGATAGTCTTATTGGAACCATCATTCGGCCTCGAATCGTTATTCGACCTTGTTCCGTTGATAATCTTGTTGGAATCGTCATTCGACCTCGAATCGTCATTCAGCCTCGTTTCGTTGGTAATCTTGTGGAATTGTCATTCAGCCTCTTTTCTTTGGTAGTCTTGATGGATTGGTCACTCAGCCTCGTTTCGTTGGTAATCTTGTTGGAATCGTCATTCCGCCTCGTTTCGTTGGTAATCTTGTGGAATTGTCATTCAGCCTCGTTTCGTTGGTAATCTTGTGGAATTGTCATTCAGCCTCGTTTCGTTGGTAATCTTGTTGGATTTGTCATCCAGCCTCATTTCGTTGGTAATCTTGTTGGATTTGTCATTCAACCTTGTTTCATTGGTAGTCTTGTTACATACGCCTCTACTTCAAGCCTTATCTTCGATCGATGTTATTTCATCAATGTTGTTCTTTTGATGTCGTACCTTACGCGCTATCGATATGTACGCTTTTAGCATACCTTTTTAGAACCATCGACGTTCACTCATACTTGGAATTTAATTTGATATCGATCGGTAGTCGAATTTCTTTTGGAAATTATGACTTTGGATTCGAATATTGTACCTTTTTGTGTTAAGTATTAAGTGCACTAATGAGTCAATCGATTGATTGCTATTAGTAATTAATACTCTCCTTCAGAGTCGTACTCTGAATCTGCTAAACTTCCCTCCCAGTAGAGATTCCGTGCCCAATGGAAATCCAGAAATCTTAACGAGTACCATAAACCGCGATCCTTGGAGCTGACGACTAATTCTTCCTTTGTCTTTCGAATACACCTGTTATCCTTACTACCCTTTTACCGATCGATAAGTTACGCCGTAGACGAAACCTCAAAAGAAGATCCCGCGCCTCTACCTGAGTGGTTGTCGGTAGTCCTACCCAACCTGTTCGCCTCTCGCTAATCAGCAAGATGGAAGGTATAGGCGATCTTGCTCGTCTATACGTAAAGAAGATCGTGTGCATTTAGAAGTGCTGAATTATCACACCCCCAAAATACCTGTTTTGCAGTGGAATGGAATACCTGGGGGATGATTGTCATAGCATCACAGTTATAGTTATATTGAACGACCTAAAGTGTCGTTTGAAAAGCACATCGTTTGATATTATAAAACATTCAGAGTTTACAAAAGATAGGTCCAAAAAGTAGATAACGTTTACGGAAATAAGTTTATTACAAACCAAACGATGTTTTTAAAAGTGCCATAATTTACAAGTGAGACGCGTCGTCACCGCGACTCTATGATGGGTCCTTATGCATGCCATGATGTAAATGCCTTAGATACCTGAAAATACATTGCTAAAAGTGTCAACACAAAGGTTGAGTGAGTTCATAGAGTTTATGTAAATGTTTTATACGACCACCACAAGTATAAGTTATGTATGACAAATATGTCACATAAAAATGATACAATTGCTATAAGCACATGACACCGAAGCTAGACTGATCATGATGTTCGCCCCAACAGAGTGTTTTGCCAAACAACTCAAATTATGATATTAAATGAAATGCATCCGTTTGACCAGTTGGAATCCACCAACCCGGATGGAGGAGTCACCCTCAATAGATCTATTCACTCACCCTCACTTCTTTCGGAATTAACGGTTCATGATTATGAAATTGGGACATTCAATTGGCAATGAGGTAACTTAAGTAATGAAATGAATTTGATATACTTGGTATCGTAATAAAATGATGTGCAATGTATTCTCCCCCGTAGGTTTGAAATAATGTATAAACTTGTAAAACGGGGCTATGAAAACTCACTTGATACAATGATATGATGGCAAAAGTGGATACACTGAAATGAGGCGCAATCTCTAACCGCGACCTATTATGAATGATATGATCTAATATAAGTCATGATGTAATGTTATGCATGCAAACTCATATGATCTCCATACCACTTGTGTATTTTGAAAATAAAGTTTATCGTCAAAATATATGTTTATAACGTCTCGACAAGTTATAAATTACTTTACAAGTACTTACGTTGAAATGATATCCTACGATAGTCATTTAGTGATTTATTATGAAATTATAGTTTTTCGTCGAAAAATAATACACTTGGACAATTCATGAAAATGACCAATTTTTGAGTGATCGTAAATTATTCGTTATACCTCCGCTTGACAAACGGTTAAACATTTTGGAAAATAGAATAGGCGAACTCACTTTTATTTGAAGACATCGTTTTCTCAAAACTATGCTATCGATATGAAAAATGACTCAAAACATGGTCACTAGCGATGACCACTTTGGTCTAGTAAAAATATATAAGTGTTGTACTTGTTAAAAATAGTTACGATAACCATATTTATAACGCGTGTATTTTAGTCGTTATAAGTCCGTTTTCTACGTTTTATATATCTTTAGTTTCGTATTAAAGTATACTAGTATATTTTTGACAAATCGACTCATTTAGACAATGTTTAAAACTCATTTTTGCCCTTAAAATAACCCTTAACAGCTTACCATTTTTCAGAAAATATAGTTTTTGCCGCTAAACTTGAAACTAGCGTATCTCCTTCGTTATTAATCCGTTTCAACCCGTTCAAGCGACCACGGTTTCGTTTTAAAGTATATTTTCTGAATATCTAGCCCAAAATATTTCATGACCTGCTGAATTTTCCAGATTTTGAAAAAACGATCAGACCACAATCTAAAGTTGTCGAAAATGATTTTTCTTGCGTAATACTTGTTTCAATCACTTCAAATCAACACCAAATCTATTCTAAACCTACTATACACCTTCTTAGGGTGTCATGGGTTCCTAAACATCATCAACAATGATATGTTTCAAGGGATTAATTATAGGATGATTATAACTTATAATATGTAATAAAAACAATTAAAAGTGGTATGAATCATATAATACTTGCATGTTTTGTACTAAAATGATAAAAATAACTCAATAATGATTATGAAGGATTAATAAAGATCATGAAAAGCTTACTAGTTAAATGATGAGGTTTAAGTAACTAGGTTTCCTAAATACTCATAGGTTTTTATTGCAAAACCTTAAAAGAAGTAATCTAGAGTTTATATGAGCACTTGATCCTTGAAAAACTTTTGATTTCTCATTGGTTTTTCTTCTTGGCCGAATAATAGAGAGGGAAATGAGAGAGTTCTCTTTTTTTTCACCTTAGCATTATGTGTAGTATGTGTTTTGTGTTTAGGATAATAATTGGTAGTAAGTAAATATCTAATCTACATGTGTATGTGTTAAGTCTAGGTTAAAGATATTTAGTTTTACTTGGTGACTAGTGTGGTCGGCCATGGGGTAAATTGGGGAGGGTTTGGGTAGTTTTTATAAGTAAATGTATTATAAGGTTAAGTATAATGTGTAGTTTGTAAGTATAAATAGGTATTTAGTGTAGCGTTAGCTAAAAATAGATTTTAACGGGACAAAATAAAATATATCGAAGTCATAAAAATTATAAAAATACATTTCTCGCAAGAATTGAGTGAACAAATAATTATCGAGTTGAATTTACGAAAACCGTCGTAAATATATATACATAACAATTTATATACAAAATAAATTCAAAACGTCGGGTAAACTAATAATATAATTTTTATAGTCTTAAAATGAGTATAAAAATATATTAGGATAATTTTTGGAAGTGTCGGATCAAATTTTCAAAATAAATGATTATGCGATAGCGTTTATTTAATAGGAAAAATATACGTTAATGAAATATGCAAACCCATGCATGAACTAACATGAAAATGATATTACTGATGATATGTAGACTAATTCTAGTCTATATGAAGTGTCCTCAATGATTTTTCATGAATACGCAGCTAAACCATTACGGTTACGCGAATTTGATACTCGTAAACCTAGTTTACGAAAAATGATGAATAGTGAAACATGAATAGTGATTTTTCTTCGGGAATAAATAATGTTTCGTGAATAGTAAAATTTTGAAATAACCTCTCAAAGTCGCAAACTGACCTCAAAAATGATGAATAGTAACCAGTGAATAGTAAATTCCCGAGATGAATAGTAAATTTGAGAAATGACCTGAAATTGCGAGTTGTCACATGAATTCTATCCTTTTCTGATCGTGGCAATCGCCTCTCGCCCACGTTTCGTCTATCACTTCCTAGAGCCATGAGAACAGATCTGGATATGCATACAGTGTATCATCCCAAGACTGATGGCCGAAGTGAAGAACTATTCGAGTATTAGTAGACACGTCGCGTGCCTAACAAGTTTGGAAATGGTTGGGATAGACACCTTCCGTTGGCCGAATTATCTTATAACCATACCTACCATTCCTGTACCTCAACGGCACCATAAGAGACCCTCTATGGTTATAAGTGTCGATCGCGATTGTTGGGTAGAAATGGAAATACCAAACTAACCGCCCCGAACCTATTCGAGAATCTACCGAGGAGATCATTCGAAGACGAGATAGATATGCAAGCTTCTCGCGAATCGTTAGAAGACACGGATGACGTAAACCCCTTGAATCCCGAGATATGGCCTAGATTAAGCTTAAAGATTCACCATGAGAATGTGTGAAGCATTTAGTAAATGCGAAAAGCTTAATCCTCGCTATATCAATCTTTTCAAAATCTGGCTGGAGTTAGACCAGTAGCTCAAAGCCTTGAGCTACCGTCAAGACTCAGCAGTGTTCCCGATATTTTGTGCGTAATATGAAGAAATGACTCGCCGATGAGGCAGTTGTTATTCCTTTGGGAAATCCAAATCTTTGAACATTAAAACCTTGTCAACCTACCGAAATCGTAGACCATGAAGTCAAGCGACTTTAGTAAAATCGCATCCTCATCGCCGAAGTTCGTCGGAGCTGAAGAAGAATCCCCATACGTCTCTACTCATTTCCTTTCGACCGTAACGGGTAACTAGAATTGAATCGCGAGGACGAGATTCCATTTAAGGAGGTGAGGCTGTGACAACCCGTAATTTTCACGATGCATTTTATTCGAAGAAACGACGAATAGATTTGATCATTTAAGGAGGTGAGGTTGTGACAACCCGTAATTTTCACGACGCGTTTTATTCGAAGAAACGACGAATAGATTTGATCATTTCTTTTATTTCGAGATACGAGGTGTATTTATAATCATTTTTATCGGAAATATTATTCTGAGCGCGTTGGTGTATTTCCTGGGTCATGAATCCATTGTTTGCTAGTCTAAACGAGCCCCGAATCTCTAAATTACAAAAGATAACGAAATTAAAACTATGGTCCCTGCAGTAATTTTACCTCGCCGCCCCTCATCTTTCTAGAGTTACAACTTTAGTCCCTCCAGGGGTATAAATACCCCAACTCTCTCACACCTCACACATTTTACACACACACACACACTTTCTCACACTAAACCCTCCTCCTTCTCTCTAAAATATTTCGGCGCCGTCACCACTCTCTGGCCGCCGTCTGGCCAACCTCCGGCCACCACCACCTATTACACCACCCCACCCAAATGATAGATCGGGCCCTTTGGTCACGTTTACGTGCCACACACGCCTTAAAAATGCCTCACGCGTTCTAGATATGAGTTTTTGTGGTGCGTATATTAGGGTTTTTATGGTTAACGATTATTAAGGGTTCGCGCTTGGATGGGTACGAGTTTTGCTCGTGAAAGATACCACCAACACCTCGTCTTACTTTATTTTATTTGACCGATTGTATATATTGACTTGAGTTGAGGTTTCATGGATAAAATTGGTAAGCAAATTAAAAACATAATGGAAAGATGTAACAAATCTTATAAAAACATTTTGGAAATATATTCGTGTGGTATGGGAAACAGATTCGTATAAATCTGAAATGGTTCGTGTATGATTAGGTTAGAATCGTTTTGGATAATGGTTGATTGATATGGTTTGGTCTCGGATCTGTTAAAACTAGGGTATGATTAGTTTTGTTGAGGTGTTTGAACGATTGTTGTTCGTTGTGGAAATGGGACAGACTCGGTACGCTGAGTCGGGTTGGGTCAGGACCCATACGGGTTAGGTTTGACCCGAATGTTAATACAATGGGGTTTGTTATGTCTCAACTTGTTAATTTGTCATGTGGTACGGGTCACTTGGGGTTCGTGATTTGCTTGTTCTTGGGTCGAGTCAAGTGAGTGACCCGTGTTAATAACGGTTAGAGATAGTTAGTATAGGTTATAATTGGTTATTGAAATTGCTTGTTGAGTCGTGATTGTCATAATTTTGGGACATTGAAACTAACGAAATGGTCACTTGCATAAGTTAAACGGCTAAAATAAAAGTTAACTTGTAAACAACATGGGAACAATGACTTGAACAATGTGAAATCGATAAACTTTGATAAGTATTTAAAACTTGGTACACTTCGGTAAATAATGGCAATTGAGATTTGGACTTAATTTCAAATTGTGAATTTAACTTGGATAATACACTTCGATACGACTTACAAATTGGACATATTGGGTTTATTTGGAATGTCTATTAACTTGTAAATAAATATTGAATTACTTGACTACCGGTAATTATTCGTTACTTGTAATATTGGTTAACAATGCTAGGTTCATTTTGGTATACTTAAATTGTAATTCTTCGTACATTAAATGCTTGACTAACGGTATTTATTTGTTACTTGAGATATTGATATGTTTCGGGAAATTTAGATTGTGACTTGAATTTGGATAAAACGAATATATAATCGGATTGGACACGTTAGAGTTAATGAATCGTTATTAATAGACAATTGGACAAATTGAACATTTCGGCCTAGAGACGGATACAATATATTAGACTCTATATGAATTTAATATATTTGATTCGTAACGGACTTAAATATTCAATTGACAATTATCGCACTAATAAGGAGAAGTTAACCTATCAATTTCCTAAGAATACGGTTTAAATAAATTTCTAGTCCTTATTAATTACCATTTAAACTTATTTTTTTATAAACATAAATCAACTTTTCCAAATTACTTGGGATTATGGGGAAAGTACCGAAGCTTACCAATTGACCGATTTATGTTATGTGGATAGTTGACGTCATTTCTTGATTTTCTTTGGTTTGCTTGAGTGTTGTTAGTATTTCTTGACTTTGTCGATGTCTTTTCCTCTTCGGCGTGAGTTCTAGTCAGTATGTCTCGACTATGTCGACATCTCCTTTTTCGCGTGAGTTGTATGTCGAGTCTATGCTTCTTACCACCACATGAAATGTTAAAACTAAACTTTTGAGAATGAGAATGGACTTTTGAAAGTAACGACATGAATAAATCCACGAAAACTACGACACATTATCTTTTATCGACTTCTTTATCATATGAGACGTATTTTGAGATAATCATAGACGTATTAGGTTGCGCCGTTTCTGTTCTATCGTACCCGCCGTACCTTCTTCTGGATGCCATGGAGATTAGCTTTAGATGCTAGTTGTGTTAGTAGTGAATAGTGCATTGTTGTGGCTAAGGTGAGTTCATAGGCCCTATTTTCAAAGGTTTTTATAACTTATTTTGGGAGAGAATACATGCTGGTTTTAACTGAACATAATTGGATATGTAAATTGTTATTTGAGAATGACTTTCGATTGAAATATTTGAATTGGTGATTGAATGCTTTACGTGTTTATTGGAAGTAAAGGGTGAGTACAAACTATTTCTTGGCTCTGCCACTACTTTTTTGAATTGCTAATGTGCTGGCTAGGAAGGGTTAGATATGCGATAGATGTTGACTTAGACTAGGGTAGCAATCCTTTGCTATAACTACGATACCTAGCTAAGAATAGACATCTGTAACCGACCTAGACCAGGGTAGCATTGATTCTTGGCTTTGCTATGGCCATGGTACCTGGCTAGAGTCGCTAGGGCCCTACTGAGAACTTGATGCGATGTTGGAATGATTATTGGAATGATTATTGGAATATTGTTGGAATGTATAGTATATATATTTGCCTTAGTCGCACATAGTAAATAAACTCTATCAGGTCCACTACTCAATTTTGTGATTAAACTCTATGAACTCACGAGCGTAAGCTGACCATTTTTGAATGTGTTCTCAGGTTTAAGGCGATAACTTACTATTGGAAGACGTTTGGCAAGGGGCATGGTCATAGGCGACTATGATGAACAATTGGGACCGCTTTAACTACTTTACGGGTCTATTTTCGCACTATTTTCATATAATGTAAACATTAATGTTTTCGATAATGAATTTTATTCTAAATGAATAAAATAAAAATCATTCTTTGTACCTTATGTTGTGATGCCAATATGGTAGCACCCTAAGGTTTGTATGCTTCCGCTGGACCTAATTTTGGGGGTGTTACACCCGAATCCTAAACGACGAGCGTCGGTAACGGTTCCGTTGCTTGTTAGTTGCTGTTTGGTTCCCCGTAGCCCATAACATTTGGCATTCTATGTTGCTGATGGTGCTTATTTTTCTGTCCGTTGATTTGTTGTAAGGCCTCCTCTTTAGTCGAAGAAACCATCGACGAAACCCTAGATCTACCAGAGAGGCCTCGAATGGTATTATTTCTATGCGTATCAGTTGTAACATGGTTTTTGTGGGTTTCTATGGGGAACATGTTGTAAGACCCCGTAAAATTTCGAAGTCATTAATTAATCTTAAACATGAACTATTCTATTATAAAGGTTATTTAGCCATTTTCACGTGTAAATATTTCGTTTATTTAAACTACGAATGATATTCGTCAACTAACTATGTGACGTAACTTACATACCAATTAAACGAGCTTCACGCGTACCAAGACTAGATTTACTAATAGGCTAATCAAACCCGACTATCTCTTTTGGGCCTTTGCAAAGTATAAACCAAACAATGCATATTCATTCTTTCCTTGGGCTTGGCCCGTTAGTTTTAGTCCAAACGAACCATGGTTATATTTTGTTTTGGGCCAAGTGAATCCTTATAGGCTTATAGCCACAATCAACTTTAGTTATTCTATTTCCTTGTGCTCAGCAAACAAAAACGCAAACTCAGACAGTCAGACGACACGCATGTACTCGCCATTCTTTCCTTTTCTTTTCGTGTGATACTAATCAAAAGACAAGACCCAAGAAATACAACCATGCTAACTTTAAATAAATATGACTTGACCTTCTCTTTTGTTCCTTCAGTCGAATACACAAACCAAGCTAGCATATAATGATATCTTTTTTTTCTGTACAAATGAGAAACACAGAAACACTCAAAGCACAACACAAAAGAAGTGCATGCACCTTTGTCTTCTCTTTTGCGTATGATCAGGGGACACAACACCAAGCACCCCTTTGATTGACAATGTTGATTTTTTTTTTTTTTTTTTTTTTCTCTTTTCTGTCGATCAAACATCAATGCACAATAATTGTATTACGTTATTGAACACTAGATTACTAGAGTATTCTTTTATTACAAGAACCATAACTGAACACTTTGACCACAAGCTAATATGTCTCCCACTCTTATTCTTGTGAAAAGACCTTTCACTTCCCTAGCTTTTGTGTCGTTTGAATGAGGAACCAAGGCAAGACCATGCTTTCCTTTGCTCAAAAACTACTTTGCATGAAGTCCATGCACTAGAATATTACCAAGACCATGCTCCTCTTGGCTATAAAAACCAACTCACCTTACTTGCACATTCCTCACAACATTCAAATCTCACAAAATATCCTTCAGTCACTCCTTGCCACTGTCAAACAAGCAAGGGAAACGGGTTTTGGAAACATAAGAATAAATCGGGTTTTTACTTTGGAAGCTATCGGGTTCTTACTTTGAAAACTAGTTGTAGTTCTTTGGTTCACTCTTCACTCGACATTCCTTCATTCTCACCACTGTAAGCCTCGAAACACAACCCTCTTTTGTACAAACTCGTGTTTAACTTTTAGTTTCACCATTCTTTTGTAGAATTCTAAACTAGACAAGAACTTGTTTCCTTTTCTTTTTCCTTGTCACTCGACCCACTGTTACTACAAATGTATACTCAGTTTGGTGAAGACTAAAGTAAATTCCTAAGCAAATATATATACCTACGTGTACATACATGCACACTCAGAAAATAGACTTGTTGTGTTTAATAAGAAACTTGTGTGCAGTGGCGGAGCCAGGAGATGCGATCACAGGGGATCGAGCAATAAGAAGATTTTTCGTGTAGCTTTAAACAAGTCGGGTCGGTTACTTGAGTTTGAATAAAGGTAACAAAAATGCTCTATTTCAATGCAATTATAGACTATAATCAAAAGAAAAACTAAACATAATGAATATCATACAAATTTTTATGAATAATATTATGTGGATGCCCATATAACTCATAAGAAGCCCATGACCCAATTAGCTATTACGGTTTTACCTTAATATTTATCTTATATATACCTTTTGTAATCTTGTACATTATGATCAATTGAAGAATTCTTTTCATTCCCTAACATTTGTTCACAACACAAATTATATTAAAGTGCTTGCCATATAACGTGACCATTTTATCAAAACTTAACATTTTTGAAAAACTGGAATATGATACGTCGCCAAAAAGTCAACTAGAAACAAAAGCATAGAGTACTTAAGGTTCTGAGGTAAAACTATTTCACAAAATAGTAAACTACAGTGTTAGATCTTATGGATGAGAGATACAATAAATTGAGTAATTATAAAGAAAAGATACCCTTTTAACTTTTTAATATCACGTGATATAATTGGGCCCACAACCCAACTCTCATCATTCCTTCACCTTCTCTATTCCTGCTTAACCCCTTTTCGCCTCCTTTGTTCCGATGAACAATACAGCCGGAAAAACAGTTTCCGCATTAAACAACTTTGCTTTTTGAAAACCTTGAGAGTGTAGAGGGCACTCTCACTATTTGCTTGAGGGCACTAGTCCTATTTGTTACCAATATCAACTTTTTCTTTATGTATTTTTGGTATCTGTAAGCGCTTGGTTGGGGGCAACGCCCCCCACTACCTTCCATATGGCTCTGCCCCTGCTTGTGTGGCAAACTTTTGAACATGATTAACACTCATGAAAACTAGTATACTCATGTTTTTCTAAAACGACATACACATGCATTGTAGAGTTATTTGAGATTTCGATCCCAAGGACTAAAAGAAACCATACAACTTAACTCAATTTTTGGCTTAACGGACAAGTGCTTAATCATATAACTATTGTTTATTTTGGCTTAGCATGGCCTATTTTTAAAGCTTATGAACTCGGCGACTAAATTAACTAAACCCAAATCAAAACCCATAACGAGCCATAAGGTCCAAACCGTTGGCCAAGTGCTTATAAATAAGCTAAATGTGTAAAAACTCATTTTCATAACTTAATGACGTAAAACACAAAAACAGTTAAGTTATTTTGGTCTCGTTGGATTTTTGAGTCGTAAAAACTCAAATAAGTCAAGACTTATTTGAAGCTTATTTTGGGTCACCTTGCGTTAACTTGGCTTATTGGAAGACTTAAAGTCATTATCAGTTTCATAAGAATGAAAGTAGTAAAATAGTTTGAGGAAGGTGAAACACAAACTTATACACGACCTTAGATTTCACTGAGTAAGACAATATAACACAGCTAACAATCCGTTAGATAAAATTAAGCTGTAAAGTATAACGCGAAACACCCCTTGGCTCATATGGTTGATTCGCTTGTGCTCGAAAGTGTGAGGTCTCAAGTTCTAACCTTGCCCATGGCAGGTTTTTGGTGATTTTTATTAGTTTTGCTAAATTGAGACTTTTACACTTCCAGTCCCTCAACATCGAATCACTTGCTATTTTCTTAAAACTGTCATAAGCTTGAAGAATTATAACGTATCACAATTTCAGTCCCTCGATTTCAAATCCTTTGTCACTTCCCTTAAAACTTTTATAAAACTTAAAAACTTCTATGAGTTTTTATACTTATATAAATTGTACACTTTTAACCCTCCCACTTTAACCAATTTAACATTGTCTTAAAAACTTTTATAAGTTTTGAAACTTGTATTAATTATTACAACTTTAACCCCATTTTACACTTAACCCTTTTCATCCCAAAACTTTTGTAAAGTAATAACTTATATATTTTTACCACTTTTATTTTAGATAATTATGTTTAACACATATTTTATTCAACGACCTCATTCTTGTAAACCACAAATAATATAATATTTACTCACAACTTCTATAAAATATATATAACATAAATATATTTTCTCATCTTGAAACCCAACAAATCCAATAAATACCATGCAACTTGTAATTATTTCCACTTCGATTAATACTTGAGCCGATATTCGAGCCAACTCTTATACGAAAGTTTCGTATACAATTTCCCACATCTATTCCAAGAGCCAATACTTACCAACATTTTCACAACTATATTTTTATGTACATTGTTAATAATCGAATTAACTTATGAAACGTCCACACAAGCTAAGTAACACAAACACATGAGAAAGTTTTTGAAAACATTTATTTTTGAACTATAAGCATTTCAGAAACTTAAACAATTGAAAGCATTCATTTTTGAACTTTAAGCATTACCACACAAGTAGAAACGATACAAGTGTCTCACAGCAAACAATTTTGCAAACATAACCATTTATGGTCGTAAACGAAATATATTATCTGAGACTTGCCATATTATATCTAGGTTTCGTGTTGAAGCCGTTGCCATATCGTACTTGATATCATCATACATTGCCTACCTTATCAATAAGGTGAGTTCATAGCCTCGCTTTTACTTATCTTTACAAACCCCGCGAGGGAGATACATGCTATAAACTAGAACACAAGCCTTTTTGCAACTGTACGCTACTTAATCATTGGTATTGCCTAAGTTGTTAGCCGAAAAATCCCTGCATCATGAACCATTAGTCACTTGCGAGTGAACGCAGATATTGTGGATAGTACTATGGGGATTAACGACCCCGTCTTGGTTATCGGAAATAATCGGGGCATACTATATTTGAATTGCATTAGGTAATTGGCAATTACCTCCTTCGGGGCAAACTGTTACGTACACCAGTAATTAGGTGTATGCAGTTGAGTATTGGTGTCATGAGGTTAGTGCATAATAATCTGTGATTTTCTATGATAAGTTATCTTCGAAGCAATTATCATCTATCTTCTTTTGTTCAACTGATTAACTATAAACCTATGAATTTACTCAACCGCCGTGTTGACCTTTTAAGCATGTTTATCTCAGGTAATAAAAAGGCGATAGCTAACCTTTGGAGGCACTTGGGCATTGGCATGGCAAGATTATAGAAGACTCTGATTTATGTATTGGGACCACATTTTGTTAATGGGCCATTTTCCGCAACAATTCAACTTTTGTAAACTGGTTTTACTACAATAAATGAAATCTTTTAAGGAAAATATGTTATTCTATACTTTGTGATGTGATATCAATCGAGTAATACCCCAATAACCTTTTCTTCCACTGAAAACCATTTTTGGGGGTGTTACAGATTGGTATCAGAGCCTTAGTTATAGAGAACTTGGCATTTTTCAAACCTATAACCGTTTTTACAAAAACTTAACCCTATGACTAACACATGCCTGTCTGCCAAGCTAAATGCCTCACTTATGACTCGTTGAAGTCATCTTTGATAAGATATGTGTTTTGTAACTGCCAACTTAATCTCACTATTAGCTATGATTATTTTACTCATACATATGTTTACGTACCACAGAGCTACGCCTTCTCCTCCACACAAATGATATATTTGTTCAGTCTTTCATAACAATTTTTAAAAGCATTGGGACATGTTACTAGTATAACTAAGCTAAGCATTGCAAGATTCATTGAACCTCGGGTGAATATAGATTGATCACTGATTCCTCCGGGAAGAGATCAATAATAGAAGTGTGTAGTATACGGGTAACTCAAACGTGTTGGGTTTGAGCACCGAGATCGTTCCGAACGAGGGTTGAATGGAATTTCCAACTCACGTCGCGATTATCGGGATTTGAATGGGAAAAAGGGATAATTTGAAGTTTTCTAAACTACGGGGCAAGGGAAGCATAAAAGGGAAATTACACTACGGGAAATCCTAAATACGCAAATTATACTAAAACGTATTAAATGAAACGTAAATAAAATGCAACTACGTCTATTCTAAGTCCTAAAAATAATCTAAAATTACTTTTAAACTAAAATGATATTAGAAAATTAACTAAGAATTAAAACTATTTTTTAAGATTTTTCTGGAATTTATTTGAATTAAAAACTAATTTTAAACTAATAAAACAAATCTAAAATACTAAAAATTATAAAAACAAAAGTGAAAATTATGAAACTATTATTCAAAAATCTAAATTAACTCAAAAGACTTTTCAAAACTGGAATTGTATTTTTCTGATGATTTTTCGAATTTTTATGAATTAAAAACTATTTAAAACTAATTTAAATGCTAAAAATTACAAATTAAACTAGGAAAAATCTAGAAAATTTATTTTTTTGCTTTTTATAATTTTCTTAATCTAGGAAAATTGAAAAATTATTTTTTGGAACCTTTTCTGATTTAATTGTAATAAAAGCTATTTAAAAAGTCTTAAAAACTGATTTTAATCAAGAAAAATAGTAAACAGTAACTAAAAATTATGAAAAATTCAGGGAAAATCTAAAATATTATTCTAAATCTAGGAAAAATATGAAAACTATGGCTTATGTGTGAGAAATTGAAACTGTAATGTAACTACTTATGAAATAAGCACTTAAGAATAAGCTATAAAGCACTAGAAGGCACCAAATGATCTCAGAAGTTAGAGTGTGCTAAAACTACTTAAAAGGAACTTATTCAAGCTAGTCTTAACTTCTGAAAAGCAAAGTTTTAATGCTAATTGAACACTACAGCCAAACAGTCCTAACCTATCACTTTTAAGCTAATGTACCAGCTGATTTAATAAGCCAAATTGAAAACTAAAAATTGGGAATTCTAGAAAACCTACCAAAGAACATGTAAACTGAAATTGAGCTCCTAATTAGCTAATATGAGACCTGTGCAAGGTCTGCAACAAGCCTGGTTCACACTCAGAGTATGCTGAGTGTGAACAGGGGAAATAACAGCTTATGTAGCAGCTTATTAAGTGCTTAAAACAGCTTCCAAAAATTTCACAAAATTCACTTTTCAAAACTTGACCAATTGAACTAGTAAAATCTAAAATCTCACTTGAATTGATCCAATAATGAATCTATGAAAAATCCAGAAAGTTTTGTAAAAACCAGCTTTTCTACTTTTTGACTATTATGACAGAACTGAACCTTTGACCAAACTGACTTTTGATCTTCAAAAACAGATTTAAATTGTTGTTTTATGATGCAATATGAACTAATTAAGCTTAACTCTAACAATTTAACACCTAATATGCAAGTTGCAGCTTACTGATTCAACAATTATGGAATTTAGGACAGATTTCATGTGAATTTGACTTTAACTGTATGCAAGTGCAAAATGACTACTGATATGAGTTTATCTATACTAAATGAAGTTTTACCAACTGCTTTTAAACACAAACCAATCCTCAATCTTACTAAAGCTACCTAATCCAAACTCTAGTATAGCAACAGATTAACAAATAACTATCTCTAAAATCACTATTCTAAATCATGATTAAGCTAAAACAAGTTCAGATAATGACAATAAGGGTAAATGATGCAACAATATCAACTACTTATCAAAAGAGTACTAATCTAAAATTGCATATATGACAGATATGTAAAAAGCACTTACAAAAGTCCTAGCCACAATGGCTTGCCATACAACACAATTAACCACTAACCTAAACCATTATCAACCCATATTCAGATCAAATTCAACCCATATCATTCTGATTCAGCAATCCAGAGCAATTCAACCATGAATCTGTAACTTTGACTTTTGTTGACTGGATTTATGATTTGAGTAGAAACTGAGTAGATAAGTATAAAAACTCTTAATAAGCTATTAGTTAGCTTATAGAAGCTTCCTATAACAAAAACTACAACTGAGATTGATTACAAACCATAATTCATATATTTTTTATTTTTTTAAGGATTTTTTCTGATTTTTATATGATTTTTGTAAAGTGGAAATGGAAACTGAAATTTGATAAATAATAAGCTATTTTGAGCAATACTAAGTAAATATAAGCTATTTGTAACAATAGAACAATAATTAAGAACTAATGAGAATTAAGACTAAAATACTTTTATTAAAAAAAAACTGAATACACTATTGAATTTGAAATACAAGAATAGATTTAAACACTGAAAACATTAATAAGCTATACTACTCAGAGATATACTACTACACTACTCCTACTCTACATATCCAAGCTGTGAATCCAATGGGGTATTTATAACCTATCTTGATGCCTTGGAAAAGTCTAGAAGGTGCAATCTGTGCTTTCTTTAGATGCCTCTCAACCCTTGGATCTTGTTTCCACTTCATCCCAGCAATATCCACCCTTGGATTGAATCTTACACGTACCACTGACCAATCAGATGAGAGTATTTGAGGTGAATGTCACACGGATTGCCAGCGTGGCATCCGTGTGTCAGAAGGTGTCAGCAGAAGTACCTTAATTGCCCTCAAGTTAAGTGAATTGGTTTAATTGGGATCAGGGTACTTTAGGGTTTATGCATCTGGGTAATTTTGGGGAAAGTGGATGGCGGGTAAGTATTTTTTAACTATTTTTCGTTTTAGACCGGGTATAAGGGTATTAGGTTGGACCGGGTATTGGTGTTGGGTGTGAATTTGGGCTTGGGAACACTTGGGCCTAATGTATAAATTTGGACTTAAGGATTTAATATGGATCCATGTAGTAACTTAGGGACCAAAAGTGTCAAATTTGAAAATCCAGGGATCAAAAGTGTAAATCTGAAATTATCTTCCAAGGGCCATTGTTGACATTCTTCAAATAAGCAAGGACCAAATTTGCCAACTTTGAAAATTCCAAGGACTAAACATGACAATTCTGAATCTTTAGGGACTAAAACTGCCATTTTGAGAATTGATTGTCCAAACTTGAAAATTCCTTTCCCAGCCTCGGCTTTTAGCATTCTTCTTTCTCTCGTGCTCGGTTTTCTTTGGTTTTGGCTTTCTTTTGTCTGTTTTGTCACATCCGTACCTGCACATGCAAAAACTCAAGAAACACGCAAATGTTAACAATAAACGGCTCTTTCTTGGTTATTTTGGGTCAGTTTTGATAAACAAAAGATATGTGTTTAAGCACATATCAATCACCTATATTCAACTAGGGACAATAGGACATAGCCTGATCACCTATGTCCGACTCAGAGGTGAATGTTGCAATACTGAAAGTAGTTATGATAGTGTTATGTCCAGTTGACCTTCTGATTGACTTCTGAAATTGGTAAAAATTCCGTGTGTGTTCATTAACATTTGTTAATACAAATATCGTCATTAAACGTTATTTATATTTTCTGATCTTTACCTAAGTTTTGTTAACGACAAAAGTAAATTTAATTTTTGTAAAGTCTTCGTCACTCAAGAATTTACATTTTGATTAGTCATGTATCAATTAACTTTGATACCCTTTTAAACCATAATGTATGTCAATATTTTTAGATCAAGTATGTTTTAGTTTCTTAAACACAACATTACATATGTATTTACATTTAACATATTTTTTCTAAATATAAAAAACAACATATGACATCATGGGTGCATCATTGAAATCTCTAGAGGATTTCATTAGATTTTTTGTGTAGATTTGAACTCTACATATCTTACATGATCTTAGTTATATTTGGTTGAATTTGGTAAGATTTTTGTAATCTTGTTGTCTGACCGGCGGCACCAAAATTATATAAGGGCGGAACCCTTATTTTCGTTCCGTGGTCCGTGGTGACAGTAGAATAGTTTGGCTATAAATAGCAAGCCAACCCAAGTTATTTTCTCATCCCTTTCTAGCATAATCACATACATTCTTTCTCTCTACTATTTCTAACTCAGTTTCATATCATTATAGTGACCCTCTTTTGTAGCAAAGAAGATCAAGGCATAATCAAGCTTCAACAAATAGTTGGAAGTCTTGTTTGTTTTGTTGTTGTATGATCTAGTCTTGTTCATACATCATTGTTGTACCAAACCATCTTAAACTTCTGAGTGTGAGTAGTTAGTATTTTAGTCCTTAAAATACATAGTGTGTGGGAGTGGTTGTACCTTTGTTAAAGAGCTCAACATCTAGCTTTGTGTCGGAAATAGTGTGTAAGCGAAGTGTAAAGGTTTCTACGCCGGTTAAAGGAGCTTGTTGACCAGTGAAGATAAACTCTCGAGTTGGAGACTCGGGGAGTGGAGTAGGGCAAGGAAAAAGAGTCCTTGTAGACCGAACCACTATAAACAACTTGTCGTGGTTTGATTGTTTCTTTCCTTATTTACTATTTATATATTGCTTGCATATTGTTTATTATTCACTAACATATCTTTGATCAATATCAATTGATCTTACAATAAGTTTCAAAACAAAGATTTTAATCGGTAAACTATTCAACCCCCCTTCTAGTTTTTCACAATTGATACCAGAGTCTCGTTGCTCAAGAATTTATAAAATATATTGTATTTTATAAACTTGAAACGATCCATGGATTCCGAAAACTTTAAAGAAGGGAAATCTATGCAAAGACCACCACTCTTTGAAACCAATGGATTTATCTATTGGAAAAACCGTTTTGAAACATATGTAAAGTCAAAAGATATAGATCTTTGGTTTGTTATCATTAAAGGAGACTTTAATCCTACAACAAAAGATATTTCAAATGATGATCAAAAGAAACTAATAGCTAAAAATAATGAAGCTAAAATGATGCTTTATAATGCTTTGCCTAGAAAAGAATGTGAAAGAATTTTTATGTGTGAAACCGCAAAAGGGATTTGGGAATCTTTAGTTATTACACATCAAGGAAATTCACAAGTCAAGGATAAAAAAAATTGATCTTCTTGTTCAACAATATGAACAATTTGTTATCCCTGAAGATGAAACCATTGATTGTGGATTTGCTCGCTTTAATACTATTATTACTTCTCTTAAAGCACTTGATGAAACTTTTCGTAGTAAGAACTTTGTCAGGAAATTTCTTAGAGCACTCCATCCGAAGTGGAGAGCAAAAGTAACGGCTATTGAGGAATCAAAAGATCTCTCAATAATGTCACTTGACGAGCTAATTGGAAATCTCAAAGTACACGAAATGGTGATGGAGAAAGATTCGGAGATCATCAAAGGAAAAAGAGAGAAAGTCAAATCCGTTGCTCTAAAGGCAAGAACGGAATCTAGTGGTGACGAAGAATCTTGCTCGGGTAGTGAAGATGAGGAGTATGCTATGGCCGTTAGAGATTTCAAAAAGTTCTTTAGAAGAAGAGGAAAGTTCGTAAGGCAACCCCGAGATGAAAAAAAGCCATTCCGAAAAGACCGAGATGACAAAAAGGGAAAAGGTAAAAGGAAGTGCTTTATATGCGGTGATACAAGTCATCTAATAGGAGATTGCCTCAAGTCACCTAAAAGCAAAACTCAACGAGCTTTTGTAAGTGGTGCTTGAAGTGATAGTGAGGATGATAAAGAATCAAGCAAGGATGAGATCCCTCTAATGACACATGAATCAAACGAGGTACATTCTGACTCATCTTACTCTTCTATTGATGATGACACTTTGCAAAAACAATATAATCAATTGTGTGAGCGTAGCTTAAAAATCATAAGTAAAAACAAGTTTTTAAAGACTAAAAAGGAATTTTTAGAAAACGAAATTTATGAGTTAAAAGAAAAGGCAAAACGATTAGAAAAGGACAAAGTAAATGACGATGGTTGCAAATCATGTCAAGAGCTTAGTCTTGAAATAGAAAAGCTAAAACTCACACAAGAAGTTCTCATTGAACATAACTCTAAATTTAACAGATTTAACAAAAACATTTCTTGTGCCGATGAAATAGTAAGAATTCAAAAAGTACCAGGAAACACAAGTGGATTAGGTTTTAATGAAGTACTAATTCCAAATAGTCAAACCAAAATGGCCGAAAAAGACAAACAAACTGTCACATCTGCTGCAGTACAACACGGACCAGACGGACCTAAAAAATTGGTTCCGTCCGTTGAAAGTTTTGGTGCCGTGGTGTCTGTAGTAAGACAGAATGCTTGCAAAACGGATCGTAGTGAATTTGTCAAGGTAACAAAGAAAACCAAGTATGTTGTTAAACTAAAACCTGCTGTTACATTAGGAGTAGGACTTGCTATAAATGAATTTAGATCTAAAACTACTCAACAACGGCCAAAAACACGTATTGCCAAACGCCCCTTTCCCAAGAGCAACTAAAACATACAACCCAACTATCAACATACTGGTTGGAATCAAAACTACCCTAGACCATATCAAACTCCAAATTACATGCCATGGAACCCTTACCCATCATTTCCATACATGAACCAAGTAAATGGTATGTTTAACCGAAACGGACCCATGAGATATTGGGGACCAAACGCTTGAGTTATTTGTGCCATAGGTATGCTTGAAAGTTGGATTAGAACCTGATGAATGGATAAAAGATAGTGGATGCTCAAGACACATGACGGGTAACAAAAGCCTCTTCTCAACATACCAAGAGTATGGCGGAGGTAATGTCACTTTTGGTAGCAATCGCAAAAGCAAAATCATTGGCAAATGTACGATCGCTCATAACTCCCTAACTATTGAAAATGTTGCTCATGTTGATAGGTTAGGATTTAATCTACTTAGTATTAGCCAACTATGTGATAAAAAGGATAAAGTACTATTTGAAGAAAATGATAGCAAAATACTAAAAGATGGTATCACCATAGCTAAAGGATTTAGGAAAAATAACATATATGTCATGAAAATAGATAGAACATCTAAAGACAAACTTTGCCTAACAACCTTAGATGATAACTCTACTCTTTGGCATAGACGATTAGGTCACGCTAATATGGGACTCATCCAAAACCTATCCTCAAAAGAGCTAGTTAGAAACCTACCAAAATTGAAATATGATCAACACTTTTGCAATGCTTGAAAAATTGGTAAACAAATTCATAGTAGTCATAAGGCTAAAAACATGGTTTCCACATCTAAATGTCTAGAGCTTTTGCATATGGACTCGTTTGGTCCATCCGCTATAAGAAGTTATGGAGGGAACCTCTACACTTTAGTTATAGTAGATGATTACTCAAGGTTCACTTGGACAATGTTTTTGAAAACTAAAAATGAAGCTTTTGATAAATTTGAAATACTTAGAAAGAAAATTCAAAATCAACTAGGTGTTAATATTGTGTCGATCCGAACGGATCATGGTCGCGAGTTTGACAATGAAACACAATTTGGAAACTTTTGTGATACAAATGGTATAACACATAACTTCTCGGCTCCTCGAACACCCAATCTAATGGAGTTGTAGAACGTAAAAACAGAACTATTCAAGAAATGAGTAGAACAATGCTAAATGAACAAAACATACCTTAAAAGTTTTGGTGTAACGCCGTTGATACTTCTACATACATTTTAAATAGAGTTTTAATACGTCCTTTCTTGAACAAAACACCATATGAATTATATAAAGGCAAAAAGCCGACTTTAGGATATTTTAGAGTGTTTGGGTGTAAATGTTTCATTCTTAATACCAAAGAATATCTCACCAAATTTGACCCAAAGTCTTATGAAGGTGTGTTTCTTGGTTACTCACAAACTAGCAAAGCATACATAGTTTTAAACAAAGAAAGAATGAGAGTCGAGGAATCGTTGAACATAACATTCGACGAAAGTCCACCTCCCTCTAAGACATCACCTTTGGTAGATGATGACTTAGTTGAAAGTCAACTTGTTGAAAGTCAAGAAATAAATGAAAATGACAAGGAAGATGAACCATTAAATAAAGAAATTATAAACATCAAAGAGTCCAAAAGTCATCATTTAGAAAAAGTCATAGGACAACTAAATCAAAGAACATTTAAGATCACAAGCCAAAAATCAAAGTAACTACTTTTGCTTTGTATTGTCCGTTGAACCGAAAAACATAAACGAAGCAATAAAAGATGAATCTTGGGTAATTGCTATGCAAGAAGTGCTAAACCAATTTGTTAGAAATGATGTTTTGAAATTAGTTCCAAAACCTAAAAATCAAACTATAATTGGAACGAAATGGGTTTTTCGAAATAAAATGGACGAAAACGGTGTGGTGTCTAGAAACAAAGCTAGGCTTGTCGCACAAGGTTATAATCAACAAGAAGAGATTGATTACGATGAAACTTATGCACCGGTAGCTAGGCTTGAGTCTATTAGAATCTTACTTGCATATGCATGTGCTCATGACTTTAAATTATTTCAAATGGATGTTAAAAGTGCATACCTAAATGGGTTCATTAACGAAGAAGTATATGATGCTCAACCTCCCAGATTTACCGACTTTGAAAAACCACATCACGTTTTCAAACTTAAGAAGGCACTATACGGACTTAAGCAAGCACCAAAAGCTTGGTACGATCAACTTAAGACTTTCTTAGTAGAACACAAATACACCATGGGACTAGTAGATAATACTCTCTTTACCAAGAAAAGGGAATCACACATTATCATAGTTCAAATATACGTTGATGACATCATATTTGGATCAACTTGTCAAGAGCTATGTGATGATTTTTCTAAAATCATGCACGAAGAGTTTGGGATGATTATGATGGGTGAGTTAAACTTCTTTCTATGACTTCAAATTAAACAACTAGAATATGGCATATTATTTAACCAATCTAAATACATAAAAGATATGCTTAAGAAATTTGGTCTTGAAAACTCAAAACCAACTAAAATACCCATGTCCTCGGACACAAAACTCACCAAGGATGAGGAAGGTGAATCGGTAGATAACACTAAATATAGAGGAATGATCGGTAGCTTTATCTCACAGCTAGTAGACCCGACATTATGTTTAGTGTTTGTCTATGTGCTCGCTTTCAAGAAGATCCCAAAGCATCACACTTAGAAGCCTTGAAACGAATATTTAGATACATTGAGGGAACAACATGTTTAGGATTATGCTATCCCAAAGGAACGGGTGTAGAAACTATAGTGTATGCCGATTCGGACCATGCCGGTAACTATGTCGATAGAAAGAGTACAAGTGGTATTTGTACTTTTGTTGGACATTGTCTCACCTCATGGTTCGAAAAGAAACAAATGGCTCTCGCTATCTCAACTACAAAATCCGAGTACGTCTCAGCCAGAAAAGCATGTCAACAAGCTCTTTGGATGAAGCAAGCTCTCGTGGATTACGGAATTCTTCTCAACGACATCTTTATAGTTTGCGAAAACAAAGGAGCTATTGATCTCAGCAAAAATCCCGTCCAACATGCTCAAACGAAACATGTTAAAATTCGCCATCACTTCCTTCATGACAATGTTCAAAAAGGAAACATTTCAATTGAGAAAGTATTGATAAGGATTTAAAAGGTACACTTTTGAGGGGTCATTTAAGCCCTTAATTGATCACTTTTGTATCCGTTACTATTTAATTTCGTTCCTTTTCACTTTTTAGGTCTCTTGAAGACAAATTGCTGGAATGACACTTATTCGGATGAAAGGCGCGAATATACGAAGAAAATGGCCAAAGTCAAGAATCGAGACACTCAAGCTGCTGGAACTGAAGGGGACGGCGTCAGCGTTTAACTGCGATGCCGTCGCAACATGTTTTGTGACGACTCAGTAGCCAAATTGCTTATTTACAAGTGACGGCATCAGGTTTTAAAAGAGTAGGGCGTCGCAGCTTAGACGGCCTAAACTTGATCCAGACGGCGTCAGAGACTGAAGGCGACGGCGTCACAGGCATAAGGTGACGCTGTCACAATGATAACGTGACCAAGACGAAACCCTAATGATGGTAACCCGATGGCGTCACAATTAAAGAGTGACGCCGTCGCAGTTTGTAACACTATATATAGAATCCGAATTTTTCAGTTTTGAGGGGGTAGTTTTGTGGAGTAAAAACCTAAACCGAACCAAGGCTGTCTTGGGCAGTATCTTAGGGTTCCATACCCTATTTTACAACAAGATAAGTGTTTTACTTCATTGATTCAATCATGTCTTCAATTGTTTGTGTGTATGCTTGCATGTTCTCCATGTCCGGCTAATTTACTTGTGTGTTTGCTTAGATATATGAAACCTAGTTGTTGAATATTGGTTGGTTGTCTCTTATCTTAATTGTGATTAACCTAGTATTGCGATAGGTCATCCGTTGTGTTATTAATGCTTGATTAATCTTTGTTGAACCTTAGATTATAGTTACTAGTGGAATTGTAGGCTAAACATCCAAAGATCACCTTAGTGTTAAGTTTATGAATCCTAGAGACTTCATAGTCATTAACCTTAGGTAACTTCAAATAGTTAGGGATAAACGCATACCCTACGACCTTAGAAACACAACGCGTTAAGAATAAGGACGTGACAATTCAACCATCAATCGGAGATAACTAGGGAGTAATAACATCTAAGCAAATACATTTTTAACTATCATAAGAGCACACATCAATTAGACATAGACTACACTCACCTTAGATTAGATAATTAGATAAGTAGAAGTAATCGGTAGAAATACCAACCCCCAAATCCAATACCCCGAGATTCGTAATTTCCATTTTCTAAAAAATATAAAAAAGATAAAAAATAATCTTCCTCAACCCCAACCTTAGCGTAGTAATTTCTCACTAGTATTCCTATTCCCCTAGAGAACGATATCAATACCCGTGGCTTACCCTAATACTACACTACAACGATTAGGTTCACTGCCTAGGGTGTTATAAAACTTGCTCGACGAAACGAAAGTTCCTTTGACCCCGAACGCGCTGCGCAAGCGTATCAAGTATCCTCCGAAGATAACATTGCCGACATCCCAACTAAACCTCTTAAACGAGAACCATTTAATCTTCTTAGACTTGGGTTAGGATTAATGGAACCAAACATGCAGTTAAAACATAGCCTAAACCTTAGAATAACCAAAACAAAACAATTTACCACAGTTCTGCTACAGTTCCCACGACACCAAACGATCAAATGGACGGAACCAAAAATTTGGGTCTGTCTGGTCCGTGGTGACAACAATAGAAAAAATTTTAAATACAAAACACCTTCTTCTTCACAACTCTCTTTTCCAAAACGAACCACCAACATACCTAACTCATTATTAAGGTTTCTTCTCCTACTAATCACTGAAGAAAACATCATTGTAAGTATCCTAACTACATTACTTCTCTTAAATTCTGAGTCTAGGGTTCTAATTTATGCACAAAACCAATACATGGGGATTATGTATATTATTGTACAAAACATGAAATTAATTGTTAAATTGCATAACTAGTTACTGAAATTATGAACTACATTGTCAAATTTCATAAACTAATCATGTTTCCCACTATTTAAAAGCTAATTACTATAAGGTATTATCCTAATTAAACAAAAACCCCATGTCAAAATTTTGAAAAGCTTCTCACTTGAAGGAAAACAATTTTTCATTGTTAATACAAATAGAAACGTTATTTTCATCACTTGCATAATGTCTCTTGAATACTAAAGATAATGCATAACTAATATGCATTCCCGGGTATATTCAAATGAAGCCACATTGAATTAGGAGCATTTGGGTTATCTCTTGCCTTTTGCCAAACACTACCAATAAAAACCATTTTATGCACAAAATGAGTCGAGATAGCCGCAACTCCAAATTGTTTTCATATAGGCACACACTAGAACAAAAACGATAAGTTTGTTTTCATTTTTACTAAAACTTATAAATTCTTGCTCATAGGAACAAACATGGTAGCCGCAAAATTTTACGATCACAAGGACACTCTTAACTACATCACTCAACATCACAAAACCAAGGGCCTTACCAAAGAACAAGTTGAAATCTTTAAGAGTCTAGAGAAAAGGTATTTCCATGAGGGTAGGAGCATTCATTCATCTTTTGTCGACGAAACTAATCTCCATCAAGAACTAGCCACTATCAACTTCGATTGTCTCCTTGACATCGATGAACCAATTTGCCCTAGGTTTGTCCTAGAATTCTAGCTAGTGTTGTTTCTTTCAAAAATGAGGATGATCAAATGGCTCTTAGGTTTAGGATAAACCAAAATGACTACACCATTTCTCTCAACCAATTTGCTCAAGTGTTAGGAATTCCTTGCCGTGGTACATGTCTTTACTCGGATAAGTGGTCACTTACTATCCTTGATGCTATTCATGACAGCTCTCTTCCTTACTAAAATCCTTTGGTAGACAAAGATGTCATTTGTGAGCACCTCTTTAATGAAAGGGTAGCACCAACCCGTCTCACTCGAGCGGGAAAGGAAGTCAACTAAGATCCATACGGTATGGAACTCAATGAGCTCAAGCCTCAATTCAAAGAGTGGGAGGAACTCATTAGAGCCAATGTCATTAGCACCATAGGAAATAGAGACCACATCAATGCTTGCCTTTGTCACATGCTCTATAACTTGTCCACTCGTCAACCATTCAACTTGGCTTACTACATTGCTAGGAGAATGGTAGACATCCCTACTTAAGGCTCCGTTGCTCTTCCATACGGGATGCTACTCACCCGTCTTTATAGAGCTTTTGCACCCATTCCACCAAGTCCAAAAGGGTTGAAACTATATTATTCTCTCATACCTCACATATTTGTGCCCTTGAGTGATGAACGAGTGTCCAAGACTAAGGAAAAAGGAAAAAGGCCAAAACCTCCAACTCCTTCATCATCATCATCAAATAGCTCCAAAGACGGTCTCCCCAACTCTAGGCTACAATCTCATGAGTACTATGCCTCTCTTCCTGAGATTGAGAACGAAACGGCGGAGTTCAAGCAAACCAAGGGGATGTTCAAGTACCTTGGAAGGATGATGACCAAGATTTACAAAAAGTTGGATAAGTGAGGTTTAAGAGGGTGTTTGGAACAAGACAAGAAACAATGATGTATGATATTATTTATGTGTTTTCGCTTCGTAGGATGATAAACTAACTTAAAACATTGATGTATGCTAACCGGTTCATGCAGGGGGATAGCACACGGGTGTTATCAAATTTTACCCATTTTCACTTTTGAGTGAAAATCATTAGCCCTTGTTGAAAATTGATGCTCCACTATGTTTATATATGCGTTATTGCTTGTTCCTAACTAGAAATAGTTTTTGCCATATGTTTTAAGAAAAATTTCAGGTTTCAGAAAAGTCCCCGGGGGTAAAAAATGTGGTCTGTGAACTTTTCTGCACTCCACGGATCAGACGGCACCAACTTTTTGGTTCCGTCTGTTATGCGTTTTGGTGCCGCCAAACCTGTACAGGCGGACCAGACGGACCCAAAAATTGGGTTATGTCTGTATAAAATTTTGGTTCCATGGATTCCCCAGGTAACTTGCTGAATTTCGCTCATTTCCGCATTCCAATTTACCAATATTTGCTTCTAGGATAGCTTTTACTGCTTTTTATCCATATTAGAACTAGTTTAACACACTTAGACATATAGGATATCCATTTCCCACCAAAATTCAAAAAATAATAATTTCACCCAAGGAACCCTTTTTCATAAAAGAAGGAACCAAAAATTTGGTTCCTTGTAATCCGTGGGTGATCTGATTCTCAAGATCCTACAATCATTAGAACACATTTATTGCATATCTTTGTCTCTTCACTCAAACCTTCTTATATGGCTTGACTTAGATGATATTACTAGCATTAAAAACTCTTCCAAATCATTAGAAACCTCCTTTCTTCTATGGCTTAACATCAAATCAAACACATTTCTCCATAATTTCATAATCATATAAATTAAGAGCTTCTAAGATGATCATCCTCACACCTTTCCAATTTCTCTCATCTTCTACTAGAACAAGCTTAAGAAAAAATGACTAAGTCATCCACCTCTTCTCCATCAAACAAACCATGTAAGAAAACGGCTAGAATGAGTGTTAGACCATGTTGCTTTGTCAACATTAGCTAATCTTCTGATTCCTCCCCATAACCATATCATCTCCCATAAGAGATGAGAACTTTCTTACTTTGACCACTCTTACACCACCTCCAAAATCACCTATTGTAATCACCACTCCACCACCAACAAAGACTCCCATTGCCACCTCTCCGCCATCGGCTCCAATCCAAACATCCAAATCACCATCACCTCCTAAATCTCCAAATCTCATACCATTAGAACTATTCTCCACACTGCCTACATCTCCAAACCCATTTTTGGAGGACTTGGAGGACTTACCTCCTCGGCCCAATAATCCACCTCCACTATCATCTTTTGGTACAATTGAGCGAATCGCTCATGAGTCACCACGCCCATCTTTTGACCCAAACGCCCCGTTAGAACCTCAACCTCGCCTCTTCCATCCACTTCACAATGACATTCATGGACCTTTGTATGGGGACCATGCCCTACCTCCAACATCGTTGTCTCCTCATATCGAGGACATTGATAATTCCATGTGGAAAGATCACCCATATTCCAAAGCGGAGATAGAGGCCGAACTAAACCACCTCCACAACTTCTCCAATATGGTAGATTCTCACCTTGGTGAAGCTATGCAAATGCAAAATGCTTTGCTCTCCTCCCTAATCACTCCAACCACCAACAACAACAACTCCACCATTCCAACACCACAAAATTATGAAACCTATTTCCCACCTAGACATGACTGCTTAAATTGTGAGCGAACCACCCACATTAGCAAACAAACCGGGGTGATGGTCTATGAGCTCCAAGATGAAATGAGGTTCATCCTCAACCACATCCTAGAACAAATCAACGCTCTTGCTCATCTACCACCTCAATAGGAGGATCCTAGTTTTTTTTTTTTTTTTTTTTTTATTCTAAGTTATTTTTTTCCTAGGAATTTTTTTTATTTTGCTTTATTTTTCTAATTTTTTAGGATTTTCTTTATGTACTAACACATACATTGTGTTCCATTTCATGATTACAAGTGAATTGTGTTTCTTGTATAGTTGTTGATTGTTACTGGGTGATTGGAAATGCTTATATACTTGTGATGATGGTTATTACTAACATCTTTTTTGTAGCCTTTTCACAATCCATGTATCTTTCTCTTGGTACCCAATTTAGGGGGAGCATTAGCCAAGGGGGAGATAATAGCTCGGGCTCATTACATCTTCCGCCTCGCCTCTTCTTTTTGTTTTGACAAAAAGGGGTAGAATATTATAGAACTTGGCCTTTGACTTTCTAAAAAGTCAATTGCATACTTTGACTTACAAAAAGTCAACATTAAAGACCAAAAAATTGAACAAACTAGTCATAAGATAAAATAAACTTTTTATTATCAACTTTATCTAACTCAATAGTTCTTTCAAGTTCTAAATTAATCTCATATTTTTATAACTCTTGTACAACTTACATCATTTATAAAAATAAAATTTATGTTTTGTCCTCAACAAAAAGGGGGAGATTGTTAATACAAATATCGTCATTAAACGTTATTTATATTTTATGATCTTTACCTAAGTTTTGTTAACTACAAAAGTAAATTTCATTTTTGTAAAGTATAAAGCTTGTCAAAATTAATAGATATTAAAACAAGCTTTCCTTAAATAAAGTCTTCATCACTCAAATATTTACATTTTGATTAGTCTTGTATCAATTAACTTTGATACCATTTTAAACCATAATGTATGTCAACATTTTTAGATCAATTATGTTTTAGTTTCTTAAACACAACATTACATATGTATTTACATTTAACATATTTTTTCTAAATATAAAAAACAACATATGACATCATGGGTGCATCATTGAAATCTCTAGAGGATTTCATTAGATTTTTTGTGTAGATTTGGACTCTACATATCTTACATGATCTTAGTTATATTTGGTTGAATTTGGTAAGATTTTTGTAATCTTGTTGTCTGACCGGCGGCACCAAAATTATATAAGGGCGGAACCCTTATTTTCGTTCCGTGGTCCGTGGTGACAGCAGAATAGTTTGGCTATAAATAGCAAGCCAACCCAAGTTGTTTTCTCATCCCTTTCTAGCAAAATCACATACATTCTTTCTCTCTACTATTTCTAACTCAGTTTCATATCATTATAGTGATACTCTTTTGTAGCAAAGAATGTTAAGGCATAATCAAGCTTCAACAAATAGTTGGAAGTCTTGTTTGTTTTGTTGTTGTATGATCTAGTCTTGTTCATACATCATTGTTGTACCAAACCATCTTAACCTTCTGAGTGTGAGTGGTTAGTATTTTAGTCCTTAAAATACATAGTGTGTGGGAGTGGTTGTACTTTTGTAAAAGAGCTCGACATCTAGCTTTGTGTCGGAAATAGTTGTAAGCGAAGTGTAAAGGTTTCTACGCCGGTTAAAGGAGCTTGTTGATTAGTGAAGATAAACTCTCGAGTTGGAGACTTGGGGAGTGGAGTAGGGCAAGGAAAAAGAGTCCTTGTAGACCGAACCACTATAAACAACTTGTCGTGGTTTGATTGTTTTTTTTCCTTATTTACTCTTTATATATTGCTTGCATATTGTTTATTATTCACTAGCATATCTTTGATCAAAATCAATTGATCTTACAATAAGTTTCAAAACAATGATTTTAATCGGTAAACTATTCAACCCCCCTTATAGTTTTCCACAACGAAAATCATGAAATGTTACAAAGGCTTACTTTCACACATCACACATTGACATCACAATACCACCTTATTACGACACATCTTCTCATAAGTGGAACACCTTTCTCATTGCAATACTACACTCTCTAAACTGACCATTTTACACTGATACGCTTACGCAGCGCGTTCGGGGTCAAAGGAACTTCCTTTTCGTCGAGCAAGTTTTATAACACCGTTGGCAGTGAACCTAATCGTTGTAGTGTAGTATTAGGGTAAGCCACGGGTATTGATATCGTTCTCTAGGGGAATAGGAATGCTAGTGAGAAGTTCCTATTGATGGTTGAATTGTCACGTCCTTATTCTTAACGCGTTGTGTTTCTAAGGTCGTAGGGTATGCGTTTATCCCTAACTATTTGAAGTTACCTAAGGTTAATGACTACGAAGTCTCTAGGATTCATAAACTTAACACTAAGGTGATCTTTGGATGTTTAGCCTACAATTCCACTAGTAACTATAAGCTAAGGTTCAACAAAGATTAATCAAGCATTAATAACACAACGGATGACCTATCGCAATACTAGGTCAATCACAATTAAGATAAGAGACAACCAACCAATATTCAACAACTAGGTTTCATATATCTAAGCAAACACACAAGTAAATTAGCCGGACATGGAGAACATGCAAGCATACACACAAACAATTGAAGACATGATTGACTCAATGAAGTAAAACACTTATCTTGTTGTAAAATAGGGTATGGAACCCTAAGATACTGCCCAAGACAAGGTTCGGTTTAGGTTTTTACTCCAAACTGAAAAATTCGTATTCTATATATAGTGTTACAAACTGTGACGGCATCACTCTTTAATTGTGACGCCATCGGGTTGCCGTCATTAGGGTTTCGTCTTGGCCACGTTATCATTGTGACGGCGTCACCTTATGCCTGTGACGTCGTCGCCGTCTGGATCATGTCTAGGCCGTCTAAGCTGCGACGCCCTACTCTTTTAAAACCTGATGCCGTCACTTGTAAATAAGCAATTTGGCTATTGAGTCGTCACAAAACATCTTGCGACGGCGTCGTAGTTAAATGCTGACGCCGTCCCCTTCAGTTCCAGCAGCTTGAGTGTCTCGATTCTTGACTTTGGCCATTTTCTTCGTATATTCGCGCCTTTTCGTCCGAATAAGTGTCATTCCAGCAATTTGCCTTCAACAGACCTAAAAAGTGAAAAGGAACGAAATTAAGTAGTAATGGATACAAAAGTGATCAATTAAGGGCTTAAATGACCCCTCAAAAGTATACATTTTAAATCCTTATCAAATATCCCTACACTTGGTATTTGCTTGTCCTCAAGCAAATGTGCTTTTAGCCAATTAATTTATAAGTTAGGGGTCATGAAGCATTAGTTTAGAGCAATTCACAACACATATAAGCCCCGCAAAAGTCATAAAAAGCACATAAATTACATACTAGCACCTCACAAGGGTTGCGATCCTGACGCCGTCAGGTTGAGATCCTGACAGAAACTGGTCTGCGATTTCTAGAAAAAATTCTGGAACATTTTTATCTTTAAAATCTGGAAAAATTTCTTGCAAAAACATCCATTATGACTCGATACAAGCATTTGACTAGAACAAACACACATGTATATCTTTTAATTAATTGAAATTCTCATGTTCACGTTTCTTTTGAAAACGTGTGTAATCCTCCCTACACTTATCCCTTATGTAAAATACCTTTATATGTAATTAAGACGAGGTTAAAGACAAAATAAAGCATTTTTACAAATTTAAACATGAGGATAAACAATCACTAAAAGATATACAACACACAAACAAGCAAACAATTAAGCATGGGTTGCCTCCCACGAAGCGCTTTTCTTTATTTATGAGTCTTGTAGCTAGACTCGAAGTCGTGCCCCTACGTGACTTCATTACCGTCACCTTCTTCCAAAACAATATCCTCATCGTTGACCATTTCATTATTGTCCAACTGATAATGTTTCACACGTTGTCCATTCACGGTAAATTCTCTTCCATCATGGTCTAGTAGTATCACAGCCCCATTGTCCATTTTCCTTTTCACCGAAAAGGGCCCATACCATCTTGATTTGAGTTTTCCCGGAAATAATCTCAATCTTGAATTATATAAAAGCACCTTATCTCCTTTCTCAAACTCTTTAGGATTCTTTATTCGTTGATCATGCCATTTTTTCGCCCTTTCTTTATATGTGATCGACGATTCATAAGCTTCAAGTCTTATTTCATCCAGTTCTTGAAGCTGTAGAACCTATTCGATCCTGCCTCAGAATAATCCATATTATAGGCCTTAAGTTCCCAGTATGCCTTTTGCTCAAGTTCAATAGGGAGGTGGCATGCTTTCCCATATACCAAGCGAAAAGGGGTTGTGCCGATAGGTGTTTTATAAGCAGTTCTGAATGCCCAGAGTGCTTCATCAAGTTTGAAAGCCCAATCTTTTCTATTCTGGTGGATCGTTTTTTCAAGTATCCGTTTTAATGCTCTATTCGTGTTCTCTACTTGCCCATTCGTTTGAGGGTGATATGCCGTAGAAAACCTATGCGGAACCCCATACTTCTTCATTACCTTCTCCATTTGAGCATTGCAAAAGTGGGTTCCTCTATCACTGATCAATGCCTTGGGAATCCCGAATCGTGCGAAGAGTTTTTTAAGAAAATGAATGACTACTCTGGCGTCGTTAGTCCTAAGAGCTTGGGCCTCCACCCATTTGGATACATAGTCGATAGCCACTAGAATGTATTCATTTCCTCCAGATGCTGGAAAAGGTCGCATGAAATCTATACCCCAAACATCGAATATTTCGCAGACTTGGATATAGTTCTGAGGTGATTCATCCCTTCGTGAGATGTTTCCCGACCGTTGGCATGCATCGCACGTTTGAACTAATCTCTTAACGTCACGGAAAACAGTAGGCCAGTAGAATCCGGCATCGAAAACTTTTCGTGCCGTGATATTAACACCGTGATGCCCCCCAGATGGTCCTGCAAGACATTCTCTCATAATTCGATCAATCTCTCTTCCAACAACACAACGTCGAATGATTTGATCGGGGCATATGCGGAATAGGAAGGGCTCATCCCAGAAATAGCATTTTAGCGCGGTGAAGAATTTCCTTTTATCTTGCCTAGTCATGTAATTTGGCAAAACCCTACTGGACAGATAGTTAGCATAATCCGCATACCATGGCTCAATTTCCTTAATGGCCATTAGCCGTTCCTTAGGAAAAGAGTCCCGAATCTCGGTATGGTCTAATTTCTCAAGGTCTGGGTTCTCTAACCGTGATAGATGATTAGCAGCAAGATTTTCAGCTCCTTTTTTATCTCGAATTTCAATGTCGAATTCTTGAAGCAATAGAATCCACCTAATAAGTCGAGGTTTTGCATCTTGTTTAGAAAACAAGTATCGTAAGGCGGAGTGATCTGTGAAGACGACAGTTTTGGAAAGGACGAGATATTGTCTGAACTTATCAAAGGAAAAAACCACAGCTAAAAGTTCTTTCTCGGTGGTTGTATAATTTTCTTGCGCTACTGATACGCTTACGCAGCGCGTTCGGGGTCAAAGGAACTTCCTTTTCGTCGAGCAAGTTTTTCAACACCCTAGGCAGTGAACCTAATTGTTGTAGTGTAGTATTAGGGTAAGCCACGGGTATTGATATCGTTCTCTAGGGGAATAGGAATGCTAGTAAGAAGTTACTACGCTAAGGTTGGGGTTAAGGAAGATTATTTTTTATCTTTTTTATATTTTTTTGGAAATTGAAAGGTACGAACCTCGGGGTATTGGATTTGGGGGGTGATATTTCTACCGATTAATCTACTATTATCTATTCTAATTAACTAAGCTAAGGGGTAGTCTATGTCTATTGTTGTGTGCTCGTATGATGATTAAAAATGTGTTTACTTAGATTTTATTACTCCCTAGTTATCTCCTATTGATGGTTGAATTGTCACATCCTTATTCTTAACGCGTTGTGTTTCTAAGGTCGTAGGGTATGCGTTTATCACTAACTCTTTGAAGCTACCAAAGGTTAATGACTACGAAATCTCTAGGATTCATAAACTTTCACACTAAGGTATTCTTTGGATGTTTAGCCTACAATTCCACCAGTAACTATATGCTAAGGTTCAACAAAGATTAATCAAGCATTAATAACACAACGAATGACCTATCGCAATACTAGGTCAATCACAAATAAGATAAGAGACAACCAATCAATATTCAATAACTAGGTTTCATATTACCTAAGCACACACACAAGTAAATTAGCCAGACATGGAGAACATGCAAGCATACACACAATCAATTGAAGACATAATTGAATCAATGAAGTAAAACACTTATCTTGATGTAAAATAGGGTATGGAACCCTAAAATGCTGTACAAGACAACCTTGGTTCGGCTTAGGTTTTTACTCCACAAAATTACCTCTCTAAAACTGAAAAATTCAGATTCTATATATAGTGTTACAAACTGCGACGACGTCACTCTTTAATTGTGACGCCGTCGGGTCACCGTCATTAGGTTTTCGTCTTGGCCACGTTATCATTGTGACGGCGTCACCTTATTCCTGTGACGCCGTCGCCTTCAGTATCTAACGCCGTCTGGATCAAATCTAGGCCGTCTGAGCTGCGACGCCCTACTCTTTTAAAACCTGATGCCGTCACTTGTAAATAAGCAATTTGGCTACTGAGTCATCACAAAACATGTTGCGACGTCGTCGCAGTTAAACGCTAATGCCGTCCCCTTCAGTTCCAGCAGCTTGAGTGTCTCGATTCTTGAGTTTGGCCATTTTCTTCGTATATTCGCGCCTTTTCGTCCGAGTAAGTGTCATTCCAGCAATTTGCCTTCAAGAGACCTAAAAAGTGAAAAGGAACGAAATTAAGTAGTAACGGATACAAAAGTGATCAATTAAGGGCTTAAATGACCCCTCAAAAAGGTACCTTTTAAATCCTTATCAAATATCTCTACACTTGGTATTTGCTTGTCCTCAAGCAAATGTGCTTTTAGCCAATTGATTTATAAGTTAGGGGTCATGAAGCATTAGTTTAGAACGATTCACAACACATATAAGCCCCGAAAAAGTCATAACAAGCACGGAAATTACATACTAGCACCTCACATGGGGTGTTTGGATACTCACATCTCTCGGGTGTATATGAAATATAACAAGTTGAAAATGGAAGATAAACACTCATTAACCAGTCCTAGTACATAGATTACCATAGGCTTGAGACTAGATCAAACCTCCATCGCTTTGGCGTAAGCACCTAGGAAAGACTATCCAAGAGGTCTTTTAAAGGGTTGTAATGTTAGGCTTACGGTAGGGAAACAAAGGGTTTGGTGAGATAGGCGATTTAGTGGTGGCAAGTCAAAAATCTTTATGTTACAAGCATGCGAAGAATGGCTTTGCTAAGCCAATACTCGACACTCTAAACTCTAGATAACTGAAACAAAAAAATATAAATTTAACGATAAATGTAGGATGGTATCACCCCTTTTTTTTCACTCTTTTTTCGAGTTTTTTTTCATACACTTTTACTCTACCATCCTCTACGATAACATCAAAATGATATGGATTTATAGGCACATCCCTACACTTGAGTTTTTATTACTCTAACGTTAATTTGACCCGAATTGAAAAGATCAAAACACTTGGAGTACATTATTACGCAAATAAATGGAATTTGAATTTAACGTTCCCTTCCCGTCATTTCATAAAATTTAACTTTTCCCATGAGTCTCAATCGTCCCAAAACTGTGTACAAAGGATATGACTCGACTTAGCAACCACTAGTACAAAAACGGGATTTGGTCACACATGGTCGAAATGGAACGGCCACACATTCGCATATTTGTGTGGCTGAAGGTACGAAAATTGACAACATTTACTAATTAGTCACACATGAAAATTTTGATTGTGTGACCATTAGAACTGTATTGCCACACAATTGAACATTGCGTGGCTAAAGGTATCTGGTGATTTTGTTTCAGATCATTTAGCCACATATGAATTTGGAACGCGTGACAGATACAAGTAACCTTGATGTGTTAGTCACATGAAGTAATTTTTTGTGTGTCTAAATCATAGAGTCAAGTTTTGTCACACATTATTTAAGGGTGACTGATATGTTTTTCCAACTCTTTAGCCACATCTGAAATTGAAACGAGTGACAAATGAAAAGTAAGTTTGAAGCATTAGTCACGATATACATATAAACAGTGACAAATATATGTCACACACTTGAACACTGTGACCAAAAGCCATATATGGTCACACTAAATTTTTTGTCACACATTCGTTAAGTGTAGCCAAAATCCAGTACATATGTTCAGGTAAGTTAATATGTGTGTTTAAAGTTTAGTGTGTGTTAGCTTGCCAAAAGCTAATCTATAAAGTCACATTTGCTACTAAGACCGTGACCAAATGCCATATATGGTCACACTAAACGTTTTGTCACACATATTATTTAAGTGTAGCCAAAATCCAGTACATATGGTCACGTAACTTAATATGTGGCCATTGGATGATCAATAGTCACTCAAAATACACATTTCTTCACTTTAAACACCATATGGTCACACTTATTAACACTTTTAGCCACTTTATAATTAATTGTATGTGACTAAATACCCAAAACAAACATTCTTTGTGTGACTAAATGTTAGAAAAGGCTACACAAACATAAATTTAATGTGGCCATTGGATGATCAATAGTCACACAAAATACACATTTCTTCACTTGAAACACCATATGGTCACCCTTATTAACACTTTTGGCCACTTTATGATTAATTGTATGTGACTAAATATACAAAACAAACATGCTTTGTGTGACTAAAATGTTACAAAAGGCCACACAAACATAAAATTCAAGTGGCCATTGGATAATCAATAGTCACACAAAAGACATATTTCATCACCTTAAACACCATATGGTCACACTTATTAACACTTTTGGCCACTTTATGCTTAATTGTATGTGACTAAATAACCAAAAGAAACATGCTTTGTGTGACTAAATGTTAGAAATGACCACACAAAAAGAAATTTGATGTGGCCATTGGATTATCAATAGTCACACAAAAAACTATTATGTTTTTCATAAACAGAACTAACTACGAATACTAAACAGACTTAACTTATGTCTGCCAGACTTAACTTTGTACTGACAGTCTTAACCACTAAAACTAACCTACCAGACTTAACTTTGTACTGGCAGCTTTAACCACTAAAGTTTTCTGTTTATAAGTAGACCACAACACAAAATATATATATATTTTTTGGTGCAAAGATGAACTTGTATTAATAAAGGAAACTTTGTAAAATGAAAAAAGCAACACACACTGATATGGACAAGTCCCATATCAAGTTGCATACAAGGCAACTCTATTTATATCTGATATAACTGTTCTTATAAGTCTGATAACAAAAACAAACTGCCCATATCATACAACCATGGACAGATGACAACCAACACAAAACCATCACAAAGAACACCTTTTAATGCACCACTATGAACCATACACTTCCAGATAGGGGCTATACCAAGTAGTTTACATTCCATCTCATGAATGGCTTCAACTACTTGGGAACACACACCCTAAATGAAGCCAACCAAATCCTACACAATCCAAGAATCTGTTTATAAACATGTCTACCAATAACAACTGATAACGCCTGGAATTATGTTTTAACACATGCTAAATACTGGAATTATAACTGGAGTACGGGAAGACACCGAAGCTTGGTCGTCGCTGACAAAGTCAACAAGATTGAATCTAACCATTTTGTTTTGTTCCCACTGACACTCCTCAACAATCTCTCTCCATCTGGCGTTTATGGTAACGTGGTTCTTGCTTCTAGGCCTATCGCTGTGGTGTTCCAGATTCACGTTCACATAAAACTCCATGTCTTCCCGGTATCTCAGCAGTGCGTTATGGTACTTCCACATGTGATTTTGCTTCGTAAACTTATGTGGTATGTTCTGCATTAAAAAAAACAATGTAGTATTCTCAACAAAAGTATGTCCATGTGTTGAAGCATATATTAGTTTTTGCGAAAGCAGATAATGACTGAAATGGTCCGATTTGTATCATTACTTACCAAACGACTCCTTTCCGTGACATATGCAAGGATGGGCGCGTAAAAACAATCCCTTTCACTTTCATGCTCTGTACATTCGTTCCATGCACATATGTGTTTCATACGCTCATCTGCAATTGGAATTTAATAAAAATGGTAAATAATTTAAAAGCTATTATATGGAAAGGTTTATTTTTAAAATAAAATCATAGATTATGTCTACACTTTGATTAACATACCTTCATCTATGGGGTTTCTCATGAATGGTCTTGTACGATTCAACTCCATACGTTTCACAAGTTCAGAACGCATCATCAATCCATTTTCAGCAAATGGCATCAGGGAAAGAGTATTGTTTAGGAGATTTGTGAAAACAACTCTTGTGCCAGCAAACAGGTTTTCATCATGAACCAATACATTCCATCCGTGCCCACCAAACTCATGCACGTGTCTGTTTTCCTCCAGTATTTCAATTTGACGGTGAGTGATAGCTGCTACGGGCACGCCAGCAACAAGAACGTCAAATTGGTTATTGTCAGCATTGTCCTGGAAATTGCAAGGAATGACCTACGTAACAGTTTAGTTTAAAGAAAACATTAGCGGGTCAAACAATTAAAATAATCCCCACTTTCAACAAACTTATACAATGTATTGATTAACATTTTTTTCTTACCAGAGGTTGTGCAGGATATTCATCCAACGTAACCAGGAACCTACGTTGTCTGTAACCTAGAAGAGCCAGATCGTATCCAGGGCATTCGTGGCCTGCATCGTTGTACCCTGTTACATAATAACAGTCTTCTTCCTGACGAATGGAATGGAATGTGTCCACATTGATGTATTGGCTGTGATCAATAAAAGCTCGCCACTCGGACCCATGCAAAGTAATGCGACCACGAACCAATTTCCTGTAAACCTTATGTTTGGTTCCCCTATTGTGGATTAGGTATATCCAGCGCTTCTTGGGGTACAGTGTTTCAGTAAACAAAGCAGGAAGCATCTTAAATTTAAAAAGTAAGCACGTATATCAATTTGATGGTTACATTGATAAATTTATAACCTTAAGTAAGCATTTTAGGTACAACTTACCTGCAATGTCCTAATGTTTGTGCGGTTTGCCTCCACCAACAATTGGATGCTCATTCTATTTTAAAACCACAATCGTCTTAATGGTCAATAAGGTTATCACATATGCATAACATTTCCACCAAATAATACAAGTCTTAGATGATCAATACATCTTTATCATTAAGGTGTCAAACAAAAAATGATTGAAGATGTACTACTACATATTTAACTATGTTTCAAAAATCAATAATCATATAGTCCTTTTAGAGTAACTGTAATGTATTTTTTTACGTTTAATCATCTTACCCCATACGTTTGTTAAAATCTAGTAACAAATCCATAATCTACCCAACATACCATACGCCATTGCTTCATCCAATGTTTAAACCTAAGCTCAGATAATTAATTACATAAGGTGTAGTGCTTTACCAAATCATATAAAAGATATACTAACCTAGATTAAACATATGTTTACAAGTTGTCTAATTAGCTATTTGTGCTACGTTTTCCACAATCCACATATATCCATGATTCTTTTTATTCAAATCATCCCATATTTACATGTCACACAATATTCTAAAGAATCAAATCGCATATAGTTCTAATAAAATGGCTGTTACATTATGATCAAAGGATACTATATTCTTTAAGATATGTTAAACATTGCAAAAAAAAATACCAAACATGCATTTGTATCCATCAACATATCAGAAACATGCATATCAATCACTTTACATTTTCAGTTCATGGTTAAAAAAAAAAAAAAAAAACCAATGTGTAACATTACCTGATGATGCGGTTGTTGTGTTGAAGAAGATAGACTTGAATATTTTGCTTTGACTATGTGATTAAGTGTAGCCGTAATATATCACGGTTCTCAAAACTGCAATGATTACTATTAATTAAGAGAAGGATTTTTTATTTTATTTTTTTAGCTTGTATTATGGGAGCATTGCATATATACCCACTAAAACTCAAAAAGTTGCATATTTCTCCATAATACAAGTTTTTAATGCATGATGTACAATGCAACTTAAGCATGTTTTGGGTATATATGCAAATATGTAAGTTTTGGTGGAACAATTACGTACCAAAACGGTACATTTGAAAAAGTACGTAACTATTTTATGACTTAACCCTTGTTTATATACATACAAAATATTTGGTAGAATCACCTTAAAAATTAAGTACCTTAACATAAAAATAAATAATATTACATTAACATACGCGATGTCGTAACTTCTCGCAAATAAATATATATGTCGAATACAATATTGGTTAATCGAATATACAATGTAGCTATTGAATCACTGCCAGTGCATCAACGTTTGCAATTTTTTTATACGATGTTTCCCGTCCTTGAATGTCACGTTCACTGTGATGATAAAAAACCTGTGGAATCCAAGTAACAAAAAAAGTTAAACGTTGAAATAAAGTATATAATTGTAGGTACTTTTTAAATAAGAAACATACTTGATGATGTACCCTCCGAGTAGCTCGAAGGACACTCCTCCGAGACGTGTCGAAGCCCTTCCATACGAAGGCCCAAGTTAGGATTCCAAAATATCCATAGCCGTCAAACCATTCGTTGGTACGAAGGTTACCTAAGGGGAATTAGCCATTCGAAGCCCTAAGCCCTTCGGGGTATGGCTGACGAAGGAACAATGGATAGGGAACCTCCTGACTTGGTCAAACCCACGATCTCCCTCTCTCTCTTGGCTTCCCCGTCAAGTCTGAGAACGTGGGTCACTAAGCCCTAGCGGTTACCCACAATCATGGGACGCCCCCATGATCTCCGACATTCATGCAGAAGTGCTCTCAATCCTATTTCATTCACTATAAATAGGTTGGACGGGCAATGGATTATGGTATGCTCATTTCACACTCATTTCTTTACTTACACATACTTAAACAACCATAACTCATACTTACTCTCACGCCGGAGGTGGTTCGCAGGGTCCTACCCCTGCGCAATCACTTAACGTAGTGTTTCATATTTCTTATTCTCAGGTGAAAGGCAAGTCTTGGCTGGAACATACACCCCTCATTACTTTGATCCTTATCGAAGCCTGGTAGTGCAATCTTTTGTACAATCAGTGGCGCCATCCGTGGGACCACTACTATTAGTCCCGTAATCACCCAGTCCTAATACCCTAACCAACTACACTACTTTTCCGGCATGGAACCAGGAAGAGAAGATACACCTCCACCAGGTTTCTCTACCCTGATCCCACTCAACACAACTAACACCGATAATCTCGCCCCCATAACAGCCTCAACCTTTACCACACGATCTCGTTTGGAAACTACTCCTGTGCATCACGCCTCAACATCAGCTAACCCTATTCCAGATATCAGTCCCGCCTTCGTTGAGGCAAACTTTGAGGCCTTAGATTCTTTGCTAAGGGCTCATAAGAGACAGGTTCGCAACACTGAAATGCGGAGAGAGTTGGAATACTCCAGTGAGGAGTATGACGAGGAGATTGAAATAGAGGATCGGCCTCTACCTGTTAGCAGGGGGCGCCCAGCCCTGCAAAATGGTTCTCCTTCCATCAGAAGGCTAAATGGAAGGACTGTGGGTTTTGAAGAAGGACCCGGAGGAAATCCGGGAAGAAGGGAAAGAATGCATGGTGAAAGGAGGAGCGAGAACTCCAATGGAGGAAGCAACCCGGTAGGAAACGGAGGGGTAAACCTACCCCCTCTCCTAGCTGCCCATTTAGGAAGAGAAGGGATGGGGGCTCCAGTACCCCCTCTTATGTTTCGAGTGTCGGAGGCCTACCTCCATACTCCAGCATGAATCAGATACCCCCTCCGGGAATGAACCCCTACCTACCTGCGCAAACCTACAACACTTACCCTCCGAATGGTTCACTCCCCAACCAGAATTACCAGCAAATGCCCTATGGATAGGTTCCTACGCAATCGATGGGTGTAAACCCTTCGTACCAACCCGCTACTGTTTACCCTACCTACACACAGCCATTTCCTAACCCGTATAATCCTACACCTGTTTATCCACCTCCGTACAACCCTTACTATGCCGAAGCCTCTAGAGCCTGCACACCTTTCGTGAAGTGGATCGAAGACTACCCCTACCTGACGGTGTAAAGATGCCTACTCATATAGGCACCTACGATGGGAAAGGCGATCCTGATAACTTCCTCCACTTATTCGAAGGCGCTATCAAGATGCAAAAATGGGTCATGCCTATAGCATGCCACATGTTCACTTACACGCTCAGAGACTCTGCAAGAATATGGTGGAACGGACAGAAGTTGGGGAGCATTATGAGTCTAGACGATCTTAAGGCTAAATTCCGGTTACACTTTAGCCAGCAGAAGAAGTACACCAAAACTCACCTAACCGTGCACACCATCAAGCAGAGGGACAACGAAAGCACAAGGGCCTTCGTTACCAGGTATACTGATGAAACTTTGCAAATTCTAGGGTTGCACGAAGATCAGAGGATCTCTGGTTTCGTACATGGCCTTCGGACTCGGAGCTTGGTGGAATTCCTGTCCACCAACCTTCCTAACACATACAAGGCCTTGATCGAGAAGGCTTACACCTGGATTGAGTCCAAGGAGGTAGCAGTAAACGGGGCTCCGATAGAGCAAAAGGAAGCGTCTAACAAATTCTCTAGAGGGTCCTCCCGAAGGATCCAAAAACAATAGGAAGAACAGAGACCGCTTCACCCCCTACAACAAAGGTTCGAACCATGGACTCTTGGCGAACTTGGTCAAATCTCCCCGAGAGATCCTAGCTACTGAGAAAGCCGCAAAGTCCTTCGATCCACCACCTCGGATGACAGCACGAAGCAAAGCCAGAGACATGTCCAAGTATTGCCATTTCCATGAAGATCATGGACATGACACGAACAAGTGCAGGGAACTAAAGAAGCAGATCGAAGAGGCGGTACGGTCCGGACAGTTAGCACATCTGGTCAAAGGCATAAAAAAGGGAAAGGACAAGTTCTCCGACACTCAACTGGGTGAATGGAAGGGGAACAAGAAGGAAGCTGCGCCCGCAGAAGCTCCTATACTAATGGTATACAAGCATGATGTAACCTTGAAAAGGAAGGAAGCATATGGGGAGCTGGGAAGTGTAGGGGAAATAACCTTCCCTTACATATTGGGGCAGACACCTTCGACTGATCCCGTGATCATCAAGGTACGAATCTCAAACAGGGAGGTAAACCGAGCATATATGGATTGTGGAAGCTCCTGCGAGATCATCTATGAGCATTGTTTCCTAAAGCTAAAGTCATCCATGCGCTCACGGAGGGTTGACTCGAAAGCACCACTGGTAGGGTTCTCTGGAGAACACTCATGGCCCCTAGGAGAAGTACCGTTGGAAGTCACCATAGGCGAAGGCCCCTTATCCCGCACGGAAACACTCATCTTCGTCATAGTAAGGTCAGATTCCCCTTATAATTTGTTAATAGGGAGAACAGCTATGCAAAAAATGGGAATTGTTGTTTCCACCATACATGCTGCTATTAAGTTCCAAACCCCCTTCGGAGTAGGAACTGTTCATTCTAGTTATGGGGCGGATAAGGGTGTATATGGTGTCAAAAAGATCAAAGAAGAATCGAAGGAGTCTCCGATGGCAATTCTAAGCTGTACAGATGCGGACGAGCGAGTTGTAGTTAACCCTAACTACCCTGAACAAACGGTGGTAGTAGGAAAGCAGCTCCTAGAAAATTTCAAGGCGAAGCTCACGGAACTGTTGCGGACTAACCTTGATGTTTTTGCTTGGAAATATTCTGACATGACAGGGGTACCAAGAACATTGCTGATAGACGGACAGTCCTTCGGAACGGAGCATAAACTCAATGAGTACAAACACATTGAGCCAATAAAACAGAAAAGGAGAAGCCTAGCCCCCGAAAGAAACGCTGCAGCCTGCAAAGAAGTTGACGAACTCACACAAGCAGGCATCCTGAGGGAGGTCAAGTACCAAACTTGGGTGGCCAACCCAGTGCTGGTCAAAAAGAGCGACGGAGGGTGGCGTATGTGCGTTGACTTCACTGACATCAACAAAGCATGCCCGAAGGATTGCTACCCCTACCAGAAATTGACTGGAAGGTAGAGTCCTTGGCAGGTTTTCGGTTAAAATGCTTCTTAGATGCCTATAAAGGGTATCATCAGATCCAGATGGCAAAGGAGGACGAGGAAAAGACAGCCTTCTACACGAGCAAAGGTGTCTACTGTTACAGAAAGATGCCCTTCGGATTGAAGAATGCAGGGGCAACTTATCAACGTCTCGTAGATAAAGCCTTCAATAAACAGATAGGCAGAAATCTCGAAGCTTACGTTGACGACATGGTTATTAAAAGCAAGACGGAGGAGGACCTACTCCTCGATGTACAGGAAACATTTGACCAGCTTCGGGCGATTAACATGAAGCTGAACCCTAAGAAATGCTCCTTCGGTGTAGAAGAGGGACAATTCCTGGGCATTTGATCACTAAGCAGGGGATAAAGGCTAATCCCTCCAAGGTCAAGGCAATTTCCGATCTCTAAGCCCCTAAGTGTCTAAAAGATGTGCAGAGCCTGAATGGGAAGCTAGCAGCCTTAAGCCGTTTTTTGTCGAAGGGGGCTGACAGATCCCTACCATTCTTCAAAACACTCAAGGGATGCGTGGACAAGAAAGCTTTCCAATAGAGCCAGGATGCTGAAGCTTCCTTTCAGAAGATGAAGGAGTTCATGGAGATCCTTCCAACACTTACAGCCCCAATCAAAGGCGAAGTGTTAGTCATGTATTTAGCATCCTCAGCGGAGAGTATTAGCGCAGTCCTCATGGCAGAACGAGACAAACGACAGATCCCCATTTACTTTGTTAGCAGGGTCCTACAGGGAGCAGAGATCAACTATCCAACATTGGAGAAGTTAATAATCGCCTTAATCTACGCAGCAAGGAGGCTCCGACGCTATTTCCAGGCCCATCCTGTCACAGTCTTAACCGACAAGCCACTAAAACAGATCTTGTCGAAGCCTGAAAAGTCTGGGAGGGTGGCTAAATGGGCTATTGAGCTCAGAGAACATGAAATAGAGTTCAAAGGACGAAACTCTATTAAAGGGCAAATTCTCGCAGACTTCTTGGCAGAAACACCTTTCGAGCCTGACATAGGAAAGGAAGAGCCCAAAGCCAATCTCACTCAAGCGCAGGCTGAATGGAAACTTTATACAGACGGAGCATCCAGCTCCGACGGCTCTGGAGCAGGTCTAATGTTGGTCAGTCCTGAAGGGAAGGAGCATACATATGCTCTTCGGTTTGAGTTCGAAGCCACAAACAACGAAGCGGAATACGAAGCGTTGCTAGCAGGACTCCGATTGGCTAAAGATATGGAGGTCAAAGCTCTCGCTATTTTCGTAGACTCCCAATTGGTTGCAAACCAAGTAACAGGCTCCTATGAAGCAAGGCAGCCCGTCATCAAACAGTACTTGGAAAAAACAAAGGAGATGCTGGAAAACTTCAACTCCTACACCATCCAGCATGTTCGTAGGAATCAGAATAAGAAGGCAGACGCACTAAGCAAGCTAGCTTCAATGGCCTTCGCTCATCTCACTAAAGAAGTACTCGTGGAAGTCCTTCCTGAAAGATCCATTGTTCGTAAAGAAGTTGCCGATGTGATTCACAAAGAAGGAGAGACATGGATGACTCCCATAAGGGAATATTTGATAAGTTGTCTTCTCCCTGAAGATCCCAAGCTAGCAAGGAAGGTTCGGGTTAAGTCCCCGCAGTACCGACTAATAGGGGAAACCCTATATAGGAGGTCATTTTTGTCACCCTGGTTACGATGTGTAGGCCCCAAGCAAGTTTCGAGCATCATCTCTGAAGTCCACGAAGGATCCTGCGGTCTCCATGCAGGACCTCGCTCAGTCGTCTCGAAGATAATGAAACTGGGCTATTATTGGCCTTCGATGCACAGGGACGCGGCTGACATCATTCTTAAATGTGAAGCTTGTCAGATACACTCAAACATTCCAAAGATGCCAAAGCAGGACATGACAAGTGTGACATCCGCATGGCCCTTCTCTCAATGGGGCATCGATATCGTAGGTCTCATGCCCGTAGCTCCCGGAGGAGTCAAATTCCTGCTGGTAGAAATCGATTACTTTACTAAGTGGGTGGAAGCTAAACCCCTAGCCTCCGTCATAGGGAGACAGATTGAGAAGTTTGTATGGGAGCACATTGTGTGCAAATTTGGAGTGCCCCATATAATCATATCTGACAACGGGAAGCAGTTTGCCGAAGGAGTCTTCTACGACTTCTGTCAAGGGCTCAACATAAAGCAGTCCTGGACATCCGTCTACCATCCGCAAGGTAATGGACAAGTGGAGGTTACAAACAGAGACATCGTCAAAGGGATAAAGAAAAGGCTGGGGCGAACTTATTACGGATGGGTAGACGAGCTCCCTCAAGTATTATGGGCTCATAGGACGCATCCTAAGTCAAGCAATGGTGAAACCCCCTTGAGCCTAACATACGGAACAGAAGTGGTCATCCCTTCGGAACTAATTGTACACACGGAACGTGTGGCAACGTATGATGCCTCCCAAAATGAAGAAAGGATCAGGGAAAACCTTGATCTACTAGAAGAAAGACGAGAAATAGCCTCCATTCGAGAAGCAATACACAAACATAAGATCGAAGGCTACTATAACAAAAGAGTCAGACCCTCCACTTTCAAGCCTGGAGAATATGTGCTACGCCTCAACAGTGCAAGCAAAGCAGAGTATCAAGGAAAGCTGGGACCAACTTGGGAAGGACCCTACATGGTAGCTGAGGCCTACGGAAACGGAGCCTACAAACTGGCCACTCTTCTCGGAGAACCCATCGACAGGACAAGGAACGGTACGAACCTTCGAAAGTTCTATGTTTAAGAAGTATTTTTACTTTTTTCTTGTAATTAGAAGCTTCTCATGGGAAAGCAAACATTATTGGTAGTTGTCTTAGTTTTCATTTCAAGAATGATGTAATCCTCCCTACCAATTCAATGATAAATAAGACATTTCCCACAAATCTCTTGCTTCGTTTCTTAAACACAAAGATTTGTTCAGCCAAGTCGTTAATGAGTTTCAATGTCGAATGGCTCGAGGTATAATACATGCCTTATCATTTAAGCCAAGTTAAACATTCACATTAACTTTCCTAGTAGTTTTTGATGCATGTAAAAAAAAAAAATTACAAATCGTACTATTTAAAGGATTTGAGATAGAGTGGGTCGCGACCCTCTGTCAATGATCAAATTTGGTCATTATATTCTTGGTGTTGCAATTTACACACAATGAGGTTGTTTAACCTTGGGTTGTAAAATTTAAGCGTCGGAAAAATGGCGTACGAGAAGTTAACAAAACGAATATAAACTAAGCGTGTAGAGGTATCTCCCCTACACCATAACATTCAAAATAAAGGCTACTGCCCTTGTGCCTGCAGGAGGAGCCTAAGCCCCAGTTAAATTTTTTTTGGCCCATGGCCATACATCAAAAGCATATAAATTGTTTGGAACATAAGACAAACATTGTCAAATAAGATAAATTGTTTTAAGGGTACATGCCACCCTTTGAAACCAAATTACTGCTGACATGGCAGCCTTCATTCCTGATTTTTTGGAGATGGAGTGGGGGATGGTTGCACTGAGACAGGCTTGGTAGACCTGGTCTTCTTTGTAGGAGTGGTGGGCTTCAGCTTCCGAGGTTTCTTGGAAAGGAGGTCTTCGAGGGGTGCCATAGGATCTTTGGTAGCCTCAGCAAGGAAGGAGTACTCTGCAGTTGCGAATGCATTTCCTGCCTCATTATACTCAGCCTTTGAAGTTGGACGGTAGCATTCAATCTTGAAAAGGTCCATTGGCTTGCCTGTTTTGGCAGCCTCCTCCAACGTTAAGCACCGTCCATGAAAAATGGCTGATTTGATAACCTTCCACATATGAGCTCCCAATTCATCATTGTGATAGAGCTCCATGGCTATGTAAGGCACCACCTTCGAAACAACCTCCGCACGATCCTTTTATAGCATCTTATACCTCATCTGCAAGCCATCGATTTCTTCTCTCAACTTCACTTCTACCTCTCCGAGCCTAGCCTTCTCACCTTCCAATCCAGCACATTTCGCCTCAAGAATAGCATTCTGACCTGTGAGAGTGATGACCTTGGCTTCTTCCAACTTAAGATTGCCAAGTTCAACGGTCAACTGGGCTACCTTTTCATGAAGGTGTTGGACGACGGGGTTCTTCTCAACATTCCCCTCAATCTCGTCACACTTAGCCTCCAGCTTGGCCACAGTTCTAAGCAACACTCTGGTTTTGGCATTCAAATGATTATCCATCACTGCCTGCCTCGCAACCCCATTGTCATGCATATCACAAAACCTTTCAATGGAAATGTTTTCTAGCATACTTTTCCATTGCGGAGGGGTGACATGATCGACAATCTGGTGACAGGCCCAAGCATTCGGAAGCTCCTTCGTCTCTGGAAGGCCTGCGACCAATACAACGTATAAAGGCTATATTAGTTGTGACAATTATAACTTTACATATTTTATAAGAAGGAATTGCTTACCATGCACCTCCACTGAGTCATCTGGCAATTCGAAGGCAGACTTCACAAAATTTCTGCCCTCGGCACTCTTCTGTTTCACAACTCTGCTCCTAGAGGCAGTCAGGGGATTCTTCCTTTTATTGGTAGACTTCACAGTCTTGGCTGCTGTTCCTTTTCTACTCTTCAACCTGTCAGCTATCCCTGTTGAGCCTATGGCGGGGACATCCTCATCCGCAGGATCGTCCGAGTCAGCAACATTCTCAACCAGTTGGGATGGACCCTCCAACGCAAGTTGCGGGGGTGCTGAGGCAATAGGCTCCGGCTTCGGAGTATCTACCTCGTTGTTGTTCACAGATGTCGAAGGAGAGCCAACACCATAAGACTCTTCGGCCTTCTCCGCAGGCATAAAACTTAAATCTTCATCCAAGTCTTGGAACATGAAGTTTCTGAACGACATCTCTGCAAAATAGAAACAAGAAGAAATAAATATCAGTGCTACATTGGTCCTACTTAAATAAACGTAGATAAACATACTTTGTCCTTGGTATATGATCACAGGCTTCTTGGGAGACCCCTCCCAGCTCTGGGCAATCCCAGCCATGTATAAGATGGCTTCAGGGAACACCTGCACATCCACAGGATATTTGGCCAAACGCTGATAACAGGGATCCCTTCGAACCTCATATGGCAGGGGGTCATTATATCGTTTGGCATCAAACATATTTTCCTTATTCAGCAGCTCTGGATATTTAGGGGGAACAATGGTGTCTTGCACGTAGAAAAAACTACCCTTCCAACCTGTTATGTTTGTATACACCTTCCTAAACAGGCTAGGAACATCTGCCTCAGGTCTTTTTGCTAGAGTTAACCAATTGCCCCCAGGATACAAGTTCAAAAATCCTCTTAAAACCGTTAATGTTGGTTCGTAGCCGTATGCTTTGCACATCACTATGAATGTGGTCAGCTTAGCTAGACCAAAGGGGTTGAACCTAGAGATGTGAACCTTGTAGTATTGCATAAACTCTAATATCAATGGGTGCAGTGGAATCCTAAGGTTCGAGTGGCTAAATGCATGTGTGTACAGCCCTACGAAACCTAGAGGAGCATCAAAGATACCCTGAGTAGGTTTGGGTAACATCACTTTGTGTTCTAATGGGATGGGGTAATCGGCTAAGTGATCATGAAGATCTTTTGCAGACAATGTACACTTTGCTGCTTTATAATAAACTTGGAATCCATTTTTTAAAGAAAAAAAAACAAGCTTTCAGTACGAAAGAAGGTTTACCTTTGGTTTCGGAAGTGAAGGCGATGAGATTTTACTGCGTGTGGAAACAAGACGAAGAGAGTAAAATAAATTAGGGTTTCATCTACCCCCTTTTTATACTCTCTTCTCTCTCTCTTAGGCACCGCACACGTGTCCCAAAGATAAGTATTATCCGGTTAAAATTTTTTAAATTTTGAATAAAGATGACTTTTGGTCTCCGGGTAAGGTGGGGAAGTGTGATTCCTGTAGCGGGAAGCCGTAGTAAGTACTTAGCATTTAATGCGCTAAGTTAGGTATGTAATTATCCCCTAACTAACGCAATTCGCAGCAAGCTGGTATATTTTCGAAGCGTGAAGTCGAATGCAATGCCTCTTCGCTCATATGCATCACTTTCGACTGGGGGGCTTGATGATGTACCCTCCGAGTAGCTCGAAGGACACTCCTCCGAGATGTGTCGAAGCCCTTCCATACGAAGGCCCAAGTTAGGATTCCAAAATATCCATAGGCGTCAAACCATTCGTTGGCATGAAGGTTACCTAAGGGGAATTCGCCATTCGAAGCCCTAAGCCCTTCGGGGTATGGTCCTGACGAAAGAAAAATGGACAGGGAACCTCCTGACTTGGTCAAACCCACGATCTCCCTCTCTCTCTTGGCTTCCCCGTCAAGTCTGAGAACGTGGGTCACTAAGCCCTAGCGGTTACCCACAATCATGGGACGCCCCAATGATCTCCGACATTCATGCAGAAGTGCTCTCAACCCTATTTCATTCACTATAAATAGGTTAGACGGGAAATGGATTATGGTATGCTCATTTCACACTCATTTCTTTACTTACACATACTTAAACAACCATAACTCATACTTACTCTCAATCCGGAGGTGGTTCGCAGGGTCCTACCCCTACGCAATCACTTAACGTAGTGTTTCATATTTCTTATTCTCAGGTGAAAGGCAAGTATTGGCTGGAACATACACCCCTCATTACTTTGATCCTCATCGAATCCTGGTAGTGCAATCTTTTGTACGATCAATACTATTTAATAACATCATATGTTTTTTTTGGGGAAAACACTTGAAAAAAAAGGCCAAGTATGTGAGGTTGGATAATTAATGATTCTTCATGGGGAAGGCAACTCTAGGGTGGCAATAAAATCAAATGGCTTATAAGTCATATACAACTAGTGTTTATCAAATCATAACCAACAAATAATTTTCACTTTAAACACACACACATAGCAGTACTAACTTAGCACTACCAAGATAACTTAGCAATGCCAGTATTAACTTAGCACTACATGTATTAACTTAGCACTACCAGTACTAACTTAGCACTACCCGTACTAACTTCTGAATCTCTCCACTAAGAGTCGGATGTTCAGTGGACCTTATGGGTGTACACTGCACTTCCCTACCCATTACCAGTGTGAACTAATCCTTCAAGTGCACTAAAATTTCCAACAATCCTCCAAAAATTTAGTTCACTTTTTTTGCATGAAAATCAAACATCAAATAAAACATGTGCATAAACGAAAATATCCCCGAGGATTGAATTTCCATCTTAGTACATTACACGCTCAACCAACAAAGTAGAAAAAGTCCATAACGACACATGTATGACTGTTTGAGTTACTCAAGTAAATGAGTAAGAAACAAAAAATGAATATATGTAAAGATACATGCAAACAGAGTGCAGTGTTTGGAGTGAACTAAAAGGACGTATGCAAATAGTAATAAATTTGGCTTTTACTTGCATGCTATTTGTGTTAGATACCTTCCAAGCGAATCAATATGAAATCTGCAGAAACAGTAGTGATTCTGTGTATTTTGTTTTCATGCAAATGGTAGTCAATGTGTAATTATATGTTATACATGTGCCTATCACTATGCAAAACATATAGCCTTACTTTTCCTATTTAAGAGGGTCTATCACTATGCAAAACATATAGCCTTACTTTTCATAACTTGTAATAAAGAAGGAAGAAAACACAATGTCTAGACGCCTAAGTGTGATCGCCTTAGAGCAGAAGCCAATTTGAATAACTGGTCCGAGATGCTAGTGTTAAAGCATCACAAGTTGCAGGTCGGACATTCAAATTTCACAACAAATGAATGTCCTATGCGCTAGCTTGGTGAGTGTTACTCGTGAGAGGCTTACTTTTATTCAAGAGTTAGAAACAGTTGGGAACATTTATGCCTCAAAAACTGCAGAATATCTAAGAGAAATTCAAGCAAGAGATGAAGAAAAGCTCATGCAAATGCGCATTTTGGCAGCTGGATTAGAGCTAAATTTTCGCAATCATGATGTGTTCATTCAGAAACTTAAGGGCTTAATGGATTGGTAAGTGTGTTTGCATAGCTGGGGGAAGCTGTTGTTGGTCATGATGTCTTGTTTATGCTGGTCTTTGCATTTGCAGTTATGTACTTGTCTTGAATTTTATTTTGAATGTTGTTGTAATATTTGGTTTTAGCCTTTGGCAGGTGGTTGTAAGATATTTTATCAAATAAAAGCAAGTGTTTATGTTAACTAATTTTACGATGCTTACCTTTTACTGTGTTTGCATTCCATGATCCAGTTCAAACAACATCCTCATCAACGGTTCAGGATTAACTGTTGAAATACCTCCGTTTATGGAGTCTGTTTACCTGTTGCTGCAATTAAAGCTGATGAGTAAAATTTCCATATATGAATCTAATTTTTCAAAGCAACTTTGTGGCACTTTCAATCAAAGTATTATTATTCGATGTCAAATTCCAGCCCATTCTACTATGACTATATACACAGATGCTTAACATCTTCGAGCCAATCATGATTCATTGGGACGGGTGTATGATGGGGACCAATGATTATATATAGCTTCTAACAGAAACTATATATACACGTGACGCCAACGGACGCCAACCACAATGAAACATGATTGACCTGAAGAAATTTACCAACTTCATTAAAGTACAAGGTTGTGATAATATTATGCATATAAAATAAAACGGTCACAAACATGCGACATAATCGTCTATACATTGCTATAAACCAGGTCAAGATATGGGCAATCTCAAGTTTAAAACTACCCGTCATAATTGATCAAAGCGTTGATGGTCATGGTAAGCTTAACATACAGATAATCCATTAGTCACAAAATACATGCTCAGATAGGGTAGCAGTTTGAAAAAATTGGATTGCCCACCATGGCTGCAACCTTAACATGCTACCAAGCCAATATATGGGCATTATTATTTTGTAAAATACGGGCCGCAGAATTCATCATAGCCTTGATTTTGTTGGTAAGCTTACAACGCGCTTAAAGCAAAAAGGAAATAATCAATTTTAACATTAAAACTGAACCAAAGTCAAGATGTGCAAACTAATTGTCCATCTAATCACATAACCTTCACCAAATCACGATAAAATCATCACATAACACATTTCCTAACTGGGTCATTCATTCATCATAATCAAGAACCCAATTCCCAAATTGCAACAAGCATATATTTTGACAAGTAGGTCGTCATTAAAACATCAGGTTAGCAATGAATTAACCCTAACTTTTTTTCCTGAATTTCATACGACAAACCTATTTTAAGATAAAAATGTTGATCTGCAAGTTTCAATATTTCCAAATAAAATAATGGTTTCAATATTATAGTAATGGTTTCTCCTATTTGCTAATATACACATATTTTAAGTCACAAACATTAACATTTAACTATGCTTTTTATAGTTAATAAACTGCATACCTTATGGACTATTATGCGATCACGAATAACACAATTTGCTCCGCTGCCTCATTGACTAATAATAATCTCATTCTTCGCGTCTACTAAACCGAAAGCCCCGTCAAGCTTAAAACATCATTATAATTTGTGCTGCATTCACTAGCCCTGCAAACTTTTAAAAAATAAGTACGGATTTTAATCAACAAACGCATATTTATAATGATATATACTTCAAATAAAATCAAACTGCTGCTTCGTAACTGTATTCTCTATGACAGTATGAGCAAATCTCCCATTCTTCTTACTTGCCAACTCCCATATCATCACAATATCCTCAACACCTCCACCTTTTGCATCAACTAACGGCAAATCGATATTCACCTACCCATACTGCATGTATAACACGTAATCGTTATTACCTCAACTAATGAGCCATAAATCGTCAAACAACTACTTTTCCTATGCAAATGACTAATACCCTGACTAACATCCTAAACTAACATAACACAATATCATTTATAAATCAATAAACACCCTAAACTAACAAACTAGCAGTAGATTATAACATTTTAACATTCGCCCTTTCAATCTATCATATTCAAATCGAATACCTGAGATATTAGGCTCAATCGGAAGAGAATCAAGCCCTTTATAATAGCCCTCAAGAATATTTGATTGACTAACATTTATTTTGATTGATTTTGCGTTTGATTAAAAACCCTAAATCTGCTATTTGAATCTAACTGTGTGTTTTGACTGAGTGTAAGAGAGATAAATGTGTGATATACTGAAAGTCAAACACACACTACTTGACCATTTTCTAATAAAAGTAAATAAATAAATAAAACTAAATTATTTCTTCAAGGTAATAAAGCATTAAAACCTAAAACCATTAAACTGATCATTGATCATTTACATCCATTACAGTTATAATTATAATAACAAAGTAGCAGTCAATAAAAGCATCCATACAACCATCAAATATACATCAAAACACAAAAAAAAACTTCCAAAGCTTCTTATTCTTCATCTTCAGACTCATCAACTTCATCCAAGTCTTCCAAGAACTCCTCCTTCTCCAACAGACTCCGACGACATAGCACCAAAAGCTGAGCCAGCAAATCAATCTTCCTTCGATCCTTCAACTCAGATCTCACGAAGGGCAAACTCACCAGTTGCTGCAAAACAGTTGAAACGAGTAAACAATCTCCCAGTCTCATCGATTGTTTGTTCCTTTTTGGCAACAACTTCCCTTAGCTGGCTACTCTCTTCTCCCATCCGCTTGATAAAACTTCTTTCCTCTGCTATGTCGTGCAAGATCAACGCCCTGAAAGCATCACTAAGCTTGCCGAATTCAGTGGCAGCTTTCATTTCATCGATATTAGGTGTGGAAGACATTTTAAAATTAGGGTTAAAATTATGGATAGTTGTGTGTTAAGGTTAAAATTATTGATAGTTGTGTGTTGATATTATGGTTAGGTAAGTATAAATAATTACAATGTACCTCATAATTTGCACAAATAATCACAAAAAAACACTCAAGAGGCATCGGAAAATTTATTTTGGGTGTTACTTTAGCCCTTTCATATTCTTCCATGCATAAATGTGATATGCAGTATTTAGGAAGATATCTAATATTGCAATTTAAACCCTTCATTTTTTCATTGGATCTAAACCAGCCCCTATATACACAGTTTAAATTTAAATTAATGACTAAACATGTCTAAAAGGTTTATTATCTCAACTTCTTATAACAAAAATATTAATACAAATTTATGGTTAATCAAGAAGCTGGATATTAAAATTTACATATCTAATTTTGTTCAGGAGGAAAAAAAAGTGCATATTGTAATCAAAAGTTTGAAAATTAGTTACATGTCAACTGCAATACATCGACCAAAATCAAATTTAGTCATCTTTACAATGTAGCACATTGACCAAAATCAAAGTTAGTCATCATTATTATGTAGTCATCTACAGTAGAACTGAAGAAGACTAATCTTGCTTTATAGACACTACAACTTTGGCAAACAATGAAAGCGGTGGTTATTAATTTGCGAACCATGCAAATTTGCATAACGAAACCCACGTAAACATTACCCGACAAGGTTACAACAACATTACGCAACAAGAATTTACCTCCGACCTATTACGTAATCAAAATTACTACCGCAAAGACCATGACGATAACAACTCAACAATTTACTCAAACATTAGGCAATCAAAACTTGATATGGTTCCCGTGCATCGCTATTAAGATATTAAATAGACTACTTAAAATACAAAACTTATGATAACATCAATTTCAATACCTTACATGTAACTACTTGCATACAATATTACGTAAAAATCACGTATATATTCAACCCTTACCCAATCGTGCAACGACGGTTTTTGTAGCCTCATTATTTTATATTTTGGATTATGATGTCTTTATATGTAGTATAGATGTGAAGAAGTGGGTCCTCCTGCTATCCCCAATAGGATGCTGACACATATGTTTAGCCATACTATATGAGTTAGGGGTTGTTTACTTTTTTCAAGACTTTTGTCGCCCATTTTCATACGTTTTCTTACACTTTTACACACATTCGTACGTTTATACACGTTTTTTTTCTGTTTTAATACGTTTTCGTACGTCTTTGTCCCTACTAATATGTTTTTATACGTTTCCATTTTTGTTTACAGGTTTTCGTCCGTGTTTACACGCCGCTAGTTTTTCATGTTTTCGTCCGCTTGAATACGTTTTCATCTGTTTTACATATTAACGTACATTTTCAAACATTTCATACATTTTCATATGTTTTACATATGTTTTCGTCCGTTTTTGTCCGATTTACCCCGTTTTCATCCGTTTGTACCCATTTTCGTATGTTTTAAGAATTTTTCAACCGCTTTCAGGATTTCTTACACTTTTACACAGATCCGTACGTTTATACACGTTCTCGTCTGTTTTAATACGTTTTGGTCCATTTTCTTACGTCTTTGTCCCTTTTAATCGGTTTTTATACGTTTCTATTTTTGTTTACAGGTTTTCGTCCGTGTTTGCACGCTACCGGGTTTTTCATCTTTTAGTCCGTTTGTATAAGTTTTTGTTCGTTTTCATCCATTTCCAGCTGTTTTGCACATTTTCGTCCGATTTACTCAAACATTATGTTTGTAGGTTGCTAATTATGGAAGCCATGGCTTAAAATGCAAATAATTTTGTGTCAACCCAAGAAGTTTAACTTAATCCATTTTCTGTTTAAAACCATATGTGTCAACCCAAGAATCGAGCTTAATTCATATTCGGGTCAACCCAAGAAGCGAACTTAATTCATATTCGATTTTCGGTTCGCTTTGGTTTAGTTATAGTTCGGTTCGTTTCGGTTTTCGTGTTGACCAAAATAAAAATATAACCGATTTAACGAAACAAAACCCGATAACCGAACGTATCAACACCCCTAATTTATAGTCATAGTTTAAAAGAAGGAGGACTTAGTTTGCCGTTTTTAAACATTAGGACTTTACACTTTGATGGATCTTAGGGATGACAGGGAGGCTGCGAGGTCTAAGCTGCAGGGGTTGAATGATCTCATTACTCAATCTTAGGAGGAAATCGATACCAAGGAAGAACATATTCAGCCGATGAATGGTTGAAGGGTTTCTTGCTATGGAATGTGATGTTTTCTTTTGTTCTAGTGTCATTTGTTTATGTCTAACGTCTAATGTCTAACGTCTTGGTTTAATGGGATGGTATGTAGATATATTAACAATGGAATATGTATGGATCTTTTGATGGTTTATCCATACGAATGCTAAATATGTTTGTTAATATAAGTAATGTGTTCGCTAGTTTGTTTCATCTTTTTTTTCATGTTTTTTTGAATTTAGGAATTGGTTGTGGTGTTTAAGTTCATATTCGCACTGGTAGAATGTATTATTGTAGGGTTAGGATGTTCAATTTTTAGATTGTTGTCAATTTTTTTATGACTGATTATGAAGTTTAGAAGTGGAGCGTTTGTTCATGACAATTATTTTTGATTGAACCACTAGATTTAGGGTGTTTTTGTTGTTGTTTTTGCTTTAAGTTAATTGCATTTACATGTTTTCTTGATTTTTTTTTACTGCTTGAGGATGTTAGAGCTTATTTAAGTGCTTATAAATAGCTTATTTATAGGCTTAAAGTAAGGTCTGAGGGCTGTTTGATGTATCAGCATTTCTTGGTTTGATTTGCCTATTTTTGTGCTTAATAGTTTATCTGGAACTGCTTATTAGTTACAGTTGCTTAATTAGTTGCTTTAAGTCCATTTTTAGCTTTTGTTTGTTCATTTGTAAGCGCCATGTGGTGATTTTTGTGTATCTGTAGTTATATGTGTCTTTGACACGTACTGGTTTGAAGTTATATGAGTGTTTGGGACTGTGGGTAAGCACCATTTCTGTCAGGGGTGTTTTTGGTTTAAAAAATTGTTTGATTTTTCAAAAATTAGATTTTCTAATTCATATTTAAATTGCAGCCAAAAATTAAATATTTAAATGCTATATTATCAATTTGGAGCCACATTTTAAAATTATCAAATTTGGTTAAAATTACTTTGAAAATTATGGTTTCCTTAATTGAAAACCTGCCCCATCATTAGCCCTAATTTTACTCCAATAAATCAGGCTTCAAGCAAAACAACCAGAATTTCAATTTTTACACCATTATTTACGAATTAAGTTTACTAATTTTCTTTAACACATTACTTATGACGAATCATGGCAACGCAAACCAATTATCCAGATGATTTGGTTTATTCTGATCGTGAAAATGAAAACCCTTTAGGATATGAATCAGAGACGTATTCAGATGAGGGTGAGGATGATGAAAACAACCATTCAAATGCGAATGTTGTTAAGAGGGGCATAACTAGGTTAGCTAAGTTTCGCAGGGAATATGGAAAAATAGACGGAATAAAGGTCAGTGTAACCTTCGATGCACTGGATAGGTTATCGAAAAACAGAGCATTGTTTTCGAGTATTTTGGGTGATTTGGTTCGTGAGCATATAGGTGTCAGGATTTTATCCTGGAGGAAGGTTGATTCAGAAGCAAGAGATAAAATGTGGGACGAAATCACGGTACACATATACTTTTTTTAAACTAGTAGTGGCTTGGCGTAGTCGTGTTAATAAGTTAGTTCCAAGGTGTTAATAAGTTTATCTCTGCATTTACAGTATATGCAACTAATTAACAACAATTTGTTAATCTTTGCAGTGATATTTTGATGTTGACTTGACGGTCGAAAGTGATAATGAATCGTCTTGGTCAACTTCTAAGGAATTTCAGAATGAAATTGACACAAAACTACATATTGCCCAACCAAAATACCCTTTCAAAACTAAATGAAGTCCCAGCAAAGTATAGTGCAATTATAAAAGCCGAAGATTGGGTTAATTTTGTAAACTACACAGCTAGCGAGGAATACAAGGTGTTAATTAGTCATTTTTATTCAAGTTCAAATATCTTTCACCTTTTCATATGTTTCCATATATATTAGTTGTATACTATCAAGATTACTACAACTAAACGCCGTATGATTTTGTGTTGCAAGGTGAGATCAGCAAAAGCTAAAGTGTCCGCTCCAAGTCTGTTTATGATCATACAATGGGACGAGGTGGATACTCGCGGTGATAGAAAAAATGATAACAATAAACATTTGCACATTTGCATTTAATAGCATCATACTTTCGTTTATATTCATTTATCTTACATTTGTATGTATTTGATGTTTATAAGATCGAGAGTAAAGAAATTGAACAAGATGAAGAACCACCGCGTGGTACGCTGTGGTTGAAAGGAAGGGTGAATAAAGACGGAGAATATCACGATGATGATATCGTGATCAGGGGAGAAAAATTTGTAAGTTTGACCGCAAATTTTATTATTATGTTTGTTTAGTTATAAGTTATCTGCACGTATTAGTTAAAACTGTTAGTTATAAGTTAATACATGTAGTGTTTTAGTTAATACTTTGGTTACAAGTTAATACTGGTAGAATTAAATAACCTATTTCCCATATTGTGTGTGTGCAGAAAGAAACGGACGACAAGATCAAACAAGGAATCTTGAAGCTTGATCATGGCACTGATGCCATGACAGCTGTATTAGGTAAGGAAAAGGGAGGATATGCGAGAGGAGTGGGAGGTGGAGTAACCTACAAGAGGTATTTTGATCTGTCAATCGCACAAGCATCTGATGAAAGAGTGGTGTTACTTCAAAGTGAACTTGATAATGAGAGGCGCCAACGCCAAGAAAAAGAGGCGGTAATACAGGATTTGATGAAACAATTAGTCAGCAAAGCAAGTAAGTAGCCAACTTCAACTCCATTGACACAAACGGAAGTAAGACATTAGAAAGTAACATTCCATCTTTTTTACCTTTTAAATATCAAGGTGCCTTCTTAAACAATTTATATTTCGGTGTCTCCGTGAACATTAATCTTATAAATAGCAGGTTGATGAGGATGCCGGAACACGTGTTGTCGGACATGAGAAAATTGCGAGCATTGAGAAGTCTAATGGACTTGAAACTTTGGAAAAGGAAATGGAAATAAGTGTAAGTAATAAATCATCCCCCGGATTTTTGAATTCTACATACATGTATTATTTACCGTGTATTATATATATAGAAATCATAAACTGTCGATCTAAGAAAACGACTAGATCAAAATGAAAGGATTCTTCACGTCAACTTTCCTAATCACAAGAAAATGAGTCTCCATTAACAGTACTACCACAAGTATGTATTTAAACATTTTCATATGTTCTTTAGTTTAATTAATTATGATACATATACATGCAACAAATTATCTTTTTAGGTAATTAGTGCATCTGGGCACTTAAAGAAATCAACTATTATTATGGAGGGTACCGTGTACAAAACAAATGGAAAACAAATGCTTCATAACAAACCACTCACAAAGGATTGCTACAGAGTGTCTATTGAAAAATCTTTAGTGGATGCAGATGCATACCGATGTAGGAAGTAACTGTTTCAAAACAGTTAAGGATGCAGTAGGTGGTTTTTATGCATGGCCAAAGGATCAAGTGGTTTTCGATGAAAATGTACATACATGCATGTGTTTTATAAACCTACATATATCATTCTTCATATTTAATTCAGTGTTTGATACACCCGGCTTTTGTTTCCTACAGGTAACACCACCAAGTACCATAAAAATGATTGGTGAGAACAAAACTGCACCTAAATTACAAACGAAGCGCTACGTCTCTAGTGATGTCAAGCAAAAGGAAGCTAAGAAGATCATGAGTAAGAAGTCGTTAAATTATTGAGAATTTTATTATGTACGACATTACAATTTTATATACATTCCAATTTTATTGTATTTGAATATATTTTGAATATATATATATATATATATATATATATATATATATATATATTTGAATTTGTTTTGATAGATATTGATTTCTTATATGTGACTAAAAGATTCATATAGTCACAATTATTAACACTTTTTGGTCACAGTTTGCTTAATTCGATGTGTGACTAAATGTTAGAAAAGGCCACAAAAACATAAAATTCAAGTGGCCATTGGATGATCAATAGTCACACAAAACACACATTTCTTCACTTTACACACCATATGGTCACACTTATTAACACTTTTGGCCACTTTATGTTTAATTGTATGTGACTAAATACCCAAAAGAAACATGCTTTGTGTGACTAAATGTTAGATAAGGCCACACAAACATAAAATTAATGTGGCCATTGGATGAGCAATAGTCACACAAAACACACATTTCCTCACTTAAAACACCATATGGTCACACTTATTAACACTTTTGGCCACTTTATGCTTAATTGTATATGACTAAATACCCAAAAGAAACATGTTTTGTGTGACTAAATGTTAGAAAATGCCACACAAACATAAAATTAATGTGGCCATTGGATGATCAATAGTCACACAAAACACACATTTCTTCACTTAAAACACCATATGGTAACACTTATTAACACTTTTGGCCACTTTATGCTTAATTGTATGTGACTAAATACCCAAAACAAACATGCTTTGTGTGACTAAATGTTAGAAAAGGCCACACAAACATAAAATTAATGTGGCCATTGGATGATCAATAGTCACACAAAACACACATTTCTTCACTTAAAACACCATATGGTCACACTTATTAACACTTTTGGCCACTTTATGCTTAATTGTATGTGACTAAATACAAAAAAAAAAACATGCTTTGTGTGACTAAATGTTAGAAAAGGCCACACAAACATAAAATTCATGTGGCCATTGGATGATCAATACTCACACAAAAGACATATTTCTTCACCTTAAACACCATATGGTCACACTTATTAACATTTTTGGCTACTTTATGCTTAATTGTATGTGACTAAATACCCAAAAGAAACATGCTTTGTGTGACTAAATGTAGAAAAGGCCACACAAACATAAAATTCAAGTGGCCATTAGATGATCAATAGTCATACAAAACACACATTTCTTCACTGTAAACACCATATGGTCACACTTATTAACACTTTTGGTCACTTTATGATTAATTGTATGTGACTAAATACCCAAAAGAAACATGCTTTGTGTGACTAAATGTTAGAAAAGACCACACAAACATAAAATTCAAGTGGCCATTGAATGATCAATAGTCACACAAAACACACATTTCTTCACTTAAAACACCATATGGTCACACTTATTAACACTTTTAGTCACTTTATGGTTAATTGTATGTGACTAAATAACCAAAACAAACATGCTTTGTGTGACTAAATGTTAGAAAAGGCCACAGAAACATAAAATTCATGTGGCCATTGGATGATCAATGGTCACTCAAAATACACGTTTCTTCACTTTAAACACCATATGGTCACACTTATTAACACTTTTAGCCACTATATGATTAATTGTATGTGACTAAATACCCAAAACAAACATTCTTTATGTGACTAAATGTTAGAAAAGGCTACACAAACATAAATTTAATGTGGCCATTAGATGATCAATAGTCACACAAAATACGCATTTCTTCTCTTTAACACCATATGGTCACACTTATTAACACTTTTGGCCACTTTATGATTAATTGTATGTGACTAAATACACAAAACAAACATGCTTTGTGTGACTAAATGTTACAAAAGGCTACACAAACATAAAATTCAAGTGGCCATTGGATGATCAATAGTCACACAAAAGACATATTTCTTCACCTTAAACACCATATGGTTACACTTATTAACTATTTTTGCCACTTTATGCTTAATTGTATGTGACTAAATACCTAAAAGAAACATGCTTTGTGTGACTATACAGTGTTTATGGTCACTAATACGGATTAATCCAACAAAATTTGTACCTAATTAGTCACACATGTTAAGATTTTGGTTACTCTTTTGCAATAGAGACTAAAAAAAAGTCAAACACGTGACCATAAGGCACCTATGGTCGCGCGACCTTTAGTCACACACGGTCGAAAAATCATGTGTGACTATATGTATATCGTCACACATATTCGGTGTAGCCAAATCCACTTTTTGTTTTAGTGAACTTATGCAAGCAACTAGATAATTGAACTAAGGGTTTAGTGTGATAACAATAATGCACTAAAAGTGAGTGCATACAAGGTATGCTAAGGCGATTTGGGTGTACATTTGGGGGTGGATTGTAAACAATGCTCTTCATTGATATTTCGAAAACCGAAACATCAAGAACCACAAAAGGATAGCCTGAGGGTTAACTAGGGGTATCGTGTTCTAAAGATGAGTACAACGCAAAGGTGTGGGAGAATTACTCAACCAATGTGGAAGAAGTAATTATATTACAAGTATCAAACAAGGGTTATCCTAATGCCTCTTATCATTTAGTTATTCCTAACTACACAAGTGTAGTCTTACTAGCGATCTCGGAATGCATCACAAAACAAGTTCTAGAATCTATTATACTACCGGTTCACACTCTAAGCATTAAAGATGAATGCTTTAATTCCTACAAATCTAAGGGCGATCTTCACATTTTGGGTGGAATTTAAGTAGTAAGGGGTTTTTGTGCTAGTCATATAATTTCCTATCCATGAGACGCTTTATTAAGACTAATGGCCCACTCCTACATGTTATGAAAAATTTTAAATTTGGTGCCAAAATGACCCTAACCGATATTTCTCATGGTTTATTACACAAATGAAATTGGACAAGGCAAATAGTCAAGGATAAGCATAGTTTCAAAGTTCCCGTTTTATTTTCACTCCCTACACTTAAACTGAACATTGTCCCCAAAGTTCCTCGAAAGTATCAAAGTTATGATAATGGAATGTAATTAAAAACGAAAGAAACTAGTACTCCCCTGATTAGCTCGGTAGGATCCGTGTGAAGTGGTGGTTACATCTTTCTTCAAGAAGAATGTTTGCGTGGAAAACTCCTTCTCATCTTATGTATCTTCTTGATAAATTAAACCCGCAAACTTGAAGAAAACAAACGAAATCTTCAGTAAAATCGTATGTAACAATATATATATATAAGACTCTACTACACTAGGATATAATGCTTGTGGAATGGATGTTTACAGATTTTCAGAAAATTAAGACCTAAAAATTCCAAAAATTTATAAGTAGCCTGAAACGAGAAAAAGTAATAAGTCAAGTTTCGCTTCCTCTGACGCCAGTTGCGATCCCCGACGTCGCCGTTATCCCGATGTAAACCGGTCCGCTATTTTCTCGAAAAAAATTCTGAAAATTTTTATCTTTAAAATCTAAAAAAATTTCAAAAGCATCCATTATGTCTCGATACAAGCATTTGACTCGAACAAACACACATGTATATCTTTTAAATAATTGTAATTCTCATGTTCACGATTCTTTTGAAAACGTGTAATCCTCCTCTACACTTATCCCTTATGTAAAATATCTTTATATGTTATTAAGACGAGATTAAAGACAAAATAAAGCATTTTTACAAATTTAAACATGAGAATAAACAATCAATAAAAGATACACGACACACAAACAAGCAAACAATTAAGCATGGGTTGCCTCCCACTCTAAGCGCTTTTTCTTTATTTATGAGTCTTGTAGCTAGACTCTCAAGTCGCGGCCCCACGTTGCCCTAATCTTAGAGGCCCATTCATCTCCTTAACCCTTCTCCTCACCTAATATACTCGTGGCCTAACTCAAGACAAGCAGTGTAGTAAACCTTGTTCTTCCAATCTACTTCAAATGCCGGAATGTTGTCCACATCTAAATCATCAATACCCTCAAACTTCTTATTTTGGTAGGGCGTTATGTATTTAACACTCTTGGCTCCGTTTGAGAACTCGACTATTCCTTCCTCTTGATCATAAACCATCTTAGATTCCTCTATAAATGGTCTCCCAAGTATCACATCCCTTAAAAAGCCATCAATGATGTCCTTAACATTTTCCAAGATCATGAAATCACACCTATATCGCGGAAGTTACCTACGGACATGCAATCCTTTAACCCTCCCAACATAGTTACTCTCTTTCCTAGGGCGAAAGGGTCCCTCATAGGTCCTAGCTTTTTGCTCATGATCCAATTGTAGTAGAGCCTAGACATTATATTCATGGGTGCCTTATAGCCAATGTAAGTGTGATCCCTATATAAGTATCCAATCATGCACGGTATCTTGATGTTTTAGGGTTACCCCTCTTATGTAGGCTCGAAGGTGGTCTCGGAAGTTAACCACGTTATGATAGGCTGGTTTCTTCCCTTTAGGAATGAATCTAAATACTCTCTAAGTTCCTCCTCCTCCTTACCATCCTCCATAATTTCTAACACCTTATAATCTCCATCTTCTAAGTCATCATCCGAATCACTTGAGGTCTAATTACTATCTAAAGTGCTAGTAGATTCCTTAAGGACTTCCTCAAGTGCATTTTCAATTATCCTATTCAGTTTCCTAAGCTCTCCAATTTCACTAACAATACGAGCTCGAAGTTGGTTGGCAAAGGCTGGATCAAGCGATGGGTATTTGTTTGGTGGTAAAGTGTTGTTTGGTGGGTTATCACCTTCCATAATGAAAAGTGATGGGGTTACGAACAAAGGTCAAGAAGAAAGGGGATAGACAACGAGGAAGCTAAAAATGAGAAAAAGGCTTACTTGATAGGAATCAAGCAAGGAAACCTAAACGAGGTGGACTCCTAACTAGTTATTCTATTCCGCCAGCCGCCAATCTTGATACACGCCACGCAGCTGCTCAGTCAAAGGAACTTCCTTTATGTCGAGCAAGTTTTTCAACACCCTAGGCAATGAACCTAATCGTTGTAGCGTAGTATTAGGGTAAGCCACGGGTATTGATATCGTTCTCTAGGGGAATAGGAATGCTAGTAAGAAGTTACTATGCTAAGGTTGGGGTTGAGGAAGAATATTTTTTAACTTTTTTATATTTTTTTGGAAATTAAAAGGTACGAATCTCCGGGTATTAGATTTGGGGGTGGTATTTCTACCGATTACTCTACTATTATCTATTCTAATTAACTAAGCTAAGGCGTAGTATATGTCTATTGTTGTGTGCTCGTATGATGATTAAAAATGTGTTTACTTAGATTTTATTACTCCCTAGTTATCTCCTATTGATAGTTGAATTGTCACGTCCTTATTCTTAACGCATTGTGTCTTCTAAGGTCGTAGGGTATGCTTTTATCCCTAACTCTTTGAAGCTACCAAAGGTTATGACTACGAAATCTCTAGGATTCATAAACTTAACACTAAGGTATTCTTTGGATGTTTAGTCTACAATTCCACTAGTAACTATATGCTAAGGTTCAACAAAGATTAATCAAGCATTAATAACATAAATTTAATGACCTATCACAATACTAGGTCAATCACAATTAAGATAAGAGACAACCAATCAATATCCAATAACTAGGTTTCATATTACCTAAGCAAACACACAAGTAAATTAGTCTGACATGGAGAACATGCAAGCATACACACAATCAATTGAAGACATAATTGAATCAATGACGTAAAACACTTATCTTGATGTAAAATAGGGTATGGAACCCTAAAATACTGTATACACAACCTTGGTCTGTTTTCGTTTTTAGTCCACAAAACTACCTCTCTAAAATCAAAAAATTTCGATTCTATATATAGTGTTACAAACGGCGACGGCGGCACTCTTTAATTGTGACGCCGCCGGTTGCCGTCATTAGGTTTTCTTCTTGGCCACGTTATCATTGTGACGGCGCACCTTATGCCCGTGGACGCCATCGCCTTTAGTCTCTCGACGCCCTCGATCAAATCTAGGTCGTAAGCCGCGACACACCCTACTTTTTAAAACCCGATGCCGCACTTGTTAAATAAGCAATTTGGCTACTGAGTCGTCACAAAACTTGTTGGCATACCGTCAGCAGCTTAAACGCCGAGGTCGCCCCATTCGGCTTCTAGCGCCTTTGAGTGTCTCATTCTTGACGTTGGCCATTTTCTTCAGATATTCACTTTCCTAATAAGTGTCATTCCAAAGAATTTGCCTTCAAGAGACATAAAAAGTGAAAAGGAATGAAATTAAGTAGTAACGGATACAAAAGTGATCAATTCAGGGCTTAAATGACCCCTCAAAATGGTACCTTTTAAATCCTTATCAGCTACATTTATGGTTTTGCTAGCATAGTAAATTCGTTGAAAATGCTTTTCCTTTGCCAAGCACTACCACAACATAATCATCACTAGCATCGCATTATGATTTCAATGGTTGGGACCAATCGGGTGACCATTATCAAGCCTCGAGTGAGATCTTTCTTTAGGCGAATGAATGCTTCTTTGCATTCTTCAAAAAAATCAAAAGGGGCATCCTTGACAAGAAGCTGTGTCATTGGCCGTGCAATTTTCGAGAAGTCCTTAATAAATCTGTGGAAAACTAGAAGGGGGGGTTGAATAGTTTTACCGATTTTAAGTTAATTTCAAAAACTTTAGATTCGTTAATATGTGAGATTTTATGGATGTAGAGAAAATATAGATCTAATAATAAAGAAAGTAAATAAAGTAAAGCAAAGGGATAGAAATGAAACAATCGATGTATAGTGGTTCGACTACAAGGACACCTTCTTTGCCCTACTCCACTCCCCAAGTCACCTACTCGATAGTTCAAGCACTATGTCAACAAACTCCTTCACTTGGCGGAGAAGCCTTCTCAACGTCGCTTACACCTTTTTCCGGTACAAAGCTAGATACCGAGTCCGTAATACGGTGGACCAAACCAACACGACTATTACACAACAAATATGTGAAATATCAAATACAAGATCTTCGCAGAAATCTTAAGGAGTGACAAATCAATCAAGGACCCCTTGCTTGGATGACTTGTAGAATGCTGATCTCGCTTTAGAGAAGGACCTATATGAGGATCACAATAGAAAGAAAGAAGAACAACTCTCTAGATCAAGTGATCTATATGTTAGAAGAGAATGAGAGTGTTTGAGAGTTTTAGTAAGAAGAGGGGTGAGTTAGAATGAAGAAATGGCTCTCTATTTATAGGCAAAATCTTCCATCGTTTCCTCGATCCCACGGATCCCTCCCACTCTGGGATCCGCCTAGTGTAATCCTAGGGATCCGTGGACGCCTTCTTGCCCATGGGTTTTATGGTTATGGGTCATGGGTTATGGGTTGGTCCATGGGTTTTCTTTAGATTCAATGTATCTAAGTATACATTGTATCTAGCCAACTTGGGTATGGGTTATGATCCATGGGTTATGGTCCATGGGTTGTGGTTTTTACCCATCCTAATAAACTATTACAACAAATAATTAATTACAACATTTTTGTATTTAAATGGCTATATGTAAATGCTTTACAAAAATAACATGTATCCTTATAATTGTACTTAAGATAACATTATATTTTTTACGGTTTATTTGTATTAACAATCTCCCCCTTTTTGTTGATGACAAAACATAATGTTATGATGAGTAAAACTTAAGAATAGATGTATGTTTTGAAATCCCCTAAGTTTTACTTTTCTCCCTTTTGTCTAAAACAAAAGTTAACCCTTGGAAGAAATAAAAGTGTGGAAAAATTAGTCTACGTATCGCTAACTCCCCCTTGACGGTAGCTCCCCCTAGTTTGGGGCGTCAAGTGAAAAAATAAAAAATCCTACAAAGAGAAAGGTTAGTAACATGCTTATGTAATCTTGTGATTGACGAGAATCAAGATTGGGAGCCAAGGTATGTAAACAAGGCCTTGTAATAAAACAACAAAGTGTAGTGGTATTTATTCCACCTACAAGCATGTAAAAATAAGAACAAGACTTGTTCTTGAAAATGACTTCAAAATAAAAAGTACTAAAAATAAAAAATAGTAGTAATGATTCCTTCCATGCTTGCATAAGGTTAT
>OU343219.1:14986277-15022607 GCA_910596185.1 Chrysanthemum makinoi
GATCCGTTGAACCGTAGTTGTTTTTCTTCTATAAATAGTGAGCCATTTCTTCCTTTTGGGTTTCCACTCCCACACATACTCCCCAAGTTTGTAACCTTCTAACCACAGATCCTAAGGCTTTCTATGTAGTTTTAAGTTTGTGTGATTCTCTAGGTTCCTCTTAAAGGCGAGATCACCACCTCTTGAAGTCGAGCAAGCTCAAGTCCATGAGTTGCCATGCTTCGTCATCATCAAGACTTTGGGAAAACTAGAAGAGGGGGGAGGGTTGCATAGTTTTACCAATTTAAAATTTCCTTTTAAATATTTAGATCGACTTATGTCAATCTATTTAGATGTGTATGTTGGACGTTGATAGATAGATATATAAAAGTGTAATGAAAGATAAAGAGTAAGAAGCATATAACCACGACACGAGTATTTATAGTGGTTCGGCTACAAGGACACCTTCCTTGCCCTACTCCACTCCCCGAGTCACCTACTCGAGAGTTCGTAATCACTACACGACACCAACTCCTTATGGCAGAGAATCCTTCACAACGTCGCCTACTCTTTTTCTGGTACTAGGCTAACCACCGGGTTCTTTCACACCAAGGTGAACCACACCTACCACAACGTCGCCTACCCTTATCCGGTACTAGGCTAAGTATTCCATTACAATGGAGGAACTACTACCCAACACTACACAACACCTAATCCCAAAGGAGACCTACTCCTTATTACAACACCATCTAGGATATCAACATCCTTGAAAATAAACAATCACTATATGTATAACGATGCACCTCATCGATTATACGACCTAGGCATTCTTCACTAATGCCACTTGATTTGTTTTCTAGGAATCCTTCACCAATGCCCTTGACACAACGTTTGGCACCTTTCACTAAGGCCTTCGTCTTGACACCTTTAGCATTCTTTACTAATGCTCTTGACACGGACGTTAAGCTTCTTTCACTAATGCTTTCGTCTTGACTTTTTGGGCATCCTTCACTAATGCCTTCTACACAACACTTCTATGGAGAAAGAAAGAACTATAAACAAGAGAACCTCAGTAGTCATGATGATGATGAAGCATGGCAACTCATGGACTTGAGCTTGCTTGACTTCAATATGTGGTAATCTCGCCTTTAAGAGGGACCTAGAGAATCACACAAAAACAAAAGACAAACTACATAGAAAGATCCCTTAGGATCAGTGGTTAGAGAGTTACAATACTTGGGGAAAGTATGTATGAGAGTGGCAACCTAAAAGGAAGAAATGGCTCACTATTTATAGAGGAGAAAAGCTTATTGTTCCCCGGATCTCACGGATCCCTCCCACAAGGGATCCGTCTAGTGTAAAACTAGGGATCCGTGGGACGCTCCTCTTTGCCCATGGGTATTTTGGTTATGGGTCATGGGTCATGGGTTATGGGTTGATCCATGGTTTTTTTATTAGATATAATATATCTTATGAGTGCAATGCACTAGTCAAATATATGGGTCAATACCATGGGTTATGGATATGTTCTCATAGGTTATAGTTTTTTTACCCATTTATAATACATACTAGTAATGTATATATTATTTGCCCAATCTGTAAACACTCGTTTTTGTACATATTCTAAGTCATAAAATCACTTATACTTGTTTTAGTGGTTTTTATGTGAAAAGTAAAGTGTGTTAGAAAAACTATTGGCTCAAACTATTTACGTATTTTATTTGTTTCGTTAAAATGATTTTACTTTTGTTATCGATAAAACATTAGAAGATCGTAAAATATAAATAAACGTTTTTACGGCTTATTTGTATTAACAATCTCCCACTTTTTGTTGATGACTAAACATAAAATTATTTTAAGGAAAAACTAAAAATTCGTAAAAGTTCAAATTGGAGTTTTTACTCTCTTCTATCTCTTTTTGTCGAAATAAAAAGAGCGTCGAAAAGAAACTAACACATTGTTTTAAGAAAAACATGTAAAAAGAAAAGATGTAAAGAGAGCAAGTGACGGGAATAGTTCGCGTCTTAACTCCCCCTTGACGAGTCCATCCTTTTGTAAGGGCGTCAAGTAACTAACAACTAATAAGCTAATGTTTTGCAATTTTTGATTGCAAATGGTTTCGTCCTTGTGATGAAAATACTCCCCCTTGATGATTGCAACTTTGCAATAGGGTGTCATGAAGTGTAATCCAAATAAGGATTAAGTTGCAAATGGTTTTGCAATGTATGGTTTGACACAAAGCTCCCCCTAGCTTAGGGTGTCAAGTTCTTCATGTGTATTTTGAAAATCTACAAAATACATGTTAGAAAACAAGAGTATAGTGCATATTTCCTTCCCTGCAATAAGACTCAGTTAGTATAAAATAGTTCTTCTGTACCACGGATCCCACGGTTCCCTCTTTTGTGGGATCCGTCTGGGCAATTTCCAGGGATCCGTCTGTCTGATGGCGATTTTCAGCAATGGTGGTATATCAAATAATGCTAAGTATGGAAGTGAGATATATATACAAACAATAAACATATACTCAAAGCAATATGACAAATAAGTTATCATTCAATAAACAAAGAGATAATCAAGAAATCTCTAAAACTAAGAGAATGATTTAGCCATGTAATACATATTCCACTTAATACTAATGAGTGACCTAAAATCAAGAAGCAACAACATGCTTAAGGATGATCAATCATGAAATGGGATTCCTAAACGTTCTAGGTTGAGCTTGAGACTAGGCACGCGTTTTAGGCTCATGGTTGTTTAGGTTTGTTGACCTCTTTGAAACGTTCGAGGAGGTGATAAAACATGAAACGTTGCTCTTCACGTAGTTCATGTATCAACCTTTCAACATTTTGACAATGATAGCAATCCTTGTCATGGTTTTGAGCTTCTTGAGGCGGAGGTTCAAGTGAAGTGGGTTGAGGATCCTCAAATAAAGGAGGAATTGGTGGAGGCTCATTAAATGGTGGCTCAACAATGTTTGAGGGTGGAGGTAGAGAAGTGTCAACTTCTATGTGGTCGGGTGGTTGACTTTGATGTCTCCTCATAATCCAAAACGGACTATTGGGGGAAAATGGAGAAATTGACATTGGTGCAAGTGTTGATTCAACACTTTGGTTTTGTTGTACAACCTTTTCTAGTGAATTTTTTGGTAATGGTGGAGGATGAGATGGCCAAGGGGGTAAGTCCTCTAAGTTGTGAGAGTGTGGAGATGATTGTGAAGTGTTAAATGATGTGGCTCTAGGCACCAATGATGTTGGTTGGGTTGAAAAGGGTGTGTTTAGTTTAGTAGAGTTTGGTGATGATATCCTTGTGTGAACAATACTCTTGGGAATTAGTTTGATTGGTTTATTTGGTGTAGGGGAAATCCTAGCATTTGTGGACTTAACCGGAGATGATTCGGTTGAGGAAACTTCGTGTATGACCCTAGCAAGTTTCTTGGGTGGTTCTTGGGTGGATGAGTTAGCACTAGGAGCTTTTCTCATGATGAAATGAACAAGGAAGATGTTTCTAATTGCTGAGAATTATGTTGTGTTTGATGACTAAGGAGTTCTAGCAAGATAACTTATAAAGGGAAGAATTTGGCAAGTGCATTTTAAGACTTAAGCCATTAAGATTCATGGAAATGTGATGATTATCATGCACAAGATTCAAGTTCAGAGTTTCACTGATCTAGGGACTTAATAAAGATGAGGTGGAGTGTTCAAGTTATCAAGATGAGCTTGAAATGATTGTTTTGGCTAGAATTGACATAATCCGTCACCCGGATCCCACGGTTCCCTCTTTTGAGGGATCCGTCTAGGCTAATCCTAGGGATCCGGCTCTCAGCAGCTATGAAAGGATAAAAATGATGTTTCTAAGGTCTAAGATCTATACCATCTTGAGTGTTTCAGTCCTCCTAAGTATCTTAAATGAGGGTGTGCTTGAATGATCAAGAGCAATGAGTGATATAGTTAACGATTACCTTTTATGGAAGGAAAATGAGACTAAATGACTACCAATGGATGTTCAAGGATGACACTAAGAGTTTTAATGGTGTCAAGTCATAATAAATGATCCTAGAGATCAGATGTTAGCTTGAGATGGAGTTTGAAAAATCATCAAAAATCAAAATAATTGAAAAACTAATTTTTGACCCGTTTTGAGATAAAGATTACTAGAAACAATTTCCTAAAATTGTTCAATATGTCCATCTAAGTGTTTTGAAAAATGAAAGGCAATTTGTGAGTATTGAAGCGGAAATATGGTGAGTTTTGATGAGTTGATAAATCAAAAGGCACTTAATGTAAGCAATGAGTGGGTTTAGGGCTTTCTCATTCTTGAAGAAGACTTAGTTGAGTTCTAAAATCTTATGTTTAGCTAGTGTGAAGTGATCTAGTGAACTATTTTGATGTATGGGATACTGTACTGCTGATCTGTTGTTACAGATCCCACGGTTCCCTCAATGGAGGGATCCGTCTAGGCTAATCCTAAGGATCCGGCATCTGCAGATCAGAACCATCACAGAATCAAGTGCAGATTTTGCACCTAGAAATATACACTAATAACCATTAAACCAAACAAAGATATAAACATGTCATCACATAAAACATCTCATAGATAATGGTAGAATATAACAATATCCAAGTTAACACTAACAAGAGTGCTAAAATATAGTCATTCACATATTAATCAAATGTCCCAAATTAAACATAGTCCTACAGTCTCTTTCATCAATCCTTTCTTTTCCTCTTTCCTGACTTTGTGAAGTGATAAGCTAGGTTTTGAATCATACCCCTCAATTGTTTTGAATTCAGCGGTCTCATTTGGAATAGTTGGAAGTTGTCGATAGTAATCAAAGGGTTCCAATTCGATGTTAGCTATGGGGTCGGCATCTTCTTCTTCTTCGTCTTCTTCTACTTCACCATCCGAGGAATCCGAGAGAGCTTTAGGTTTTCTTCCATTGACCGTGAACCATTTAGGGGGTTGTTTGGTAAGAGGTACCATGACGTGATCGGAAAGAAAATGATCATCGTTGATAGGAGATGGTTGCAATGCACTAACATACTTACAAAGTCGTGTTAGGAGCATACCATATGGAATTACCATGTTGGAAACTTTGAATACCCCGGCCATTCTCTTCACCATGTAATAGGCGAGATTAAATGGCTTTTGTTGGATAAGACAATAGATCATTTGCACGAGACATGCATTTGGATGATCCTTGTTACCAACTAGGCTAATGACATTTTCCCTAAGAATTTCTTCCCATTTTCTAAACATGGGGTGCATTTTGAAAAGTTCCATTTGAAAGGGATCACGGTGAATGAGCTTCTTGTTTCGGTTGAGACGAGATTGGTCGGCTCTTACTTTGAAAATGGTGTCTCGGACGGTTTCGGGTTCATCAATAGGAGTATGGTATATTGGGTTAGGATCAAGAGCAAAGGATTGACAAGATATCGCCCAATCTTGAGAGTACATACAAATTCCTTCACAAGGAATGCGAAGAATTTGAGCGAATGTGTTGAGAGGGAGCGTGAAGTTTTGTTTGTTGATGATGAAGGAGATTGAAATGCTTCATCGGTGTTTTGAATGATCCTAATGCTTTTGTAAATTCAAAAATAAACCGGACAAATTTGTTCATCTATGTCAAGAAGAATCAAAGTTGATTGCTAGAAGACTTGGCGAATGTCGGTATTTTCAAGGAAACATTCCTTGACTCACGACCTCGTGGATAAGTGGTTTTTGAGTCTTTGAAGACTTTTCGGTCGTTTTGATAATCCATCTTTTTCGATAGTAATGGGTGAGATAATGGGCCGTATCATGATGGTCTTTTTGAGTGGCTTTAGGCATGGTTGGTCCTAGAAACACAAATATTTCAATTAGGTAAATTAGTTTTGAGATGGGTTTATGATTTTGATTTGTATTAACAATGTTGTGAACACAATGTAATTCTAATTGTGTTAAAAGCCCCTTTTAATAATTAGTTTTCAAAACCTTAATTGAATTAATTGATTAGAAATTGTGAAACCATAAACCCTAGGATGAGGATGATGAAAATTAGAACAAATTAGTGTAATTACTTACAATGGTGTTCTAGAGAATACTTGAGTATGGAGTCTTATGAGGATGAAATCAGTTCTTGAGTCATTTTTGTGTTATGTGGGGAGAGGGAAAATGATCAGTGATGGTTTTCAAATGCGTATAGCTGTGTTCTGTCCAACGGTTCCCCCGGATCCCTTGTATTTGGGATCCGGCTACTGTGGACAGAAAAAGGGTTGTTTGGCATTATTTTTGTAGTAGGCTATGAACTAGCTTACAAAACAAAAATAGTTTAAAGGTTTCAAATAAAAAGATGTTTTGGTTGACGGGATTTGATAAATTAATTATCAAGGATCCATTCGTGACGACGGCGTTAGTTTGACGAAATCAAGAGGAATACTATTCCCTATGAAGAGTAAGTCGGAAAAGTGACAAAAGAGAGACTTTTAAGAGACTAGCAATTTTTTAAACAAACAAGAACTATGATATCAACATAATCATGTAAGCTAGCTAATGAAACAGTAAACATACCTTTATGCTTCTTGGTTTGGCTTGTGAAGACATAATACCAAAAGTACTTCATGAGCTCTTAAAGTAATCCTTTGTACTTAGAGTAAGTAGGTTGTGATTACTTTTAGATCATTTCTTGAAGGTTGACTTCATTATTCTTTGAATAGAAGTGAAGGTTTTGAGGAGATCCTAGCATGAAGATTTCTTGAAACAAATATGTTAAAATGATCTATCAATGTCCAACATTAAAAGGGAAAAAAATGTTTTGAAATATTTCCTTCTTTGTAGTTTTCAAACATACATGGATCGTATCAAGTTTTTAAAGTACAACATACCCTAAGAAAACTTGGTAACGAAGCTCTGATGCTAATTGTGGAAACTAGAAGGGGGGGGTTGAATAGTTTTACCAATTTAAAACTTCCTTTTAAAATATTTAGATCAACTTATGTCAATCTATTTGGATGTGTATGTTGGACGTTGATAGATAGATATATACAAGCGTAATGAAAGATAAACAGTAAGAAGCACATAACCACGACACGAGTATTTATAGTGGTTCCGCTACAAGGACACCTTCCTTGCCCTACTCCACTCCCCGAGTCACCTACTCGAGAGTTCGTAATCACTACACGACACCAACTCCTTATAGCGGAGAAGCCTTCACAACATCGCCTACTCTTTTTCCGGTACTAGGCTAACCACCGGGTTCTTTCACACCAAGGTGAACCACACCTACCACGACGTCGCCTACCCTTTATCCGGTACTAGGCTAAGTACCGAGTTCCATTACAATAGAGGAACTACTACCCAACACTGCACAACACCTAATCCCAGAGGAGACCAACTCCTTATTACAACACCATCAAGGATATCAACATCCTTGAATATAGACAATCACTATATGTATAACGATGCACCTCATCGGTTATACGACCTAGGCATTCTTCACTAATGCCACTTGATTTGATTCCTAGGCATCCTTTGCTAATTCCTTTGATACAACGCTTGGCACCTTTCACTAATGCCTTCGTCATGACACCTTTAGCATTCTTCACTAATGCTTTTGACACGGACGTTAAGCACCTTTCACTAATGATTTTGTCTTGACTCTTTCGGCATCCTTCACTAATGCCTTCAACACAACACATCTACGGATGAAGGAAGAACTATCAACAAGAGAACCTCAATAGTCTTGATGATGACGAAGCATGGCAACTCATGGACTTGAGCTTGCTCGACTTCAAGAAGTGGTGATCTCGCCTTTAAGAGGAACCTAGAGAATCACACAAAAACAAAAGACAAACTACATAGAAAGATCCCTTAGGATCAGTGGTTAGAGAGTTACAATACTTGGGGAAAGTATGTGTAAGAGTAGCCACCCAAAAGGAATAAGTGGCTCATTATTTATAGAGGAGAAAATATTACTGTTCCCCGGATCCCACGGATCCCTCCCACAAGGGATCCGTCTAGTGTAAAACTAGGGATCTGTGGGACGCTCCTCTTTGCCCATGGGTATTTTGGTTATGGGTCATGGGTTATGGGTTGATCCATGGTTTTTTTATTAGATACAATATATCTTATGAGTGCAATGTACCTAGTCAAAAAGGTATGGGTCAATACCATGGGTTATGGATATGTTCCATGGGTTGTAGTTTTACCCATTTATAATACATACTAGTTATGTATATATATTTGCCCAATATGTAAACACTAGTTGTTGTACATATATTACTAAGTCATAAAATCACTTATACTTGTTTTAGTGTTTTATGTGAAAACGTAAGTGTGTTAGAAAACTATTGGCTCAAACTATTTACGTATTTTATTTGTTTCGTTAAAATGATTTTACGTTTGTTATTGACAAAACATTAGAAGATCGTAAAATATAAATAAACGTTTTTACGGCTTATTTGTATTAACAATATGCATTTAATAAAATTCATTTTTGATATGGTTAGATGTTGATGAACATGAACTTACTCCTTGGGTTGATGCTAAAGTTGAAGGTAGGATTAGAAAGAGTTTTGGTTTAAGTGTACACGGAATCAATTCGTATACATACCAAGTTGTTGCCAAAGAGATAAACTACATTGTTGATCTGCGCAATCGTACATGCACTTGCCGTGAATGGCAACTATCATGATTGCCTTGTAGTCATGTAATAGCTATTTCGACTAAAAAGGGTTACACATATTTGGGCGTTTGGGCAGAACATTGGTTCAAAAAAACAACATATAAAGGAACATATGCAAACTCAATTTACCCAGTCGGAGACATTGAAGCTTGGGACACCACATGTAACGTGCTAGATGTTTTGCCACCTTCTACAAACAAACGACATGCAGGGAGGCCGAAAAACAAAGATCGTATCTGATCTAAAGGTGAGATGCCTAAGCAAACATATTGTAGTAGATGCAATTGAAGGGGGCATGATAAAGATGTGTGTCGCGAACCTGCACCTTCGCAAAGATCCATGAATAATTGGGACAAATCATTTTAGGATGACTGAAATTTGCTTGTTTTAATTTATCTTTAAACATTGTTGTTTGGATGTTATGTAATATATTATTGTTGAAAGTTTATGTAACATATTTTAATTTGAATGTTAAACACCCTAATTACTCATCATAGCAACCAACAATTCTTTCGTTAAAACAAAAACATTTATATTGAAATTAACTAGTGAAAATAGCATAATATTACATAAAAGGAACTACGTGTTAGTAGAGCATGAACCATTTCCTTTTTTAAGTAATATATCCTCTTCTGGCTCTAGGCTGACTTGAGTGGGAGAAAACTGAAGACGCGTAACAAAAACATCGATTAGTTTATCATCAAGGGAGATACATGGAAACATTTCGCAACGCACATCCGTATCAGTGATCAAAGGTACTAAACCTTCATCCAAAGTATGGTTTGGTTTTTGGATATAAACAAAACAAGTTGTAGCTTCATCATACCCTAATTCATTCACTAACTGACGCATTTCAGCCATACAAAAGGTCGACATACTCAAAAAGTCCACGTAGCAAAAAACACCCTCGTCGAAAGTTATGCACCCAAATTTCCTTGAAAATGCCCCATAGTGATGTAGTCTAATTGAAAATAGTAACTCGTCTTCATCATTAGATTCACCGTAAATAGCGTCAGTAAAGTCGTGTTGGCCCGGAGATCTCCATTCACGAATAACCATCATGTGATTTGATATGGTTTAAAACCATGAAGACATGGGGGGTATATGTAATAGTTCAGTCTTGAATGATGACATGGTGCGCAAAAATGTTGTGTAGTCAAATCTAAAGAAGAAAAAGTCGTGTAGTCAAATCCAAGCTGACAAAAAAGCTGGTATGGCTTGAAAAAGTTGACTAGTCAAATCCAAACTGGGTGAAAAGCTGACATGGCCAAATTTGAGTAGTCATATCCAAAAAAGAAAAAGTTGAGTAGTCACATACAAGGTGACATAAAGCTGAAGGGTGCGCAAAAAAACTGGCTATCTCATCAACCTTTTTATACTATATATAATAAGCTTGCTTGAGACACGTTTTCACACCCTTTGATCAAGCAACCAAATTCTTTCACACTTTAGCAACAAACCAAATTGTTAAGTTTATTTTTGTTAATAAATTTACTCAATTACCATGGCCACTGACCCAAACCATTTTGAGACAAACAATTGTTATGTGAGTGCAAGAAGAATATGATGTCGAAGCCATGCTTGCTGAGCAAATGTTGATGTTGATTGAACGCTTTAATGCTCGAATTGCGTGGCGTAGGGGTGAAATAAACAGGGTTCGAGCGCTACCAAATCACCCCTTAGTCGACTATGGTCGATACATCCTTGAGAGGATGACTGGGGCAGACATGCGTAATTCTCTTCAGTTGTTGGCGGCTAGGAACGAGATGCAGCGAAGCATGGCGGAGAAACAACGAAGCATCAACAACTACAATGAAATGTAAACGCTTTAAAGCTTTACACCACCTTGCCAACCATGTGTTTCGTTGTTTGTTTTAGTGTTTATGTTGTGATGTAGTCCAAATAAGGTTGGCCATGGAGTCTTGTAATATGGTTTTTATTTTATGCTTGTATGATGTGATGTTTTAGTTTAAATGATGTAGTCTTGTAACGTGGCCATGTTTTACTTTGAATGATGTAATGTTTTGTTCTTAAAATATAATGGATTTGTTATGCAATGGACACATAGTAGTAAAACATATAACTAGTTCAAAAGACTATAAAGTTCAAAGTCTAACATAAAAAGAAAGGTTCAAATTTTAAACATACAACTAGTAGTAATATAACTAAGTGACCCAGTCTAGTCTATGCTCGAAAAACTCCTGCAGCAATACCTCTCGGCATTCACGTCCGTATACAGTGGTGTTGGGAACAGGTTCAACGTAATAACCAGATATCATTCTTCTCATGAATGAAAGCATCAAAGGACCGCAGTCTCCATACAAACCTGACTGCTGAGGGACATGGTAAAAAAAGGTAATCCTATATCGACTGGGATCAACATTATTAGCATCAAACCATCCTATTTGGGCCAAAATAAAATGTAATTTAACCGTTAATGAGTCAAGTAAAGACCTAAAATGTGGTTGATCCCGGATATTCAGGTCCTCAAAGCTATCAAAAAAGAAGACTTGGGCTCCCCGTATATCAAAAACCGCAAGATACCAATGGTTAAAGTTCTCATCGTGAATAGGTATGTATACCTAATAAAAAGATAAAAGCACATTATTATATAACAAAAAATTGACAAGTAAAAAGAATGAGTATAAATTGGTATACTTACAACTGAGCAGTCCTTCCAATTATGATAATAGTAGTGCCTCATCGCATATTTCATTACTCTCTCATAATCGCTTTTAAGCAAAGCGATAGTAAAGAATGTATCAACTGCAGCCCAATTAGCATCAGATGGTCTCTTGAACAAGCATAATCGTATAAAGGCCTCGATATGCTACAAAATATTTTAAGGAGTATATTAAAGAACTTAAAAAAAGGTTTTCATCGAATAAATTTTAATGTAAAACAATACATACCGAATCATCTAGATAACCGCGATCTTCTAAACACAGAATGCGATCCCAAAAACCTTTGTATACAATAAAGTTTGGGAAATATGGCAAAGCACTACGCTCGACAGCGGGGGAATTGTAGAAGGCTTGGAATTCAGGAGTCATGGAGGGTATTTTTTGTTTTGTACCCATAGGGCGACGTTGTTTTGGGTTTAGAATTGTAGTATCCGGCAGCTGTGTCCATGGGTCCAACAATTTTGATCCCTTCTTCCTTATCCTATGAGGTTTTATCTCTTGTATAATGTCTTCCATCACCTATATAAAAAATATTAAGAAAAAGGATGTTGAATAAAATAAGAATAATGATGCGTACGAAAAAAGCTGCTTACCACATCAGCATGTTGTTGTGTAACAATTGCAGAATTATTCATAGGTTTGATCAACGTGTCTTGAACATGTCGCGCCTAAAGAAAAAATATAATTACAATACATTAGAAAGAATGAAAAAAATGAAGATATATCACAACGTTAAAAATGCAGGAAAATTGAGACAATATTTAAAAATTACCATATTAACTTGTGTATTAGGCGTGGGAAAAAAGCGAAACTGCCCCTGAGGCGTACTCGTAGAATTTAACCACCCGGAATGTGACCCAAAATTAGACTCATCCATGGCAACGTCCTCGAAGACATTTAAATCATGTATTTTCCCAACACCAGAATCCATCGCAATACCACTAAACATCCAAAAACCATTATCATTCCTAACATCGGTATCAAACCTACCATGGTCTTTCATTCCAACACCTAAATCAAGCCTAGCATCTCTATCACAATAACCACCCTTTCTATTCTCCTCAAATTCACGCTCCAATTTTGCAAGGCGTGTAACCATACCAACTATATCCACTTCCCCAAAACCTGGCCATTTGTTAATTTTGTCCTTCAAATCAGCAATCTCCTTTACCGAATTCTCCCACATACTAGTAGAAATAGGAATCACATTGGACCGTTGAGGCTTCCTAGGTACACGGTTTTTAATGGGCTTACGTGGTGGAAGATCAGTAGGCCTATACAAAGCTCTATAAGCCTCAAAATAACGTTCACTCTCGACCCACCAATATTGAGTTTTCTCGAGCTCTGTCATTTCAAGTCGTCGAATCTCTGGTTGGAACTATATGAAAAAAATTTACAATTATAAGCTAAAAAAGCTTAACAAATAATATTATTTTATATAAATTAAATGAAAATAATTATATACAACGTAAAATAAATTTAGAGTACATGGTGATATATATACAACGTACCATAAATATAGAGTATATGGTAAATAAGCAAGAATTATTATAATACATGGTAATAACATTATAACTTACATCATGGTCGAAGTGTCCAAAAAGCTGATCATACGATCTCGACCAAACCTCCTTTTTACATGTCACGCGAGTCCTCTAGGAATCATATTATCATTCGCCTTGGTAAACCATATATGGCTTTTAGGCAAAACCTCCAAAATCCATGTCTAAAATACAATTATACGTTATAAAAAAAATACTCATATATATATATGAACATGAAATAATATATAAAACGTGAAAATAAACACATACCCGAAATCCCCAAATAAACCCATGTAGATTGTACTGAGGCCCTCTATCATCCGACACTGCTTTTTCCTTTCCTTTAAGTGTTGTCACTGCCTTTTTTTTCAATTTCTCGAGCATACCCAACTTACCACTTCCCTCAACAGAACCATCACCAACATTCACACGATGAAAATTAATCCATGCAGCATTCCTAATACTATTATACAACACACTCCAAGTATAGGACCCCCATGGAAATTGATTAAATACATCCAAGTCCTCAACTAACGCTAAAAGATGCACTTGTGCCTTATATTGAGGTTCCCTTCCCAACAATACAAATTCAACAAACATAACCAAACACAAACGTACAACATCCTCATCAGGCATATCATCCCACGCATCACCATCAAATACTTCTTTCAAATGACGAACCATTACATTATCGTGAGAAAAAATATGATCTCTAAAAGGGACAACAGGTGCTGACTCGAATGGCTTTATATCATATTGACCAAACTTCATTCCGGTACATATACAAAATTCTCTACGACCAAAATTGAATATATATTTGTAAACATTAAATTGTAAGTCTTCATACTCAGTATGGGACTCGTTTACTTTTTGCTGATTTAGAAGCATAGAATGTATCAAAAAAGGATCATGATCTTTAAAGGGGACATCTAACCAAACACCAAAACAACAGTCCCTAAACAAACTCAGACGGGCAGATTTCATTCCCAACAACTCTTTCATATCCTTAATCAATCTCATTCTAGAACTTATAGTGGGTTTTGCATTGTAAAACTACAAAAAACATATAAACATAAATTTAGACATAATAAGCGACAATGAAAAAATAGTTACGCATACACCGCCCTTTCAATTTCAAGTGTACTAAAATAAACAAGATTCGTTGGTATACTATAGTTAAAAAAAATGACTTGTTTACATGGGTCGTTGTGTGATTGTAGGTATGCATCCTTAATTAGTCACATTTCGCACTATCATATAAAAAGTCAATTGCCGCTAAAAAAAAAAAAAAAAAAACACTTAATCCTATTTTATTTATTTTTTTGTTGTCTGTAATTGTTTTGTGTCCTCACTGACCAAATTCATGTTACAATAAGAGTCATAAAACTTACTACCAAATAAGAGTCATAAAACTTGTACATATATCATATTAAGAATTGAGAATTGCTTCCTCCACTATCATAAAACGTGTTACAATAATAATATTAAGAATTGATAAAGCAAAATCACTAACCGGTAAATGTTCTTCATCTTGAGCCATATTTTAAGTTTAAAGTGGAACAAAATGACCGGGGACCAAAATACATTCAATAACAGGGGACCAACCGCAAGTCAATTAAAGCAACCCCACGCACCAAAACTCGCGCACCAAACGTGAAAGCGACTTTTATTTTTCAGATTTGTTTTCATTTTGTGGATAGTGATGTTTTTTTTAGCAAAGTAAGAAGAACATGAACAAAATTTTGTTGATAGTGATGTTGGGTAAATGAGCACCCACCAACAGCTATTAAATGAGCATAGCAAAGTAAGAAGACATGGGTCGTTTTTTTTTTTTTTAGCAAAGTTGGGTAAATGAGCACCAAATTTTGTGGTCGGGGTTATTCAAGGAGCATTAATGATATGGTGCCCAAAAGCTTTTTCTTGAGCACCAAAATCCAATGTTTTTCTTTCCCTCCATACTACATTGGGGTGGATAGTGATAGTTTATGATTTGGTGCCCAAAATGCAAACCGTGCGCACCAAAATGGACATATTAGGGAAAGAGAAAATATTGAGTATGTTTTAGTAAAGTGATAGTGTATATGGTATGTATTGGTAATTGATTTTTTAAAAAACATGCGAAAATAATTTGAATTAGTTATAAATGATTTAAATAATTATAAAATTGATTTTGACCGGGTGTGAATATGGTAGTTGATTGTATTTTTGATATCGAGGTTATCAAACAGGTATAATTCAGTGATTTATGATGTAGGGTATTTTGAAAAGACTTGACAAAACATAGTAAATGACAACAACTTACTGAATTTGACCAACACGGTGCTCAAACCGCAAGGTCAAAGATCTTACGATTAACATACTGGAAAAAAGAAACAAGATGTTGGTGGCAAAAATAAAGATGCTGGAGAATTGGAAAGGAATCCTGAGAATCACGCATGTCAGTCGGGTGCAATACTCCATGAGCTTTTAGATGACATGAATAATCTCCGTATGGAGTAGTTGTTGTCGTTGTTTAATGTGTTATTGTTATTGTAATAGTAGTAGTAGTAGTAGTAGTTGTTGTAGTTGTTTAATGTGTTATTGTTGTTTATAGTGTTATTTTTGCTGCTGTTGTTGTTGTTGTTTAATAAAATAGAAACACCTTAACCAATATTTCACTCCAAACACATTTAAAACACAAATGACGATACAAAACTAAAATCCAAACACCTTAACTAATATTTCACTCCAAACACATTCCAAACACATTTAAATAAAAATACAATACGAAACTAAAATACAATACAAAAAAACGTAACAAATTACGACACGAAAACGCAAATTGCGGAGAATTTAAAACACAAATGACGATACGATCCAAAAACATAAATCATTCAATGGATTTTGAGCTTTTAGATTGCTCGGTAATTGTTGATGAGTTCTTGTTTCTTATTTATGGTTCTCATCACTTCTTCCTTAACGGCCTACAAGGCTTTTGAGATACGCATATCTGATTATGACGTGATTAGCAGAGTATGTAGACCGTAGCTGTTAAGTGGTTGGTCGAGAGGCAGCGAATGTATCCTCGTTTCCTCCTCACTACAGCTACACATCTGTAGCATATAACGAGTCATCTCAGCTAACAATTTGTTAACCATCTGGAGCCCCGCTTCTTGTTCTGTCCGTAGTCGCCTAAGGATAGAATTTCACACCTCGTTTGGTTAATTAGCCATAGTGTTTATGTGAAAATGAATGATAGTATTTCGGATTAAGTGTGAAATTTTAGGTAACATAGGGTGTTATATTTATAAGGTTGGGGTTTAATTTTATTTAAAAAATAAAATAAAAACTATTCGTTTGGTGAGGAGAGTTTGAGAAAAAAAATTAAAAACTAGCCGTTGAGGGGGGTTTTTGAAAAATTTCCTGAGTTACAACCCAAGTTGCAATGGCAACTTGGGACGAAACTGCGTTGAGTTTTGGAGGTGGTCAGTATGATAACGTGCCTCAACGCGAAGCCACGTAGGCATAACGTCAAGGTCGACGTTATCATACTGTGCTCTCTAAGTAATTTGCTTTATATTTTGATATAGGCAATAGCTGAAATAATAATTACATAAATGTACTTTTTATTTCTTTGAGCAATTCTTTAGTGTTACATATTTACATCACTTCTAAACATTTACAGTCTTCTTTTTTTCTTGCGAGCGCTCTACGACTCACGCACAGTTACACCCAATGTCTAAAACCTTGAAAAGAGCTTCAAGAAACGAGATCTCCGGCCAGATTTGACCGACTTTGACGGCTTTTCTGTGGAGTTGCATGTTACGAAGATTGATTTCCGGTTTTAAGCAATTTTTAATGGTTTTGAGTAGTTCTTGTTAAACCATCCGGTCCGGTTCACTTTTTAAAACACTACTTTTTATTGCTATTAGATTTGATGGTTAGGATTAAACATAACATTAACACTGCAAAGACATTTTGATCAACTATAAAATTAAAACTTAAAACTGCCCCTCTTTTAAACTCATAATTTACACACATAAATTGTGCGTTTTCTCCTCCCATGTTTGTCTGTATCTCATGAAACAACCATAGCCAAATCAAAACCCTAATTTCACTCTTAATTCATCAAGATCGTCATCGTTCATTATAATCGTTATCATCGCGTTATTCATTGATCAGTCGTCAATTATATATTCCAAAAGAAACTCAAACGGTCAGGTTTGAGTCCTCGGATCGTTCCTAGCGAAGGATGAATGGAGTATGTAACTCTCGTCGCGTTCACTTGATTTCGAATGGATAAAAAGGGAGAAATATGGGGTTTTTACACTACGATAATGAAACACAAACTAAAATAAACTAATAAGGCATGTAAAACATTAAAACAAAGCATTTATAACCTAAAAAGTAAAGGAAACTTAAAAACGCGCGCGCTCGGGTAAAACCCGAGCCTAAAACGTAAAATTCATGAAATAACGACCCTAGGAATGTAATTCTAATTTTCCTACGTACTTAAAGACAAAATAGAACTTTAAGAAAAAGCGGAATATTTTTTTGATTTTTTGAATATTTATTATGAATTAAAAACTAAAAAGGTAAAAACAAATTATTAAAAATAGTAAATGAATTTGGAAAAAATTATGAAATTTTGCAGAAAAATACTTTATGCAATTATTAAGCTAGGAAAATTATGAAATGGGAAAAAGCAGTACAGATTAAGCTGAAATAAGGAGATCAGTGGAATTAAGCTATATAAAGAAAAACGTTTATAAGGGAATTGATGTTGCAACATATGACAGGACAAGTCCCAAGGGCATATTGGTTAGGGTGTTGGTATGTGGTGTGACTGACCTGGGTTTGAATCCCAGGCAGTGCATTTTTTTTGTTTTCTTTTTATTTTTGATTAATCTCTAATACTAACTTAAAAATAAGCTAAGGATAAGATTTTTATTTGACGACTAATTATTTGAAAAGCACTAAAAGCAAATAAGCTTAAACAGCAGAAAGAAGCAAAACAGTTAAGCTAATCCAAATACTCCTAAATGAAGTAAATGAGCTAAAAATCTAAAGAGAGAAAAGCTACCTACAATAAGCTAATGAAAATATCAAGCAACTAAAGTACTAAACTAAATCCATCCTAAAGCAAATCAAATAAGCTAAATTTAATGTGAAATAAGCACTAAAAGGGAGACTGTTATAGCAGAAGCTAAGGGGCACTAGGGGTGCTTTTGCTGGCTAAAAATTAAGTTGAAATTAAGCTCTAAAAGGCATCTAAAGGCTAAAACAGATTATCTATGTACTCTACTACAAGTGGAATCAAAAATCAAGCAACAAAACCAAATGGATAAGCAGAAAATGAGCTAGGAAAAAGGCTATTTGGGGCAGTACAGTGTGCAGCAAAACAGAAATAAAGGCAAACTAGGGTGACTTGCAGGCTTAAACAAGCTACTTAACACGCTTCTAAATAGCTACAAAAGTAAGAACAGATAAACTAGAACCTAAATCCACACACGGAAGCAAAAATCAAATCCTAGCATCAAAGGAATAAGCAGCTATGGGGTTGTTGTGATGGACAGATACTATGGCAGTAGCAGAACAAGGCAAATTGGAAAATTTAACTACCAATTCAAGCAAACAAGATACTTCTAATGGGCAAAAAAAGCTATAATCAGATAAAATAAGGTGCATCAACAACTAGAAAAACCAAATTTAACAAACTTAGGAACTGATTTAGACCATGAAACTCATTGTGGAAACTGACTGTTTGGGACAGTAATAAGGAATTGGGCAGACTTGGATTTTAAGTTGAAAATAAATCAAAACACTTCACAAACTTAAACCATGATTAGGAATGTTACAAAAACAGTTTCTAAACTCAATAGACTAACCAAAACCATTTAAACCTGAAATTGAAACCAAATCCAAACACTCCTTTAAATGAACAAATGGCAAATTAACTTCAAAACTATGATTAAATTTGATTGAAAATAGACACATAAATTAACATTAAACTTAAAATTTTAACACATTAAAAGCAGAATTTAACCCAAAAACTGTTTTGACTTTTGAATTTTGACTAATGTCGACTTTTTTTGCAAAAAGTGAAATTAAGGACAAGTGAACCAACAATAAGCTCACATAAGCTTATAAAAGCTTATGTGAACTTTTGTGAACAGTAATTAAAAGCTCTAAACACAATTAACTGCTTAATTCTCAAAATTCAAGAACAAATGGAATTTAAATTGAAAAAACAAAAATTTCATTAATAAAAAGAGGAGTAAAATACACCATTCGTCCCTAAACTTGTACCCCGCGCATCACAATTCGACAAAAGTTGGCTTTTTCATCGCTGGGAGTCCAAAACATGGGTTTTAATGCAAAACAAGTCCCTTGACCACTAATGCCAAAGTCAATATCTGATTTTTGTTATGTAGTCGAGGGTATTTTAGTCCATACACATTTATACTTGAATCTCATTCATTTAAAGACAAAGTCAATCCCATTCATTTAAAGACTCGTTCAATAGCTTTGTTTTTCATTGTATGTGTATCAGAGAACCCTGTATCCCATCTAACCTGATTTCTACAAAAATTATATTCCTTCAAGTATGTATATATACAAGTCACAAGCAAGTCGACTACCAGTAGTCCTTGCATGAACAAAAGTCGTCTTTAAAATGATGAAAATGAGTCGGATCTCTGATAATGAACTGATGGTCTATAAATACATGACAATCTCCACATACCCGTAAGTTCTTTATCACAAGAATGTCTTGCCCAATATCAGTGGTCAAAAGTGCAAACGCAATAGCCAATCTCTCACTATGAACCATACCGCCACCACTACTACTGATAAGATTTACCAAATCATCAAGTCTCTCGAGCATTGCATATATCTCTTTTGTTTGTGGATGATTATGATCATCGGCTACAAAAAGATGAGTCTTGCCTTTATGATAACATAGTTATACCATGGATCTTTTCTTAGCCTCTTTTCTCTCATCATCACTCGTATACGCAGAATACCATATGTATTGTTGACTTCAGTGTATAAGTTTGACAATAACACATAATAGCAAATATTCGAGGGTTCAAGCTCAATAACACGGTCAAATGAAATTCAGCTAAGTCAATGTTCTTGTGAATCTTGCAAGCACCCAAAAGAGCTCCTCATACTACACCATCAGGTTTCATTGGCATCGTGTTAATGAGCTTCTGAGCCTCATCAAGTCGACCTGCCCTACCTAGAAGGTCCACTACACATGAGTAATGTTATGGGCCTGGTTTCAACCCGTAATTAGTTTTCATTGAATTAAAATAATCTAACCCTATATCGGTCAATTATGAAATGCAGTTACCGATTACAAGTACCATCTGAATACTTTCTTCTAGACCAAGTGGATAATTCAGCAATTTACCAGCACATGATCCATAGTTTTTATAGAAACACCAAATCAGCGCCACACTCATCTAATTTAGATTAGCGTTGGAAGACAATTGTGACTCGTACTGATGTTCAGCTTCTTTTATCTATAAGCTATTGAACATAACTTCTCCATTTGGGTCAAGATACCATCTTCAGCTATCACCTGTCCGTTTGACATGTTGAAGGTTAAATATAACCCAAAGTTGATACAAAGCATTCACTTGAGCTACATTTGACACAGAATTACTTCAATACTAAAAATGGTGATTAGATTCAGTTAGTCCTTTGTTTTTCATTGTGTGTGTATCAGAGAACCCTGTATCCCATCTAACCTGATTTCTCTGATGGCCAAGCAAATGAAAGAATCATTGATTTACTTTGTCTTTAAATGAATAGGTCGAGAATAGCTCAAACTCAATTCACCAGTTCTTAGGTTATAAGAGATTGGATCACTGGTACTTGGATGATGACTAAAAGACAAAGTATAAATGTGTATCGACTAAAATACCCTCGACTACATAACAAAAATCAGACATTGACTTTGGCATTAGTGGTGGAGGGACTTCTTTGGCATTAAAAACCCATGTTTTGGACTTCCGATGATGAAAACGCCTAGGTTTGGTTAAACGTGATGCGCAGGTACAAGTTTAGGGACGAACGGTGTATTTTACTCTAAAAAGAGATTACAATACGAAAGTTTAAAAAGCTTACACTACTGAAAACATGTAAATGACAGGAAATTAAATGGTAACACTTTTCTAAAACATGAAAAATGGACAAATCATCTACTGTAGACTGAGGGTCTATTTATAAGATGAGGAGGAGGGTGCTTCTAGGGTTTGGTAAGGACCCAGAAGCTCTAATTTCGTCTATTGATCATCCCTTGGTTACCACTCATCAATTCTCTACCCTTGATCATCTTTGTGAGGTGTCATAGCCAATCAGATAGCTTTAATTTTGCCAGGTTGTCATTCCATGTGTTGTCACCTTGCCATGTCAGCTTTCTAGAAGGCTTCCTAATAGATGCTAGTACGAGGTATCAGTTGGGTGATTTTGGTGTTTTAGGGTAAAAAGGTGAAGGAGATGATAAACAATAAAGGGGAGTAATATTTGGGCGCGTATTTACTTTTTTGACCAAAAGGACTTATGATTGGGGTTTGACCGGAGTATTTTAAAGTTTGACTTGGGCTTTGGGGTTTTAATAGAAACGGGTAGTGGGGAAATGAGATTGGGCTAGGTTGGGCTATAGGTATTTAAAGGTAAATGGGATCTGGTTGTGGTGTAATATTAGGATTAGGATAGTTTTTAGTTTTTAGGTTTAAGGGTAGATTTTGTAGAAGATGTAAAGTGTAGAGACCAATGTTGTAATATTAGACAAGTAATCCCAATGGTAGATCTTGACAACTTTACAAACTCCAAGGACCAAATTTGAGAGAATTATTCTTCAAGGACCAAATTTGATAACTTCATAAATCTCAAGGACCAATTTTGCCAATGATGAATCTTCAAGGACTAAAGTTGCCATTTTGATAAAATGATGATCCAATCTTACAAATTCTTCCCCGGCCTCGGCTTTTTGCACTCATCCATATCTCATGCTCGTTTTTCCGTCGTTTTGTCTTTTCTTGTCCATTTTTATGATATCCGTGCATGCACATACATAAACACAAAAACTTAGATATTTATGGCTTTAGGGGTTAGTTTTTAGTTTTTTTGGTCCGGCTTTGATTAAGTAAAAGGTATATGTTTTCACATATACCATTCATCAACAACGGTTTACGTCATATTCGAGTTGTGATTTATATAGAACAAATAATCAATGGTACAAAAATCAACACGATTAATATGTTGATTCAAGTGGGAACAACTCACGGAATGTATAGGTTTAAATAAGGAATATAATGATAGAGGTGATCAAATCTATAACTAAATCATGTATATATATACCCTTCCATCACACTAGATATGTACTTACAAATTCTTATCATGGTCATTGGCAAGGTGCCGGTTATCCAATGTGTTGGAATATGCTATCTTTTGGAAAGTGTTAGGAATAGGCTAAGGGTATAAGGCCTGAACTAGGTGAGGCTCCCTGAAGGACTTTCAATGGAGGTAAAGGTATGTGGGTTTCTGATTCAGACTCAATGATGGACTCAGTGTGGCTGGGCTCATCTAAGCATTTCTTTGATAGCCTGACTTTCAGGTTCCAAAAATTTTCCATTGTTAAAGTTAGACAACTTGCTGTCTGGGTTGACTCGCTCAACCCAGTCATTTGACTTTGGATTTAATTCTTATTCAAAGGATATGCCAGCAAGAGTAAAAGCTTTTTCACATTGATTGTTACTTATGGACTCAGTGAGTTGATCTTCTCCTAGTACTCTCTTCTTAGTGCTACAAATAAGATTTTGGACAAACTCATAGACCCTAGGATTTTTAGTTGTCCAACTTTCAATAATGAGTTTTTCTTTCTTAAGTTCTTGTTGAAGAGCATGATTTTGTTTTACAAGTTTAGTATTTTGAATTTGAAGTGTGACAGCTTTAAGTTGGCTTGTTTTAAAGAAAGAAGTTCATCTCTACACTAATTCAATTTAAAAGTACGTTTATTATATTTTGAAAACAAATTTAATCTTTGCTCTTTAAAAAACTTAAGATCCACATTATTGTAACTTAAATAAGATTGCCAATCAGAATAATCATCCATAGATAGTAAGATATTGACCTTTCTCATGGTGATGTTGACCCATTCTCCATTCCTTGCGTGACTTTTTCCAACAGTCAACTTTTCACCCTCTGCAAGTGTCATCAGTGCACTAACTCTTACTTCATCATCTGAGAAGACATCTTCCTTATCCCAAACGAAGGTTTCAGCTACAAGCCCTTTATTCTTTGTCTGAGAAAGTTTAGAGATCTGTGTAGCCTGAAGAGGAGATGGTGCTACCTCAAGGAGTGCAAGTTTAGCTTTAGCTTTTTTATACTTAGCTTCAAAATCTTTTTGATATTTTTGATCAGTTTTGTTTTGAAAATGTTGAGAAGACTGAAGCACTTTTGGTTGAAACTTGCTAGTCCCTGAAGAGGAACTGTTTCTTGAAAATTTATATGAGGGTTCTGAGGTGGTTTTTGAAAAACAGTCTTTTGCAAAATGACCCTTTTTAGCACATTTAAAACATTAAGTGCTATCACTTGCTTTAGAACCAGAAATTTTTGACTTGTTTCTTTTGATAAAACACTTTAAGTTTGCAAGGAGTGCCCTTTCTTGAAATTTAATTTGAAAATCATTTAGGTATTCCTCACTAGTTCTCTCATCAGCCTCATCATCAGAGTTTTCTTAAAAATTTTGCACAACACCATTAGAAGAGAATGCAATTGATATGGGTGCAATGGCCAGGGCCTTTTTGGTCTCTTGAGCCTTTTTTGAATCAGGATATCTCCTAGAGATCAAGTTGTCTTCATAGACAAACTTCCCATAGATTTCAGGGAGCTCAAGGTTTTGAATGTGATTAGCATTTCTAAGACCCTAAGAGAAGCTTAACCACTTCTCAAGGAGACTGTTGACAAAGCCAACATTAATTTCATACTTAGACATGTGACACCATAATTGGACAGCTCATTTAGCAATGTCTTATAACGAGTATAGGTCTCTAAGATACTTTCAGAATCTTGGCTCTGAAAGTTTTATACTCAAGTTTTAGGTCCATTACCCTATTTTCCTTGGTATCTGAGGGACCCTCAAAGCTATGAACCAAGTTAGTCCAGGTTTGTTTGGTTGCTTTACAGTTAATGACTGATTCCATTATATCATCAGAGAGACAAGATATAATGATGCTTTTGAGGCGTTGGTCCAGATTGACCACCCTTCTCTCATAAGGAGTCCATTGGGCTTCAGGTTTGGGTAAACCTTCAGTAGTCTTAGGGACAAATGGACCATCATTAATACACTTAATATAGTATGGTTCCATTCCATTTTAGTAGCAAAGCATGCGCTTTTTCCACTTATTAAATTTCTCAACTTTAAGTCGGGGAGCAACAATTGAATAGCTTCCTCCCTTTTTGTCGACTAGTTGTGGCACATTACTATCAGTCGTGGTAGGATCTTGATTTTAAAAACTTTGAGAATCTGTTATTTAAAAGTTTTATAAACCAGAGGCTCTGATATCACTTGATGTTCCCGTTAACTTGGTTAGAGTTAACTACAAAGTTAATCTATCCAAGCTCCATGACTTGCAGTGTAATGAAAAATAATTTGTTAAAAGATAAACGTAAAGTAAAAGAGAGAGAATTTTTCAACGTTTAATTCTATTTGAAATTAACAAAGAACTATACCCAAGTGTTTGCGGAACAACACTTGGGATTGAATGACAAGTATGGTAATTCTCCTCACTAAACTTAAGCTAAGCTTAAGTACAACTATGCTAAACCAACTGAGCTATTCTCAGGGACTTAGTTTTATTTGGAGGAGAGAAAGGTGTTTGTGAATGTCAACGCATTAAATTCACAAACTTTTCAATTTATACACAATGATTTACAACCATTATTGAAGAAGACAAAGATGACCTAAGCTAGTTTGGACAAGATATCTGCGTATTTTGTCTCTGTTACAATGACTACTTTGGGTATAGGACAATGGTGTTTTCTGAATAGCAGTGATGACACTGCTCTTGGTCTTTAGCCTTTCAGGGAAAGTTTGACCTTTGCTTGATATATTCGTTTCAAAATTATCCTGCCTTTACTTCAGTCTTTAACCATCAGTCTCTAGGTTTTCACTTTTTGAGTCATTGGTCTTTATAGTTGTTGAGGAGACTTGGGGTTCAGTGAGTTATTGTCATCACTCACTGTACCCATCATCTTCTTATTTGGCTCAGGTATCATTCACTGAGTCCTGCCTCACTAGATGGAAAGTCTTTCTTTTAGGCTTGTCCTGAGCTTCCTGAAGATGACACACTGAGTAACTGTTCACTCAGTGACTTAGTAGATGTTCATGAATATTTAACACTTAGGTTATTTTCTATTCAAATCCTAGTTTAAGGATACTTGGTTATTGAGTGAACCCAACAAAATTGTAAGAAGAATAGGTAGGGAGGTAGTGCAACTACAAGTGGGAATGCAGTTAGTGCAAGTGCAGCTGCAAGTGGGAGTGCATCTGGTACAAGTGCAGTTGCAAGTGGGAGTGCAGTTGGTGGGAGAAATCTGGTATTTTAAATGCAGATGGTGGGAGAAATCTGGTGCAAGTGCAGCTATCTGGAGAAAGTCTGGTGCAAGTGTAGCTAGTGGGAGTGCAATGACTGCAAGTGGGTAACAACAACAAGCTGCTGCAAGTGGGAGTCAAAAATAACAAGCTGCTGCAAATAGGAGTCAACAACAAGTTGCTGCAAGTGCAGTTGGTGCAAGTCCTACCAGAAGAAAAATAAAACAAGCTTGCAGGCTCATACCAACAAAGTAGTTGATGTCTTTTATTGCTCCTTTTGTTTTATGATGCTTTTGTGTGTTAGTATTATGTTTCATGTTTAAGAATCTTAGTATTTGGTAAACTTGAACTAATGTGGGCATTTTCATGCAAAGTTTCAATGTAACAAGTTATAACTTGTTTAATGTATGATCTTGCCACCATTTAATTTGGTAAACTGTCATTTGTCATTTGCATTACTCGTTTGACTTGGTAAACTGTCATTTTTCATTTGCATTACTTATTTGACACATGTTTCATATTTAAGACCATTTTGTCAATTGTCATTTGCACTTCTCTTTTGCAAAACTGTCATTTTATCACTAACAGTCTATTAACTTGATTTGCATTACTCAAAATTCATTACTCTTTTGCATTACTTGATTTTCATTACAAATGTTATTTGCATTACTCTTTGTACACAGTAAACTTACTAAACAGTCTAATAACTTGATTTCATTGAACATAAACAACTTTACACCAAAATTCATTGACAATAACACATATTGGTCAATGTATAAGTTCAACTAATAAATAACAAGACATAGGCGAGTACATCCTAAAAACAAAGAAAATAACCCAACTACAAACCAACCAAATGTTCAATCTTCAATTTGAAACTCACACTGAATTCATTGATTCTTCAAGTACATTCCTTGACCTTAGCAAACTAGGGATTATCTCAGTTGAACGGGCACACATGGGTGGATCAAACCAATCAAAATATCCATAATAAGTACCTTACAAACACTCATTATTAACTTCAATAAAAGGAGATTAATATCAAATAATTGTTAAGGATGAATGAATTTTATAACTTACAGTTTGAGTGGCAACAACAAAAACGACGTCTTGGGTTATAGCGAGTCCATGAACAACGAATCACACATTGTTTATTACACAAGCAAAGCACCATATTGACTGATTTTGGGTAATCCTAAAAATTAGGGTTTGGGTTTATTCTTATAACCAGATTTGCGTGCTTTGGGGTTGAATAGGGAGTTTTAAATTTGATGGGTGATGGGTGGGTGGGTGGGTTATTAAAGAGGGGACCATGGTGCAAAAAGACAAAAAGGGCCTTGTGTGCAACTCACGTGCGTTGGAAAATGGATGGGAGTTAACGTCGTTTGAAACTAGGGACGATATATTCCCCAAAAGTTTGTCACAGGGGAGGTCTTTGCAGTTTCGAAATATTTGGGACGAAACATGCAAATTCGGAAAAAACTTAAGGGACGATTTATGCAATTCACTCTTATATAAACCCTTCCTCTTCACGAAACACACATTGTGCTTGGTGACAAACAAGTCGAAGTTAATAATACTCGATCATAATAATAATTGAAAGAATTTGGTAATATGGAAATCGGAATTGAGGACGCCCTCCTCAACAATCAGGTCTTCTTTTTCTTTCACCGATAAAGATTTAGGTTTTTTAATTAATTGGGTTGTTTTTTATTTAGGGGTAAAATTGTTTTTTAGTTGATAAAGATTAGTAATAATACGTTTTAGTGAATGTTATCGCAGAAAGTTGTGAGTAATGAAGCTGGATCATCATCTCTATCACTAAGCTCTGAAAACATGAATTCGAATGATCATGATGTTGATGATGATGAAGGCATGATTGAAGACGATGAGGATGACGTGTTTGATTATGATGACGATGATGGTGATTATATATTTGACAATGATCAAGATAAGGAAGAAGATGAAGATGATTATTTGAGCATGCAAGCGCAGTTCGATAACGTTGATTTGCCTCCTGGCGTAGAAGCGTTTTTCTCCTGGTTGGGTAATCCGGTTTCCGCAGAAGCTAAATCGGGTAATGACGTTGCTAGTAGCAGTTCCGTACCCGTTCAGAGTCCGGTTTGCGAATCTGCAGAAAATGCAGAAAATAAGGAACTAGTTTCTGAGGAGGAATCGAAGATCAAGTATAAAGATTTCAAGTTGTTTGACATTGTTGATGATTTTTCTGATCATCACTTCAATGGTGCGGGTTTCCAAGGACAACAGGTATGCCCGCTACGTTTATGCACTTTGTTTCATTGCATTGTGTTAGTCTTTTTGTTAATTATCTGTATTTTATGGTGGTAGCCTCCGAGGAGCTGGACGAAGAAAATTCAGGACGAATGGAAAATTTTGGAGAAGGACTTACCCGGTGAGTATGGTTTATTGCTTTCGGTAGTTTTGTTTTACCATGGCATACCGGTTAAGATATGTCCTCGGAATTCCTGCATAATTCTCTTTTACGTGTTTTCATATTTTGAATTGGGTGATTTCAACGTGTATTTGTAACAATGTATCAGTTTGGGCTAGCGTAATTTTTTAATAAAGGTCAAAAAGGATAAAGTAGAAAGAAGAATAAGGATGAATGGCTTAGAAACTAAACTTACTCCAACTGATTTGATTTGTTCAAAAATACTCATAATTGCTTTATGTTCAATAAAAATGGCATTCTTTTAAGAAATTGTGTTCTTAATCATATAAACTATATAAATATCTAATGAGATTCTAAACGAATAGGCAAAAAGTGTTGGCAGGTCAACCCATACGGTTCTGCCTGTCCTAAAATGTTATAGATCACGACTAGCAATATGTAAAACTCGTCTCTCATTTAAATTACATTCTTTATCTTTTATTTACTTTGACAGGTACTATATTTGTGAGGGTATATGAAACAAGAATGGATCTTTTGAGGGCTGTGTTGATAGGACCAGGAGGCACGCCCTACCATGATGGTCTCTTTGTCTTTGATGTTCATTTTCCTCCCACCTATCCAGACACGCCTCCGGTATATATTATCAATAGTTTTTTGTTTATAAGGTGGTATGTTTTTAGCTCACTTATCAAGTGATGGATGATATATATATATATTTTTTTCTTTTAATATTTCAGATGGTTTATTACTACTCTGGTGGGCTTCGGTTGAACCCAAACTTGTATGATTGTGGAAAAGTGTGCCTTAGCCTTTTGAACCGTGGACTGGCAGGGGACTGAGAAGTGGATGCCACATAAATCAACGATGCTACAAGTTTTAGTGTCAATACAAGCACTAATATTGAATGCAAAACCATTCTTTAATGAGCCTGGGTATGATGAAAGGTTTCCTGGAGCTGAAGGAGAGAGAAAATCCAAGGCCTATAACGAAGAAATGTTCATTTTATCCTTGAAAACAATGATGTATACACTTAGGAGACCTCCAAAGGTATCACCTACTATTCTCTCTGTTTCAGTCATTAATATATTCAGTTTTTGTTACATGGAAAACTAGTGCTTAGAGGGTGCTTGTTTCTTTATAAGAAACGGTACCCTTTTTAACCCTCAAGCTCACCCTTAACAATTTATCTCAAATCTGAATTAATTACGAAGCACTTTCGTTTCAGTTCGGACTTATTTTATTACGTCTACAAAGGAGTTGCTAGAGTTATCAGATTTTATTCATAATGCTAAAACTGTTTCATTGTCCGCATATCGCATTTATGTCTCAAATTAGCCAAAACAATCTCCTCTGAAAAGGACAGTGGATTAATTAACCATTTATAAAGTGATGTGAACGTGATCTATAAATTAAGTGAAACTAAGGTGATGTTTGTCGTAGTTTGTCCTGATTATAGATTGATCACGTGACCTAAAGCTGATATGGACCAATCTTTTGAAAAGGACACTAGGTAAATCATGTAATTCTTATGCTGATATGAACCTAAAGCTGTACATAATGTGGGGTTTAATTATCGAGTTGCTAGAATAAATTGGCTGTGAATTAGTTGTGCATATATGAGTCTTGCAATAGGAGTACCCAACAACATTCAATTCATTTTATACTGAGAATACCACTGTTAGAAGTTATAATGCTTTGTAATTAAACTACAACCTCTAACTAATTCCATTTGTTTACAACAATAATACATTTTGGATAACCTATTCAAACACCTGTCGTTTGCTTGTTTTCATGAAAAACACTTTTATTACTTAGGTGTTGCTACAAGAATAAAGCAATAAGAAGGTTGTAAAGGATCAAGTATGCTACTGATGTCTTTTAAACAGTTCCAGACATGTGGCTTGCTTTCAGCTATAAATTTTGATTTTATCTATTTGACCTGTTACTCTGTTAGCAATAAAATATAATGCCAGTGACCCATCTTTACATTTGAAGTTATTAGGTCTTTTAAACTGTTTATATGTCTAGGCATAGATGTGAATCTACTACTTCATGTAAGGCAAAATTTGCTCAGCTATGCAACTTATACGCTCAGGATAATGATTATGTATGAAGCTTAATCACAACTCTATGGTTTGTTGTAACAAAAACCCTTGTTTTACTCTAGATATGGTTTACTTTTAATCTCTGCAGATCTATACCTTTTTCAAATGTGTGCTTGATTTACTCTAGATATGGTTTAAGAAAAAGTTATTACACTCGAAGATAAATTCTTGAATAAAATGAGTTGTAGGTTGTATGCATTAAACACTTACTTTGGGACTTATGATCCACTTAACCTAATGTACTTGTTCCTCTTTTGGAATAAACTTTTTACAATTAACTGGGTCAAAATTTCCACCATCCTTGCATGTATTTGATGCTTCAAGCACAGCCGAATGTCTTTTCTTTATCAAATTATTGTTTATGTAAGAATCCTAATGGATTGCTAAAATGATGATGTTTATTGCAGCATTTTGAGGAGCTTGTTGGTTGTCATTTTCGTACCCGTGCACATGCTATCCTGTCAGCATGCAGAGCTTATATGAAGGGTGTACCAGTTGGTTTTGTTACGGATGAAAAAATCCCTGATGAAAAAGGTGGATCAAAATCCTTCCAGGAAGCAGTGGCTAGAATGTTAAATGGCCTCATTTCGAACTTCAGTAGATTTGGAGCAACTGATTGTGATCAGTTTCGTGTTTGAAGTTGGCAAGGCAGGTAGCACATAACGACTTTTGTGAAGACTAGGCCTTTGAAATAGATATTAAACTCTCATTTCTTGTTAACTGACATACGTTCAATGGCTTATATAACTCTAGTTATCTAAATGTAAATGACGTAAATATTCTCAGATGAAGAGTATTTTATGCCTATGGTCACTATTTTGTATCTTTAGTTGCAGATTAAGAGATGCTTTGTGCATTCAGATGTATATTAGGTCTCCAATCCCTACCGCCTCATATGTAGAATGTGGAGATATAATCCTGGGAGCCAGCCATTCAATTTACCGATATTGTGAGATTAAAGTTTCACATCTACCATTGAAACGTTTATCGAGGGGTTAACAACACGGCCCAAGTAGGCCTCCATCACCGGTACTTGAGCAACAATGTTCCCTGCTGCTTTTACAATTAGTAAACCTTTAATCAATCAAAACCTAAGGTTATAAAAAGCGTGGGCGTGCCGTGACGGCATGACTAAGCCTCACGTCTTAGTGGCCAAGACAAAGCTTTTGCGCTTTTAAGGCGGCGCAGAATATGGAAATATTCATATATTTATATCATATTTCATATATACGAGTATTAAGTTTACAAAAAGCCTTATACATAATGAATAAGGTTAAGAAACTATCCTTACATGTATTATTTTGCTGTGACTTTATTGAAGCGAATCCGAAAGTTCTCGATGACCCAAGACATTGGATCACGTGCTGCTTCTCATATCTTTAGTAGGATTAGCTTTTCTATAGTTAGAGGAGTTGGAGCCCAGTTAGTATCGCGGCTTTCCACTAACTTCTTGTAAATCATTTGCATTTCTAATAAAGTGATGTTTATAATAATAATAATAATAATAATAATAATCAGATTTGAATCAAAAAAACTCGTCACGATTCACGCCTTAGTACGCCTTATCGCCTTTTTTCCCGCCTCATCTTATGTCACGCCTAGATTCGATGTCTTGAACTATTTCATAACGTAGAGGTCATGCCTCACGCTTTAGTATGCCTTAATGCCATCATGACGCGCCTTTTAGAACCATGATCAAAACACACCAAACCCATTATTTATTAAAATACACACCCTCATTAGTTGATTCTAAAGGTATAACTAAAAGTAATTAAAATTTGTAGCATTAAATGAGTTCAATTCATTATTTTATGATAATATAAAAATGAATTTGGTCGTTTCAAACTTAGTGGTCTGGATATAAAAAGAAAACAATAAATAAGCAAACATCCTTGATAATTTAGAAGTTTTAGTAATAGGGGCCATTTATATCGAGACCTCAAGATGATGCTCAAGATAATATAATAATGTAATCATAAAAGGCGTTGTTTAGAAAATTTTATATAAGCTTTAATATAGTAAGGCATAAATCTTTTTTAATATTATAATTAAATATATTTATTATTATAAATAATTAATGATATTTATAATTTATTATATAATAATAATAATAATATATAAAAATGATATTAAGATAATATATAATCATAAAATATATGAATTAATAAATTAATATATATAACGTGAGATTTAAAGTTTAATCATTGTAGAAGCTGGAAATTACTCTTGAGCTACCACTCCTTCATTTATCCAATAGTAAGTGTCCTCATTGCTATTTTGGTATGTATTATAATAAGTGTTTATTTTATATTTCAACTAACGAGAAGATATTTTAGTATGTAAAAATGATATTTGATTAGTAAAGAATATAACGAGTGAGATTTTCTAAAACTTTTACATTGTAGAAGTGGACATTTATTATGATACGGATCGACTATTACATATCAAAGTAAATGAGTAATATAACCAGGACAATAAGAGCACAAGGTATGGTAATCTTGCAGCTGAGTTATGGCGTAACTTGGCCTGCGTTAAGGATGAGTTACCATATCGTTTTTATGCGTTAATGGTGGGCGTTAAGGGTTGCGTTGCCATGGCAACGCATCATTAAGCTTAGTTGATTAAAAAAAAGAATTTACACCTTTGCCCCATAAACGGCTAATTATGACTTGTTGTCTCCCTCATTTCGCTGTATTGCCTTTGCGCCTATCCACGTGTCTGTAGTATAATAATTGTTATATGTCGTTGCGTGACCCGTGATTTACCCATGCAACAACTGGCTAAGGTTTCGCTACGCTGGGCCTTACTTGGACCTTTCCATAAAGTCTGATTTATTTCTTCATGCTTTTGGACCTAAAGGCCATAATCATCACTAAGTGACAAACCACAAAATGAATTAGAATTGATTCCCACGTACATATAGTCATTCCACCGTGTTATCAAAGTTATAGCGATTATGATCCACAACAACACATTCGTTTGGTTTGTTGTCCGGAATGATAATCGGTATGGATTTTATATAGGGGCGGAATAGAATGACTATAAAATATCAATCTCATAAATGTTATTTGGTAAGATAATTAGATAAAAAGTGTAGCATAATTTATGTGAGGGGAAGTGATGGGCCCGGGAATGAAAAATCATATACTACCTTTTTTGGTGTCTATTATGGAATAAATTTGTATATCATTTCTACTTTTGATAGTTATTTCAGAATACCAAACACTTTGAATCAGAATAATATTCATTCCTCCATTCCGATTGGGATACCAAACGCACCTAATACTTTTGTGTAGTGTGTTAGATTAGAAATGCGGGACCCTCTACTCATTAAGGAAAAACAATGGTGACAAAACCCGAAATTTAGTGTTTTTTTCATCATGAAGGCTGCCGCTTCTCTAATCAACACATTTTTCATGATTAAAGCAACTACACTTAACCTTACTACTTTTTTACGTGAGTGCTAAAGCAATCAAATCCTCCAACAACAAAAACTTAAATCAAAACTTTTATATGCATGTTCTAATTATAGTTTAGCCTAATTTACCTTTATAGACACTTAGACAGTAACATAAATTTAACTAACTTTAAATAGAAATAAAAAGTGCATATATATACTAGCACAAAGTTTCACATGTTCACTTCACAAGTGCACGCTTGTTTAAATATTAAATACTTAAATAAATTCATTTTTGCTTGCTGCAACTTGTATTCTTCCCTTGAGCAAGCAAATAACCTCATAAGTAAGTGTTCTAACTCCATATAATGTTAAAATGTAGTTTTTTTTTATAATATGCCTGTGTTTGATGAACGTACTCTATATGTGTAGTGTCCACAAGTGAATGCAGCCGTTTGATGTCAAAGTGCGGCCTCGAAAACATAAAAGAGGAAGGTGCCGAGAATTGGCTTCCGGTATCATGTCCGCTGCCAGAAACCCCAACAGAGTCTATGGAGTTCCTTGGGAGGTCATGGAGTGTTTCTTCTGTTCAAGTATCGAAAGCTCTTGCTCACACTTATGCTGTTATTGGACCTGATCAGCATCTTCAAAACCAACCAAATTTATCTGCTGATCATCTTGAGACCTCTACAATCTCAGTAAGATCCCTTTCTCCTTGTATTTTTCCAAACGCATGCGTTAATCAGAAAGGAATATTTTGAAATGTTCCAAAAAAATAAAAATCATAAATGAGCACGAGTAAATGTCTTCGAATAACATGTTGCTATCGAAAATCTGTTTATACATTGAACCATGTTGCTATCGAAATTAGATATTTCTTTTAATCATATGTCACATACCAAGTATTTATAAAGAGTTTATTTCTTTTGGACAATAAAAACTAAAGTAACAAAGAAACAACTGCTTTCGCTTTAATTTGAGTCGTATTATTTGCAGCAACCGCAACCATTAGCAAAAGAAGATAGCCCTCCAGTTTCTCCTAGAAAAAGTGATGAAATGAAGGTAAGCACTACTCATTGTTCTAGGTATCACCTATGTTTGAATTGCTTGGTTGGAATTCATGCGTTATAAACATGGTCAGAAGTCCATTTATCTGAAAATTATAACTCATGCTTATATGCTAATCCTTGCTTCTTAGAAAAAATAAATATTTCAGAGAATATGGAGAGGGAGGGAAAAAGGTCATCAGTGAAAAGGCTATTTCTTTAAGGCAAACTAAAAATTCATACACCCATTAAGCTATACATTAATACTGTATCAAGTAAGACTTTGAACCATGAACCCCTTTGGGAAGAACCCATAAATGTACACCTTCACGCGGGTAGGCTAAAATCTGTTGGGTGAAAAAGGCAGATTATTTGTAGAGCAATATTCTAAAAGTGATAGTGTACTAGTAACCATAAAATAGAGTACTGATACTCATCATGGATCAACATCAACCCAATTCACCAAAAAGGAATCATCATCTACAAGATACTTATTGATGGAGCTGTAAGTCACCTTTCTTGAAATGAAATTCACCATTTCGCGTTGGCAAGATGGCTAGTCATTCAGCATCAATAAGAGGTCAATCAGTGGAAACAAGCCATATCACAAATGCTTTTAGTTCATCTATAACTTTTTGTTAATAAATAGTTAGCGCTTTACTAAAATGTGACAAAAAAATACATTTTTTCAACAATAGAAACAAGAATTAATTACATAAATCGTCCCGTGTCGATAATATTTCCATAAATGTTCCCTAACTGCACTGATTGTTTAAAGTTCAGATCCCTCGCCTCTTACCATTTATGAATAGAATGAAAACTGATTACATGCTCGAGTGACCAAAACTAGTATTAATTACATACTTTAGGAAACAAAAGTGATATTTAACAGTGTAGTTAGAGCCCATTTTGTGAATAGCCGAACAGTATCAACGAGGGGCAAGTTCTGCAATTTTTACCAAACGACAAGGATGGTATATGTAATTGAATCTATACAGGAAATAGGAGGATGCTTTGAGATTACACTTTGGGCGACTATAAACTGTTTGAACCGTTTGATGTAAATGAACTCAATGCAAGTATACAATCAACTCAACCAGTATGCTGATAAACATAATCTAAAAGAGTTAGCACTGGAACAACTTTCAGTAGTCTGAAGAATGAGAAAATAATACATAAAACAAAAATGTATCTTGAGCGTATTTTTTGTATTTCGAGCACTATTCAGCTACAGTTTATCTGTTGCAGGAATTGTATCTAATTCATCAAGCACTGAACCAAGATTTTCTTTGTAACCATCAATTACTCAAAAATGGGGTATGTAAACAGGCGACACTTACTGACCTTTGCTATACTGACAACCAAAGTATGCGTACTAATATACTGATGAATCGATACTCTACCCAGCTTTACAGGAACATTATGAGAGGACGGACAATGGGTAGATGGATAAAAGACCAGAAAGAAAGGAGGAAGCATGAGCTTAGGACACACAACGCTCATTTGCATGCAGCGGTATCCGTTGCAGGGGTTGCTGCTGCTGTGGCTGCTCTTACTGCTTCATCGGCAACATTAAGCAATAATCCCACTAAGGAACAAACAGCGCATACAAAAGCAGCAAATGCAATAGCATCGGCAGCAGCCCTAGTAGCATCACACTGCATAGAGATTGCGGAGGATATGGGAGCTGAGCATGAGCAGATATTATTAGCTGTAAATCTGCACTACTGCAAGGACTAATGGTGACATAATGACCCTAACCGCAGGAGCAGCCACTGGTATAACTTTTTTTTTTTTTTTTAATCAAGACAATCGTGTGTATATAACGAAGATACCGTGAATCGTCTCCTATATGACATTACTCATAATATCTTTATTAACTTAGTCTTCTGTCATAAAATAGACCTCAAAAGGAAA
>OU343219.1:15022707-15095632 GCA_910596185.1 Chrysanthemum makinoi
GTGCTTCAGTCTTCTCAACATTTTCAAAACAAAACTGATCAAAAATATCAAAAAGATTTTGAAGCTAAGTATAAAAAAGCTAAAGCTAAACTTGCACTCCTTGAGGTAGCACCATCTCCTCTTCAGGCTACACAGATCTCTAAACTTTCTCAGACAAAGAATAAAGGGCTTGTATTTAAACCTTCGTTTGGGATAAGGAAGATGTCTTCTCAGATGATGAAGTAAGAGTTAGTGCACTGATGACACTTGCAGAGGGTGAAAAGTTGACTGTTGGAAAAAGTCATGCAAGGAATGGAGAATGGGTCAACATCACCATAAGAAAGGTCAATATCTTACTATCTATGGATGATGATTCTGATTGGCAATCTTATTTAAGTTACAATAATGTGGATCTTAAGTTTTTTAAAGAGCAAAGATTAAATTTGTTTTCAAAATATAATAAACTTACTTTTAAATTGAATTAGTGTAGAGATGAACTTCTTTCTTTAAAACAAGCCAACTTGAAGCTGTCACACTTCAAATTCAAAATACTAAACTTGTAAAACAAAATCATGCTCTTCAACAAGAACTTAAGAAAGAAAAGCTCATTATTGAAAGTTGGACAACTATAAATCCTAGGGTCTATGAGTTTGTCCAAAATCTTATTTGTAGCACTAAGAAGAGAGTACTAGGAGAAGATCAACTCACTGAGTCCATAAGTAACAATCAATGTGAAAAAGCTTTTACTCTTGCTGGCATATCCTTTGAACAAGAATTAAATCCAAAGTCAAATGACTGGGTTGAGCGAGTCAACCCAGACAGCAAGTTGTCTAACTTTAACAATGGAAAATTTTTGGAACCCGAAAGTCAGGCTATCAAAGAAATGCTTAGATGAGCCCAGCCACACTGAGTCCATCATTGAGTCTAATCGAAACCCACATACCTTTACCTCCATTGAAAGTCCTTCAGGGAGCCTCACCTAGTTCAGGCCTTATACCCTTAGCCTATTCCTAACACTTTCCAAAAGATAGCATATTCCAACACATTGGATAATCGGCACCTTGCCAATGACCATGATAAGAATTTGTAAGTACATATCTAGTGTGTGATGGAAGGGTATATATATACATGATTTAGTTATAGATTTGATCACCTCTATCATTATATTCCTTATTTAAACCTATACATTCAGTGAGTTGTTCCCACTTGAATCAAGATATTAATCGTGTTGATTTTTGTACCATTGATTATTTGTTCTATATAAATCACAACTCGAATATGACGTAAACCGTTGTTGATGAATGGTATATGTGAAAACATATACCTTTTACTTAATCAAAACCGGACCAAAAATCCAAAAACTAACCCCTAAAGCCATAAATATCTAAGTTTTTGTGTTTATGTATGTGCATGCACGGATATCATCAAAATGGACAAGGAAAGACAAAACAACGGAAAAAAGAGCATGAGATATGGATGAGTGCAAAAAGCAGAGGCCGGGGAAGAAATTTCAAGATTGGATCATCATTTTCTCAAAATGGCAACTTTAGTCCTTGAAGATTCATCATTGGCAAAATTGGTCCTTGAGATTTATGAAGTTATCAAATTTGGTCCTTGAAGAATAATTCTCTCAAATTTGGTCCTTGGAGTTTGTAAAGTTGTCAAGATCTACCATTGGGATTACTTGTCTAATATTACAACATTGGTCTATACACTTTACATCTTCTACAAAATCTACCCTTAAACCTAAAAACTAAAAACTATCCTAATCCTAATATTACACCACAACCAGATCCCATTTACCTTTAAATACCTATAGCCCAATGATGAGTGTCTAAATACTCATCATTTTGGTCAATATAAAGCAAAATCATGAAACACTTAAACACATCAAAATGATCAAAATATTACAAATCAGTGTTTTATGTGTTTTAAATGCAAAAATATCAAAATCTGGTGAAAAACGTATCAAATTTGCAAAACTTTGCAGTTTTAGTCCCCCAAGTTTCTAAAATTGTCAAAACTAGTCCCTGAGTCAAAATTTCAAAAGAAAAATCACCAAAGGTCCTTTTTAAATCATAAGTTGTCAAATTTAGTCCTTTGGTGAAAAATGTCAAAAGTTTGAGAAAATTACAAGTTTGGTCCTCTAACTTTGAAAATTGGCAAAAATGGTCCCTGGAAAAATTGAAATTGGCAACTTTGGTCCTTGTAATATTAACACTTGTCAATTTCAGTCCTTGGAGCAACTTTGAGGTATTGGCATCATAGGTCCCTACAGTTTCAGAAATTGCATAATTAGTCCTTGATTATTATAAACCTTTTATACACATTTGGACTTGTCAAATCCCAAGTGGCCCCTGCCACTTTTTACCCTTTTGGACCCCTGTCAATTGACTTTGACCTCCCTTTTAATAATAGCAATCAAACCACGTTCTGCCCCATTTCTCCCAAGTCACGGGTTGCACATTACCATCATCACCCCTAGCACTTAACACTCCATCATCACCAACCCTACCCTCCTATCCCCCTCCAAACACAACAAGCCAAGGAGTGCATTAAATGCCTTCTCCAATATCTCACTCAAGCACAAGTCGTTAAACATGGTTTTGCCAAAATACTTGAATGGCCAAGATCAAATTCACACATTCAATGGTTGAGATTGTTGCTGGGAACTATTCATAGAGGTGAGAGAAGGAGTTTTGAGCATATAAAAAGGAGGAAGAAGCAACAAGCCAGTTAGTTAGTTTTAGTAGTAGTAGTTATTTTTATAAAATTTACTTATGTCGTTTTTAGATTATTGTCTTAGTTTAAATGAAAATGGTGTAACAGGTTCCATGTATCACTTTCAAGTTAACAAGTCATTGTATTAAGCTTTTGAGTTTTCAATCCAAGTTTTAGATATATTCCATGTTTCGCTCTGTTGCAAAATTTCATTCTCAATTTTTATGGTTAAGCTTTCAAGAGCTTTTATTTCATCTCAAATAAACTTGTATAAGCTCATGATAGCCTTGTGTAAGTTTGCATTCAAGGTTTAAGTCACTTTGTCAAATAGTCAACAATAGTCAAACTTTTGTCTAAGCTTAAAAGTCAACAAATTTGTGGTAAATTTCTGGTTTAAATCTGTTTTTCTGGGTAAGATTTATGCTCTTGAGGTCATAAAAACTAATCAGTTTAATAAGGTTTTAAGTTTTAATGCATTTTGGAATTAATAAAGGAGTGTTTGGATTGCTTGTTTTAACTGCTTTAGAGGTTACAATCTTAGGTTAGATCATTGGCTTTAGGTCTGCTATACCTTATTGCTTTCATTCCAGTAATTGTTTTGATACCTTTTGCACTTATAGTCAAAATACTCAACAATGTTTGTTTCAATTTGATAGAATCGGTTAGGAAGTTGCTTATAGGTTTAGAAGTTGATAAGTGAGTTTGCTTAGTTCTCATTTCATCAAATTATATCATCATCACCCATAATTTGTTCCCAAATCTCAAGAAAGATAACTTTTAGAAAGTCAAAAGTCATGTGAATGCCTGATTTTTGCAGATCTCACAGATGATGCACACTGTTCATTTTACTTAGTTAAGGTCTAAGATTTGGCACTATTGTAGTCTGCTAGGTATTCCTCATGTCCACATTTCTGGTTTTAGCTTAAGCTTCTCTGATTAGCTTGTAGACTAGCTTAAACCATCAGACCTGTTCATCTGTTTCTGCTCATCAGTCCACTGTCCATTTATGCAGTTTTTGTTTGATCTATAACTCACTCAATACTAGTCCTTATTTGCTGCAATTTGGTGCACATGTTCTCTGGTTGGTGGACTTGAGTTCCACATTTCCGTGTTTCTCTTTAGCTTTCGGATAAGTAGCTTAACTGCTTATGCAAGTAGGGTCACAGGTTTTGCTCAATAAGGTCAGTTGGCTTAATCCTTGGTTAGATGCTCATTAGTGGTTAGGAGTAGATGTAACTAGTTGCCTTAAAGTAGGTTCAGTATATTTTAGCTTATATTATCATTTGGTTCATTTTTGTGCTTGTTAGCTTATTTCCAAGTGCTTATTTCCTCTAGTTTGCATTGCAGCTTCAGATTCCCTCACATAAGCCCTTCTTTTTATATTTTTTATAGCTTTAGAATTACATTTTAGAATTTCCCTGTAATTTTCATAATTTTTAGACATTGTTTAGTATTTTTCTTATTTAAATTCAGTTTTTAATCATTTTAAATTAGCTTTAATTGCAAATAATTGAGAAAAAGTTCCAAAAATTAATTTTTCAATTTTCTTAAGTTTAGATAAATATAAAAAGCCAAAAAAGTATTTTTCTATATTTTTCTTAGTTAAAATTGTATTTTTAAATAATTTAAGTAGTTTTTAATAGTTTAAAATTTCTAGAAAATAGAAAAATAATCAGAAAAATACAAAAATAGTTTTGAAAATTCTATTTTGATATTTTAGATTTTTCTAAGTCTTAATTTTATTTTTCTAGCTTTATTTCATATTTTCTTGTATTTTAGGTAATCATTTAATAGTTAAAAATAGTTTTTAATTAATAATAATTAGATAATTAGTTATAAAAATAATTTTCCTTTTCTAATAATTTTCTTTTATATTTAGGTTTGTAAAAATGTATTTTTCATATTTTTAGGACTTTTATTTCTTAGACTTCACTTTTTATTTTGTACGTTTACGTAAGTTTATTTTAACGTACGCTTTTAGTTGTCCCAAAGTTTTAAACGTTCATCATTTTAAATATAGTGATAGCGTTTATTTAACATTTTTTATCTTTTTAAATTTATTTTAATTTACATTTTGCCCTTGTAGTTTATGTCCTTTTCCTTAGTTATAATAATTCAAATCTCCTTTTTCCGCTCAAATCTCCGATCACTATATATAATCCATTGATAGCCATTGGGACACGACCGGGAAGCACTATACTCTCAGATCTTCATTGAGTTCGCCTCGAGCCGCTTTAAACGGTCCGCCATTCACAAGTGGCGGGCTTGTGTGATTTAGCTTGACTGTTCGGGAGCGCATCACCCAACCTAGCCCAATCTCATTTCCCCACTACCCGTTTCTATTAAAACCCCAAAGCCCAAGTCAAACTTTAAAATACTCCGGTCAAACCCTAGTTATAAGTCCTTTTGGTCAAAAAAGTAAATACGCGCCCAAATATTACTCCCCTTTATTGTTTATCATCTCCTTCACCTTTTTACCCTAAAACACCAAAATCACCCAACTGATACCTCGTACTAGCATCTATTAGGAAGCCTTCTAGAAAGCTGACATGGCAAGGTGACAACACATGGAATGACAACTGGCAAAATAAAGCTATCTGATTGGCTATGACACCTCACAAAGATGATCAAGGGTAGAGAATTGATGAGTGGTAACCAAGGGATGATCAATAGACGAAATTAGAGCTTCTGGGTCCTTACCAAACCCTAGAAGCACCCTCCTCCTCATCTTATAAATAGACCCTCAGTCCTACAGATGATTTGTCCATTTTTCATGTTTTAGAAAAGTGTTACCATTAATTTCCTCATTTACATGTTTTCAGTAGTGTAAGCTTTTTAAACTTTCGTATTGTAATCTCTTTTTAGAGTAAAATACACCGTTCGTCCCTAAACTTGTACCTGCAAGATCACGTTTAACCACACCTAGGCGTTTTCATCATTGGAAGTCCAAAACATGGGTTTTTAATGCCAAAGAAGTCCCTCCACCACTAATGCCAAAGTCAATGTCTGATTTTTGTTATGTAGTCGAGGGTATTTTAGTCGATACACATTTATACTTTGTCTTTTAGTCATCATCCAAGTACCAGTGATCCAATCTCTTATAACCTAAGAACTGGTGAATTGAGTTTGAGCTATTCTTGACCTATTCATTTAAAGACAAAGTAAATCAATGATTCTTTCATTTGCTTGGCCATCAGAGAAATCAGGTTAGATGGGATACTGTGGTTCTCTGATACACACACAATGAAAACAAAGGACTAATAATCTAATGAATCAAAACTACCGGAAGGGTCACCATTTTTAGTATTGAAGTAATTCTGTGTCAAATGTAGCTCAAGTGAATGCTTTGTATCAACTTTGGGTTATATTTAACCTTCAACATGTCAAACGGACGGTGATAGTCGAAGATGGTATCTTGACCCAAATGGAGAAGTTATGTTCAATAGCTTATAGATAAAAGAAGTTTGAACATCGTCGAGTCATAATTGTCTTCCAACGCTAATCTAAATTAGATGAGTGTGGCGCTGATTTGGTGTTTCTATAAAAAGTATGGATCATGTCTGGTAAATTGTGAATTATCCACTTGGTCTGAAGAAAGTATTCAGATGGTACTTGTAATCGGTAATCGCATTTCATAATTGACCGATATAGGGTTAGATTATTTTAATTCGATGAAAACTAATTACGGGTTGAAACCAGGCCCATAACATTACTCATGTGTAGTGGACCTTCTAGGTAGGGCAGGTCGACTTGATGAGGCTCAGAAGCTCATTAACACAATGCCAATGAAACCTGATGGTGTAGTATGAGGAGCTCTTTTGGGTGCTTGCAAGATTCACAAGAACATTGACTTATCTGAATTTCATTTGACCGTGTTATTGAGCTTGAACCCTCGAATATTTGCTATTATGTGTTATTGTCAAACTTATACACTGAAGTCAACAATATAGATGGTATTCTGCGTATACGAGTGATGATGAGAGAAAAGAGGCTAAGAAAAGATCCATGGTATAACTATGTTATCATAAAGGCAAGACTCATCTTTTTGTAGCCGATGATCATAATCATCCACAAACAAAAGAGATATATGCAATGCTCGAGAGACTTGATGATTTGGTAAATCTTATCAGTAGTGGTGGTGGCGGTATGGTTCATAGTGAGAGATTGGCTATTGCGTTTGCACTTTTGACCACTGATATTGGGCAAGACATTCTTGTGATAAAGAACTTACGGGTATGTGGAGATTGTCATGTATTTATAGACCGTCAGTTCATTATCAGAGATCCGACTCATTTTCATCATTTTAAAGACGACTTTTGTTCATGCAAGGACTACTGGTAGTCGACTTGCTTGTGACTTGTATATATACATACTTGAAGGAATATAATTTTTGTAGAAATCAGGTTAGATGGGATACAAGGTTCTCTGATACACATACAATGAAAAACAAAGCTATTGAACGAGTCTTTAAATGAATGGGATTGACTTTGTCTTTAAATGAATGAGATTCAAGTATAAATGTGTATGGACTAAAATACCCTCGACTACATAACAAAAATCAGATATTGACTTTGGCATTAGTGGTCAAGGGACTTGTTTTGCATTAAAACCCATGTTTTGGACTCCCAATGATGAAAAAGGCCAACTTTTGTCCAATTGTGATGCGCGGGTACAAGTTTAGGGACGAATGGTGTATTTTACTCCTCTTTTTATTAATGAAATTTTTGTTTTTTCAATTTAAATTCCATTTGTTCTTGAATTTTGAGAATTAAGCAGTTAATTGTGTTTAGAGCTTTTAATTACTGTTCACAAAAGTTCACATAAGCTTTTATAAGCTTATGTGAGCTTATTGTTGGTTCACTTGTCCTTAATTTCACTTTTTGCAAAAAAAGTCGACATTAGTCAAAATTCAAAAGTCAAAACAGTTTTTGGGTTAAATTCTGCTTTTAATGTGTTAAAATTTTAAGTTTAATGTTAATTTATGTGTCTATTTTCAATCAAATTTAATCATAGTTTTGAAGTTAATTTGCCATTTGTTCATTTAAAGGAGTGTTTGGATTTGGTTTCAATTTCAGGTTTAAATGGTTTTGGTTAGTCTATTGAGTTTAGAAACTGTTTTTGTAACATTCCTAATCATGGTTTAAGTTTGTGAAGTGTTTTGATTTGTTTTCAACTTAAAATCCAAGTCTGCCCAATTCCTTATTACTCGTGCCAAATGCAGTTTCCACAATGAGTTTCATGGTCTAAATCAGTTCCTAAGTTTGTTAAATTTGGTTTTTCTAGTTGTTGATGCACCTTATTTTATCTGATTATAGCTTTTTTTGCCCATTAGAAGTATCTTGTTTGCTTGAATTGGTAGTTAAATTTTCCAATTTGCCTTGTTCGCTACTCGCCATAGTATCTGTCCATCACAACAACCCCATAGCTGCTTATTCCTTTGATGCTAGGATTTGATTTTTGCTTCCGTGTGTAGATTTAGGTTCTAGTTTATCTGTTCTTACTTTTGTAGCTATTTAGAAGCGTGTTAAGTAGCTTGTTTAAGCCTGCAAGTCACCCTAGTTTTCCTTTATTTATGTTTTGCTGCACATTGTACTGCCCCAAATAGCCTTTTTCCTAGCTTATTTTCTGCTTATCCATTTGGTTTTGTTGTTTGATTTTTGATTCCACTTGTAGTAGAGTACATAGATAACTGTTTTGCCTTTAGATGCCTTTTAGAGCTTAATTTCAACTTAATTTTTAGCCAGCAAAAGCACCCCTAGTGCCCCTTAGCTTTCCGCTATAACATCTCCCTTTTAGTGCTTATTTCACATTAAATTTAGCTTTTTGATTTGCTTTAGGATGGATTTAGTTTAGTACTTTAGTTGCTTGATATTTTCATTAGCTTATTGTAGGTAGCTTTTCTCTCTTTAGATTTTTAGCTCATTTACTTCATTTAGGAGTATTTGGATTAGCTTAACTATTTTGCTTCTTTCTACTGTTTCAGCTTATTTGCTTTTAGTGCTTTTCAAATAATTAGTTGTCAAATAAAAATCTTATCCTTAGCTTATTTTTAAGTTAGTATTAGAGATTAATCAAAAATAAAAGAAAACTTTTTAAAAAAATGCACTGCCTGGATTCAAACCCGTGTTCACACCACATACCAACACCCTAACCAATATGCCCTTGGGACTTGTCCTGTCATATGTTGCAACATCAATTCCCTTATAAACGTTTTTCTTTATATAGCTTAATTCCACTGATCTCCTTATTTCAGCTTAATCTGTACTGCTTTTTCCCATTTCATAATTTTCCTAGCTTAATAATTGCATAAAGTATTTTTCTGCAAAATTTCATAATTTTTTCCAAATTCATTTACTATTTTTAATAATTAGTTTTACCTTTTAGTTTTTAATTCATAATAAATATTTAAAAATCAAAAAATATTCCGCTTTTTCTTAAAGTTCTATTTTGTCTTTAAGTACGTAGGAAAATTAGAATTACATTCCTAGGGTCGTTATTTCATGAATTTTACGTTTTAGGCTCGGTTTTACCCGAGCTGCTTTTAAGTTTCCTTTACTTTTTAGGTTATAAATGCTTTGTTTTAATGTTTTACATGCCTTATTAGTTTATTTTAGTTTGTGTTTCATTATCGTAGTGTAAAAACCCCATATTTCTCCCTTTTTATCCATTCGAAATCAAGTGAACGCGACGAGAGTTACATACTCCATTCATCCTTCGCTAGGAACGATCCGATGACTCAAACCTGACTGTTTGAGTTGCTTTTGGAATATATAATTGACGACTGATCAATGAATAACGTGATGATAACGATTATAATGAACGATGACGATCTTGATGAATTAAGAGTGAAATTAGGGTTTTGATTTGGCTATGGTTGTTTCATGAGATACAGAAAAACATGGGAGGAGAAAACGCACAATTTATGTGTGTAAATTATGAGTTTAAAAGAGGGGCAGTTTTAAGTTTTAATTTTATAGTTGATCAAAATGTCTTTGCAGTGTTAATGTTATGTTTAATCCTAACCATCAAATCTAATAGCAATAAAAAGTAGTGTTTTAAAAAGTGAACCGGACCGGATGGTTTAACAAGAACTACTCAAAACCATTAAAAATTGCTTAAAACCGGAAATCAATCTTCGTAACATGCAACTCCACGAAAAGCCGCCAAAGTCGGTCAAATCGCCGAGATCTCGTTTCTTGAAGCTCTTTTCAAGGTTTTAGACATTGGATGTAACTGCGCGAGTCGAGAGCTGCAAGAAAAAAGAAGATCTGTAAATGTTTAGAAGTGATGTAAATATGTAACACTAAAGAATTGCTCAAAGAAATAAAAAGTACATTTATGTAATTATTATTTCAGCTATTGCCTATATCAAAATATAAAGCAAATTACTTAGAGAGCACGATGATAACGTCGACCTTGACGTTATGCCTACGCGGCTTTGAGGCACGTTATCATACTGACCACCTCCAAAACTCAACGCAGTTTCGTCCCAAGTTGCCATTGCAACTTGGGTTGTAACTCAGGAAATTTTTCAAAAACCCCCCTCAACGGCTAGTTTTTAATTTTTTTTCTCAAACTCTCCTCACCAAACGAATAGTTTTTATTTTATTTTTTAAATAAAATTAAACCCCAACCTTATAAATATAACACCCTATGTTACCTAAAATTTCACACTTAATCCGAAATACTATCATTCATTTTCACATAAACACTATGGCTAATTAACCAAACGAGGTGTGAAATTCTATCCTTAGGCACTACGACGTAACAAGAAGCTGGGCCCAGATGGTTAACAAATTGTTAGGAGATGACTCGTTATATGCTGATGTGTAAGTAGTGAGGAGGAAACGAGGATACATTCGCTGCCTCTCGACCAACCACTTAACAGCTACGGTCTACATACTCTGCTAATCACGTCATAATCAGATATGCGTATCTCAAAAGCCTTGTAGGCCGTTAAGGAAGAAGTGATGAGAACCATAAATAAGAAACAAGAACTCATCAACAATTACCGAGCAATCTAAAAGCTCAAAATCCATTGAATGATTTATGTTTTTGGATCGTATCGTCATTTGTGTTTTAAATTCTCCGCAATTTGCTGCGGTCGTAATTTGTTACGCTTTTTGTATTGTATTTTAGTTTCAGATTGTATTTTTATTTAAATGTGTTTGGAATGTGTTTGGAGTGAAATATTAGTTAAGGTGTTTGGATTTTAGTTTTGTATCGTCATTTGTGTTTTAAATGTGTTTGGAGTGAAATATTGGTTAAGGTGTTTCTATTTTATTAAACAACAACAACAACAAAGAAAAATAACACTATAAACAACAATAACACATTAAACAACTACAACTACTACTACTACTACTACTACTACTACTACTACTACTATTACAATAACAATAACACATTAAACAACGACAACAACTACTCCATACGGAGATTATTCATGTCATCTAAAAGCTCATGGAGTATTGCACCCGACTGACATGCGTGATTCTCGTGATTCCTTTCCATTCTCCAAAGATCTTTATTTTTGCCACCAACATCTTGTTTCTTTTTTCCAAGATGTTAATCGAAGATCTTTGACCTTGCGGTTTGAGCACCGTGTTGGTCAAATTCAGTAAGTTGTTGTCATTTACTATGTTTTGTCAAGTCTTTTCAAAATACCCTACATCATAAATCACTGAATTATACCTGTTTGATAACCTCGATATCAAAAATACAATCAACTACCATATTCACACCCGGTCAAAATCAATTTTATAATTATTTAAATCATTTATAACTAATTCAAATTATTTTCGCATGTTTTTTAAAAAATCAATTACCAATACATACCATATACACTATCACTTTACTAAAACATACTCAATATTTTCTCTTTCCCTAATATGTCCATTTTGGTGCGCACGGTTTGCATTTTGGGCACCAAATCATAAACTATCACTATCCACCCCAATGTAGTATGGAGGGAAAGAAAAAACATTGGATTTTGGTGCTCAAGAAAAAGCTTTTGGGCACCATATCATTAATGCTCCTTGAATAACCCCGACCACAAAATTTGGTGCTCATTTACCCAACTTTGCTAAAAAAAAAAGACCCATGTCTTCTTACTTTGCTATGCTCATTTAATAGCTGTTGGTGGGTGCTCATTTACCCAACATCACTATCAACAAAATTTTGTTCATGTTCTTCTTACTTTGCTAAAAAAAACATCACTATCCACAAAATGAAAACAAATCTGAAAAATAAAAGTCGCTTTCACGTTTGGTGCGCGAGTTTTGGTGCGTGGGGTTGCTTTAATTGACTTGCGGTTGGTCCCCGGTTATTGAATGTATTTTGGTCCCCGGTCATTTTGTTCCACTTTAAACTTAAAATATGGCTCAAGATGAAGAACATTTACCGGTTAGTGATTTTGCTTTATCAATTCTTAATATTATTATTGTAACACGTTTTATGATAGTGGAGGAAGCAATTCTCAATTCTTAATATGATATATGTACAAGTTTTATGACTCTTATTTGGTAGTAAGTTTTATGACTCTTATTGTAACATGAATTTGGTCAGTGAGGACACAAAACAATTGCACAACAAAAAATAAATAAAATAGGATTAAGTGTTTTTTTTTTTTTAGCGGCAATTGACTTTTTATATGATAGTGCGAAATGTGACTAATTAAGGATGCATACCTACAATCACACAACGACCCATGTAAACAAGTCATTTTTTTTAACTATAGTATACCAACTAATCTCGTTTATTTTAGTACACTTGAAATTGAAATGGGCGGTGTATGCGTAACTATTTTTTCATTGTCGCTTATTATGTCTAAATTTATGTTTATATGTTTTTTGTAGTTTTACAATGCAAAACCCACTATAAGTTCTAGAATGAGATTGATTAAGGATATGAAAGAGTTGTTGGGAATGAAATCTGCCCGTCTGAGTTTGTTTAGGGACTGTTGTTTTGGTGTTTGGTTAGATGTCCCCTTTAAAGATCATGATCCTTTTTTGATACATTCTATGCTTCTAAATCAGCAAAAAGTAAACGAGTCCCATACTGAGTATGAAGACTTACAATTTAATGTTTACAAATATATATTCAATTTTGGTCGTAGAGAATTTTGTATATGTACCGGAATGAAGTTTGGTCAATATGATATAAAGCCATTCGAGAGTCAACTGTTGTCCCTTTTAGAGATCATATTTTTGGTCACGATAATGTAATGGTTCGTCATTTGAAAGAAGTATTTGATGGTGATGCGTGGGATGATATGCCTGATGAGGATGCTGTACGTTTGTGTTTGGTTATGTTTGTTGAATTTGTATTGTTGGGAAGGGAACCTCAATATAAGGCACAAGTGCATCTTTTAGCTTTAGTTGAGGACTTGGATGTATTTAATCAATTTCCATGGGGGTCCTATACTTGGAGTGTGTTGTATAATAGTATTAGGAATGCTGCATGGATTAATTTTCATCGTGTGAATGTTGGTGATGGTTCACGAGGGTAGTGGTAAGTTGGGTATGCTCGAGAAATTGAAAAAAAGGCAGTGACAACACTTAAAGGAAAGGAAAAAACAGTGTCGGATGATAGAGGGCCTCAAGACAATCTACATGGTTTTATTTGGGGATTTCGGGTATGTGTTTATTTTCACGTTTTATATATTATTTCATGTTCATATATATATATATATATATATATATATATATATATATATATATATATGAGTATTTTTTTATAACGTATAATTGTATTTTAGACATGGATTTTGGAGGTTTTGCCTAAAAGCCATATATGGTTTACCAAGGCGAATGATAATATGATTCCTAGAGGACTCGCGTGACATGTAAAAAGGAGGTTTGGTCGAGATCGTATGATCAGCTTTTTGGACACTTCGACCATGATGCAAGTTATAATGTTATTACCGTGTATTATAATAATTCTTGCTTATTTACCATATACTCTAATTTTATGGTACGTTGTATATATATCACCATGTACTCTAAATTTATTTTACGTTGTATATAATTATTTTCATTTAATTTATATAAAATAATATTACTTGTTAAGCTTTTTTAGCTTATAATTGTAAATTTTTTTCATATAGTTCCAACCAGAGATTCGACGACTTGAAATGACAGAGCTGGAGAAAACTCAATATTGGTGGGTCGAGAGTGAACGTTATTTTGAGGCTTATAGAGCTTTGTATAGGCCTATGATCTTCCACACGTAAGCCCATTAAAAACCGTGTACCTAGGAAGCCTCAACGGTCCAATGTGATTCCTATTTCTACTAGTATGTGGGAGAATTCGGTAAAGGAGATTGCTGATTTGAAGGACAAAATTAACAAACGGCCAGGTTTTGGGGAAGTGGATATAGTTGGTATGGTTAAACGCCTTGCAAAATTGGAGCGTGAATTTGAGGAGAATAGAAAGGGTGGTTATTGTGATAGAGATGCTAGGATTGATTCAGGTGTTGGAATGAAAGACCATGGTAGGTTTGATACCGATGTTAGGAATGATAATGGTTTTTGGATGTCTAGTGGTATTGCGATGGATTCTGGTGTTGGGAAAATACCTGATTTAAATGTCTTCGAGGACGTTGCCATGGATAAGTCTAATTTTGGGTCACATTCCGGGTGGTTAAATTCTAATACGCCTCAGGCAATTTCGCTTTTTCCTACCTAATACACAAGTTAATATGGTAATTTTTAAATATTGTCTCAATTTTCCTGCATTTTTAACGTTGTGATATATCTTCATTTTTTTCATGATTTCTAATGTATTGTAATTATATTTTTTTCTTTAGGCGCGACATGTTCAAGACACCTTGATCAAACCTATGCATAATTCTGCAATTGTTACACAACAACATGCTGATGTGGTAAGCGCTTGTTTCAGACGCATCAATATTCTTATTTTATTCAACATCCTTTTTCTTAATATTTTTTATATAGGTGATGGAAGACATTATACAAGAGATAAAACCTCATAGGATAAGGAAGAAGGGATCAAAATTGTTGGACCCATGGACACAGCTGCCGGATACTACAATTCTAAACCCAAAAAATGTCGCCCTATGGGTACAAAGCAAAAAATACCCTCCATGACTCCTGAATTCCAAGCCTCTACAATTCCCCCGCTTTCGAGCGTAGTGCTTTGCCATATTTCCAAAACTTTATTGTATACAAAGGTTTTTGGAATCGCATTCTGTGTTTAGAAGATCGCGGTTATCTAGATGATTCGGTATGTATTGTTTTACATTAAAATTTATTCGATGAAAACCTTTTTTTAAGTTCTTTAATATACTCCTTAAAATATTTTGTAGCATATCGAGGCCTTTATACGATTATACTTGTTCAAGAGACCATCTGATGCTAATTGGGCTATAGTTGATACATTCTTTACTATCGCTTTGCTTAAAAGCGATTATGAGAGAGTAATGAAATATGCGATGAGGCACTACTATTATCATGATTGGAAGGACTGCTCAGTTGTAAGTATACCAATTTATACTCATTCTTTTTACTTGTCAATTTTTTGTTATATAATAATGTGCTTTTATCTTTTTATTAGGTATACATACCTATTCACGATGAGAACTTTAACCATTGGTATCTTGCGGTTTCTGATATACGGGGAGCCCAAGTCTTCTTTTTTGATAGCTTTGAGGACATGAATATCCGGGATCAACCACATTTTAGGTCTTTACTTGACTCATTGACGGTTAAATTACATTTTATTTTGGCCCAAATAGGATGGTTTGATGCTAATAATGTTGATCCCAGTCGATATAAGATTACCTTTTTTTACCCGCATCATGTCCCTCAGCAGTCAGGTTTGTATGGAGACTGCGGTCCTTTGATGCTTTCATTCATGAGAAGAATGATATCTAGTTATTACGTTGAACCTGTTCCCAACACCACTGTATACGGACGTGAATGCCGAGAGGTATTGTCGCAGGAGTTTTTCGAGCATAGACTAGACTGGGTCACTTAGTTATATTACTACTAGTTGTATGTTTAAAATTTGAACCTTTCTTTTTATGTTAGACTTTGAACTTTATAGTCTTTTGAACTAGTTATATGTTTTACTACTATGTGTCCATTGCATAACAAATCCATTATATTTTAAGAACAAAACATTACATCATTCAAAGTAAAACATGGCCACGTTACAATACTACATCATTTAAACTAAAACATCACATCATACAAGCATAAAATAAAAACCATATTACAAGACTCCATGGCCAACCTTATTTGGACTACATCACAACATAAACACTAAAACAAACAACGAAACACATGGTTGGCAAGGTGGTGTAAAGCTTTAAAGCGTTTACATTTCATTGTAGTTGTTGATGCTTCGTTGTTTCTCCGCCATGCTTCGCTGCATCTCGTTCCTAGCCGCCAACAACTGAAGAGAATTACGCTGATCATCCTCTCAAGGATGTATCGACCATAGTCGACTAAGGGGTGATTTGGTAGCGCTCGAACCCTGTTTATTTCACCCCTACGCCACGCAATTCGAGCATTAAAGCGTTCAATCAACATCAACATTTGCTCAGCAAGCATGGCTTCGACATCATATTCTTCTTGCACTCACATAACAATTGTTTGTCTCAAAATGGTTTGGGTCAGTGGCCATGGTAATTGAGTAAATTTATTAACAAAAATAAACTTAACAATTTGGTTTGTTGCTAAAGTGTGAAAGAATTTGGTTGCTTGATCAAAGGGTGTGAAAACGTGTCTCAAACAAGCTTATTATATATAGTATCGAAAAGGTTGATGAGATTATCAAAAGCCAGCTTTTTTCGCACTTCATTTTATGTCGGGAATGTTTCCTTGAAAATATGTGACTACTCAACTTTTTCTTTTTTGGATATGACTACTCAAATTTGGCCATGTCAGCTTTTGACCCAGTTTGGATTTGACTAGTCAACTTTTTCAAGCCATACCAGCTTTTTTGTCAGCTTGGATTTGACTACACGACTTTTTCTTCTTTAGATTTGACTACACAACATTTTTGCGCACCATGTCATCATTCAAGACTGAACTATTACATATACCCCCCATGTCTTCATGGTTTTAAACCATATCAAATCACATGATGGTTATTCGTGAATGGAGATCTCCGGGCCAACACGACTTTACTGACGCTATTTACGGTGAATCTAATGATGAAGACGAGTTACTATTTTCAATTAGACTACATCACTATGGGGCATTTTCAAGGAAATTTGGGTGCATAACTTTCAACGAGGGTGTTTTTTGCTACGTGGACTTTTTGAGTATGTCGACCTTTTGTATGGTGAAGTGCATCGGTTAGTGAATGAATTAGGGTATGATGAAGCTACAACTTGTTTTGTTTATATCCAAAAACCAAACCATACTTTGGATGAAGGTTTAGTACCTTTCCGGATTCACTGATACGGATGGTGAAAATGTTTCCATGTATCTCCCTTGATGATAAACTAATCGATGTCCAACTTTTGTTACGCTCAAACAATTTTTCTCCCACTCAAGTCACTTAGAGTCGGAAGAGGATATATTACTAAAGAAAGGAAATGGTTCATGCTCTAGGACTAACACGTAGTTTTTTATGTAATATGTATGCTATTTTCACTAGTTAATTTCTAATTATAAATGTTTTTGTTTTAACGAAAGAATTGTTGGTTGCTATGATGAGTAATTAGGGTGTTCAACATTCAAGTTAAAATATGTTACATAAACTTCCAACAATAATATATCCCTACATGGGGAAATCCAAACAACAATGTTTAAAGATCCCATACATCAAAATAGTTCACTAGAAAATCACTTCACACCTAAAATGATTTGAACATTCAAGTCTTCTTCGAATGCAGGTTTGCGACCACATCTTTATCATGCCCCTTGAATTGCATCTACTATCAATATGTTTGATTAGGCATCTTCGCCAATACTTTGTTTTTGCCTTTCATTTTTTGTAGATGGCAATTGAACAACTACATTGTGGTAGTAATCTTATCCAAAATGGGTCAAAATTAGTTTGCAATTATGTTTTTGATTGTTGATTTTTCAAACTCCATCTCGCTAACCAATCGATCTCTAGGATCACTTGCATTAAAACTCTTAGTGTCATCCTTAACATCCATTGGTAGTCGAAATTTAGTCTCATTTTCCTTCCATGACTACAAGGCAATCATGATAGTTGCCATTCACGCAAGTGCATCATATCAAGCACACCTCATGTAGTTAAGATATCTCTTCCAACAACTTGGTGGTATGTATACAATTGATTCCGTGCACTTAAGACCTTAAAACATCATTTCTAATCCTACCTTCAACTAAAGAGGCGGATCCCAAGGATTAGAGTTCATTGTGGAAAACTAGAACCGGGGTGACGGATAGTCAATTCTAGCCAAAACAATCATTTCAAATCTTGATAGAACACTCCATCGATCTTTATTAAGTCCCTAGATCAGTGTCTGTTGAATGTTGATAATCATCACATTTCCATGAATCTTAATGGCTTAAGTAAAATGCACAAAACCACAATTCTTCCCTTTATAAGTGGTATCTTGCTAGAACTCCACTAGTCACTACTCTCGACAACATAACTACACCAATTAGAAACATCTTCCTTGTTCATTTTCATGAGAAAATACCTAGTCTAACTCATCCACCCAAGAACCACCCACCTCATACACAAGTTTCCTACCCTTCATCTCGGTTAAGTCCACCTAGGATTTCACACCTTAAACTACAATCAAACTAATTCCCAAGTATTAGGTATCACACAAGGATATCATCACCAAACTCTACTAAACTACACCCTTTTCACAACGTCGCCAACAATTGGTGCCTAGAGCACCTACATGCAATTTAACACTTCGACTAATCATCTACTCTACAACTTAGAGGACTTATCCCTTGGATCTCATCTATCTTGTACCAAAAATTCACCATAGAAAATGTACAACAAAACCAAAGTGCCTTTGACTAGATCTACAAGACACCTTTCACTAATGTCTTGTGTTTCTCCATTTCCCCCAATAGTCCGTTTTGTCTTGATTATGAGGAGACATCAAAGTCAAGCACCTACCACAAGTTGACACTTTATCTATAGACTACCCTTCACTAATACTTGTTGAGCCACCATTTAATGAGACCAATCCTTTATTTGAGGATCCTCAACCACTTCACTTCTTTCAAGAAAACCATGACAAGGATTGCTATCATTGATGTTGAAAGCATGAACTACATGGACTTGAGCTTGCTCAACGTTTCATGATCTTCCCCGTTTCAAAGAGGAACAAACCTAAACAACCATGAAAACTACAAAACCATAGGAATCCCTCATGGATCCTTAAGCATGTTGTGCTTCTTGATTTTAACTCAAGTGGAATATGTATTACATTGGGTTTGAGAATTACAATTTGAAGTATAATTGGCTCACTTCCATACTTATTAGATATACCACCATTGAAAATCCTACTGTTCGGATCCCTAGAAATTTCCTATCCCACAAAGGGAACCATAGGGATCCGTGGTACCTATTTTATACTGCCCATGGGTCTTTTTGCGGATTATGCACACTCTTGTAACATGTATGGGTTGATTGTTTTTCAAAGATACAATGAACTTGGTTAAGCTGGTATATATAAAACCATTTGTGTCAAACCATACATTGCAAAACCATTTGCTTAATCCTTATTTGGATTACACTTCATACCCTATTGCAAAGTTGCAATACTTAGTATATGTTTCATCACAATATGTAAACCTATTTGTACAATCAAAATTGCAAAACATTTATACTTGTTGTTAGTGTTTTATGGATAAGTGTTAAAAACTATTAACTCAAACGCTCTCTTTACATCTTTTCTCTTTTGTTTTTCTTAAAAAATGTGTTAGTTTTACTTTTGTTATTTCGACAAAAGATTAGAAGATCGTAAAACTCAATTAAATGAAACGTTTTTTTAAAATAATCTTTTTGTTTAGTCATCAACAAAAGTATTGTTAATACAAATAAGCCGTAAAAAGCGTTTGAATTTATAGTTTTACGATCTTCTAATGTTTTGTCGAACAAAAGTGTTTAAAATCATTGTTTTTAACGAAACATGAAAAATTAAAATAGTAAAAAATAGTTTGAGCCAATAGTTTTCTAACACACTTATTTTTCACATCCACTAAAACAAGTATAAGTGATTTTATGACTTAGTAATATATGTACAACAACTAGTGTTTACATATTGGGCAAATATATATACATTACTAGTATGTATTATAAATGGGTAAAAACTATAACCTATGGAACATATCCATAACCCATGGTATTGACCCATACCTATTTGACTAGGTACATTGCACTCATAAGATACATTGTATCTATAAAAGAACCATGTTAGATCAAGTATAATTCCCATAGCCCAAATGACCCATGACCCATAACCAAAGTTATACCCATGGGCAAGAGGGCGTCCCACGGATCCCTAGTTTTACACTAGCGGATCCTTGTGGGAGGGATCCGTGGATCCGGTATAACAAGAAAGCTTTTCTCCTCTATAAATAGTGAGCCACTTCTTCCTTTTGTGTGGCCACTCTTACACATACTTTCCCCAAGTATTGTAACTCTCTAACCACTGATCCTAAGGGATCTTTCTATGTATTTTGTCTTTTGTTTTCGTGTGATTCTCTAGGTTCCTCTTAAAGGCGAGATCACCACTTCTTGAAGTCGAGCAAGCTCAAGTCCATGAGTTGCCATGCTTCGTCATTATCAAGACTACTGAGGTTCTCTTGTTGATAGTTCTTCCTTCCTCCGTAGATGTGTTGTGTTGAAGGCATTAGTGAAGGATGCCGAAAGAGTCAAGACGAAAGCATTAGTGAAAGGTGCTTAACGTCCGTGTCAAAAGCATTAGTGAAGAATGCTAAAGGTGTCAAGGCGAAGGCATTAGTGAAAGGTGCCAAGCGTTGTGTCAAAGGCATTAGTGAAGGATGCCTAGGAATCAAATCAAGTGGCATTAGTGAAGAAGGCCTAGGTCGTATAATCGATGAGGTACATCGTTATACATATAGTGATTGTCTATATTCAAGGATGTTGATATCCTTGATGGTGTTGTAATAAGGAGTTGGTCTCCTTTGGGATTAGGTGTTGTGTAGTAGTTCCTCCATTGTAATGGAACTCGGTACTTAGCCTAATACCGGATAAAGGGTAGCGGCGTTGTGGTAGGTGTAGTTCACCTTGGTGTGAAAGAACCCGGTGGCTAACCTAGTACCGGAAAAAGAGTAGGCGACGTTGTGAAGGCTTCTCCGCCATAAGGAGTTGGTGTCGTGTAGTGATAACGAACTATTGAGTAGGTGACTCGGGGAGTGGAGTAGGGCAAGGAAGGTGTCCTTGTAGCCGAACCACTATAAATACTCGTTTCGTGGTTATGTGCTTCTTATTCTTTATCTTTTATTACGCTTGTATATATCTATCTATCAACGTTTGAGCACCGTGTTGGTCAAATTCAGTAAGTTGTTGTCATTTACTATGTTTTGTCAAGTCTTTTCAAAATACCCTACATCATAAATCACTGAATTATACCTGTTTGATAACCTCGATATCAAAAATACAATCAACTACCATATTCACACCCGGTCAAAATCAATTTTATAATTATTTAAATCATTTATAACTAATTCAAATTATTTTAAGCATGTTTTTAAAAATCAATTACCAATACATACCATATACACTATCACTTTACTAAAACATACTCAATATTTTCTCTTTCCTATATGTCCATTTTGGTGCATCGGTTTGCATTTTGGGCACCAAATCATAAACTATCACTATCTCAATGTAGTATGGAGGAAAGAAAAACATTGGATTTTGGTGCTCAAGAAAAAGCTTTTGGGCACCATATCATTAATGCTCCTTGAATAACCCCAACCACAAAATTTGGTGCTCATTTACCCAACTTTGCTAAAAAAAAAGCGACCGTCTTCTTACTTTGCTATGCTCATTTAATAAATTGTTGGTGGGTGCTTTCATTTACCCAACATCACTATCAACAAAATTTTGTTCATGTTCTTCTTTTTACTTTGCTAAAAACATCACTATCCACAAAATGAAAACAATCTGAAAAATAAAAGTCGCTTTCACGCGTTTGGTGCGAGTTTTGGTGCGTGGGGTTGCTTTAATTGACTTGCGGTTGGTCCCCTGTTATTGAATGTATTTTGGTCCTGGTCATTTTGTTCCAACTTTAAACTTAAATATAGCTCAAGATGAAGAACATTTATTTAAGTTAGTGATTTTCTTTATCAATTCATTATATTATTATTGTAACACGTTTTATGATAGTGGAGGAAGCAATTCTCAATTCTTAATATGATATATGTACAAGTTTTATGACTCTTATTTGGTAGTAAGTTTTATAACTCTTATTGTAACATGAATTTGGTCAGTGAGGACACAAAACAATTGCGCATAACAAAAATAAATAAAATAGGATTAAGTGTTTTTAGCGGCAATTGACTTTTTATATGATAGTGCGAAATGTGACTAATTAAGGATGCATACCTACAATCACACAACGACCCATGTAAACAAGTCAATTTTTTATTTTTATTTTATTTTTATTTTTTTTAACTATAGTATACCAACGAATCTTGTTTATTTTAGTACACTTGAAATTGAAAGGGTGTATCGTAACTATTTTTTCATTGTAAACTATTATGTCTAAATTTATGTTTATATGTTTTTTGTAGTTTTACAATGCAAACCCACTATAAGTTCTAGAATGAGATTGATTAAGGATATGAAAGAGTTGTTGGGAATGAAATCACTTTCGAAGTTTGTTTAGGACCTTGTTTTGGTGTTTGGTTAGATGTCCCTTTAAAGATCATGATCCTTTTTGATACATTCTATGCTTCTAAATCAAAAAAAAGCGAGTCCCATATGAGTATGAAGACTTACAATTTAATGTTTACAAATATATATTCAATTTTGGTCGTAGAGAATTTTGTATATGTACCGGAATGAAGTTTGGTCAATATGATATAAAGCCATTCGAGTCGTACACTGTTGTCCCTTTTAGAGATCATATTTTTTCTCACGATAATGTAATGGTTCGTCATTTGAAAGAAGTATTTGATGGTGATGCGTGGGATGATATGCCACGATGAGGATGTTGTACGTTTGTGTTTGGTTATGTTTGTTGAATTTGTATTGTTGGGAAGGGAACCTCAATATAAGGCACAAAGTCATCTTTTAGCGTTAGTTGAGGACTTGGATGTATTTAATCAATTTCCATGGGGGTCCTATACTTGGAGTGTGTTGTATAATAGTATTAGAATCTTGCATGGATTAATTTTCATCGTGTGAATGTTGGTGATGGTTCTGTCAAGGGTAGTGGTAAGTTGGGTATGCTCGAGAATTGAAAAAGGCGTGATAACACTTAAAGGAAAGGAAAAAAAGGTTGTCGGATGATAGAGGGCCTCAGTACAATCTACATGGTTTTATTTGGGGATTTCGGGTATGTGTTTATTTTCACGTTTTATATATTATTTCATGTTCATATATATATGAGTATTTTTTATAACGATATAATTGTATTTTAGACATGGATTTTGGAGGTTTTGCCTAAAAGCCATATATGGTTTACCAAGGCGAATGATAATATGATTCCTAGAGGACTCGCGTGACATGTAAAAAGGAGGTTTGGTCGAGATCATGATAAAACTTTTTGGACACTTCGACCATGATGTAAGTTATAATGTTATTACCATGTATTATAATAATTCTTGCTTATTTACCATATACTCTATATTTATGGTATGCTGTATATATATCACCATGTACTCTAAATTTATTTTACGTTGTATATAATTATTTTCATTTAATTTATATAAAATAATATTATTTGTTAAGCTTTTTTAGCTTATAATTGTAAATTTTTTTCATATAGTTCCAACGATTCGGACGACTTGAAATGTGAGCGAGTTTGAGAAAACTCAATATTGGTGGGTCGAGAGTGAAGCGTTATTTTGAGGCTTATAGAGCTTGTATAGCTCTCGATCTTCCACCACGTAAGCCCATTAAAAACCGTGTACCTAGGAAGCCTCAACGGTCCAATGTGATTCCTATTTCTACTAGTATGGGAGAATTAGGTAAAGGAGATTCTGATTTGAAGGACAAAATTAACAAATGGCCGGGTTTTGGGAAGTGGATATAGTTGGTATGGTTACACGCCTTGCAAAATTGGAGCGTGAATTTGAGGAGAATAGAAAGGGTGGTTATTGTGATAGAGATGCTAGGCTTGATTCAGGTGTTGGAATGAAAGACCATGGTAGGTTTGATACCGATGTTAGGAATGATAATGGTTTTTGGATGTTTAGTGGTATTGCGATGGATTACGGTGTTGGGAAAATACATGATTTAAATGTCTTGAGGGCGTTGCCATGGATGAGTCTAATTTTGGGTCACATTCGGGTGGTTAAATTCTCTGAGTGCCTCAGGGCAATTTCGCTTTTTCCTACGCCTAATACACAAGTTAATATGGTAATTTTTAAATATTGTCTCAATTTTCCTGCATTTTAGCGTTGTGATATATCTTTATTTTTTTCATGCTTTCTAATGTATTGTAATTATATTTTTTTTCTTTAGGCGCGACATGTTCAAGACACCTTGATCAAACCTATGCATAATTCTGCAATTGTTACACAACAACATGTTGATGTGGTAAGCGGCTTGTTTCGATGCGATCAATATTCTTATTTTATTCAACATCCTTTTTCTTAATATTTTTTATATAGGTGATGGAAGATATTATACAAGAGATAAAACCTCATAGGATAAGGAAGAAGGGATCAAAATTGTTGGACCCATGGACACAACTGGGATACTACAATTCTAAACCCAAAACAACGTCGCCCTATGGGTACAAAACAAAAAATACCCTCCATGACTCACAATTCCAAGCCTCTACAATTCCATTTGTGCCGTAGTGCTTTGCCATATTTCCAAAACTTTATTGTATACAAAGGTTTTTGGAATCGCATTCTGTGTTTAGAAGATCGCGGTTATCTAGATGATTCGGTATGTATTGTTTTACATTAAAATTTATTCGATGAAAACCTTTTTTAAGTTCTTTAATATACTCCTTAAAATATTTTGTAGCATATCGAGGCCTTTATACGATTATGCTTGTTCAAGAGACCATCTGATGCTAATTGGGCTACAGTTGATACATTCTTTACTATCGCTTTGCTTAAAGCGATTATGAAATAATGAAATATGCGATGAGGCACTACTATTATCATAATTGGAAGGATTTCTGCCATTGTAAGTATACCAATTTATACTCATTCTTTTTACTTGTCAATTTTTTGTTATATAATAATGTGCTTTTATCTTTTTATTAGGTATACATACCTATTCACGATGAGAACTTTAACCATTGGTATCTTGCGGTTTTGATATACGGGAGCCCAAGTCTTCTTTTTTGATAGCTTTGAGGACCTGAATATCCGGGATCAACCACATTTTAGGTCTTTACTTGACTCATTAACGGTTAAATTACATTTTATTTTGGCCCAAATAGGATGGTTTGATGCTAATAATGTTGATCCCGATCGATATAGGATTACCTTTTTTACCATGTCCCTCCGGTCAGGTTTGTATGGAGAGCGGTCCTTTGATGCTTTCATTCATAGGAAGAATGATATCCGGTTATTACGTTGAACCTTGTTCCCAACACCACTTGTATACTGACGTGAATGCCGAGAGGTATTCTTTGCGAGGAGTTTTTCGAGCATAGACTAGGACGGGTCACTTAGTTATATTACTACTAGTTGTATGTTTAAAATTTGAACCTTTCTTTTTATGTTAGACTTTGAACTTTATAGTCTTTTGAACTAGTTATATGTTTTACTACTATGTGTCCATTGCATAACAAATCCATTATATTTTAAGAACAAAACATTACATCATTCAAAGTAAAACATGGCCACGTTACAAGACTACATCATTTAAACTAAAACATCACATCATACAAGCATAAAATAAAAACCATATTACAAGACTCCATGGCCAACCTTATTTGGACTACATCACAACATAAACACTAAAACAAACAACGAAACACATGGTTGGCAAGGTGGTGTAAAGCTTTAAAGCGTTTACATTTCATTGTAGTTGTTGATGCTTCGTTGTTTCTTCGCCATGCTTCACAGCATCTCGTTCCTAGCCGCCAACAATGAAGAATTACGCATGTTGCCCCATCATCCTCTCAAGGATGTATCGACCATAGTCGACTAAGGGGTGATTTGGTAGCCGAACCTGTTTATTTCACCCCTACGCCTCGCAATTCGAGCATTAAAGCGTTCAATCAACATCAACATTTGCTCGGCAAGCATGGCCGACATCATATTCTTCTTCATCGACATAACAATTGTTTGTCTCAAAATGGTTTGAATTCAATGGCCATGGTAATTGAGTAAATTTATTAACAAAAATAAACTTAACGATTTGGTTTGTTGCTAAAGTGTGAAAGAATTTGGTTGCTTGATCAAAGGGTGTGAAAACGTGTCTCAAACAAGCTTATTATATATAGTATAAAAAGGTTGATGAGATAGCCGCTTTTTTGCGCACCCTTCAGCTTTATGTCACCTTGTATGTGACTACTCAACTTTTTCTTTTTTGGATATGACTACTCAAATTTGGCCATGTCAGCTTTTGACCCAGTTTGGATTTGACTAGTCAACTTTTGCAAGCCATACCGGCTTTTTTGACTTGGATTTGACTACCACGACTTTTTCTTCTTTAGATTTGACTACACAACATTTTTGCGCACCATGTCATCATTCAAGACTGAACTATTACATATACCCCCCATGTCTTCATGGTTTTAAACCATATCAAATCACATGATGGTTATTCGTGAATGGAGATCTCCGGGCCAACACGACTTTCTTGGCTATTTACGGTGAATCTAATGATGAAGACGAGTTACTATTTTCAATTAGACTACATCACTATGGGGCATTTTCAAGGAAATTTGGGTGCATAACTTTCAACGAGGGTGTTTTTTGCTACGTGGACTTTTTGAGTATGTCGACCTTTTGTATGGTGAAGTGCATGGGTTAGTGAAAGAATTAGGGTATGATGAAGCTACACCTTGTTTTGTTTATATCCAAAAACCAAACCATACTTTGGATGAAGGTTTAGTACCTTTGATCACTGATACGGATGTGCGTTGCAAAATGTTTCCATGTATCTCCCTTGATGATAAACTAATCGATGTTTTTGTTACGCGTCTTGCTTTTCTCCCACTCAAGTCAGCCTAGAGCCAGAAGAGGATATATTACTTAAAAAAGGAAATGGTTCATGCTCTACTAACACGTAGTTCCTTTTATGTAATATTATGCTATTTTCACTAGTTAATTTCAATATAAATGTTTTTGTTTTAACGAAAGAATTGTTGGTTGCTATGATGAGTAATTAGGGTGTTCAACATTCAAATTAAAATATGTTACATAAACTTCCAACAATAATATATTACATAAAATCCAAACAACAATGTTTAAAGATAAATTAAAACAAGCAAAATTCAGTCATCCTAAAATGATTTGTCCCAATCATTCATGGATCTTTTTGAAGGTGCAGTTTCGACACACATCTTTATCATGCCCCCTTGAATTGCATCTACTACAATATGTTTGATTAGGCATCTCTCGTTTAGATCGATCGATCTTTGTTTTCGGCCTCCACGCATGTCGTTTGTTTGTAGAAGGTGGCAAAACAACTAGCACGTTACATGTGGTGTCCCAAGCTTCAATGTCTCCGACTGGGTAAATTGAGTTTTCATATGTTCCTTTATATGTTGTTTTTTTGAACCAATGTTATTAAACGCGCCAAATATGTAACCCTTTTTAGTCGAAATAGCTATTACATGACTACAAGGCAATCATGATAGTTGCCATTCACGGCAAGTGCATGTACGATTGCGCAGATCAACAATGTAGTTTATCTCTTTGGCAACAACTTGGTATGTATACGAATTGATTCCGTGTACACTTAAACCAAAACTCTTTCTAATCCTACCTTCAACTTTAGCATCAACCCAAGGAGTAAGTTCATGTTCATCAACATCTAACCATATCAAAAATGAATTTTATTAAATGCATATTGTTAATACAAATAAGCCGTAAATACGTTTATTTATATTTTACGATCTTCTAATGTTTTGTCAATAACAAACGTAAAATCATTTTAACGAAACAAATAAAATACGTAAATAGTTTGAGCCAATAGTTTTCTAACACACTTACGTTTTCACATAAAACACTAAAACAAGTATAAGTGATTTTATGACTTAGTAATATATGTACAACAACTAGTGTTTACATATTGGGCAAATATATATACATAACTAGTATGTATTATAAATGGGTAAAACTACAACCCATGGAACATATCCATAACCCATGGTATTGACCCATACCTTTTTGACTAGGTACATTGCACTCATAAGATATATTGTATCTAATAAAAAAACCATGGATCAACCCATAACCCATGACCCATAACCAAAATACCCATGGGCAAAGAGGAGCGTCCCACAGATCCCTAGTTTTACACTAGACGGATCCCTTGTGGGAGGGATCCGTGGGATCCGGGGAACAGTAATATTTTCTCCTCTATAAATAATGAGCCACTTATTCCTTTTGGGTGGCTACTCTTACACATACTTTCCCCAAGTATTGTAACTCTCTAACCACTGATCCTAAGGGATCTTTCTATGTAGTTTGTCTTTTGTTTTTGTGTGATTCTCTAGGTTCCTCTTAAAGGCGAGATCACCACTTCTTGAAGTCGAGCAAGCTCAAGTCCATGAGTTGCCATGCTTCGTCATCATCAAGACTATTGAGGTTCTCTTGTTGATAGTTCTTCCTTCATCCGTAGATGTGTTGTGTTGAAGGCATTAGTGAAGGATGCCGAAAGAGTCAAGACAAAAGCATTAGTGAAAGGTGCTTAACGTCCGTGTCAAAAGCATTAGTGAAGAATGCTAAAGGTGTCATGACGAAGGCATTAGTGAAAGGTGCCAAGCGTTGTATCAAAGGAATTAGTAAAGGATGCCTAGGAATCAAATCAAGTGGCATTAGTGAAGAATGCCTAGGTCGTATAACCGATGAGGTGCATCGTTATACATATAGTGATTGTCTATATTCAAGGATGTTGATATCCTTGATGGTGTTGTAATAAGGAGTTGGTCTCCTCTGGGATTAGGTGTTGTGCAGTGTTGGGTAGTAGTTCCTCTATTGTAATGGAACTCGGTACTTAGCCTAGTACCGGATAAAGGGTAGGCGGCGTGTGGTAGGTGTGGTTCACCTTGGTGTGAAAGAACCCGGTGGTTAGCCTAGTACCAGAAAAAGAGTAGGCGATGTTGTGAAGGCTTCTCTGCTATAAGGAGTTGGTGTCGTGTAGTGATTACGAACTCGAGTAGGTGACTCGGGGAGTGGAGTAGGGCAAGGAAGGTGTCCTTGTAGCGGAACCACTATAAATACTCGTGTCGTGGTTATGTGCTTCTTACTGTTTATCTTTCATTACGCTTGTATATATCTATCTATCAACGTCCAACATACACATCCAAATAGATTGACATAAGTCGATCTAAATATTTTAAAAGGAAGTTTTAAATTGGTAAAACTATTCAACCCCCCCTTCTAGTTTCCACAATTAGCATCAGAGCTTCGTTACCAAGTTTTCTTAGGGTATGTTGTACTTTAAAAACTTGATACGATCCATGTATGTTTGAAAACTACAAAGAAGGAAATATTTCAAAACATTTTTTCCCTTTTAATGTTGGACATTGATAGATCATTTTAACATATTTGTTTCAAGAAATCTTCATGCTAGGATCTCCTCAAAACCTTCACTTCTATTCAAAGAATAATGAAGTCAACCTTCAAGAAATGATCTAAAAGTAATCACAACCTACTTACTCTAAGTACAAAGGATTACTTTAAGAGCTCATGAAGTACTTTTGGTATTATGTCTTCACAAGCCAAACCAAGAAGCATAAAGGTATGTTTACTCTTTCATTAGCTAGCTTACATGATTATGTTGATATCATAGTTCTTGTTTGTTTAAAAAATTGCTAGTCTCTTAAAAGTCTCTCTTTTGTCACTTTTCCGACTTACTCTTCATAGGGAATAGTATTCCTCTTGATTTCGTCAAACTAACGCCGTCGTCACGAATGGATCCTTGATAATTAATTTATCAAATCCCGTCAACCAAAACATCTTTTTATTTGAAACCTTTAAACTATTTTTGTTTTGTAAGCTAGTTCATAGCCTACTACAAAAATAATGCCAAACAACCCTTTTTCTGTCCACAGTAGCCGGATCCCAAATACAAGGGATCCGGGAACCGTTGACGTAACACTATCGCATTTGAAAACCATCACTGATCATTTTCCCTCTCCCCACATAACACAAAAATGACTCAAGAACTGATTTCATCCTCATAAGACTCCATACCCTCAAGTATTCTTCTCTAGAACACCATTGTAAGTAATTACACTAATTTGTTCTAATTTTCATCATCCTCATCCTAGGGTTTATGGTTTCACAATTTCTAATCAATTAATTCAATTAAGGTTTTGAAAATTAATTATTAAAAGGGGCTTTTAACACAATTAGAATTACATTGTGTTCACAACATTGTTAATACAAATCAAAATCAAAAACCCATCTCAACTAATTTTACCTAATTGAAATATTTGTGTTTCTAGGACCAACCATGCCTAAAGCCACTCAACAAGACCATCATGATACCGTCCATTATCTCACCCATTACTATCGAAAAGATGGATTATCAAAAACCGACCGAAAAGTCTTCAAAGACTTCGAAAAACGACTTATCCACGAAGGTCGTGCAGTCAAGGAATGTTTCCTTGAAAATACCGACATTCGTCAAGTCTTCTCGGCAATCAACTTTGATTTTCTTCTATACATAGATGAACAAATTTGTCCGGTTTTTATTTTTGAATTTTACAAAAGCATTAGGATCATTCGAAACACCGATGAAAGCATTTCAATCTCCTTCATCATCAACAAACAAAACTTCACTCTACCTCTCAACACATTAAGCTCAAATTCTTACATTCCTTGTGAAGGAATTTGTATGTACTCTCAAGATTGGGCGATATCTTGTCAATCCTTTGCTCTTGATCCTAACCCAATATACCATACTCCTATTGATGAACCCGAAACCGTCCGAGACACCATTTTCAAAGTAAGAGCCGACCAATCCCGTCTCAACCGAAACAAGAAGCTCATTCACCGTGATCCCTTTCAAATGGAACTTTTCAAAATGCACCCCATGTTTAGAAAATAGGAAGAAATTCTTAGGGAAAATGTCATTAGCCTAGTTGGTAACAAGGATCATCCAAATGCATGTCTCGTGCAAATGATCTATTGTCTTATCCAACAAAAGCCATTTAATCTCGCCTATTACATGGTGAAGAGAATGGCCGGGGTATTCAAAGTTTCCAACATGGTAATTCCATATGGTATGCTCCTAACACGACTTTGTAAGTATGTTAGTGCATTGCAACCATCTCCTATCAACGATGATCATTTCCTTTCCGATCACGTCATGGTACCTCTTACCAAACAACCCCCTAAATGGTTCACGGTCAATGGAAGAAAACCTAAAGCTCTCTCGGATTCCTCGGATGGTGAAGTAGAAGAAGAGGAAGAAGAAGAATATGCCGACCCCATAGCTAACATCGAATTGGAACCCTTTGATTACTATCGACAACTTCCAACTATTCCAAATGAGACCGCGGAATTCAAACAATTGAGGGGTATGATTCAAAACCTAGCTTATCACTTCACAAAGTCAGGAAAGAGGAAAAGAAAGGATTGATGAAAGAGACTGTAGGACTATGTTTAATTTGGGACATTTGATTAATATGTGAATGACTATATTTTAGCACTCTTGTTAGTGTTAACTTGGATATTGTTATATTCTACCATTATCTATGAGATGTTTTATGTGATGACATGTTTATATCTTTGTTTGGTTTAATGGTTATTAGTGTATATTTCTAGGTGCAAAATCGCACTTGATTACGTGATGGTTACGATCTGCAGATGCGGATCCTTAGGATTAGCCTAGACGGATCCCTCCATTGAGGGAACCGTGGGATCTGTAACAACAGTCAGCATACAATATCCCATACATCAAAATAGTTCACTAGATCACTTCACACTAGCTAAACATAAGATTTTAGAACTCAACTAAGTCTTCTTCAAGAATGAGAAAGCCCTAAACCCACTCATTGCTTACATTAAGTGCCTTTTGATTTATCAACTCATCAAAACTCACCATATTTCCGCTTCAATACTCACAAATTGCCTTTCATTTTTCAAAACACTTAGATGGACATATTGAACAATTTTAAGAAATTGTTTCTAGTAATCTTTATCTCAAAACGGGTCAAAATTAGTTTTCAATTATTTTGATTTTTGATGATTTTCAAACTCCATCTCAAGCTAACATCTGATCTCTAGGATCATTTATTATGACTTGACACCATTAAAACTCTTAGTGTCATCCTTGAACATCCATTGGTAGTCATTTAGTCTCATTTTCCTTCCATAAAAGGTAATCATTAGCTATATCACTCATTGCTCTTGATCATTCAAGCACACCCTCATTTAAGATACTTAGGAGGACTGAAACACTCAAGATGGTATAGATCTTAGACCTTAGAAATATCATTTTATCCTTTCATAGGCTGGCGAGAGGCGGATCCTAGGATTAGCCTAGGCGGATCCCTCAAGAGAGGAACCGTGGGATCCGGGTGACGGATTATGTCAATTCTAGCCAAAACAATCATTTCAAGCTCATCTTGATAACTTGAACACTCCACCTCATCTTTATTAAGTCCCTAGATCAGTGAAACTCTGAACTTGAATCTTGTGCATGATAATCATCACATTTCCATGAATCTTAATGGCTTAAGTCTTAAAATGCACTTGCCAAATTCTTCCCTTTATAAGTTATCTTGCTAGAACTCCTTAGTCATCAAACACAACATAATTCTCAGCAATTAGAAACATCTTCCTTGTTCATTTCATCATGAGAAAAGCTCCTAGTGCTCACTCATCCACCCAAGAACCACCCAAGAAACTTGCTAGGGTCATACACGAAGTTTCCTCAACCGAATCATCTCCGGTTAAGTCCACAAATGCTAGGATTTCCCCTACACCAAATAAACCAATCAAACTAATTCCCAAGAGTATTGTTCACACAAGGATATCATCACCAAACTCTACTAAACTAAACACACCCTTTTCAACCCAACCAACATCATTGGTGCCTAGAGCCACATCATTTAACACTTCACAATCATCTCCACACTCTCACAACTTAGAGGACTTACCCCCTTGGCCATCTCATCCTCCACCATTACCAAAAAATTCACTAGAAAAGGTTGTACAACAAAACCAAAGTGTTGAATCAACACTTGCACCAATGTCAATTTCTCCATTTCCCACCAATAGTCCGTTTTGGATTATGAGGAGACATCAAAGTCAACCACCCGACCACATAGAAGTTGACACTTCTCTACCTCCACCCTCAAACATTGTTGAGCCACCATTTAATGAGCCTCCACCAATTCCTCCTTTATTTGAGGATCCTCAACCCACTTCACTTGAACCTCCGCTTCAAGAAGCTCAAAACCATGACAAGGATTGCTATCATTGTCAAAATGTTGAAAGGTTGATACATGAACTACGTGAAGAGCAACGTTTCATGTTTTATCACCTCCTCGAACGTTTCAAAGAGGTCAACAAACCTAAACAACCATGAGCCTAAAACGGTGGCCTAGTCTCAAGCTCAACCTAGAACGTTTAGGAATCCCATTTCATGATTGATCATCCTTAAGCATGTTGTTGCTTCTTGATTTTAGGTCACTCATTAGTATTAAGTGGAATATGTATTACATGGCTAAATCATTCTCTTAGTTTTAGAGATTTCTTGATTATCTCTTTGTTTATTGAATGATAACTTATTTGTCATATTGCTTTGAGTATATGTTTATTGTTTGTATATATATCTCACTTCCATACTTAGCATTATTTGATATACCACCATTCTTTGAAAATCGTCATCGCAGATGACAGATCCTAGAAATTTCCTAGACGGATCCCACAAAAGAGGAAACCATGGGATCCGTGGTACAGAAGAACTATTTTATACTAACTTGAGTCTTATTTGCAGGAAATTATGCACTATACTCTTGTTTTCTAACATGTATTTTGTAGATTTTCAAAATACACATGAAGAACTTGACACCCTAAGCTAGGGGGAGCTTTGTGTCAAACCATACATTGCAAAACCATTTGCAACTTAATCCTTATTTGGATTACACTTCATGACACCCTATTGCAAAGTTGCAATCATCAAGGGGGAGTATTTTCATCACAAGGACGAAACCATTTGCAATCAAAAATTGCAAAACATTAGCTTATTAGTTTTTAGTTACTTGACGCCCTTACAAAAGGATGGACTCGTCAAGGGGGAGTTAAGACGCGAACTATTCCCGTCACTTGCTCTCTTTACATCTTTTCTTTTTACATGTTTTTCTTAAAACAATGTGTTAGTTTCTTTTCGACGCTCTTTTTATTTCGACAAAAAGAGATAGAAGAGAGTAAAAACTCCAATTTGAACTTTTACGAATTTTTAGTTTTTCCTTAAAATAATTTTATGTTTAGTCATCAACAAAAAGTGGGAGATTGTTAATACAAATAAGCCGTAAAAACGTTTATTTATATTTTACGATCTTCTAATGTTTTATCGATAACAAAAGTAAAATCATTTTAACGAAACAAATAAAATACGTAAATAGTTTGAGCCAATAGTTTTCTAACACACTTACTTTTTCACATAAAACACTAAAACAAGTATAAGTGATTTTATGACTTAGTAATATATGTACAACAACTAGTGTTTACATATTGGGCAAATATATATACATTACTAGTATGTATTATAAATGGGTAAAAACTATAACCTATGGAACATATCCATAACCCATGGTATTGACCCATACCTATTTGACTAGGTACATTGCACTCATAAGATACATTGTATCTAATAAAAGAACCATGGATCAACCCATAGCCCATGACCCATGACCCATAACCAAAATACCCATGGGCAAAGAGGAGCGTCCCACAGATCCCTAGTTTTACACTAGACGGATCCCTTGTGGGAGGGATCCGTGGGATCCGGGGAACAGTAAGCTTTTCTCCTCTATAAATAGTGAGCCACTTCTTCCTTTTGTGTGGCCACTCTTACACATACTTTCCCCAAGTATTGTAACTCTCTAACCACTGATCCTAAGGGATCTTTCTATGTAGTTTGTCTTTTTTTTGTGTGTGATTCTCTAGGTTCCTCTTAAAGGCGAGATCACCACTTCTTGAAGTCGAGCAAGCTCAAGTCCATGAGTTGCCATGCTTCGTCATTATCAAGACTACTGAGGTTCTCTTGTTGATAGTTCTTCCTTCCTCCGTAGATGTGTTGTGTTGAAGGCATTAGTGAAGGATGCCGAAAGAGTCAAGACGAAAGCATTAGTGAAAGGTGTTTAACGTCTGTGTCAAAAGCATTAGTGAAGAATGCTAAAGGTGTCAAGACGAAGGCATTAGTGAAAGGTGCCAAGCGTTGTGTCAAAGGCATTAGTGAAGGATGCCTAGGAATCAAATCAAGTGGCATTAGTGAAGAAGGCCTAGGTCGTATAATCGATGAGGTACATCGTTATACATATAGTGATTGTCTATATTCAAGGATGTTGATATCCTTGATGGTGTTGTAATAAGGAGTTGGTCTCCTTTGGGATTAGGTGTTGTGTAGTAGTTCCTCCATTGTAATGGAACTCGGTACTTAGCCTAGTACCGGATAAAGGGTAGGCGACGTTGTGGTAGGTGTAGTTCACCTTGGTGTGAAAGAACCCGGTGGCTAACCTAGTACCGGAAAAAGAGTAGGCGACGTTGTGAAGGCTTCTCCGCCATAAGGAGTTGGTGTCGTGTAGTGATAACGAACTATTGAGTAGGTGACTCGGGGAGTGGAGTAGGGCAAGGAAGGTGTCCTTGTAGCCGAACCACTATAAATACTCGTTTCGTGGTTATGTGCTTCTTATTCTTTATCTTTTATTACGCTTGTATATATCTATCTATCAACGTACAACATACACATCCAAATAGATTGACATAAGTCGGTCTAAATATTTTAAAAGGGAGTTTTAAATTGGTAAAACTATTCAACCCCCCTTCTAGTTTCGACACATATATAAAATTATATTATAAATAGTGGGACACGGCATATACCTCCTTCATATCTTCGTTCATAATGCCATCTTTGAACCAAAGCCCGGAAAAATTCCATCAAGTGTGTAATTGGAAATCTACGGGCTCTCTGACTCAATGAGTTAACCGACTCGGCACTATTTGATGTTAGATAGTTGTAACGATTTGCTGGACAATAGGCCCTTGACCACCTTGCGAATCCTGCTTTAACAAGTTTTTCATATGCCTTTGGTCTTGCACTCTGAATAAAATCCATACAATCATCAAAAGCCTCCATAGTGTAAGCCTTGCAAGCCATCCAATATACGACTTTATGTCTTTATTTTGTTATTGTTGCATTCATCATTAAATGACGGCAACAAAAACCATGAAAAGCATTTGGGAATACTTGTTTTACGGATTCCAGAATTGCAGGGTGTCTATCAGATATGATAGACAAGTTTTGCTTCTGACTAATGCAAGCTTTCAGCTCTTCCAAAAACCATGTCCAACAAGAACCGTCCTCACCTTGACATATACCAAATGCGATGGGTAAAATTTGGTTGTTACCATCCATCCCTACAGCCAAAAGATTTACCCCATGGTAAACATCATCCTCTAAGTGAGCACCATCAATAAAATCAGTGGTCTTATATATTTCATGAAGCTATCAATCTGTGACCACAAAAAGATATTGTATAGTTAGTAAAATAAAAATTAAATGTACAATCAATAATAATCCATGGTCTTAGACACTTACCGCAACACCTAGAGCAATAAACAACATTTTGAATCTTCCATCTCGGTCTACTTCTATATTAGCTTTGGTACCCGAATTTACGTTTCTAAGATTGTAACAATAATATGGAAACTTTTGAAACGATTCATGAGGGCTACCTATTAGCATCTCCAAACCTTTATTCTTTCCACGATAAGCTTGGTACGTATGTAAGATTTAGTCCATGGCGTCGACTCATATCTTTCATAATATCTTTGGGGACCAATTTCACGATTCATATCGACAATTCATCTCTAAGCATGCAACCTCTTGACTTGGTCGTAGCATTTATCGATGATGGCCCGATTATTGTTTTTGAATAAGTGTGAGTATCGTTAAACTTTTTTAGCTGAAAACCCTGTTTTTGAATAAGTGTGAGTATCGTTAAACTTTTTTAGCTGAAAACCCTTACCATCTAGACATGCTCCACAAATGATTGACCATTCACATTTAGGGTCAACACATTCGACACTATATGTTATGGTATTTGTCTTTTTTGTTTTGTATTGGTAACCTTCTAATAAAGCTTTTTTACCAATACTTTCAATACACTTTTTTTTATGGCCACCAACGGTGAAGGAAAACAAGTTTGGATGAATCGTTTTTTTGGTTTTTTTTTTGTTTAGATTTGGGTTGGATAATCCAAATTCGCATATATTTGAAAGTATTTTTTGTCCAATGCATTTCAGACCCCTCACCTACTTCATAACCAAAATCATCAACATCATCACCGTCAATATCAAAATTATATCCTATCGTCTCTTGGTTATCTTCATCATCCTCTTCATTGGTTTCTTGATTATCATCAGCCACATAAGTATTGTAGGTTTGGGAACTACCAATGTTTAGTTCTTTATTTTTTCCAAATATACTATATTCAATATAGTGAGAACATTGAATATTTTGAGTATACTGGATATTACTAGAAACATGGTAATTCCCGGAAGGCCGTAGACTTTGTAAAAACGGAGAATTTTGATAAGCAAGCAGATCTTGTTGATATTGAGTATTCTAATTAGGAAACAGATTTTGTCGATATTGAGTATTTTGATAACTCTGAACATTTTGAGAATACTCAGCATTTTCGAACGTTTTTGTATTTTGTGGACTCTCATAATTTTCAAAGTTATGTGAGACCTCAACATTTGCATTGGATGCTTGACTATTATGAAAATTTTCATAATGACTTGTATTTGGTGGATACTGAGAATTATGGAAAGTATGTGAAGCATGAGTATTACTGAGATATTCAAAATTTGTAGGATTTACAATGATGATGGACGATCTTTGATTAACCAAAATTCCATATGATCTTGACTTGTCGTAGTTATATAATTGACTAAAAACCTTAATTCGTCATCGTCAGTGATTTCATAAACCTTATTGTTCGGTGGATTACGATATGATAAGCGTATCCCCCTTGTAACATCTAAATTGAATTTTTGCCCCTACATAATCCCTTAAAGTATCATAACTAATCATTTTTTTTAACAAAATGTTTCTATTTTCATCATCTCTAACAAGACATAACGAAAATTTCCCCCTTGAATAACTCATATTGATTTTATTTTTTGTTTCATTAAATTAAACGTTTCTAGTTGACAAGTTCTGTTATTTTATATCCGAATTTGGATAAGAAAATCTAAGAGAATCTCAAATGGATAAGTAAATCTATCCAAAATCTCAACATAATCAGCTTCAAATTAATTTGGTGTGCAAGGGAGGTGTTTTGGGCACCAAAATCAAATATGGTGCGCAAGGAAAGGGTCCTGGGCACCAAAAAATACGTGTCACATTCCCGTTGGTCAATAAATTAATTATGGTGCTTTGTTTAATATTTGGTGCGCAATGAAAGGGTTCTGGGCACCAAAAAATACGTGCCACATTCTCGTTGGTCAATAAAATAATTCTGCTGCTTTGTTTAATATTTAGTGCGCAAGGTTTGGTGCGTGGGCACCAAAAATGACCAAAAATGTTTATACGGTCCAAATACATCCTTTTATGAAAATACCCTAGTAAATACGACCATTTATCCAAATCACACATTTTTTAATTTATATTTGTTTTTTTAAGTATTTGTAATTTGTATTTTTATTTAATGAAAGAAATATTATTTAAGGGGTGATTTAAAGAATGAAATACATTATTAGTGATAACATCAAATAATCCTGATATTCTAAGTGTTAATTTCCCCCTTTATCGTCACATTATGATTAAAATGCTATTAGAAACATCCTTATTCCTTCTTATTTCAATTCAGGAGCTATTTCATATAAAGAAGTGGTATTTGGACATTTCTAAGCTCAAGGATGGTTTTCTCTCACATTTACTGAAGACGACGGCGTAACTAAGTGTTGAAGTTACGCCATAATCAAGTGCATGAAGAATACGGCGTAACAATATGGTGGAGTTACGCCGTAACAAGACTACATAACATATTACGAAGAATACATCGTAACAAAGGAGTGGAGTTACACCGTAATAGGACTACAAATTATGAAGCATCAACTTTACAAAGGCTACGACGTAACTCTCAGCTCAGGTTACGCCGTAACCACGGATAAACATCAACTTTACAAAGACTACAGTGTAACCATCAGCTCAGGTTACGTCGTAACCATGGATAAGCTTTAGATTATTAAGAGCTATGGCGTAACTAGTTAATAAGTGTTACGCCATAGCTAGTATCCAGGCCTATAAATAGACGAAGTTTTCATCAGTTTTAGGCATCTCTCCTTTCCCAAACCTTTCTAGGTTTTGGGGAGATCAAACACCGAAGAAGAATCATGGCTTAGGAGTATAAAGAACGAAGTTCTCGTCTACGATTTCCTTTGTATTCGAGTTTGGATTCCTTTTATATTTTTATAGGGTTTATATTATGGATTCATGTTATTAACTCAAGTTTGCATATATGTTATTGATCTTCTCTTTATTTCTTTATAGACATCTACTTAGTCTTGTCATAGATCGCTAGTCTCGGTAATATTATAAGCTTGTTAGTATCTAAATGGTTGGGAAAATTGACCAACTGACCTCAGCCTAATAGGTTTGCAGTATGGAAGGAATTGGCCATAGTACAATTTGTTCTTCATGTCTTGAATCCGACCAAATGATCACCTATCAAGTGGAGGTATTTAAGAAGCTAGGGGAAATCTAAGTTCCTAATGGCCGGGTTTCCATAGACTAGATCTAGTACATTTGGCCCTTAAATTTACGCTATTAGGTTACCGAATGATCCGGGTGACTGTTCATCTCAATGAGGAATCTAAGAACCATAGACCATGACGAATTGACCAAAGGATTCTGGCGATGATTAACCACTATATTGAACTTTTATATCAAGAATCAATTCTTATACTGTATCTTGGTTAAGCTTCACTTTTCTATATCTTTATCCTAAATTCTTAGGTCTGTGTAATTGGAATAATTAAATCTATCTTATCATATCAATATCAAATCATATTACCTCTAATCATCTTAGTTCTTTCAAGGCCACAGCTCTCTTGGGACGTGTTGGAATCACTCCTACACCTTATTCAAGTGTTAGTTACTCATATGTAATAGTTAGCTTATTATGGCCTTTATATTTGTTATTAGCCTTAAGCTTATGTAGAAGGCCCATGAGCTTAGGCCCAAGCCCATAGGAGAAAGGGAAGGAGTAGGAGTGTTGCCCTAGCTCCTTGCCTATAAATACCTTATGTAAACCTTCATTTGAAGGTTGGTTGTTCAAGTTTTCTTTTCACATACTCTCTACGCCTAAACCGTATTTAGCATTATGTGTGTGTGTGAGTAGATCTTGTTCAATCGCCTCTCTATCTCTTATATAAGCTTGTGTGGTAAACCTTGTGATCTAACAGTGGTATCAATCGCCAAATAGTTGGGTGAAAGCGTTTTGTTTTGAAGGTTTTGTTCTTGGTCTTAGCGTATAATTGGTTGATACTTTGGTTCGCTTAAAACTTGTTTTTACACTATTTAATTCAAGATTCTTGTACTTTCAATGTTTTAAGGTGTTAAAATACTTGTTTTTGGCAAAAAGTTTCAAACTTTATTCGTGGATAGTTGTTTTTAATCGAGTTTTTGAACGAGGGTTCTATCCTACTAAGTAATTGTTTTAGAGGCTTTGGTTCATCAAGTTTCACACTTTTGTGTATTTTGGTGTTATTGAAGCTATTTTATCACACAAAAGCTGGTTTAGAAACACTTTTGGACAAATCAAAATTTCAAGCATTTCTGGCGTAGTAAAACCCTAAAACTACGCGTAAGTGCATCCTTGGTTTGATCTTCATTTTCGTGGTTTATTCCGTGTTTTCTTACTTGGATAAGTCTAAAAATACGTCGACTTTGGACATCTTTTGCACTGTGATAGTGTAAAAGATTTCTTTTGGGCAAAAACCCTAAAATTACGCATAAGCATAAGCTTAGGCGTAGAAATCCTACGCCTAAGATCTTTCCTACGCCTAAGCCTAGTCTTACGCATAAGAAAATCCTACGCCTAACTTTTGTCTACGCCTAACTTTAGTGCTTTTCCCTACTTACGCGTAAGCTAAATCCTATGCGTAACTCCTTATTGTTACGCGTAACTTTGGTGTTTTAACGCATAAGTGCTACTTGGTTCTTGTCTCTTCTCGCCTAAGGACACTTCATCAACAAAGGTTCATTCGACTACAAAGATCCATTTTTACCAACACAAGTTTTCAACATGTCACAACCACCATACTCTAACTATTTCCCTTACACTTATCCTCATCCTCAACGTCAACAACAACTAACTCCACAACATCAACAATGGAATCAACAACAAGCAATTTATCAACAACAATTTAACCAACAACATACTCCACAACTTGCTGCAAATCCACAACCTCAAATGGTTCAACCACCACCAAGTCTTCAAGCTCAACCGTACACAAATGACTTAAATCAACATCCATCAAGGATCACTATGAGGGAACCCACTTGGTTTGCAAAGATGTTTGAAACTTTAAGCAGCCAACAATCAATTCATGAGGCTGGATCACTTGATAGACCTCCAATGCTCACTCCAGGAAACTACGATCAATGGGTGATAAGGTTCTTTAGGTTTTGTGATCTAAAGAAGCCACATGGAAAGTTCTTAAAGTAGGTTATCTTGGAAGTTCCATTTGAGATGCCTACTGTCATTGTACCAGGAGATCCAAATGCCATTCCACCAAGAGATGAACAAACGAACATTGCTACAGTTGCAGACTTGAATCCTCAAGAACTTCTACACTATGAAGGAGATGAGCTTGCAATGGAATATATCCTCCTAGGATTACCAAACCTAATTCTTCGTATTGTTGATGCTCAAAAGGCGCAAAGAAAATGTGGGATCATATTCGTCTTCTTATGGAAGGATCTGTACTCAATCGGGAAGATTTGGAATCCAAAATTTACTTGGCTTATGAACACTTCATGATTGAACCTGGAGAGACACTTGAGTCCTATCATCATCGATTTTCAGACATCATCAATGATTTGGATAAACACAACATCAATATGCCAATAATTGCGGTGAATACTAAGTTCTGAGTAGTCTTGGTCTTGAATGGGAGAAGTATGTCATTTTTCTCCGTCAAGCGAAAAACATGCATCAGTCTACCTACGGATTGTTGTACGATTACTTGAAGCCTCATGAAAAGGAAGTTGATAGGGAAAGGATTCTCCGTGCTCAAATTGCTCCACCGACACATCCGAAAATCAACAACTTGCCTTATATGCTCAAAACAGTTATTCTCCTCAACCGGCAACTCAACCAAGCTGCTACAATCACACCACATGATCCTTCACAACCTCCATCTCAACAAACTCAATTGGTTCCATACAATAACAACAATGCTCAAGTGAAGCTAATGAGGACATCGATCCGTTCGAAGCATTGCAACAAGGATTTGCTATGATTGCTAATGCCTTTAGCCGTTATACCAACAAATCCAACAACCGTATTAGTTCCTCATCTAATACAAGGAATCAAGGTATTTGTGAACAATGGGACGAGTTGAAGTTGAGAATCGTGGTTATGGTCGTCGGATGGGCGGTGGTCAAGGGTTTAATCTTTGTGGGTAGGAATAACAATCGAGCTCAAGTGGTGGAACAGGGAAATGCTCGGAATGGGTTGAATGGTCTTCGATGCTACAACGCAATGAGAAGGGACACCTGGCTAATGCATGCCCAAAGCCAAGGACTAGAGGCAGTGCTTATTTCAAAGAGGCTCTTCTTTTGGCTCTTAAGGATGCAGCTGGTGGATCTCTCACGAGACAAAGAACGAGTTTTATGGCAAATGCGACTTCGGATGATGATATGGAGGACTTGCGGGCCAATGCATTTGTTATGTTGATGGCTAATATGCATGAGTTACACATGAGTGACACAGGCCCGGTGTATGACATTGATGGCTTGTCTCGTGTACCCGAACAAACCATTTTCATCTCGATCTACTATCTCCGCCAACATCCGAATCCGGCAAGGCTCAGAATGTTCAAAATGAGTCGTCCACATCTCATTCTGACGATTTTCAACTAGACCCGTAGTTATATTTGGACGATCAAGATGACCTAAAGGTTTCCCTTGATAATCAAATTGACTCCGTGGTTATACTTGAGGATCTCGGTAATGATCATGTTGAGACTCACGTTGAACACGCCGAACTTTTGCCTCATCCCGATTTTGCTCGTTTAATACAAGACCAACAAACCATAGTGGAAAAATGTCATGCCATTAATCGGGACTTGAAATGCAAAAATGCACTGTTAACCAAGGATTTTGAATGTTTACAAAAGCAACTCAACTTTTTCAAAACTCAAGAAAAATGTGAAAACGGTTTTGAAGCGGCCTTTGCCAAATCTTAGCAAAACAAAAAATATTTAGAAGCACGGATGCGTGATCTAGCCGCTTCGAAGAATGCTTTGTTATCCGAAATAGAACAACTGAAACATGAACATAAAAAGCAAATTAACGCTCTCACCTTGGAAAATCAAAAGCTAAGGCTGAGTTGTTAACTTGTCAAAAACAATTCTCTGCATACAAAAAGCATTCAACGAAATGAATAGATGATCATCTTGAAGAAATCATCGGCTTGCAAAACAAGCTTAAAGAGTTTAAAAGCATTGTTTACAAACATGGCGAGTCGGTCACCGCCATTGAAAAGTTTACTTTAAAACCCAATCCAAATGGATATGGACCGAATCTTGCTGATTACAAACCTAAGCTTTCAACAAAAGCGTTCAAACCAAATCCTCGAAGTTTCCGGTCACGAGAATATAAAGTTGATAATTACTGTTATGAGTGTTGTTGAATATCATCGTCAAGAGGAATTAGATGCAGAAGACGCGAGTCGATCAAAATTAGAAAAAGTTGTTTACAACAAACCTTTTAACTATTCAAAAGCGGTCACTTTCGTCACACCAACATATTCTTCTAACACACCAAGGGTTATCATCAAAACACCCGAGTCTTCTAATGTTAATCCCCAACCAGATTATGCACAAATTTATGGTCCTTTACCTTCCATCGGTGAAGTAAATTCAAAACCTGAAAATCGAAAAATTCTTAGATATTTTGACATTTTCATGGCTGACCTCAAAATTTTACAGCATAAGATAGAATATCGATTCGAAATCAAAATTGATCATTTTCAATCACCTCTGGCGCGAGAACAAAGAGACATTTTTTAGAAAAATCTTTTACCTAATGTTAAAAATTTGAAAAATTGTGCATTAGCTTGGGAAAAGGATTTTCATAAGGAACTTGGATTGATGAAGGTCGTTTTGAGAAAACGAAACATCTATTTCTAATACTAAGCGTAAAAAGAAAATGTTGAGAAAAGATGTTGATCGACTCTTGGAAGATGTCATCTGTGTTGATGTCCATAATGTTGTGTTATTGAATTCTTTGTCATACGCATTTGATCATACCTCTGCGATCTTTCGTTGATTACGTGGTAAATGTTGAGAACACTAATAATGTGCTTGGTCGAGTCCTTAAAAGTTGAAAACAAATGATTGTCAAACGAACTTTCAAATGCAATACGTCGTCTTAATTGGTGTCAAAAAGATATTCACGATCAACAAATTGATTTTCAACACAAAATCACCCAGTTGCACACAAAATCTTCGAATCCTAAAATTGAGCAATTGGATGATCAAAACGTGTCTTTTAAGTGTCAAATCTCAAAATATGAACAAGAACTTGTAAAAGTTAAAAGGAATATGGTGTCATATTTGATTTACTCAAAAGACTCGTGATGAAGCATCAAATGAACTTGATCATTATCTTGCACACACTAAAGAAGTTATGCATTTTGCTGGAAATGTTCGGTCTGAAAATCAAGATCGATTCACACTATCCTCAAGTTAAGAGAAATGTTAGGAAAGTATGAACAACTTCCGCCAACCATCATTAAGAGATTAGCCCAGTAACACTTAGTACTCATGAACCTAGAATCTCTCTTGCCAAATCACAAGTAGCTAAGCGTGCTTCCTTCTACGAGAATAGTTGAGTCTTTTCCAAAGTCCGCACTTCACGCCTAGGAGCACTCAATCGAAGAATAGGAAGTTGCGACCTAAGAAAAGATCAATCAAGAATGCTAAAGTAGAAGAACACCCTAGGACTATGAATAAGACTCACGTTGCCTCCACTATAGATATTGCGTCCGGCAAATGTAATAGAAATAGTGATGTAACGAATGCTAAACCTTTAAGTACTTTTGATATTCATCGATGCACCTTGTGTTATTTGTGGTAAAAGTATGAATTCCGATTGTCATGATAAATGTGTTGCTAAAGCTATCATCTCTCGTTTAAGGAATCCTAAGAACCGGAATACCTCTAGGCCCACTAATCTTTCTAAGTATGTGCTTGGTAGACCGCCCTCTTTAGATTCTAAGAAACGCATTGCTGTCCCTGTAGCTCCGGTTTCACCTCCTAGGAATGTAGTACCACCTAGTGCATTCACTAAGACTAAAGCAAATACTAGTTGGAGATGGCCGAAATGGATATATAACACACTAGGATTTAAGTGGATACCTAAAGCTATTGATGTTTGTATATCTACTATAAGCTTACGGAACCCTCTAACATTTCGGGTTCCAAATCTACTTCTATTCCATCATGTAGATCGCTGTGTGTAATGCACGGTGTCTGAGATCATTCTCTGGATTGTTGATAGCGGATGTTCCCGACACATGACAGCAATCTTAAACTGTTATCAAACTTTATTGCAAAGTTCATTGGCCTGTCGGGTTAGGAATGATCACTTCGCAGCTATCATGGGCTACGGAGACTATGTCAATGGGAACATCGAAATTAGCGGGGTTTACTATGTGGAAGGCCTCGGTCATAATCTGTTTTCAGTAGGTCGGTTTTGTGATGGAGATTTGGAGGTTGCTTTCAGGGAGAAAACTTGTTTCATTAGTGATCTACAAGGAAATGACCTTATGTCCGGATCGCGTAATTCTAGTCTCTACACTATCTCTATGAAAGACATGGTTGCTTCATCTCCCATCTGTTTACTTTCAAAGGCAACATCTACAAAATCTCGGCTATGGCACCGTCGTCTCTCACATCTAAACTTTCAAACCATCACCAACCTTGCTCGACACAAACTAGTTGAAGGACTCCCACGGTTTCGGTATTCTAAAGATCACCTTTGCTCGGCTTGTGAACAAGGCAAAAGCACTCGTGCTCATTTTCCTTCAAAGGTGGAACACAACTCTCGGCATGTGCTTCATCTTCTTCACATGGATTTGTGTGGCCCGATGCGCGTGCAAGCGATCAATGGCAAACGCTACATCTTAGTAATTGTTGATGACTATTCACGCTGGACTTGGGTCTACTTTCTTTGAAGCAAAGATCAAGCTCCACAGATGATCATCACCTTTCTTATGAAAATACAAGTTCACTACTGAAACACCGTTCGACTAATCAGAACAGATAAAGGCCCTGAATTTGTTAATCAAACTCTTCGTGAATTCTATGAGAAAGTGGGAATTGACATCGGACATCTATTGCACGCATACACGAACAAAGCGGAGTTGTCGAAAGACGAAACCGAGCGTTAGTGGAAGCTGCAAGAACAATGTTAATCAATGCTAAACTTTCAGATTACTTATGGGCGAAGCGTATCTCTGCATGCTATACTCAAAACCGTTCTATGATCACAAACGCCACAACAAAACACCTTTTGAGCTTGTCCACAACAGAAAACCGAATCTCAAACACTTTCATGTATTTGGATCTCTTTGCTATTCGAATAATGATCGTGATGACTTTGGAAAGCTCAAAGCCAAAGTTGACATTGGAGTCTTTATCGGATACTGTGATAATTCAAAGGTTTCCGAATCTGGAATCGTCGTACAAAACAGGTGATGGAAGCGATTCATGCTCATTTCGATGAACTTACGGAATGGCTTCCGAGTATACTGACTTGGAACCGGACACAACCGCTTAAACTTCCCCAAACCCCATCATCGGTGAACAAAGCCCCCACTTACTCGTCAACAAATGGAAAGGTTATTTGCTCCGCTCGCTGCGATATTGATGAGCGTGCTCGGGTGTATCCATTTGTTTCATTGCTCAACCACGATAATACTCTTATACGATACACTGCTACAACAACTATCGTTGAAGATGCACCTACACCCGTTGACTCCAACACAGCAGTTGAACAACACCGCTTCCAACAATGATGAATCGGCCGATGATGTTCGAATGAAGTACCCCCACCTGCATATTTTGATCCAAATGCGTTCTTCAACCAGTTTGCTAATGAGATCTGCTTTGCACCGGATGTCGCGGAATCTTCAACAAACCATTTGAATCCTCGGAATGCACAATGTATACCAACATCAACCCTCCACACATAGATGGACGAAAGACCATCCTCTGGAAAACATTATTGGCAACCCGAATCAACCGGTCGTTACGAGACAACGTCTTCACACAGACGGTGAACATTGCATTTATGCACTCACCGCCAATCGAACCTAAAAACATCAAAGACGCAATGACAAAAGACAACTGGATTGAATCCATGCAAGAAGAACTCAACCAATTCAAACGTCTTGAAGTATGGGAGCTGGTTGAAAGACCAACAGGAGTCTACGTCATTGGTCTCAAATGGATTTGGAAAAACAAATTGGATCTTTGAAGGAAATGTTATCCGGAATAAGTCACGTCTGGTGGCTAAGGGTTATCGTCCGGAAGAGGGTATTGACTTTGAAGAATCTTTTGCTCCGGTTGCTCGTCTTGAGGTCATTCGGATATTTCTAGCGTTCGCGGCTCATATGAATATGACGGTCTATCGGATGGATGTCAAAACTGCGTTTCTCAATGGACAACTTAAAGAAACGGTTTATGTCACCCAACTAGATGGATTCGTTGATCCACGAGTTTCGAATCACGTCTACAAAGCGAACAAAGCTCAGTATGGTCTCAAACAAGCTCCTCGGGCATGGTACGATAAGATATCATCTTTCCTCATTGCTAATAATTTCACCAAAGGTTCGGTTGACCCAACTCTTTTTATACAATATCACGGGCACATATCTTAATTGTTCAAATTTACGTGGATGACATCATTTTTGGGTCTACACATAAAAGTTTTCAATCGCTTTTGCAAAACTAATGAAGAAAAATTTTGAAATGTCCATGATGGGTAAACTCACGTTCTTTCTCGGTTGCAAGTTCATCAATCACCCCGTGGTATTTTCTTGAGTCAGTCCAAATATGCCCTTGAATTGTTAAACAAATTTGGAATGAAAACCTATGACACCTATGCCACACCAATGGCTCATACCAAGAAGCTAGACTTTGATTTACATGGGAAATTGGTGGACCCTACAAAATACCGTAGTATTATTGGGTCTCTCATGTATCTAACAGCTAGCAGACCTGATATTGTCTTTGCCGTTTATCTATGCTCCCGCTATTAGTCGCGACCAACTGAAACCCACCTCTCTGAGGCTAAAAGAATCCTCCGATACATCAAGGGAACCATTAACTTGGTGATCTGGTATCCGAAGGATTACGGTTTTGAACTAATTCGCTTTTTAGACGCCGACCACGCAGGATGCTTAGACTCACGGAAAAGTACTTCGGGAGCTTTACAATTTCTTGGTGATAAACTGGTGTCATGGCAATCAAAGAAGCGAGGATTGTACATGTTGTCCTCAACCGGCGAGAATATGTAGCCATGTCGGCGTGTTGTGCTCAAGTCATTTGGATGAGAACACAACTCAAAGACTATGGTTACGTATTTGACAGAATCCCGATGTACTGCGACAATCGGAGTGCCATTGTGATCTCGTGCAACTTCGAGTTCAACACTTTCGAAATCAAAGCACATCGATCTTGATATCATTTCATCAAGGATCACGTGGAGCAGTGCGTTGAATTATATTTTGTGGGTACGAATACCAATTGGCGAGATCTTCTCACCAAAGCCTTGCCTTCCGCTAGGTTTAATGATTTGGTCCACCGGATTGGTATGAGGTGTTTGACTCAAGAGGAATTGGATGACCTCCTAAAACAGTCTTAAAAACCTGTCAAACACCAAAATCTCTTTTGTAAATAATTTTTCAAAAACAAAACACAAAAATATAAATTCTTATAAAACAACAAAAATATTCTTCTAATCTATACTCTTTCAACATGGCAAGTACATTTCTTCCTTCAACACTATAATCTTTCAAAATTCAGTATTTTTCCGATCAAGTGTTGAGGGGGAGAAAAATATCACTTAACTGTTTCAAAACATTTGTGTACTTGCATGTTACATTACCCCGGTTGTTTTCTTTTATCATTGGTGGTAAACTTTTCTGGTTAAACTGACACTCCTCGGACTAAAATTTATAACCTTTCATCATTTATTAAGTTGAGGGGGAGTGTCGTCAAAGTTTCTTTCTTAAAATCTTTGTTTGGTAACCAAAATGGAAGTTAAAAGGCTTTGTATGAAAAAGGAAAAGGTGGAGGGACCAAAACTGTCAAAATGTTAAAGTTAAATTTAATAAAACACCTCCCACCTACTCATTCACTTCACATTTATTACTTTCAACTTTTAACATCTACGCCTAAGATTCATTCGAGAAATCCGTTACTTTGATCATCATTTTGTAAGTGGTTTAACGATCTTAACATGTTTTTAAGCTAAGGTTTTTAATTTCATGCAAATCCTACGGCTAAAAATTGTGTTACGCGTGATTATGTGTTCTACGCATAAGCGTATGAACACACAATCATTGTGTGTGTGTTTTGGTTAAATGGATTGTGTCTAAACGCTTCTAATACATCAAGGATATCATTTTAACCATTTAAACCCACCCAGAAACACGTATTAATGATTTTTGAAAATTAGGGTTCTTGAGTCAAATTTGGGTGTTTCCAAATGTGAAGTGTTTTGGTCTAAAAGATTGTTGGGTTATGGTCATATGTTGTTGAATTGATGATTTCCATGGTTGTTAACCACCCAGAAACACTAATTGTTTAACAATTTGGAATTAGGGTTTAATGTTCATAACTTTGGGTAATTTTGATTCTCAACGAATTAGATGTTAATACTTGGCCTAAAGACTTTAACAACACTCTAGACCTACCAGAATTAATATGGTGCAAATCCTATGGTTAAAAATCATACGCGTAATTCTTAACCCTTAGGGTTTTGACCTACGCGTATGACTTTCTACGCGTAACTATTAACGAATGATTCATGCCATGTTTTGTTGATATAATGAAGTTTTGTGTTAATGTTAATGATTTGATGAACTTATTTCAGGATTGCTACGCATGAAATTCAGAATCAAGGTCATTTGAAACTCTACGCATAAGGATTACCCTACGCGTAGTCAAGTTATGCGTAAGAATAATTCTACGCATAACCATTACGCGTAAGGTTCTACAATGGGACTACGCGTATCCTGTGAAGGATATGTGTAAACAGTGACCTCTACGCATAAGGTCTACTCTTACGAGTAAGCCTTACGCGTAAGGTACATATACGCCTACGCGTAAGCTCTACGCATAAGGTCCCCTTTTTCCTACGCGTAACATTTCTTACGCGTAAGTTAGGATCCTACGCGTAAGCTTTCGTCTACGCGTATATCATCTCTATTTACGCTTAACTTTGCCAAAACTACGCTTAAGCCTGGATTGACCTTCATTATGAATTGTTACGTGTACAAACTTGTTAATAAACTTATCACAACGTCACGAATCCATTAATGTCACTAATAAACTTAAACGTTTGATATGTTGTGAACAATAAGTGATAACATAAACTTTAAAAGTTAAAGTTAACTAACTCACGTAACATTTCACGACATCATTGGACTATTGGACAAACAAGTGACTTAGGACTCGTAACAATCATTAACACTGTACATTCAATAACTAGACAATAAGACCTTCCGTTGACTAACATTATGTCTTTCGATATGTTGGTTCTTTTGGCTAATGTTATTTCGGATCACGACATGGCTGAACAAATGAATGTGGATGCACGAGGTTCTCACTATTGCGATATCTTCCCAAATGGCTATCCAGAAAGATTGGAAAGAACAACCTTAGGGTTGACTTTGACACCCTCACATGCTCTGAATCTTCTTGTCTCATTGCGGTGGATATTCTCGGGAATCATCCCTACCGAGAACATGCTCTCACACTCTGCCACAGCCAGAGGTCTACATTCAACAATTAAGGATTCTATGCAGAGGATCATGGTCAAAGTGCGATGAATGTGACACTTAATCACAAACAAGTCACTATCACTCCTGCTGACTTACGGCTGTTCTCATCATTCCTGACATCGCTCCAACCGACTTCTTTGCTACCCCTATGAAGAGCATCCACGAAATTCTTGATAGATATTGGTTATGATGAAGCAGGGGAATCATTGCTAAGCACTCACGTGGAGTGAAGAATATTCCTCAACCATGGAGAACACTCTACATGATCATCACCAAATCGGTCTCTCAGTGCGTGCGGTGGCTATGAGCATCCCAAGCTCATGGAACTGCAAATTTTTTGGTCGTTGATCAACAAGAAGGACATTGAAATCGAAGCACTGATATGGGAGGTGATGAGTGTGTAAATACTCATCATTTTTGGTTAAATCTGAACTGCAAAACGTTTAAAAATGCTTAGAAATGCATCAAAATACTGAAAATATCTCAAAATTGCATTTTATATGTTTCAGATGCAAAATGTTCAAAATCAGATGAAAAATGAGCTTAGTTTGCATAATTGGCGGTTTAGGTCCCCAAGTTTCAAAATTGTCGGAAATAGTCCCTGAGCACTTAATTTAAAAGAAAAATCACCAAAGGTCCTTTTAAAATCATAAGTTGTCAAAATTAATCCTTTGGTGAAAAATATCAAAAGTTTGAGAATTTACAAGTTTAGTCCCTGAAGTTTCAAAGATTGTCAAAAATCACCCCGGGACATTTTTAATTTGAAAAATTATTATTTTTGGTCCTTGGGTAAATTTAACTTGTCAAAAAAATGGTCCTTGATTAACTTTGGAAAAGTGCAGATTTGGTCCCTCTAGTTTGGGTGAATTACAAAGATGGTCCTTGTGTTTTATAAGCTTAACCAAACCGGATCCCAAATAAATAATAACCAAATCCCAAACCCATTAACCAACCTTTATATCCAACCCCCAACCCGAATCCAACCCACCCACAGTTTTAAATATTAAACCGCCCTCACGGGTCTCCCCTCCCTCCCCTCATCATCACTCACCTACAACTCTGCCCCTCACCTCCATCATCATCACCTACCCTCCAAACACCTTATGCCAAAAGCAATTAATGCCTCCTCCCCTAAACACTCAATCTCTCCCCAACTACTAAAAAGTTTTCCCGCCAAAAACTTAATCAACGGCTAAAAAGGAGTCAGCTCATCCAATGGCTCAAATGACAAGTGGGATTTACTCAGAGGAGAGAGAGAAGGCCTTTTGCTATAAAAAAAGGAGGAAGAGAAAGCTGGAGTAGTTAGTTAGTTTTTTGAGTTTTAAGTAGTTTTAGTTTTTGTAGTTTACTTGCAATTTTAATTTTCAACTTTTATGTTTCAAAGTAATTTCAGTCTTGTATCCACTTTGTATTCTCCATTTTAAAGTTTAATAAAAATGCAGATTGTTTTTGAAAGCCTTGCTTAAGTATTCAATAATTCTTGTCTTCAGCTTATTCTTGTCGTTTTCATCATATTATCTTAGTTTCAGTATAAGACAACTTATTCAAGCTCATTATAGCTTTTTGTAAGCTTGTGTTTGATTTAAATCTAATCATACTCAAATGCACTCATTTGGTCAACGAAAGTCAAACTGGAAGCTTATAATGGGTTTGGATATGGAGTTGGGATGATGCGATGCATTGGGATCGATATTGATTAGATTAGTAGTTATTTGGTTACGGGTTAATTGCTTATAAATTTGGACTTTATGTGAGTACTAATTCATAACTAATATCAAAAGCTGTTTCATTAAGCGGTTGAGTGAATAATTAGATTAGCTTATTTACGTGTTTTATAAGTGTTAATGGTACATTAGTCGATGGTAATATAGTTGTTAGATTATAGTTAAAGGCTGTTATTGATTTAGATTTAATAATTGTTAGTTAAAATTTCCTTTTAGACATTATAAGTAGTGTTTGGATCTGCTTCTAATCTGAGTTTGAGGATTTTTAATTTGAACTCTATTGCGAGAAGTTTCTATTAGGACTATTAGAGTCATTTTGCTCATACATTTGCACCTTAGAACCAGATAAGTCAAAATCACTTTGAAACTTATCTTATTTGCATCCTTGTTGAAATCGGTTGGTAGAAATTGGCATTTAGGTTTTAGAATTAGTTAATCTAGCTTAATTGATTTTAATTTTAGTTTATTCCATTATAATCAGTTCATAAAGTTGATTTAAATCTCATTTTGGTCAAATCTCTAAAACTATCTCAAAAGTCAAATGTGGTAAAAGTCAGTTTTTAGAAAACTTTATAGATCTTTAATAGTCTCATCTTTGGTTCAATTCAAGTGAAATCTTGGGACACTCAAGTTCAGTTGGTCAAGTCTCTTAAAATGATCTTTGGGTAATTTTTGGAAGCTCTTATAAGCACTGAATAAGCTCCCCAATGAGCCACCATTTGCCCTATTCACACTCAGTTTAACTGAGTGTGAATCAGACCTCATTGCAAGCCTTGCACAAGCTTCAAAATAGCTTGTACTTAGCTGAAACTTGGTCTAAATGGTGTGCAGCTGGTGGTCTTGAGGACCTCAGTTCTGGTTTTCAGTTTGGCTTATTGGTTAAGCAGTTGCATTAGCTTAAAGTAGATAGGTAAAAGTTGTTTGCATCTTAAAATTCAATCACACTTAATCATTATGTCTTGCTCATTAGTGATATAGAGTAGTTGCTTTAGGTTGATTTTAAGTAGTTATAGCCTAATTTAGTTCCTGGTAGCTTTTGGTGCTCTCTAGTAGATTATAGCTTCTTTTAGTTTGCTTATATATAAGCAGTTTCATTGCATCTTAGATTTCCTGTGCACTAGACTTGTTTTTCTTATTTTTCCCAGAATCATAATATTAAATTAGACTTATCTTGAATTTTTCAGATTTTTCTAGGTCTGTTTGGTATTTTTCTTGATTTAAAACAGTTTTTAAGTCTTTTTAATTAGCATTTAATACAATTAATTCAGAAAAGTTTCAAAAAAATAATTTTTCATTTTTCTTAGGATAAGATAAATATAAAAAGTCAAAAAAATATTTTTCCAGATTTTTCTTAGTTAAATTTGTATTTTTTAGCAATTTAAGTAGTTTTAAATAGTTTTTAATTCCTAGAAAATACAAAAATTATCAGAAAAATACAAAAATAGTTTTGAAAATTCTATTTTGTTATTTTAGATTTTTCCAAGTCATAATTTTATTTTTCTAGCTTTATTTCCTATTTTCTTGTATTTTAGGCTATTATTAAATAGTTAAAATTAGTTTTTAATTAATAATAATTAAATAAATAGTTTTAAAAATAATTTTCTTTTTCTAAAAATTTTTATTTTATCATTAGGATTATAAAAATGTCATTTTCATATTTTTAGGATTAATATTGTTATAGTTTCACATTTTCTTTTGTACGTCGCGTAGTTTTTTAATTTAAGTTTTATAAAAGAAAAATCAAAAACATCATTTTGCAAATAGTGATAGCGTTTATTTAATATTTTTTATCTTTTTAATTCTCTTTAATTTGCATTTAAGCCCTTGTAGTTTATGAACCTTTTCTGTAGCTATAATAATTCAAATCCCTTTTTCTGTTCAAATCTCTCGATCACTATTCGTTTGGTGATTCTTCGCATAGCTTCATTTGGGACATAACCCGGAAACACTATACTCCTCGATCTTCATTGCATTTGTGCGAGGCTGTTTTAAGTTTCTTACGGTTGGCCATTCACAAGTGGTCACTTGTGTGAGAAAACTTTGTTGGGACCAATCAAATTTTTTTGGCATTTCGGTAGAGCTGTGCTAATTATCTTACGCTTAGCAGATTAGTGATTTGAATAATCACTCCTTGTTCATACCATCTATATATATATCTATATTTTCTTATAAAAAATCCAAAAACCCAAAAACATCCAAAAACGTATAAAACACAAAAATATTTTTCTTTTGTTTCTATATATGTATCAAAGATAAAAATACAAAAAGATTTGTCGTTTTCTTTGTTTAATAAAAACAACATAAAAGATTACCACCGCAAACCAAGGCAGTGTACTACCTAACTGGGGAATGCGACCATAATAAGTTCTCGAACCAAAGATTTAAAACTTGCCTTTGTGTCCTTGTGATTGGTGTACCTTTTTCAAAGAAGCCATTCATCTTGTGATTATTGGTTTAAGTTCACTGTTGTTTTGCCTCGATTTTGTTTTAATTGGATTTGTTGTTATATCTACTTATCAGAACCAGAAAACCTAAAAAGATTCTTCTCACCCCATTTTCATAAGATATCTTCATAATTCCCATTCCTTTCCTTAGCTCTGAGGTCTCCCAGAGTTAACTCTAGTGTATGCGCACTCGCTCTTCTAGATCTGTGAGCCCATTTCGTGAGCTTGTCAAGATTCCAAGAAGTCGTGTCCGTAGACTTTTCGCTCCATCGGATCGGATCGAGATCCGGTTGCTCACACTACTTCGTTATCATGGCGGAAGAACGCCCTATGTGTGAGCTTCTCCAGGCACCCATCGACGGGTATGGAGATGCTATCGTTATCCCAGCCATTGTGGCTGAAAATTTTGAACTCAAAACCGGTTCTTGAATCTTGTAACCTCAAGTCAGTTCTATGGTTTTGAGCGGGATGATCCTCATGCCCATATTCGATGGTTTAACAAGATTGCATCTACCATCAAATACAAGAATGTCCCTACGATGCTTTGTTAAGCTTCTTACATTCCCATTTTCTCTTGAGGGCAAGCCCGGATTTGGCTTGAAAAACAACCCCTCATCAATTGAGACATGGGAAGACACGGTGAAGAAATTTGTGAATGAATTCTATCCACCTTCCAAAACCACGAGTCTTAAAAATGAAATCATCAAGTTCACACAAAAATTTGATGAATCCTTCAGTGAATCGTGGGATCGTTTTAAGGAGTTGCTTCGCAAATGTCCTCACCACGGTTTCTCTGAGTTGATGCAACTCGACACTTTCTATAATGGAGTGAGTCAATCTGATCAAGATTCTCTCAATTCCTCCATTGGAGGAAATTTCTTGAGCAAAACTGTAAAAGAAGCTTTAGCGATCATTGAAAACAAGTCTAAAGTCCGCACCGCACGAAGCAAGCCGGTTGTTTCCCAAGTCAGTGTTGGTCCTTCTTCTTCATCGCCAGTGAGTCAATCTAGCACCGATGCTAAGATTGACAAACTCACAGAAGCCATTCAAGCTTTGGTTCTCTCCAACCAAAAGAAAGTCTCTTTTCCACAAACTTCACTGAAGTTAAGAAAGTGGAAGTCTGTGTTACTTGTGGTGGCCCCCATGCTTACTACAATTGTATGGCCTTGATGGTAACCCTTTTGAAGCTAATGCTTGTGGCGGGATTTCTAATCGGGAGGCAACCAATACCGTGCTCCTATAGACCGAACCACCGTCCTAACCACTACCACGGACCTCGGTTTCAACCAAAACCGTAATCAAAATCAGAATAGACCAAACCAAGGTTTTCAAAACCAAGGTCATTTCAGTCCAAACAACGGTTTTCAAAATCAAAATCAAAATTTCCAACACCAAGGGAATTTCAATAGAAACCCAGTCGGGAAATTTCAACCCAGGGTATTTTCATGGCAATAATCAAGGAAATTTTCAAAATCAAGGCCCTAATCCTAACAATAGAGGCGAATTTTCTGTGCAAAATCAAGCCATTGTTCCAACGGACCATCATCGATGAGTTGTTGAAACAATTCATGAAATCCCAAGAGGAAATGAATAGGTTGTTGGTTAGCCGATTTCGACATTAAGAAGTCTTTAAATGATCGACCCTCTGGCTCAGGTACTTTACCTAGCAACACGATCGCTAATCCGAGGGTCGATGCAAAGGCGATCACAACCGAAGGGTACTTCATATCTGGACCCGCTATTCCTACTACCTCTTCTTCTTCTCTCCCGAAGGTAGTGGAAAGTGAACCCGAGGCGACAAAGGACAAGGAACTTCCTACTAATAACGGAAGTACCAGCAATGTCCATCCTCGGTTGTCCAAAACCAAACTGGAGTTGTTTTGAACCTCCGGTTGGTAACCCCAAATCAAAACTTCTATTCCTTACCCTCACGTTTACATGAGCAAAGCTCCTGAAAAAGCCAGTCATCAAATGGAAAAATTCTTTCAAATTTTCCAAGAACTTCATTTTGACATAAGCTTTGCGGATGCCATCATGTTGATGCCCAAGTTTGCATCAACTCTCAAACACATGTTGAGCAATAAGGAAAAATTGTTTGAAATGGCTAAAACTCCTTTGAACGAGAACTGCTTTCTGTTAAAGAAGCTTCCCAGAAGCTTGGAGATCCGGAAAATTTCTTCTTCCTTGTGTTTTTCCTGGGATGATTGAATGCTTTGCCCTTGCCGATCTTAGTGCAAGCATCAATCGATGCCTTATTCAAGATGGAAGAAACTTTCTCTTCGAACTCATTCCTACTGCATGACTCTTGAGCTTGCGGATCGTTCTATATCTCGTCCTCTTGGCATCGCCGAGGATGTATTTGTGAAAGTAGGAAAGTTCCATTTTCCAGTTGACTTTGTAGTTGTTGATTTCGATCTTTGATCCTCGGGTTCCTCTCATTGTTGGACGAGGATTCCTGAGAACGGGCCGAGCTCTTATTGATGTATTTGAGCAAGAAATCACGTTACGTGTAGGTAATGAAGCTGTTACCTTTAACCTTGATCAAACTTCAAGGTACTCCTCAAATTATGATATTGAATCAGTTAATCGAGTCGATTTAATTGATATTGCTTCAGAGGAGTACTCTCAAGAGTTTCTTGGTTATCTTCATAATTCTGTGAGTGGGGATTCCACCACATCTTCTAAACCTATCATTGCCGACTCTTCCCCTCTCTCACTCCGTTTGAGGGAGGTGACTTCCTTCTGGAAGAGATCGATGAGTTTCTTGCTAGTGAGGAATCAATTCCGCCTGGAATTGATGGTGTTTATGATTCGGAGGGGGATATTCTCTATCTTGAGCAATTATTAAATGAAGATCCATTACCTTCGCTCCCTCCGAAAGAGATCACCATTGAGGAAATCAAATCAGTGCAAACTTCTACTGAAGAATTTCCCGAGGTTGAACTTAAGGACCTACCTCCTCATCTCGAGTATGCATTCTTGAAGGGTGATGATAAATTACCCGTCATAATTGCTAAAGACTTAACTGAGGAGGAGAAAGACTCGCTTCTCATAAAGGTCTTGAAGTCACACAAGCAAGCAATTGCTTGGAAACTCTCCGACATTAAGGGTATCAACCCCGAGTTTTGTACTCACAAAATCTTAATGGAGGATGACTTCAAACCAGCAATTCAACATCAGAGAAGAGGTGAATCCTAAGATTCATGAGGTTATCAAACAAGAGGTTCTCAAACTTCTTGATGCCGGTTAAATTTACCCGATCTCGATAGTCCTTGTTAGCCCAATTCATTGCGTTCCAAAAAGGGTGGCATAACTGTTGTCACGAATGAAGAAAACGAGTTAATTCCAACTCGATTGGTTATGGGATGGCGTGTGTGTATTGACTATCGCAAGTTAAACGAAGCCACCCGTAAAGACCATTTTCCTCTACCCTTCATGGACCAGATGCTTGAGAGATTAGCAGGGAACGAATACTATTGTTTCCTTGATGGTTTCTCGGGTTACTTTCATATCCCCATTGATCCGCATTGGATCAAGAAAGACCACATTCACCTGCCCATACGGGACGTTTGCCTACAAACGTATGCCTTTTGGCTTATGTAATGCTCCTGGCACGCTCCAACGATGTATGATGGCAATTTTCCACGACATGATCGGGGAAACTATGGAGGTGTTTATGGATGACTTCTCGGTCATTGGGGACTCGTTTCATACATGTCTCTCCCATTTAGAAAAATGCTTCAAAGGTGTGAAGACACCAATCTTTGTCTAAATTGGGAGAAGAGCCACTTTATGGTCAAAGAAGGCATAGTCCTTGGCCATAAGATTTCAAAAAACGGGATTGAGGTTGATAGAGCAAAAGTTGATGTTATTGCTAAATTACCTCATCCTACTACCGTCAAAGGTATTAGGAGTTTTCTAGGTCATGCCGGGTTTTATCGCAGATTCATTCAAGATTTTTCAAAAATCGCTCGGCCTATGACCCATCTTCTCGAAAAAGATGCTCCTTTTATCTTTTCTCCTGAGTGCATCGAAGCTTTTGAAACACTAAAGAAAAAGCTTACGGAAGCACCCATTCTAGTTTCCCCCGACTGGGATTTACCCTTTGAGCTCATGTGCGATGCAAGTGATTTTGCTATCGGTGCAGTCTTGGGGCAACGCAAAACCAAGCATTTTCAGCCTATCCACTACGCAAGTAAAACTATGACTAAAGCTCAAACCCATTACACCACTACAGAAAAAGAATTATTAGCTGTGGTGTATACGTTTGAAAAGTTTCGCCATACCTTATCTTGACCAAATGCGTGGTGTATACGGATCACTCGGCTCTCAAATATCTCTTTGCAAAACAAGATGCAAAGCCGAGATTGCTCCGTTGGGTTCTCCTCCTACAAGAATTTGATATCATTATTCGTGATAAAAAAGGAGCGAGAACCTGGCTGATCATCTGTCCGTCTAGAAAACCTCACCAGGATGTGTTCGAGAAAAAGGAAATAAATGAAACATTTCCTCTCGAAACAATCAATGTGGTTTCTTTTCGTGGAGACTCTTCTACCCCATGGTTTGTTTGACTTTGCAAATTACCATGCGGGTAACTTTGTGGTGAAAGGGATGTCGTCCCAACAGAAAAACAAATTCTTTAAAGATGTTAAACATTACTTCTGGGACGACCCCTACTTGTTCAAAATCTGTGCGGATCAAGTCATCGCGATGTGTGTATGGTCAGGAAGCTATTGACATTCTCAAGGCTTGCCATTCGGACCTACCGGGGACATCATAGCCCCAACTACACCGCTAAGAAGGTGTTTGATTCCGGATTCTATTGGCCCACGATCTACAAAGATGCCCATGAATTTGTCAAAACCTGTGACGCTTGTCAACGTCACGGGAATATCTCACAAAGAAATGAAATGCCGCAAAACGCCATTCAAGTGTGTGAGATTTTTGACATCTGGGGCATTGACTTTATGGGGCCATTTCCTTCGTCTCGTGGTAACAAATACATACTCGTGGCCGTTGACTACTTGTCAAAATGGGTTGAAGCTAAGGCTTTGCCTACCAACGATGCCCGAGTTGTTGTGAAATTCTTAAAATCTCTTTTTGCTAGGTTTGGAACTCCACGAGCTATAATCAGTGATCGTGGTACGCATTTCTGCAATGACCAGTTTGATAGAGTCATGCAAAAGTATGGTGTAACTCACCGTCTCTCTACTGCGTACCACCCCCAAACAAGTGGGCAAGGGAAAGTTTCCAACCGGGGATTAAAGAATTCGGAGAGGACGGTTGGCAAAACCGTGCCTCTTGGTCGGATAAGCTAGATGACGCACTCGGGCCTTCCGCATACACTTATAAAACACCCATCGGGTGCACTCCATACAAGCTTGTATACGGGAAGGCATGTCATCTGCAGGTTGAGCTTGAGCACAAGGCATACTGGGCCTTGAAGCATGCCAACTTTGATATTCAGACATTTGGTGATCACCGGAAAGTTCAAATCAATGAATTAAATGAACTCGTGATCAAGCATACGAGAACTCTTTGATCTACAAACAAAAGACAAAGAAGATTCATGACTCCAAAATCAAGAACCGCGTTTTCAACATCGGTGATCGAGTCCTTCTTTTCAATTCAAGATTGAAGATTTTATCAGGAAAACTAAAATCCACGTGCGGACCATTTACCATCACTAAAGTCTTTTCATATGGAACCATTGAGTTATCTCAACCCGATGGTCCAAACTTTAAAGTGAATGGTCATCGGTTGAAGCATTATTTTTGGAGAGGACATACTCCCCGTGGTTGTCCCGGTTACAAACTTTCCCCATGAACCAATGAATGCGGGGATCGAGTCAAGCTAGCGACTCGGGAATCAAAACAGTAGCATGCCATATGGGTTTTCACCCATATTTCTGACTTCTTTCTATCTTTCTACCACCCTAGTGTGGGGGAGTTGCCCCACATGTTGTGTTTATATAAGTGTTTCACAAAAAAAAAATGGCCGTAGTATTTCCCTTTTACGTTCTCAGTTTCGGCATAACCGCCGGTACTTTGAATATTGAGGGCAATATTCATTTCTAAGTGTGGGGGGGAATTCTTACGAATTTTATCATGTAATTATACCGCCCAATTCCCCCATTTGTGGCCAAAAATTTTTTTCTTGGAGTAAGTGTTTTGCACTTACTCAATTGGTTATCAGTCCACCATGTCTAATAAACAAAAGGATTGGCTAATCCAGGAGCAAACGGCTCTTGGTAAAGATATCTCAAATCCGTTGACGGCTTGCAATTTGCCTAAAATTGTATGGTATTCAGCTCACCATATCTTTAATTAGTGAAGAGTTGGCTAGCCCGCAAGTTTATGGCTTGTGGTAAAAGCAGTGGAAAAACCATAATTGGTAATCGACTCACCAAAGATAATATTGATAATTTATCTTAGAGTTGGCTAGTCCGTAAGCAAACGGCTTAAGGGTAAAGACAAATCAAATCCGTGGAAAGCTGGTGGTTTGCTCAAAATCACATGGTTATCAGTGTACCATGGTTCTTACTTGAACTGAAACATTTGGCTACTCCCGAAGTAATGGCTTTTGGTAAAGAGATTCAAATCCATTAAGTTTTTCTCAAAAGATTGCTAGGGACTAGCAATAGTTTAGTGTGGGGGATTGATGAGTGTGTAAATACTCATTATTTTTGGTTAAATCAACGCAGGCGCAAAGCGTTTAAAAATGCTCAGAAATGCATCAAAATAATGAAAATATCTCAAAATTTCATTTTATATGTTTCAGATGCAAAATGTTCAAAATCGGATGAAAAATGAGCTAAGTTTGCATAATTGGCAGTTTCAGTCCCCAAGTTTCAAAAATTGTCAGAAATAGTCCCTGAGCACTTAATTTCTAAAGAAAAATCACCAAAGGTCCTTTTAAAATCATAAGTTGTCAAAATTAATCCTTTGGTGAAAAATATCAAAAGTTTGAGAATTTACAAGTTTAGTCCCTGAAGTTTCAAAGATTGTCAAAATCACCCAGGGACATTTTAATTTGAAAAAATTATTATTTTGGTCCTTGGGTAAATTTAAATTGTCAAAAAATGGTCCTTGATTAACTTTGGAAAAGTCTGATTTGGTCCCTCTAGTTTGGGTGAATTACAAAGATGGTCCTTGTGTTTTATAAGCTTAACCAAACCGGATCCCAAATAAATAATAACCCAATCCCAAACCCATTAACCAACCTTTATATCCAACCCCCAACCCGAATCCAACCCACCCACAGTTTTAAATATTAAACCGCCCTCACGGGTCTCCCTCCCTCCCTCATCATCACTCACCCCTCGCAACTCCTCACCTCCATCATCATCACCTACCCTCCAAACACCTTATGCCAAAAGCAATTAATGCCTCCTCCCCTAAACACTCAATCTCTCCCCAACTGCTAAAAAGTTTTCCCGCCAAAAACTTAATCAACGGCTAAAAAGGAGTCAGCTCATCCAATGGCTCAAATGACAAGTGGGATTTACTCAGAGGAGAGAGAGAAGGCCTTTTGCTATAAAAAAAGGAGGAAGAGAAAGCTGGAGTAGTTAGTTAGTTTTTTGAGTTTTAAGCAGTTTTAGTTTTTGTAGTTTACTTGCAATTTTAATTTTCAACTTTTATGTTTCAAAGTAATTTCAGTCTTGTATCCACTTTGTATTCTCCATTTTAAAGTTTAATAAAAATGCAGATTGTTTTTGAAAGCCTTGCTTAAGTATTCAATACTTCTTGTCTTCAGCTTATTCTTGTCGTTTTCATCATATTATCTTAGTTTCAGTATAAGACAGCTTATTCAAGCTCATTATAGCTTTTTGTAAGCTTGTGTTTGATTTAAATCTACTCATACTCAAATGCACTCATTTGGTCAACGAAAGTCAAACTGGAAGCTTATAATGGGTTTGGATATGGAGTTGGGATGATGCAGAGCTGCATTGGGATCGATATTGATTAGATTAGTAGTTATTTGGTTCTGGGTTAAGCTGCTTATAAGCTGGACTTTATGTGAGTACTAATTCATAACTAATATCAAAACTGTTTCATTAACTGTTGAGCTGAATAATTAGATTAGCTTATTTACTGTATTATTATAAGTGTTAATGGTACATTAGTCGGTGGTAATATAGTTGTTAGATTATAGTTAAAGGTCGTTATTGATTTAGATTTAATAATTGTTAGTTAAAATTTCCTTTTAGACATTATAAGTAGTGTTTGGATCTGCTTCTAATCTGAGTTTGAGGATTTGTTTAAAATTTGAACTCTATCTGCGAAGTTTCTATTAGGACTATTAGAGTCATTTTGCTCATACATTTGCACCTTAGAACCAGATAAGTCAAAATCACTTTGAAACTTATCTTATTTGCATCACTGTTGAAATCAGTTGGTAGAAATTGGCATTTAGGTTTTAGAATTAGTTAATCTAGCTTAATTCAGTTTAATTTTAGTTTATTCCATTATAATCAGTTCATAAAGTTGATTTAAATCTCATTTTGGTCAAATCTCTAAAACTATCTCAAAAGTCAAATGTGGTAAAAGTCAGTTTTTGGAAAACTTTATAGATCTTTAATAGTCTCATCTTTGGTTCAATTCAAGTGAAATCTTGGGACACTCAAGTTCAGTTGGTCAAGTCTCTTAAAATGATCTTTGGGTAATTTTTGGAAGCTCTTATAAGCACTGAATAAGCTCCCCAATGAGCCACCATTTGCCCTGTTCACACTCAGTTTAACTGAGTGTGAATCAGACCTCATTGCAAGCCTTGCACAAGCTTCAAAATAGCTTGTCCTTAGCTGAAACTTGGTCTAAATGGTGTGCATTTGGTGGTCTTGAGGACCTCACTGGTTTTCATTTTGGCTATTTATTGGTTACAGCTGCATTTAACTTAAAGTGGATAGGTAAAAGTTGTTTGCATATTAAAAATTCATCACACTTAATCATTATGTCTTGCTCATTAGTGATATAGAGTAGTTGCTTTAGGTTGATTTTAAGTAGTTATAGCCTAATTTAGTTCCTGGTAGCTTTTGGTGCTCTCTAGTAGATTATAGCTTATTTTAGTTTGCTTATATATAAGCAGTTTCATTGCAGCTTAGATTTCCTGTGCACTAGACTTGTTTTTCTTATTTTTCCTAGAATTAGAATATTAATTTAGACTTTTCCTGAATTTTTCAGATTTTTCTAGGTCTGTTTGGTATTTTTCTTGATTTAAAACAGTTTTTAAGTCTTTTTAATTAGCATTTAATACAATTAATTCAGAAAAGTTTCAAAAAAATAATTTTTCATTTTTCTTAGGATAAGATAAATATAAAAAGTCAAAAAAATATTTTTCCAGATTTTTCTTAGTTAAATTTGTATTTTTTAGCAATTTAAGTAGTTTTAAATAGTTTTTAATTCCTAGAAAATACAAAAATAATCAGAAAAATACAAAAATAGTTTTTAAAATTCTCTTTTGTTATTTTAGATTTTTCCAAGTCATAATTTTATTTTTCTAGCTTTATTTCCTATTTTCTTGTATTTTAGGCTATTTTTAAATAGTTAAAATTAGTTTTTAATTAATAATAATTAAATAAATAGTTTTAAAAATAATTTTCTTTTTCTAAAAATTTTTATTTTATCATTAGGATTATAAAAATGTCATTTTCATATTTTTAGGATTAATATTGTTATAGTTTCACATTTTCTTTTGTACGTCGCGTAGTTTTTTAATTTAAGTTTTATAAAAGAAAAATCAAAAACATCATTTTGCAAATAGTGATAGCGTTTATTTAATATTTTTTATCTTTTTAATTCTTTTTAATTTGCATTTAAGCCCTTGTAGTTTATGAACCTTTTCTGTAGCTATAATAATTCAAATCCCTTTTTCCGTTCAAATCTCTCGATCACTATTCGTTTGGTGATTCTTAGCATAGCTCGCTGGGACATAACGACCCGGGGAAACACTATACTCTCCTGATCTTCATTGCATTTGTGTCTGAACTGTTTTAAGTTTCTTACGGTTGGCCATTCATAAGTGGTCAGCTTGTGTGAGAAAACTTGACGGTTCGGGACCAATTAGGAGGACATGATGCTATTTCACAAGAAGCTTGGCTCCAAGATTCCCTATGTCAGATACACCACACTGTTGATCCAGAGAGCACTTGGACTTCATCCTGACATCCCCATGAGGCTCAATGACCCAGATAATCACGACATATTGAATGAACCCATACTATCACGTGGAATCAAAGAATCGTCAACAAAGAAACAGGCGGTATTGCACAGATCACCTTCGACTACGAAATAAAAAGCTTGAAACATACAAAGGTATCGGTTAGCCGTAAAAGAAGGCAAAGTTGGTCATCTTGATGAAAAATCTTACGGTACACCTACCGGGAGGACCTAAGAGCGATCTTTGGAAGTGTTACAAGTACAGATATTTATAGGAATCTTCCCAAAAGGAATCCTCCTCAGTAAAGGATTGTTCCGTAAAGGAAAATTTGAACCTATTCCCACATCTCGAACCGCGAAAAGAAAGCTTTGTGGACGAAAGCTCAAGTATCTGACAGGATGAAGAGATTACCTACTCTGAACGGCGCAAAGGATGACAATCCTTCATTACTAAAACCTCCAAGTCCACCGGTGACAAAGGAAAATGAAAGACTCCTGTACTTGTACCGTATGATAAAAGCTCAGATGAAGAAGAAGAGCAACTGGATCTATCATACATGAAGAAGTTTAATATCGTTAGACACCTTCTAAAAAGTGAAGAATTTGCTAAAGACCAAATGGGTGGTCCCGGAGGATCAAGTGGTGCTGCCCACTCTGAACCATCTCCTGATGCGGTTAATCAACCCGAAAAGGGAGCTGGTGCCACCACTCTTATGCAACAACAAAAGCTTGTGGAGGATACTATCGAATATGAGTTTGAGGAACCGGAAACTGAGAAGTCCGAAAAAAGATCAAGATGTTGATTATGATACGTTTCTTCTAGATAGTCCTGCTCGATCAAAGGAAGAAACCTCTGAACCTCAAAGGATCGAGTCTCCTCATATCTCTTCATCATCAGATTCGTCTTCTCACTCCTCGCCACAACCATCAAAGAAGTCAACCAAATCATCATCCAAATCCGTGAAGAAACCATCTAAATCTTGGATTTCTCAAGCTCATTAACGGATTACCAAAGCATCAAACAAGTCGAAGAAAAGCGTGCTCAACAAAAGCTGAATTTCTTTGCGATCACATACAACATCTGTATGGCGAGCATGAAAAGATGAAAGGAGAAAGGAAGTTTGTTCAGGAATTCATGAATAATCACCGTCAAGAGGACCGATCAACGAAATGATCGAAGGATACGAAAAAGTACCTTCGAGCGTTCCTAAAGTCACAAAGGAGTTGTTCACCAAACAACTTTATCCAAATCTTATGCAGATCGCCAAGCAAACTATTAGATCAACGCCCTTAACCGTCATAATCAATCCAACCGATCCGTAGTTTTCTGATAATGAATTGGTGGCCAAGCTTGTCACACAAATGTCGCACGATCTGGACATTTACTCCGATGAAGGAAAGTTGTTTCAAGCATTCTTTGGAGTACCAACTTCAAGAAGCTTGTAGATTCGAAGCTGAAAAGTCTAAACGTCCTAGAGGCGATGAAGACAAGGATAAGGATAAAGACTCTACACCTAAGCGTCGAAGCAGTCGGTGAATCTTCTATGATGTAACCTCCTCTACAACGGCCTCTGTTCAACAAAATCTCCTCCTCGTTCTTCTACTGAAAACCTCAGGCGATTCCGAGTTACCACCCACGACTCAGAAAAACCGGTGATCACTTTGAGTATACGGGTGGTGACGATGAAGAGGTCCTTGAGCGCCTACAACAACCCACCTCTCCCAAACAAGTTCAGAAACCAGAATCATCATCTAGGCCTTCTAAAAAGAAGAAGAAGGCGCTTGGGCCAGACTGACGTCGTATCATGGCTTGATGACGATAAAACTGCAGAATTTGATTGGTTTGCTACTCTTGTTAACGACACTCCCTACCCTGAAGAAGGTCACGATTTGGTAGACGGTTCTACATTGGAGCATGCTAAAATTCTGCAAGAAAAGTTCCATGTGAAGAAAATGGCGAAATCTGAAAGCGAATCAAGAATGAAGCGTTTCAACTTCTAAAAGACAGCTCTGAAATTGCCCTCGAGGTTGAATATCACCTTGAAAACATTGCTCGAGCTATGTCTAACAACATGGATTGGCTCAACCCGGAAGCAAACATTGACTTCACACAAAGGGACAACCCTCCATACTACACCGATTGGACCAAACCTCTACCAACACTTGGACAACCAGCTGAACCAAGGATTCCTTTCAGATATTTCTTCAACAAAGACTTGGATTTTCTTCTACACGGTGGCGATGATTCAAGAAAATACGCTACATCGTTGACATTTCCATTCCCCGCAGTTGTATACTCAAACCGCATAGCCATTGAGGAGCGTGCTAATCACTTGTTCTCCACACACGGTGGAAGCATACGATCGAGATGCATTGTATGGGATTCATCACTGGCCAGAACGCCGACGAATCTACTACAAAAGCTGTAGGGTTGAAGTCTCAACATGCTGTGCATAGTTCTAAAGATATCGTTGCCATCATACCGTTGACCTTTTCGTCTAAGTGGGACTACACATTCCTAAAGAAGATCGTAGTCAAACGACAAGATGAACGGGACTATGCTTTCTCTGAAGCCGACTTTGAGAATTTGTCTCTCAATGACATCGAAGACATGTACCTTGCCAAAGTACAAGGTCGCATGAGACAATTCTCAACTGCAGTACAACGCGAATTTATCAAGTCACTTCTCATCTTCATAAGACGCATTGTCATCAAGGAAAGTGTAGAAGATCTCCATGGTATTTGTTGAATCTTATCAGAAGCGTGTCAACTTCACTCCTCCAAAGCTTGATCTTCCCGATATCAACCAGCTATCTCAATATACACTCATCAACAAACCTTTCGGTGTTGTTTACCGTAGTGAACTTCTAAAGCGCTTAATGGCGTGTAGCGAACTCCACAAGTTCGGGGATCATACTTTGAAGCTTGTTAGGGATGGATTGGCATACAGGTTGAAGGATATACAGAAAATGGGTCTCCTAAGCGCTGGAATTCTCAGGAAAGGAGGGATGTGAGACGGATCATCACAATGATGGATGAGCGGTTGTTTGAAGGGATCGAGTTGACGATTGGAGAGTTATGTTGGTGGTCGACCCGGGATTAACATAACGGCCAACGCCCTGCACACTCCTGGGAACATCACTGCACTTCCTGGTACCCCTTGAATTGCTTCCTTCATATAATTTTGGATGTTCGATTGATTACGTTGATGGCTTGTGCACACATTACAGTGTACAACCCGTACTTGTAAATAAAGGACCCTGTGGTACGCTTCAGTGCCACAATCCTTATAAAAGGAGCGAAAGCTTCTTACTTTTAAGTAAAACCTATCAAACCTTTCACTTTTCAAGGTTTTGCTCAAAAGAACAAGTACTTTCCCTTATGATTTTCAAAACCTCAACCGTTTATATCACTCGTTAAGGGGGAGTACTTGAATTAAAACTTTGTTCAAAAATTGTTCAAAATGGTCATTCTTCCCGCAACACTCGAAATGGTCATATTTATTCTCAACTTTTCAAAAATAACATCACATATGCCATTTTTGAGGGGGAGAAAATACGTGATAAGAAATATGTTGTGTCAATGCAAATGAATCTTTGTGCTATAATACTTAACCCATGAATTGCGAGATCTTACCTGTTAGTAACTCGAAAAGACTTATGGGACGGTAATAATTTCAAGCTAGTTCGCTAGTGATGTAAAGCGTGTCTCGAAAGGACTTGTCTGAGTAGAATGTACCATTCGAGAAACTCTTGGTAGACATGAACTCTGACGGGTTTGACAACCTTCGAGGATTGTCTACACCTTCAAGGTAGTTATTAGAGCTAGTTGTCACCTAAAAGCTGACAATGCAACTCTTTAACTATGCCACGTAACCGTGTCTCGCGGGAGATTGTCTATCTTGAGTGAATCAATTCAAAAGTGCGCGCTCTTTCCTCACTGTGCATTTTAACCGTTAAAACTCTTAAGCACATGTGGAGGGGAGTATTTATGCAAAATCTTATCTCCACAGTGGTACTAAAATGTTTTTCATTCATAAACACTGTGAGAGATTTTTCACATCAGTGGTTTTATGGCAACATAGGTTAGTCATGGAGTTATAAGGTGACTAAGGTTAGGAATAACCGTCCTATGATCCGCCAGAGCCGGATGGATCTACCCAGGACACCACAAATAGTTAGTATTTAGAAGTCCTTAGGTATGATTGTAAAAAGGAGAAAATGAGAATCGGAGAAAGAAGGAGTTGAAGAATTAAAAGAAATGCAAAGAAAAGGGTGAAAAGAAATAGCCCTCCAGATTATTCAACTTAGGGCGGACACCGGGTTCAATTCATATGCTACTGGTTGTCACTTAGTGACGCCCGTATTGAAGATTAAAAGTCGTCATGGACCCAGTGACGCATGCACTAAACCTTCTTATCCACTCAAGTTTCTCTTAACAGAAGCTTGTTTCATTCTCACTAGGAACCCTACGTAAACTATCGGCTCTCTCTTAGAGATTGCTGGTATTGAAGAAGGAGACCCTCTCCCTAGTCTCCGCTCAGGAAAACCAAAACGCACAATTGAGTCTAGAGCCACGAGATTCATCAAAAGATCTCTTAGGTACACTTGACATTTCATCACTTGACAATCAACAATAAGAATTTGTTGATTCATTATCGAGTCCTTCAGATCTTAGCAACTGTCGAGAACATTTATGAGAGGTTCACATTGTGATCCTCAGTGATTGAATGGAAACTCCTGCCAGGGTCAACATCAAACAACCCTGATAGCGGTCGCCGCAACTCCCCGTGGATTGCGCTTAGTGGTCTCAAACGGTCTACAGTCGTGAGGTGATGCTTCGGTGTACCTCAGCAACTCATCTGAATCGTAGGTGTACTTCGGTACATTGTGTTATCTCACTTGTGGGACTCCGATTCAGAAACGGCCTTTGTAAGAATTAGAGTTGTGTTTTCACACTATGCTGTTAACACTCTCGAAGTTCAAACTTGTAAGAGCCGGAATCCGCTTATTACTAACCGTTTAAATGTTTTCTTCTTATGGAAGCTCTGGAGCGGAATGATCGTGCAGATTCTTCTCATGCTCACGCCAACTTCATCACTAATGGAAGTTCTATCCAAAAGCAACACAACAGTCAGAATGATTCTTCGTCAATACAGAGAATCTACAAAGTTAAAGTCTTAAAGAACTCCATCAATCTCTTGAATTCCAACGTCAAAAGAGCGTGTGAGCATGTTGAAGAATGATGTAGAGACAACATGTAGGGCGAAAGCAGAACTGAAAGGCAGACTTGATGCGACAACAATAACATACTATCACTTTAATCACAAAGAACAATGATCAAAGAACAAAGTTAATGATGATGTCAAAGCATAGTGTTCAAAGTAAACTATCTCTACACCTTTGGGGAGATTGTTCAAATCAAGGCAATTCTTCTCACAAGAAAGAAGAATGTCGGAAGACGTCAAAGCTACTATTACATCAACGCCTTCACCGTTTTCATCACCAACACTTGAGTTTTTGTTACTCATATGTAATAACACTTGAGGGGGAGATTGTTGGAATCACTCCTACACCTTATTCAAGTGTTAGTTACTCATATGTAATAGTTAGCTTATTATGGCCTTTATGTTTGTTATTAGCCTTAAGCTTATGTAGAAGGCCCATGAGCTTAGGCCCAAGCCCATAGGAGAAAGGGAAGAGTAGGAGTGTTGCCCTAGCTCCTTGCCTATAAAGACCTTATGTAAACCTTCATTTGAAGGTTGGTTGTTCAAGTTTTCTTTTCACATACTCTCTAGCCCCTAAAACCGTATTTAGTATTAACGTGTGTGTGTGAGTAGATCTTGTTCAATCGCCTCTCTATCTCTTATATAAGCTTGTGTGGTAAACCTTGTGACCTAACAGGACGACACTCGGATTTACCTAAGGCTTTACTTCATCTGATCGGGTTCTCTGCCCGTTAGCATGTGTTTTTCCTAGTTTATCTCACTTTTATAAATAATAAAAGCAAGATGAAATAGCACATCAGCTTTTTGGTGCCGCTGCCGGGGAGCAGTTAATGAAAGATCTACAATATTGACCTAAGTTAAGAGACGTGAATACTTTGAATACCATATAAGGTACGTATCTCAATCTCTCATATTACAATTTTCCTATTTCTATTTAAACCTATATTTTTTACGGCGAACCTCTTTACGAGTTACGGCGTAACCATTAAATAATAAAATTTTTTAATAATTTAAAAATTAGTTACTGCGTACCCTATCTTCCTATTACCGCAGTAACACTTGGCGGTATAAAACCCGCTAAAGGCTGAAAATTATGTTTTTTACCAACACACAATCTTTTCAACCAGCCCCTAACGCCACAGTAAAAAAATTTCTCAAAATTTTCGTGAAGATTTTCTCCTTCCTTCAATCAATCAATGGCTGGTAAGATCTATCACTACTATTTTTGATTCTTTTCTAATTATTATTCAATTAGGGTTTATGTTTTCATAATTGGGTATCTTCCTTCTTGCACGTTATTATTGCTATTAACCTAATTAATTTATGATTAAAAATGATTCCCCATGTTCTATTGATTCGTGTCATATAAATATTGGTTGTTTGGGTTGTTTTGATCAAGTTTAAAGTGGGTTTGGTCAAACATGAACCTAATGGTTTAGGCGCGGTCCCTCAGCACTAAATAAGTTAAAAACTTATAAAATTGATGGTTACGGCGTAATCTATTGCTGGTCGTAATCATGTGTTGTGCTGCATTTTTGGGGAGAGTTATGGCGTAATCAGTGGGTGATATTACGCCGTAACCAAGTCTGTAATGTAATTACGGCGTAACCTGTAGTGTTGGTTACGCCGTAACTTGTCATCAGTCTGCAAGAATAATGATTTAAGTTCCTTTTCCTTTCAGGTAACAACAAAAATCTAGCCAAATGGGTCAGATTCTTGGCCTATGACGATGAAGAAATAAGGAAATTGTGCAGGGATGACTACATGATGCTAGCAAGAAAAGAGATTGACACCCCTGAAGCCCTTGACTTTGATGCATTTGATGAAGTCAATGAAGGGACTGCTAACAGGAAGTTAAGGAAGTTTTGCAAGATC